>CM075664.1:45748182-46948182 GCA_037954105.1 Canavalia gladiata
AAATTATTTAATTATCTCTATATTTATAAATTTAATTTTTTTGTGCTTCATACATATTATATTTTATTTAATATTTTTTACTCTGATTGATGGTAAGGATAAGGTTTAACTTTTAAATTCTAAAAAGAATAGGAATAAGGATAAAAATAAAAATATGCACGAGGATATGAAAACATAAAACTTATCTAGTTGTCAATTTTAGTTACATAATAATATCTTATTATTAATATTTATTATCATTTAAATTTAAAATTTAAAATTTGAATTAAACTCGTTTTATTAAATTTTAAGATTTGCAATCAATTATATTTATCAATTAATTATTCTTGAATGATTTTATGTTAATAGATTAAATTTTTACTTTTATATATATATATATATATATATATATATATATTTCTATTTTGAAGCATAAAGATAAGAGATATTTTAAATATTTATATATTAGATTTATTAATTTTTTTATGTTATATTTTCTGTTTTATTATAAAAAAAAGTTGTTAAATTTTATGAGATTCATTTGATATTATTTCTATGAATATATATATATATATATTATTTTAAAATATTTTTTTATTATTTTCAATTAATATTAATGTTATTAAATTAATATAAATTTAATACTCATTTTATTAAATTAAAGGTTGATTTTAAAAATAATAATAATAAAATTGTTTAATTACCTCCATATTCATAAATTCAAATTTTTTGTGTATCATGCATATTATATTTTAATTCTAAAAATAGTGTTACTAAATTATTCTCTTTTTTATTTGATATCATCTTAAAATCTAATCCATCAAATAGTTATTTATCCTCTTGTGTTGAATCCTTAATTGCAAATCAAAATGATTTTTAATCTTCTTTTTGATTTCATGCACGATAATGATTAATTATATATGTTATATTTTTAATAATAATAAAAAATTAAAATATTTTATTATTCAAACTTGTAATTGAAATATAAAAATGATCATATTCCATTTTGATAATTTTAATTTGTGTAAGTTTATAAGGATAGCCTATTATGTAATAAAAAAGTTGAGGTTAAAATTTTAAATTTGATTATTGGAATATGTTGAAAAGTCATGAGATATTCGAGTTTGTTAAATATTATCTTTATCTGTGAAATAAATAAGATTTGAATCAATTTTAAAATCATAAAATAGTGTGAGGTTTTATACTATAAAAAAAATATTATAGAAACTTTTTAGAAGTTAGATAATTTAAAATTATATTATTGAAAATTTGTTATGATACTAATATACTATAAAAAAACATAGATAATCTTATTATATAATATGAGTATTCCAAAATATTTTAAAAGTTTATTATTAATAATAAATATTATATTTATTACAAGATATTTTATTACATCTTTAATATTTGTAAAAATATTTAAAAGATATTATAAAATATAATATTAGTGAGTTTTTCATTATATTAAAATAATATAATGGTGATAAATAAATTTAATTTGTATAAAAATAAATTACAAGTAGATTTAATTTAGTATCAAAAGAGACACCGTGATTTAGATTATCTAAATAGATAATAAAATATATTATGCAGACTAAGTTATTATTATTTACTTGATGAGAAAATTTAAAAATGAGTACTAAAAAAAAGTTTCTTAATAAATATTTTAAATGAAAAACTTGTATTTGTTAAGTAGAAATATTGAAAATAATTAACAAATCTAAATTGAGACCAATATATGTATATTAAAAATGTGTGGGAGATTAATAAAAAATTATGAATCCTAATTAATATGATGTTAAAAATTAATTTGACCATATTTTTTACCAACAAAAACTTAGTAAATGATATTGATGAGTATGATGCTTAAGTTAAAATAAAATTAACAATGAAGAAAATCCAATCTTTATGATTGAAGATCCTGAGAAGAAAGTTCACATATAACAACAAATTTTTGTAACTTTTTATGACAATATTAATTTTTTCATTCTATGATATGACAAGTCTTAAGTTGCATTAAACTTAAATATATCCCTATAAAATGTTAAATATACTTATTGGAGTTAATTATATAAGTGTGAGTTGAGTTATTTGTACAAAATTAAGCACTCATAAATTATTAGGTACATGCACGATCTTTTTACGTAAAATTAGTGAAAAGATAAGAGTTTTAGAATATAATATAATAAGTGGGCCTCTAAGTAAATAAAATATTTTTGTTTCCTAAAAATTTTATTTTATCAAAACATTATTAGTCTATCTTTATAGAGTATGGTTTATAGTTTAAAAAACATGTAATATTTGATGCATCTACATCTATTATGCAAAATCAAAAACTTATTTTTTATACTCTATTTCATTAAAAAAAATTTAAAATCTTTTGAAATATATGAGATTGTTGTAAAATTTAAATATTTTAAAAAATTTAAATATTTCAAAAAATTTAAAAATTTAAAATTAATTATTATTATTTTAATTTTAAATATATTTATGGTTTACCGATTATTCATTTTGAATCATAATAATTAATCTATAATTATTATTTTTAAAATAATTTTTTTATCGTCAGATTTTAATATATTTATAACCAATTTTAATCAAATTTAATTATACATTAATATATGATTATTAATAATTATTTTTATTTAAAATTTAAATTTAAATTAAATTTGTTTAATTAAATTTCAAAATGTGCAATTAATTAAATTTATTAGTTAATTATTTTTAATCTATTTTATATTATATGGTTAAATTTCTACTTTTATATATGTTACAGAAAGATCTTTCTATTTGTAAATGTAGAGAATGGAAAGATACTCTAAACAGTTGTGTTATGAATTTACTACCATTTCTTCTTACTGATTATATTTTTTTTATTATTTTATTATAGAAAAATATTTAAATTTTAAAAGATCAAATTATAAGTACATAAATTTTTAAAAATATTAACATGCGATAACATCAAAATTATCTAACATTTTATCAAACTAATGTACAAATATCCTTGCTTAAGAATGATATCATTCATACTATATAACAACTTATTTTTCATTTTTTTAATAAATATATCTTTTATCTTTTATTTTATTCAAATTTATCTCAAGAACAATAACATGAAACAAATAAATACCACTTCCTATTAAAAAAAGCATGGTCAACATAGAGAAAAATATGAAGTATTATATTTCTTTAATATATGCCTCGCATATTTAATTTTTCTCTTGATGCGACATGCTCACAATTAACATCTTTTCTTTAACGTGTATATTTATACATTTTATTTGTAATGATTTTATACTAAATTTTCTACAAGATGTAGTTAATATAATTTTTTTTTTATTTTTTACTCCATTATATTTTATTTTCTAACTCTCCGCATAGGTTTTAATCATATATATCTACTAAAAAAAGTTTTAATCTTAGATAAAAAAATCAAACTGAACCATATTAAATTATTAAATCTAGAATAAAATAATGGTCAAACAAATCTAGAATCGGTCAAAATCAGGTATGACAATGACAAAATTACTTATTTGAACAAGTTTTTTTTAATATATATTTAAATTTTGTGTTTTTAACAATTTTCTTAAAAAAATAAAGATTAATATATTCCATTTACATATAAATTAGTATTATTTAACTATTTATTATAAAATTAAATTTTCATTTTGTAAGATATAAATTATTGTTTATATCTAAAATTTTACTTAATCTAGTTTTTGCACTTTTATTTTAATTTATTGTTGATATATAATATTAAAAATATATTTAATTGTTAACAACTCAAAATGGATTTAATTAATGATAATTAAACTACTAAATTATAAATCAATATATTCCTCGAATGTGATGAACGATTTGATTTTAAAAATATTGGTGAACCTAGTTTTCCTACTTATGAAAGGAGGCTTGAAATTTTGGTCAACGATCTTGTGACGATTGATTATGAAGATTGGATTGGATCAAGATTCATCAAAGATTTTGCCATGTCAAAGTGATCTGCCATTTTTATTTTATTTTATTTTTATTTTTTCTTCTTTTAAGACAAAGTGCTCTCTGCCTTTTTCCGTTAAACACGTTACAACCACCGAAGATCGAATTTTACATAGAAAGTTCGCATGTGGACTTGTATTAATAGCATCCAACTATTTCATCTGCTGATTTGCATGCATGGGTCACATTCATCATATGTATAATTTTATAATGGTTTTTATGCTAATTTTATAAATTGTTATGAATATCACGTTTATAAATTAAAACTTTTTACAAAATTAATTTTTGCTTTTATAGGGAAACAATAATTGAGAGAAAGTTGTATTAAAATGGTAAAATGTCCCTGTATGATCGAAATTGTATGTGAACATGATGATGATTAATACAGTTAATTAAGGATATACCAAATTACAGACAGGATTTACCTAAATGTGAATACAGACATCGATGTATATACTTAATAACTTTCAGTAGGTAGCATACAGATAGAATATTTGTGTACAGATGATTTTATACCCTTTTACTATATTTTATTAACTATTAAATAAAAATAAATATATTTTTTTTAAATTAATTAAAATATTAAATATATTTATTCCATATATTATTTTTTTCAAAAAAAATAGAAATAACTAGAATTTACTAAAAGGATATCACAGTTCAAACATATATCATTATTTAAAAAAAATTAAAAAGAAAATTAAGTAATTTATTTTTTTAATATATATACGAGAAGAGATTAAATTATTTTATAAATAATTTTAGCTACATTTATTTTATTTAATAATTTTTATAAATAGTTAAATTTTATCAATTTAATTATTAAATTAATATTTTATTTTATAGATCATGTTTATAAAATTTTATAATTTTTTTAAAAATTTAATATTTTATTAAATAAATTTAAATTAATAAAAAATATATCTCTTCTAAAATTTATTAATTTAAAATTATTTAATACAATATCAAATTTTTATAAAATTTTGTAAACATAATCTACATAATAAAATATATTAATCGAATAGTTAGATTAATAAAATATAATTAAGAAAAATAAATTTAATTAAATTTATCTCAGAAATAATTTAATTTTTCGTATATATATATAAATTAATTTTAATGAGTTAATTTATTTGATATTTTTTTAAAATGTAAATTTAATAATTTTAACTGTTAAATTATGTGATACTAATATTATAATAATTATAGACACCAAATTTTGTAAAAAATTTTAAATTTATTAATATATAATTTTATAATTGATATTTATGTATACTTTAAAAGGTATATTATATGATAAATTAATATAATTTGATAAATTGTTAAATAATTTATAAATTTATAAATTTAAACTATGTAATAAGAATTTTAATTTAATAGTTGAATTTATTAAATTTATATTATATAAAAATTTATTAAATAAAATAATTTATATGTTATTTTTAAAGTAAGTAAATATTAAAAATAAATAGACATGTGTAATATTAAATATATCATATATTAAATATGTTATTATACTATCATATTTATAACTTAATTATTTAATTAAATATAATATTTTTTATTAAATTATAAATTTAATATTGAATATATAGATTGTTGAATGAAAACTAGTTTAGATATATTAATATATATAATAATTTTTTTTATAAAATTAATTTATATATATATATAAAATAATTTTCATTAGATGAAGATGAATAAATTTTATTTATTAAGTTACAATATAATTGATACATATGATCATAAAATTAATTTAATGAAAAATTATTAATAATGATGATGACTATTAATATATTAATAAGATATTATTACAAACAACATATTATTAGAATATTTTTTAATTTGAAACTATCATAAAATTAATTTAATAAAAAAATATTAATAATGATAATGACTATTAATTTATTAATAAGATATTATTACAAACAACATATTATTAGAATATTTTTTTAATTTAAAACTATCATAGTAATTAATAAATTTATTTATTATACTTTAATTTTAGATGATTAAATATTTGTAAAATTAATTATGAGTTAATAAAAAATTATGAATTTTTGACAATATGTTTAAACTTTATAATTATAATAATTAAATTAAGAATTTTTATAAAAAATTTAATGAATAATTAAATAATTTTTCGTTAAGTCATTAACCGATTAAAGTTAATTAAAAATTAAAAAGATAAATTTTTTTTATCATATACTTAAATGTAAAAAATCTTATTTCATAACATCTTGTCATTAATTAAAGTTTTGTTATATATCAACTTTAATTAGTAAATTAACTTGATTAATTTATTATCAATTTAATTTTGAGCATATACAATCATACACGTGTTCTAACTTTTATTATAGAATTATTTAATTATTATTTTATAATTTAATTATAATTCAATTTAATTAATTAAATACATTATAAATATAAATAAAATTATTTTACTTTCATAACACTAAAAATAAATATTATATGATAATATTAGAGAAGTTTTAATTTTAATTTTATTAATTTTTAAAAAAATTAAAAATTAAATAAAGATTTGGTTACGTTATAGGATAGCGTTAATCGGTTGATAAAATTAAAATTGGACAAGTCTTATGATGTGCTATGCATTTGATGATGATACAGACTATCTAATTAGTTAGAGATAAGATTCTTGCATACATTCTCGTAATAAGGATCACATAGTTAGTTTTCTAAATAATAAGATAGAGATAATATTATTAAATATATTTTCATAATAGAGATTATATAATTATTCTTTTAAATAATAGAAAAGAAATAAGATTAGTGTATTTTTTATTATGATAGAGATCATACAATTAATGTTTTAAATAATAATAAAAAATAATATAAAAATAGAATAATAAAAAAATATTTTTATTATATCTATATAAAATGACACAAATAAAAAGATAAACACAATTCTTAATTTGTGTATCTTTTATGAGATTCAAATTTTTTTTGGAATACTTAAAATTTTTTTTAATAAATAAGTTCTACTTTATCTGGATATTGATTGCAAGAATTTATTTTTATTATAAATATATAGATTTTTTATAATATTGAGATAAGTTTTTCTATCTACAACAATAATTTATAAGAGATATTTATTTCTAAATTATGTTAATTTGATAACTATAAATAAGTAGAATTACTTTATTATTATGTTGCATAATTTAAAATATCTAGTAACCATTTTATAATTCCTTGTACATATATATGAGAAAATATTAAATTATTTTAAAAATAATATGTTAAATTTATTTTATTCATAATTTTTTAAACAGTTAAATTTTATTAATATAATTATTAAATTAATAAATTTTATTATGTAAATTATATTTATAAAATTTAAAAGAATCCCTTAAAATAAAATTATATAATAAAGTATTAAATTTTTTTAAAATTTTATAAATATAATTTATACAATAAATTATATTAATTTAACGATTAAATTGATAAAATTTAAATATTTAAAAAAATATAAGCAGAATAATTTTATAGTAAAGCGAAATATGTTAATTTTATATATATATATATATATATATATATATATATATCCATACATGTGTGTTTATGTTTAATTAATTTAATTATTAAATTAACAAACTCTATTATATAGATTATGTTTATAAAATTTTATAAAATTTAATATTTTATTAAATAAATATATATTAATAAAAATATATTATCTATTAAAATAAAATAATATCAATTTTTTTAAAATTTATGAACATTTATAAATATAATTTATATAATAAATGCTAAATTTATTTTTAAAATAAGTTTATTTCTTTATATATATATATATATATATATATATATATAATTCAACTCAATTGACTAAATAAAAATAAAATAACTCTTTGGAGATGGAAGTAATTAAAGTCAGCAATGACAGCACTCCTTGGGAGAGTAATGTGCTATCCCACACTTTGTTGCTGGAACATGCTTTAAATTTTCACCAAACAGAAAGTCACAAATAAAAAAATGATGAATTGCATTTGGACAATGCAAATCGTCCATATGGAGATAATAACAAAGTTGGTATCAGCATACTTCTATGAATGAATGTTGTTTTCGACAAGGCAATCCGTCCATATGGAGATAATAACAAAGTTGGTATCAACAATATTTTTATAGATAAAGATTATTGTACATTTAAAAATAAATGAAAGAAATAGATAGATAAAAAATAATAATGTGATAAAAAAATAAAATTAAAAATATTATTAAAATATATAAACAATAAAAATTATATTTTTTTACATGACATCATGGCTGCAATCACCTATCAGCCACCATCTTTTCCCTATAAAACAAATTCGGATGGATGTTAATTCAAACAACTGCGCCATTTCACTCGAACTTACCCAAATCACTGGGTCAACCCAACAGCGACATGGAGAATTAAGTACACAAAAATAATACTATAATATCATAAAGAGACATTCGATGTCAGTTGAGCTAAATTTTTTATAAATTTAATTGAAATAAGAATACAGTTTTATTTAATTATTAATTATTATGTTATTAATTTTTTTATAATATTACTTTAAAAATCTTTGTTATCATAATTTTAATTAACTGATAATATATTTAAAAAGTTTAGTATTTTTTTTTGTTTCTTTAACACATTAGTCATCTTATTATGTATTTTTTTTTTTCTCTTCTTTTCTTATCTTGTGTATAAAAATTGAACAAAAAACTAACTGTAAATACAATTACTCCTGAGTTTAAGTGCGTGCGACCCCATCAGTTTCAGATTGTCGGTTTATTTATTTATTTGTTACAATCAGATTGTCGGTTTTAACAATGTTTATATTTTGGGCCATTGATGAAACGAACATTTATTAATAAAATCAAACTAATTTTACAAAACTAATCAATGAAACAATTCGACTATAAGCAAAAATTTCAAACATACTCAATTCATCGTTACATCAGAAATGATATATTCTATAAGAATTCTTGACATTATCAAAGACTTCCCACCTCCATTGTTTTTCGTTGACAACTACGTTAAGTGTCATTAATTTCAGGCTTTATATTCAAACGTGTTCCTTCTAGAAGACAATATATAGATCGATATAAAATATTGGCTGCACTTTAGAACTTGTTACAGTTATGAATGAAAAGACTAATTCCACACCCTCCTCCTCAAGTAACATGTTCTCTGAAATCTAATTTATAATCCTTGGCTCACTTTCTACGGCACTATATTTTATTCCTATGAATTCATTTTGTAGTGTAAATGGTCAAGAAAGACTAAACTAAACAAGCCTCGGTTCCTTCCCTCTCCAATTACTCAATAGTGAGTTATTAGCATTTTTTAAAAAAAATATTAATAACATTTTCCAACATATTTCATATGATTGGTATATAAACACTTCTCTTATAAATTAAACATTTAGAAATTAAATATATTTTTTAAAATAAATCAATCATAAAAGAAAAAGTTTATTAATATTTTAGTTCTTACTTGTTTAATTTTTACAAATTAATCTTTTACTTAAATTTTTTTATTTATTTCTAACTTTTATCATTATTTTTTAAATTTGTTCATGACAACATTTGTAGAGAGTCTAATTTGTATTATGTTAAAAATTATGGATAAATTTTAAAAAAATAAAAAAAATAAAAAATAAAAAAACTAAAAAATTCATAAAATTGTTAAAAAAAGAATGCATTAGTAGTCAAATATCAATAATGCTCTTTGGAAGTTTCTATAGGATCATTGCTTTAAAAGTTTAAAGCCTTTTTTTGAGTTGACTCCGAGGCCTACTTTGGTTTAGTCATCTATATCTTTCTCTGCTTAAACCCATTATGTAGCTAGGCATAGCACACCCTCTCACAATTCCCCAAAGCAAAACTTTGTGCACCTAACTTGAAACAATCTTTCCATGCATACACTGAACCCTTTTGTTTGTGGAACTTTCCATAACGAAGATGATGAACCATGTCTTGCAAGTCCTGGTTCTAGCCCCAGAAAATATAAAAGAAAAAACAGTAGGAACAACAATCCTTATTCCACTCGTGGCCTAGATAAATTTTCAGAACTTCTGGCTGATCTTGATGAGAAAAGGCAGAAGATTTACTCACAAATGAACCCTCATGACATCTCTTTTGTTCGCTTTGTGTACTCCAACACAGATGATTTTGTCCCTGTGGTGGTCAAAGTGAAAAACAACAAGGATCAGAAACACAACAAGAACCAAGAACTGAGAGTGGTGAAAGCAAGAGCGTTGACCCATAATACCTCTGAGTCAACGGACAAGTCTGTAACAACTGATCAATTCCCTGCTGAAGAAAGAAAGAAACCATCCAAGAGGGAAATAACTGATCATAAAAAAAGCTTCTCTTGGAATAATTATATGAAGAGTTGGGATATGAAGAAGCCTTCTTTCTATTTGCCTGTGGTCATAATATTCATCTTGTTGTTGTTGACTGTGTTTGGAAAATCAGTTGCAACTATTTGCACTTGTATTTTATGGTATGTGATATCCACATTGAAGGATGGTTCATCAAATCCAAGAAAGTCAATGAAGAAGAAAGATTATGTTAGAGGGTTGAGTGAGAAGAAGGTGGTGGCCAATGAATTAGGGACCAAGAAAAAGGACTATGTTAGAGGTTGGAGTGAAAATAAGATGGTGGTGACTGAAGGGACCAAGAATAATAAGAAAGATTATGTTAGAGGGTGGAGTGAAAAGATGGCCACCGAAGGGTTGCTTTCTCCAAGAAGTGGTGATTCTGAGGTTAACTCCACGAAAAAGATTCGAGGACAACATTCCCATAAGAAAAGCTGGTGATGAAGATTATCTCCCATTCATTCACTTTTCTGCTTTTTTTGGTTACTTCTTAATATTTCCCTTTCTGAATTAGTAGAGTTTTTTTTTTTAATGATGTGAATACGTGTAGGCTTTCTTGAAAATCAATTCTTCTCGTTACATGTTTTTGAGTGTAAATTACGGTAGAATGGAGCTATAGGCTTGAATAGCAATCCATGCCATGTTAGTTGTACATGGTTTGGTTAATTGTTCATAAGGCTCTTGAAATTCAAGTGATGACCAATGATCAAAGTTAGGTAAATAACTGAAATTACTGAACATCTAAGTTGTTTTGTGCCCACGCTACCATGATGAATAATAGTAATTGTTGGAGCAGTGGATTTTGATTTTGATTATGATCCAGCAGCTATAAGCTGATATTCAAAAAAGAAATACAGGCAAAGATTTCAAGATCCACATTTAGTGCACTTTAGTTGAACAAATTAGTTCCTATACCATGTTTGTTTTAAAATCAGTACATTTGAAGAATTTGGCAAAAGTTAGAAGAAAACAAACAAGATATTCAAAATATTTAATAGACGGTCAAGGTCATTTATCTCTTGTAAGAATATTCAAAATATTGTGAAGGAAAATCCAGAGTAGTTTTCTCTAACTTTCCGTTTTTCCATCGAGCATAGTGATCCCTTCATGTGAAAATTTACCTATGGAAACAACATCATGTCTTGAAATTTCCTGATGATGTCATTAGCATTTTTCTTCTATTTTTTGGGTAAACTGGAGTTTGGTGGGTTCGAAATCTAGGGAAAAAGAACTTCTATTCCAATCCGGGTGCTGAGTAGGTAGAGTATACCCTAACAGGATAACAGCCATCCCACTATCTTTTGGTATAATATTACTGCTAAAATGTTCAAAAGTTTCATTCAGTGTCACTAGTGCACAATTTTTTGTTTTAAAAAAATAAAAAGTGTCTCATCCACTTGGAAGAAATTTTTGGATAAACCCGAGATACTCACATTAGTTACATCAAGATTAGATCAATAAAAATGACACATTGTTGTCCGTGGTAATTAATCGTTATGCATCAATATTTTATTAATAGTTATTTTTTGTAATGTGTATATATGGAAACACGATAAAAAGTACAAATAAAAATAAAAATATTTATTATATAAAAAAACATAAAAACTATTTGTTATTTTTTCTATGTAATTTAAAATATTTAATATTTTTTCAAGATATATTTTAATTTAAACCATAAATATCTTTTACACAAGACAATTATACTCGAATTGAAAACATTTATGCTATAATGAAATTAATGCATAGCAAAAGGGTTTTATACCACAAGACTCAAATTCAAAACCTTACTTAAAAAAATTCAAATACGTATAACTTCAACTAACTCCTCTTAATTTTCACATCATATATTTGTTAACACATTAAAAAGCCCCTTAAGTAATTTGATATATTAATACCATTGAATATTACTTTCCTATAAATGCTTACCATTTTTGTGTAAAAACTTTCTACTAAATTTATGCAAGAATTTCTCGCTGATGGCGACGTTGTGAGTCTTTAATTACACTAATTAAACATCAGAAAGTCCAACCGTTATCCTTACGTTATTGGATAAAAAAAACATTCCAGCATTTATTAGTTTCGGTCGCATTACCACGGTTAATCTGCAGCCATCGACCGGTCCCTCTCAATCTTAATCCATGTTCTTGTCCTCATCTCGAATATCCGAAAAATTCTTACCCACTAAGCATTTTGCTCTTTTTTTCCCTACCTGGGTGACGGGGTAATATATTCATTGACAATCCACATAGGTCTAGTCTAATTTATGCATTACTATAGTGTGAGCCCAAATAGAACAGGGGTGGTCCATTCGATAAATCAAAGAAAACCCTTCTGATTTGTGAAAAAACTAAAAATCTCATACTCTAGACTTTTTTGAAGCATATTTCCACACCAACCATACCGTTGTTCTAGTACCGTTAGGTGTAAGCCAACAGTTAATGGAATGGCTTTAGAAAGAACAGTTACGAGTTAGCAGGATATGCAAGATTTTGCAGTGAGTTCAAAGAGAGATACATGAAAAATACCATTCGTCTCACTTATCAGTTCAAAATGACATCCAAATGATATTTAACTCAATTCCGCCAACCTCACATTTTAGGTGTTAGTGCAGTTGATCACTGAACAGAATCCCATTATCCCACGGCATAAACTTGAGTAGACCCCAAAAGTCTCTACTCAATGACCCCAAGATTCCCAGCACATGGAAAACAGCCCACATATACCACAACATTCTACGAGTCTAAACTTGAGATCAGACCAAAATGAAATGCTTTCAAATTTTTACCCAAAAATTAACGAAGCTCTCGAGTCCTTATTCCTGCATTAAGTAAAAGATTTTCTAGTCAATATTGGCGGACTTGTTATTGCTAACAGATGGTCAAACTAATGAGCCAAAGGGCATTGACTAAAAAGAAATGCTTGGAACAACAAGAGAATCCCTTGTGAATTGAGATACCAAAATCTAACCTTGAATCTCCTTGGCCGCACGTTATCTGGACTGTGGCGAGAGCTGTAGGCCTGAGGTCTGGGAGCTTCACTTCTGTAATGTTCTGCAGCCATCGTCGATACCATGTTATTCTTCTCTTGGGTTTGATTCCTTGAATTCCGAAAAAATCCATCTTTGTCCCAACTGACCTCATAATCAGCCTTTAACCGTGATCCTTGCTGTTCATTGACAACACATAAATCATTACCAAGAAATCATTTATCAGACATGTCCAAGATTTCAATTTTGCAAAATATTCTGTGGCAATTACTCAGTTTTCATCAGATAAAATCATGAATATGATACAAATTGCAATTGCTATAGATTATCAGTTTCAGCAATTGCCAATAATGCACATAAGTTTTAACCAATATCATTGCCATCACAATGAGCAGGATTGACAAATTATGTAAAAATGGATCCATTGTGAAAAGATGACACAACCCAGAAAGTCCATATACTATCGCTACAAAACAAGCAAAAGGCTGGGAAATTGTATTGCAACACTTTGGGCACTGATTTCTCAATAAGTCAGAAATTAAACCAATACCTTTTGCAATGAGCGGCCACACAGAACTCTCAATGCATCATGGAAGTCTCTATATTTCTCAAACTGAACCACAATCTTGCAGTACAGTCCTGAAACAAGGTCTCCACTATCTTCATTTGCATCCTTACCTAGGTCATCATCCTCGGCAACATTAAGATTCCTATTAAGCATCAATCATGGAGCAAAAGAATTAGGCATAGTAATGTGGTAGTTAAGTTACCAAGATAATAATTCTCAGTCTCATATAGGCAACATCAATAATTAAACCTTCAGGAGGCTTTATAAGGAATAAATCATCAGTCTTCTAAGGAACTGCAAGTTAAGAAGGTTCATAGAATATCTCAGTAGCTTTTCAAGTTTATTTGCGTGCTTTGATAAGTTCTTTCCCTTTCCTGGTTTGAAAAAGATAAAGGATCTTACTAAACAGTGTCCTGGTTAAAGAACCAAAAACGTGATTTTTTTTATTAAAAATAACGTTAGGATGCATTGAAAAACAATGAAAAAGGTTCATTAATACTATTTTTAATAAAAACTTCTCACTGTTGATTCCTTAACCAGTGCCCCTAAGAAATTGGTTAGCATTTCTCAAAAGATAATATGCGAAGAGAAGAAACTACCCATCATAAAGCCAGGGTAGGGCATAAGGCTCAGCAAGGGCTTTTTACTGACAAATGGCCCTTACATTCAAGTGTAGCCTCCAATTAAACAAAATACCAATAATCAAAAAACACGTAAGCAACAACCATAATTGCAAATTGAGATCGTAATTTAAGACTATTTAAGTATGACTAAACCACCAAATTAGTTCTCAAGTTTGCGTAGGTCCCTAAACCCTAAACATCTAAGTCGGATTTGAAAAACTGTGAGTTATAACTCGTCATAACCACTTTCAGTTTAGTCATTCTTAGTGCAAGACAACAGTGGAAAATAAAAAATAAAATAAAAGGAGATTTTATACATAAAAAAGTAACATTTTTTTTTTAAAAAAATTGAAAACTAAAGTGTTGGAGCCTGGAATTTTCATTGCTAACGGGAGCATTAGTTGATTTATGTACCTTATTTTGCCGAATGTGGAAAAGATGGTATGAGTAACGAGCATGGAAGGCTTAGAAGAAACTCTAGGCTCGGCGAACCAGCGCGAGGGCACACCCCTGAGAACTATGGTATCAGGTTCGCGCCTGGCTGTATTGAAACCCCGATTCTGAAAAGCGTAAAACTCTTCCCAGTCCTTCTTCATTCCTTGGAAATCATCAGAAACGGGAACAGCCGCAGCGAGCTTGAACTTAACTCCTTGGAGATTGAGCTCGATCCCGTTGACGCTATCGGCGAGACGTGTCCTCCACGCGCGGAGCTTGTCCTCGGTTTGGAGGGAGGAGAGGTCCCAGATGTGGAGGGTAGCTGCGGCGACAGGGTCGTCACGTTTTCTCTTTTTGAGGTCCTTAAGGCGCTTGATTTGGAGGTCGTCTTCGGGGAGGGAAAGGGAGTGAGAGGTTTGAAGGAAGTTGATAAGGGCGCGTTTCATCTTCCATTCGTCGATTGGGTGAGAGAGAGTTAAGGGTGTGGAAGGGTACACCGTAAGGTTAAGCTTCACTCGTGGTACTAGAGTGAGACCGTTCTCTATCTCCAACACTTTCAACGCTTCCTCCTCCGTTTCCCTACTCATACTCGATTATTCACTGATCTGAAGGACGGATTCGAAGAATGGAACGGTGTCGCTTTCTTCTTCCTCTGGGTTGCTACTTCCAAGTCCCACTCTTAAGAACAACATTCGCTCATATTAACTTTTTAGATTATTTTGTTGCGTGAAAACATTTATTATATCCTTTTTTCCACACATAATATATAAGTAGGGTCAATTAAATATTGTGAATATCTGTCAAATTATAAATGAATACATTTTTATTTAATAAAATATACTATAATATCAAAATTATATTATTTATATTATTAATTAAAAAATTAATAATTACTTTAAAATTTTTATTCATATTTTTTTAATTGATTATTGATGTAAACTTTCTTACATCTATAACATATAAAACAATTTGTAAAAAAAATAAGCGTTGATCTAAATAATACATGCTTAATTTTTTAATGTAAAATATAGAGTTAAAATATTGTATATAAATATTTTCAACTGTAGTATAATTTAGAAGAATTAATAAATTTTTAATTTTTTTATAAAAAATTTAAAATTTTGGACCAGGTTATTTCCTATTTTTCAAAACAGTTTTTTGTTTTAGAAAATGAAAAAACGTATTTGGTGGATAAATTTTTTAAAAATAATATCTTTTTTATTTTATTTTTTATTTTCTGTTATTTATGTTCTTTCGTATTACTCTACGCTTTTTCTTTATTTATTATTTTCATTTTCTTTTCAAAAATAATTTTTAAAAACTAAAATAAGTATAACCAAACATCCCTTTTATTTTTGTTTGCAAATATTATTATAAATTTAATATTAAAAATATAATTATTTTTGAAATATAAATTTGAAATATTTTTATAATATATAATTAAAATAAAAGAATTATAAAAAAGTAATTATATTTTCTAAAAAGAGTAAAATATTTTTATAAAAAACATTTTTTGTAAATATTTTTAAAGTAAATTTTACATAACATTTTTATAGAAATATTAAAACTATATTTTATAAAATAATTAAATTTGATTTAAAAAAAGTTCAAACTTTAAATATATATGAGAGAGAGATATTAAAAATTTAAACTTTTATTATTTATTTTAATTTATTAAATATTTTTGTAAATATTTATAATATATAATTAACATAAAATAATTATAAAAAATTTTAAATTGTATTTTAATAAAAGAGTTTTGAAATAATTTTCAATATAATATTTTTTAAAAAATATTTAAATTATATTTTATAAAATAATTAAATTAATTTAAATTTTGGTTTCAATATTTTAAATTTATGAAAGAAGGGTGACGGAGAAAGATTATGAGAGAGAGAGAGGTGTCATTGGAAAGTTTTAAATTTTTATCATTTTACAAAATTTAAAATTTATTCCTCTTAATATATTAAAATATAATTAAAATTTTTAAAATTTGATATTTCATAAAAAAATATTCAAATAAAATAATTTAAAATTTAAAATTATTTTAGAAATCTATAAACAATAATTTAATAAAGTATTTTAGCCCAAACACAGGTAAAAGATTTATTTAATTTTATTATTACGTTTAAATCAAATCAAATCCTTCTACATAATAGTTTTATGTTTTAGTTAAATGGTTTTGTTTTTTTGTAAAAACTGAACTAAATGTAACCATAAACACCACCCTAGGAGGAAAGTTTGGTGAGACAAATATAAAGCGGAACGGTTGGAAGAATAAAACGCGCAGAGCATATTCTCTCTTTTGTATCTTTTTAGGTAATATTAATTTTCTTTTACAATTGTTGTATCGAAAAAGATTATTTTATAATTATTACGTGTCATAATCCATCCCAATCCTAAGTGGAAAAGAGCGGTGACAGACACAGACTTAACGCGGAATAGACATGGAGTGGGAGAGCTTAGCCTCTTTGCTTAAATTTTGCAATATTAATCAATATTAATATCAATTAGCCTTGTAATTTCCTCATACACAATATATAATATAAGGTGACACACTACAAAAAATTAAATTAAATTAAATAAATAGAGTTCGTAAGAGAGGGTGAGGTCTCAGAACACAACACAGAGAAACAGAGCAAAGAGCGAGGGAAAGATCAAAGATGGG
The DNA here is from genome assembly GCA_037954105.1 of Canavalia gladiata. Lineage (NCBI taxonomy): Eukaryota > Viridiplantae > Streptophyta > Magnoliopsida > Fabales > Fabaceae > Canavalia > Canavalia gladiata. The sequence goes on from CM075664.1 coordinate 45,765,809, forward strand.
TCTTTGCTTTGGTTGCTTCGGCGTAGGCGATAAACACACGTCCAAGGAAGAAGATATAATGGCCTCTGAAGAAGCGCGTGCCAAAGCTGCCGAAGCCGCTCAGAAAAGGTTTACCTTTATCCATTTTTCAATTATTTCCTTGCTCTTTTTTTTTTTAATTTCACGAATATTCTATGATCTTAACCACTGAATTCCACCAATAACCTATTGATTTGGGTTTTTATTTGTGAATCCACATGGTTTGTTAGAATCTTAATCATTGTACTTGTGTAGATTAATCTGTTTTTGTTATCCTTATCCATGAAAAAAACATGCATATACTTTTGTTTTCCCCTTTGTTTTATATCTAGGCAATCACGCTTTTTGGTGTATTATCCCTTCAGAACAATAGTCAACCCCAATTTTTTAAAAAAATCTGGCAACTATTGTCTAAACTAAAATTCAATTTAATTTAACGTATTGTTTTACAGTTCCAAGGCCTTATTTTTGTTAATGGAGCTCATTGCTGCTTCTCATCCTTGAATGTCATACATTGATATCTTAGTGTTACTTTCGATGCATTCCATACACTATGAGCAAATTCACTTTTATCGACCTTTGGGATTTTTTATTCATTCCACATTTGGGGCTATTTCTGGTTTTTGTATAGGATAACAGGGAAAGACCATAGTATCTGAGGTATTACTAAACGTTCTGACATGTTTATGGAAGCCATAATAGAAAATGCTTGCTGCGTGCAAGGCTCCATTAACAAATAGATAATGAAATAAAGCTTCTTACTTTTAGAGATGGGTGAAGCGTGAGAGAGCAATCCACTAACTTTTAAATTTGTTATAATGGTTTTTTATTAGTTAGTGACTGTATAAGTAACTGTAGACCAACTTATATGAGTTGATTGGAATTGCAGGCAAGAGCAATTTGAGAATTCTCCAGCAGGACGGGCTGCACGTGCACAGCAACAAGCAATGGCAAAGCAATCTGCAAGCTCCAACAAAGGCGAACCAGTTCTAAAGGTTTGGTGATTCAAGATGCCACCTGTTTTTTATGGCAACTGTTTATTGATACTGCCATTTAATCTGCTAACCTGTCATCATATAATGCTGGAAGTAGAGATTCAGTGCTTCTTGATCAAGAGTTTGTCGCAATTTGCTTTTAATTTCTTTAAAAATGTCACTCCCTGTTTTTATGCTTTTCCCCCCATGCTTCTTGACTAACAATCTTCAAATGGATTTGTGCCATACTCATTTTATTAGACCTCACTAATGATATGTTTTTGACTCTTTCATTTGTGGATGCAGTGGCAAATGGGTTGAGGTTGGACATCCTGTTTGTTGGAGTCAACTTTTTAATTATGTGTAAGGTGAAGAAGAATTATCTATCTGATAAATTCTAGTTTGCCATTTATTTGGTTATGCAATTTTGTTCAGTTTTAAGTTCTATGAAAAATAACTCCTGAATTTTTATTGACAGGATTTGTTTCAAGACATAACATCTATATGAAAATACGTAGTAAAGTAGACACAGACAATAGAAGAGTTTGAGTTTATTTTATTCTGGACTAAACCAATTTCGAAAAATGTAAGGAGAGCTACTGTAAACAGAGCAGCATTTTAGGTCTATTTTTTGGAAGATTTACACAAAAAAAGTTCAATTTACAGAAATGCAGTTCAGTGTCCAAAGTGGGTTGATAGCACATATCAAGGTGATGGGGAAAAAACTAAAAGAGATTCTGTTGGTTATGCATCTCAATAAAATTTTGATGATAATCAAAATTTATAATTTTTCCTAAACATTTTGTTCAATCGCTGCATATGTAGTAGTATAGCAATATCTGCAAAACATGGCTCAACTACACTACTGACCACTCTTTCACATTGAATACTGTAATTAAAAATCTAAAATGCTGGGGGGAGGGTAGCATAAAGGTTTGGTTTCTGATTTAGATTAGGTCCATTTGGTTCATGTTAATCAATATATTCCAATGTTCCCAGATTAAACCTATCATTTGGAAATCTGCCTCTGAACTAGACAAAAAAAAAAACTGTTTAGTGAATCTTATCAGCTCAGTTGAATTAGGTTAACTTCACTGATTTCTCCAAGTTGTGTTGATTAGTACCACCGGGATTATGTTTGTCACAGATAATGTTAAAGTAATATCAAGTACTATTTTTGACTTGCATAATGTAAAAGTCTCTTTTTTGTTTAGGGGATCATTTTGCCTCATTAGTTTTCTTTTCTTGTGTTGGTGTTATTGACAGGTCCAGTCAAATTCTGTGCACCTGTTCCGAAGATGAACAGAAAGGTCTTTACTGTGATTGTATCATAAGTGCAATTTGTTGCTTTCCAGACCAAGAAATATTATGTATGATTGTTGTAAATTTGTAAAAAAAATTCGCGGTGAATGGAAATGAGGATAAATTGAGAAGGTAGTTTGATTTGCTCCCCCTCCCCCTCTAAATGATATTTCAGCGACTCCATTTTCTTTGTATTCAAATTCGACACATCAACTTGTTTACTTATTCCAGCTTTGAGCATCTTACAGATAAGGAATGAGCTTTTACCCAAGTATTATTAGTCACAATGGGATATTGGATTTATTCAGAATAACAATAACACTAATATGTTCCCTTTTTATCCGTCGATCCATCTATGGCTACTCTAAAGAATAAAAAACGTTTAACATATCGGAAACAAAAACATATAACCGTGAGACTAAAAGTGATACTTAACCCTTGTCATTTGCAAAAATTCAGCACATCAAGTGAGCTTTGAACGACTTGTTTTATCTCTCTCCTAAAGTGAACTCTTTATTGTAAAAGAAAAAGTGCATAGTTACAACCATTGATTAAAACTATGGAGCTCAATTAACAAGCCAAGCTTTATGTATGCGAACTTTACTAGCAGGGTAGGGAGACCGAAAAAAGTATAGTAAATTCTGTTGTTTTGCACTATGTTATAAAGGCAAGTCATTACCACTTGGGAAGCCAAAATTCTTTTCTTTCGTGTTAACTCAACCAGTTAAATGTAAAGCACATCTATGAATAAGTAGCTAGATTTAGCTATACGTTTTTGTACAAATGTTTAACTAAGGGTAACCATCGAATGTGAATTTTCTTTCATTAGTTGCGGTTCATGGCTTTTCTACAGTGCTCTTCGTTGAGCTAACTTTCCCTCAACCACAAAATATTACAGTTTCCCACCGCCTTAATAATCACTCAAATTTTTGCACTGGAGCTGAAAGCTTCAACTCATATGCAGCTTGAAAGCAATCTGCTGCTTGCTGTAATGAACCTTCCAGTTTTGAAACCAATCCAAGGTTAAACCATGCATCATGGTTTGTGGGTTCTAATCTCAAAGCATTCATGGAAAAGCTTCTTGCGATTGGAAGTGATTGCATGCCAAGTTTAAGCAACAATTTTGCAGTTGAAATGAGGCTGGGAATGTAATCTGGTTCTATTGACAAAGACACTGAGAAGGAAATAATGGCCTCCTTGTTTAATGATTGAGCTTCAAACAACATCCCTGCCATTGTCACAACCAGCTGATTGCAAATTAGTAATTTGTTAATGCCTGGCACCGTAAACACAGATCACAGAAACATACACCAGTTCAACAATGAAAACATGAATAACCAGGTATCAGGTTCTTACCTGTAATATGCCAACTTCTGGGAGAAAAAAGTTCTATCAACTTGGCCTTGTCAACACAAGTTTTTGCATCAAGAAAGGAACTAAGATCTGCATAAATGGTAGCCAAATCTTGCCAGGCTTCCATTTCCAACCTCTGTTCTGCTAATGCCTGCAAAGGGATGAAAAGGCAAGGGAAATTCTTCTAAGAAACTAACAATATTCAAAATAGTCCCTAGTAGTAAATTCCCGATATTTTACTATAAGCATAGGTTCTTGGAGAACAAAAAATGAAAAATTCTTGCATATAATAAGGTAGAGGAGTACTGGTTAGCGGTTTTGAAATTTAATTAACGAGTCTCAATCATAAGTATATACAAGGGATATTATGTTCCCTTCAATAAGAATACACACCTCATGCCTGAATGTTTTTGATTGATCCAAGTTGTTAGCTTGAAGCCAAAGCTCCTTTTGTGCTTCAATTACTGCTAGCAAGATTCTGTATGTCTCTATTGCTTGCTTGGGTTGCTGCTGAGAAATTTGAAGTACAGCTTTCAGTCTTAGTAGTTCTAACTGATCTATCCTCCCTGCCTCATCTAAAGCAAAATCAACTACAGTTTCTGCATCCTTAAACCGCTGCTGTGCTGATACTATGAGTGCTAACAGCTGCCAACCTCTTCTTGAGCTGCCAGCCATCATGTCTGAGTACATCATTATATTGTCATAAGCTGCATTTAGATTTCTTTGAATTGCATTTTCCAGTCCAAGGCTGAACATGACTTCTGGATCACCATTTTCGGTTAGAGCAGCATCATTCAGAAAGTTCAAAGATTCTCTTTGAAAAATAACTCTTTCAGAATCCAGTACAGATATTCTAGCAGCAGCCCCATGGCAAATGCCAAGAAATTTTTGGCCCTGACCCAAAAAATGCTCATTTTGATACTTGGCTAGATCAATAACTTCCTGTGAAAATCTAATACCTTCATGAGCATGGTTTGGATCTAGGGAACACAGCTTTGCACCAAACAAAAATGAAGGAAAATGGGATCTATGCTTTGCTTCAGAACTACCACAAGCCTTCCTCAAAAGATTCAATGCTGCTTCATTGTGTCCTGCTGCACTGTAACAAAGAGCAAGAAAGTACCACCTCTCAGCTCGATCGTAGACACCTGGAAGGATCTGCTCTACATGATCAGCCAATGATTCAAACATTCCAGTAATTGAAAGTGAAAATGTTAGATGATCCATTATTTCAGCATCCCAGTCTATTTTCTGAAGTACCATCTTTCCTGAGAGTATTAATAGCAATAGTATTGCTTCTTCAATGTTACTCATAGGTGTTATTAGACCCTTCACTTGCAACTGAGAGGGTAGGTTTACTTCAACACCACCATAGAGTAGTGTGGTAGCTAAATCCTTTTGTATACAGGCCAACCTCTTTGGCTCCAAATTCCAGGGCTTAACCAGAGCCTGCCGATAAGCTGTGACAGCTTCATCTAGAAATCCTGCATTAGACCATAGATTTGGAAGCAACTCCAATGCTTTGTGGAACATTTCCTGCAATTTACAATCTTCACCAATACTCTCAGGCATTCCATTAGGAAGAGCAGATTCAACTGTATCCACTATTATTCTGCACTCCTTTGCAGCCTCTGGTAAATAAGAAAGCAGCAATAATTAGAATTGGCACCCTTGAGAGCCTAACCACTCATATATAGTGTATGTTCAAGCGACATTCATAAAATTGAGCTTGAATGAACTTGATTTTATAAAATTGATTTTGGTTAAAAGTGAGTTTAAAGTAATGTTATTTATATTTGGAAACTTTTCTCTTCAAAGTAAATTTGAAGTATAACTTAGTGTAAAATTTTCAACACAAAGCAAGAGTTACAATTTATCACGTTGGTCCAAACGTAAATTTAAAAGTAAAATCAATTTTGGTCAAGAGCAACCAAGCATAAAAAGTTTCTATAAAATTACGTTACAAAGAGATAAACATAATTTTAGAGCATTTTAACACAAATCCAAACATACACATGCATTTATAAGCATTTATGATGCATTGATGATATTGTTCAAGATCCACTTCATCAAAGACCAAAACTTCCAATATCATACTTGCAAAGTTGCAGCTTTTAGCAAGAGCATGTTAAATCAAACAAAATACAAGAACATGTAAAACGTCTAAAAAGAGATATGAAGGTGGTGATACCAGTGTATCGCCCAAGTTCTTCTAAGGATTTGGCTTTAAGCAAAATTGCCTCAAGAAGGAGGCTTACTGAATGCATTGACATCACATTAGGAAGCACATTATCCACCTTGGAACGTGGTTTTCTTTGCTTGGTTCTTTCAGCTATAGCCTTGATCATCCTTGGGCTCAAAGCCTTTATGTCTATACCCTGAAACACTTGAAGGGCAGCATCAAAGTTCCCTCTTTGATATTCAAGCCTCCCTAGCAAAGCCCGAGCTTCCTTAAATTCACCAAAAAAAAAAAGAAAAAGAAAACAAAAGAGAAGAAAATTAAAATTAAACACTACTCTTACATTAGCACAAAACACCAACATGCTACTTGGACACAATTTCACAAAGAAAGTAACACATTAATTCCTACCTCATAGTTTAATGAGAGAGCTTCTTTTAGAGTAGATTCCACATCCTCCACCTGTGTTTCATCAAATTTGGATTCCCAATCCCCTGTTCTTGAAGAAATCCCACTTGCGGAGAAATCCCTTGTTGCCAAGGATTCAGGTGACTGTGGCGCCTCTTCAAATTTGAATTGCTCCCCGGAACAAGCACACAGCATCTTCCAAGAATTGTGAATTTTTTCCCGTTTGAAAGTGAAACAGACAGAAATCACTTCTCAGTGGATGTTTTCGGTTTTCACAACACTTTCAACAAACATGGTTCTGTGAAAATTCAATAATGCATTATAATATGTAAGTTGATGAACTGAACACAGTTGAAATGATAGGAGTGGAATATGCTTGGTTGCTTACTATGAGAATATCTAGTGTCTTGGCTAATAGAACTATAACAACATTGTCTAAATGAAGAATGCCACAAAGTACCCTTTTTTACCTTTAATTTGGATTTTGGAATTTCACAACTCATGTCATGAACTTGTTGATAAAACACAACATAAGTGACAAGACATCAATGGAAATCATAAAGTGGCTTTTAGACCATTCCAGACAGCATTCTCATTAAACATAATGCAAAGAATAACACTTTCATGCAACGGAAAACCAAACCCCATAACTCATGGAACAAACAACCAAGTTCGTTGGTAGGAAAAGAAAAAGGAAGAGAGATAGAGAGAGAGAGAGAGAGAGAGAGAGATGACATATTTTTCAAAGGTAATGATGGATGTCATAAGAAAGAGAAGAAAGAACAAAAGGTTTTCCAAGATGAACACGGGTGGCCATGTGAAAGCTGAGAAAAAAAGCGAGACAAACAATAATGAGAACTGTGCTTTGGACTTACCACCCTAGCTCAGATTCCAAAGACCTGAACTTTAGCAGTGTTCTACACCATGAAAGGTACCCGTCTGTTGAACTTTCTGTTTCTATGTTTGGATTATTAGAAACTGATCCTCATTGGTTCAAAAGATACAGCACTTTAAAAAATTTAAAACCTTTTTAACCAAGAACCAATGCCAAACTTATAGAAATGCAACAAACTAGATTCATAGATCTGACACCAATAAATTTTTAAATACTCTCTCTCTCTCTCTCTCCTTCTCACTCACTCACTCACTCACTCACTCACTCACTTGTTGTGTGCAGAATGTTTGGTGAAGGGAGTAACAAATGTTGTTGGTGGATTGTTTGAGTTAGTTTCAAGTTTCAACAATGTTGGTGTGTGTGTGTGTGTGTTTTCATACTTGATGGTGATAGTGGTACAGGGAAGTAAAGAAGTGGAATGAGAGTTGGAGCAACATTTAACAGAAGAAAGTGAAATGAAAGCAAAGGCAAAAGCAAAGCCTGTCGTGGGTTGCTACCAAGGAGTGACAACATGGCAAAAGGAACCTCATCGACATGTCCCCATACATTGGTGTCGCCTTAAATGTGGTTTACTTTTCTACCTTTTTTAGCGGTCAGTGTATCAACACCAACACCATAAATAATGACTTTTCAATGGTTGTATGTATAAGAATTGACATACCTCTTTTAAATATAAAAAAGGCTCCTCTATACTAATCAGTAATAACTAAACTTTTGCTTCTCACAGTGTGATAGTGTGATAGCTTGTGTTAGATTTGGTCTGGGAAAGTTTGCCACAATATAATTTGATTTCTAAAGCTCCTCTGTATTTTTAATGGAATGAGAAATATATTTCCACAATAAATTTGTATAATTTTTTTATATAAATAAGAAACGGATAGAAAGAAAAAAAAATTAAAAATATTTGATAAGGTAAACTGGTGATATGATGTAAAGGAATGGAAAACAAAAGGTTAAAAAGTGTTGGAAAATTTTGTTGAGAATGATATGGATTTTTTTATAATGCTGCAGGAAGTTTTGTGAGCATCAATGGTGCAACTTATACATCATCGATTTTATAATAAAATAATTGAATGGATGAGATTTGATTTGGCAACCCATTGAGGTGGTTCAGATATGATAATTTATTAAAATTTCACTTTAAGTTGCTCCAAAAATTTTGTATTACAGAACTGGTGCTGAAGAGAAAATATTTATTTTAAACCCAAGTTACTAAGGGTGAAACAAATGAATTTTATTTGATTTTGTAAAGTTGATATATATGTATACATATTTTAATTGACTTTAAATTAAGTGTTTGTTTAAATTGGTCATTTTTTTACAAGAAAAAATTATTATTAAGGAGGATGAGAAGTCAGTAAAAATTACAAACTAACGAGTAAAAGTCATCCACTGGAATGACAATTTAACACATGATGAATATTTTCTAGTATTTCCATGATTTTTCCTAACTTTGAAACTCCTGAGTTCCATCCTCAATTCTCCATTCATCACACAAGAGTTCTAAATTTTTATAGAAAATAAAAAAAGACACATAACATAGTATTTAAGATGAAACACTACAATCCAATGTATTATTAAATCAACAACTAACTCGGTAAATGAAGTAGTCATTTTTAAGATTGACGTGATTAAAAATGAGGTACTATATTTATTCGTATTTATATGTCAAATAGAAGAAATCATAGATAAAATTCTAATTATGTTGTTGGATAATATTTTTTATTTAATTATACTATCCGTCTTTATTTTTCTTTTTTTATTTAATTTGATATCTGAGTAAAATATTTTTAATGTGAATTAATAATTAATATTGTCTTTAAATTATATTTAAAGAGATAAAAATAAAATTATTGTTCTTTCTTTAAATTAATAAATAAAAACGAAAGATATATAAATTATTAAACTTTTACCTTCCATTTAAATGTGATATGATATTTTTTTCTAAATAAAAAATTTTACGTGGGATACTTACTAAATTTATAAGTTTGAATAAAAAAAAAATTAGATTAATTATTTCATTTATTTTGTATTTGTTGAATGTATAAGTTCTTTGACGTTTTATAAATTAAGAATCTGATATAATATAGAGCAGAATTAGAAAATTTTAAAAATAATTAATATAATACACATTTAAATAATATTTTTATTTGTATATTAATTTGTCATTGTCAATGATAATAAAAATAAAAAAAATTTAAATTTGTATATCTATTTTTAAAAAAAGGACATATTATATGAATGAAATATTTTTAAATACATGTATATTTAATTTTTTTAAAATTATTCATTTTTATAATATGGGAATTCATGTAGGGGCTTGCATGGAAATCAAAGAAAAAAATTACCTTGATTAAGGATTGAAGATTAAAGAGACTCAAGATCTCATCCTGTAAACTATTATAATTTTTAATTCCTTATCATTACATCAATTTTTATGATTTTCATGTATTTTTTAAAATATTTGAAAAAATAAAGTATATTTTTTAAAATATAACATCTAAAAGTATTGGATGTAAATGTCTTTTAGTTAATTGAGATATAAAAACATAAACTCCTTTAGCTTATTAATTTAGATATAATAAAAAAAATTATTAGACATAAAAAAAAATTTAATGTTTTTTTCTTAATTAATTTTAGGTAAAATTAATACTTATTCCTTTTTCTAATTTTTATTTTATTTTAACATTTTATCTGTCTTTTTAATTTTCCTTTGTTAATTGTGAAAGGTTTTATCAATTGTAATCAAAACCAAATATTTGAAAAAAAAAACATTAACTAAAATAAAAAAGAAATAAGGGACTAAAATAAAATTTGAGAAATTAAACTATTACTCAATATTTTAACACTTATGTCTCATTACCAAAACATTAAAAAAGTATGTTTACTAAAAAATTTACGTTTTTACAAGATTCTTCTGCTCTTATATTCATAAATTTTTTATATTCTTAAAAGGGGAATGAAGGTATTCTCTTTTGAAGAAACTATGACCAGAAATTAATTTAATCCATATTTGTAAATAAAATAAAGGGAAAACGAAAATCAAGAAACGGTTTTCCTACCCTACCGTTTAGTCTTAGGGAAATGATTCTAGGATTTTTCTATATTCTTCTATAAAATATTTTACATATTATTCTATTATTTTATAAAATAAATATTAAATAATATATATATATTTATTATCTAAAAAATATAAAATTTTATTATTATTTTCATTTTATAAAAATAGAATAATTTAAAATTATTTATAATGATAATATTTTTAAAAGATATTCTTTATTATTAGTTGAAATTTAGTAAAGTATAAAAATATGTAGGTCCCATGTATAATTTAATGAATTTTATTCATAATTTTGTATTTTTAATAATTTTTATTAAATTTTAATTAATATTTGAGAGTGTATTAATTAAAAATCGTTTAAACATGATTGAAAAAAATGATATTTCTCGGATTATAATCTCACCTTTTAAAATTGAACCATGTACTCCAATTTTCAGTAATCAATGTGACGAGATTAGCGGATAAAATTATGGCAGCTCTCTCTTTTATTTGCCCGCTATAATAAAGTGGGATAATCACACTCGTAATCCTGTCGGATAAAAGGTTAAAGGAGATTTCAACTTGTGTTTATAACATAAACGAGGAATTTGCTCCAAATCTTTGACTATTTGAATCAGCTAGCTATTCTGCATTATCGAATAAAATTAATTTTAACTTCAATGAATTGTGTAACTTATGTTAATTGGTGATTAATTTTAATAATACATAAAGCATTATCTGATTATAAGAGAAATCACCCCACATTCACTCAAAACTATTTATAGTAGCGGTTTGATGAAAATTATCATTAAAGTTAATCAAAATGTATTATCAATTAATGTTCAAGAGTTCAAATTTAGATAGGATTATTTTTTATACAATAATAAAAATAATAAAATTCAAATTTATAATCTTATGTAAATTACGTCCATCTTTATTATTGAATTAATTCTAATAGTTTGGATAGAATTATTTTCATTCATCTAAAGAGGCCTTAACCAAGATTCAATAATGTTCGGACTAGACCAAAGCCAATTTGATTAGTTGAAGTATAAAATTAAAATAAATCTATATTTATCTTATATATATATATATATATTAAAATAAATAATAGTTATAATATCATGTTATATAAAATGTTTTTTATTAAGATAATTTTTTTTATTAATATATAATTAATAAAAAAATATTTAAATTTAAAAAAATATAAAAATCCTAATCGAATTAAGAAAACTTTGTGTATAATTTTTTAAAGTTGAATTCCTTAAAATTAACTTGATTGAACTAAATTTGTATAACGGATATTACTGAATATATGAATCAACTAAATTAAAGATATTAAATTTAAATTTTAAATATGTAATTATATTAAATATTTAAAATAAAATCTATTTTTAACTTGAATAAGATTGGCATATAAGGAATGAATGGTAGGAAGAAAACAATAAAACAGGCCATTAACCATCCTACTAACATCAAACTAATTTACCAAATTTTCAGTTCGATATCTTTGAAGAATGGTTAAATTCTGCAAGACGATAAGTCATGCGGTAATCAAGCTTGCTTAACGTTTCGGAAAGAAAATTATATATATACATTTTTTAGTGATTCTAACAATGAAGGACAATTTTCAAAAAGTTAGTGGTTGTGGAAAAGAAGCAATCATGTTTGGGAAAATTTTCAAAAGGAGGCACATGGAGATATCCTTAGAACAGAACACAGGTGGCTATCACGTGGAGTTAATTTCATTGGAATCTGCTGTGGGAAGGTCCAAAAAGCAGCATGGAGTGCTACTTTCTTTGCCTTTTCTTTTGTCTTTTACTAAATTTTCTCCAATTCAGTCCTTCACCACCTTATGTCACCTTCCTTCTCGTCCTCATCCTAGCTATTCCATTTTTTTGTCTTAAATATTTAATATTGAAATTATTTTGAGTTTTGATTAATAAATAATAGGTCAAACCAATAGATTCACTTCCTCTAATTTTATAATTTTTCATATTTTTTTATTGTGATTTAATACTTTAAATCGTTTTTCATGTTTCATATTTTTAACAATCCGTAGATTTGGGGGGAATTTTAGATCACACTATTAGAACAGTTAGATATATTACTTTTTGGACTGACAGTTGGAATCTGTCAACTAAACGGAATGACGTTGGTAAATAACAAATAATTAATTTTTACAGGTGACTTTTACACGCAGTAAATTAAAAGTTCTTTTCACGTTAAGGAAGACAAATTCTTGTGCGGATTTGCTTACGAAGGATTTCGCTACAAACGATTCGGAGTTCTTGGAATGTTACCGCACAAGATTGGCGTCTTTTTTCCTTGAGAATAGTTTTCCTTTGTTGTGTGTGTGTTTTTCAGATGCATACAAAAATTCATTTGTAGATCATAATTCATAAGAGTGGAAATAATTGAAGTTACCCGTCGATATTTATGTATGACTTGTGTTACATTAGACTTAAGTTAGATTATACTTATTTATTAAATAAGTTGAGTCACTTTTTTAAAATTTATTTAGTTAAAAAAATTTATTCATTTAAAAATGTTGAATAAATCGATTTATTTAATCTAATAATAATAATAGTAATAATATTGTTGTAGTAGTAGTATTGTATTTTTTTTGCAATATTTTTTGGTTTATTTAAGGTTTTAAGTCCACTTATTTTATAAAGCAATTTAAAGGCAAGTTCTTTGACCTATTAAAAAACCCTGCACTTTTAAAAGGTTAGCTTAAACATTAAAAAAGGTCTAATATTAGGTGAGGGTGCTCACAAATCATGTTGAGTTTTGGGAGGAATTGAGTTTAGACTGAACTAATTAGAGAGCATGTGCTGGGTTGGGTTGATTTTTAGTGCTCTTTTGGTTTCTTACCAAACTAAACTACAAAGAAGTTGAATTAGATTGGCTAGGGTTCGTAGAAAAATAAAAAACGAAAAAATGGTAAAAAAAACAAGAAGTTAGGGTATTACTTTTTCACCCCTTTTTGCTTTATAGGCCGAATCACTCTCCTCACACGTTGGGTTCATACGGGACTACATCCTCAACAATCTCTTATAGTTTAGCAATCTGAATCTCTTGCCCAATCCAACTACCACCACAATCCCTCCCAACCCTATTGCAATCTCTGCTCACATCGTCATCCTTTTTAAAAGGATGAAAATAGGTTCAGCTAAACTTAGCTTCAAAAAGTCTAAATGTAACTTAAATTTCAAATTTAAAGGTTGACTTGACATAACTCAGTTTTTAAAAATTTAACCTAAACTTTTAAACGTATGAGCTAACCTAAACAATCTACTTTGTAACAAAACCTTTTAAGATAAAAAAACCTACCTCAAAATAGGTTAATGGACCCAAACTTAAAATACAAATCAACTCCTTTGCCCCAACCGTTGTCGCCCCACCATGACGAACATGTTAAAACATTTAAAATGTATAATGATTAATGAACAATATAAATTACTTGTATAAAGTTATAACAAAACGTGCAAATTTCGATCTTACATAAAAAATAAAATCCAATAAAAAACGACGTAGTGCCTTGAGGAAATTGTTCGAAGCAAACTCTCCTGTCTGCTACTAGAAACTAAGAAAAAAGAGATACACCCTCTCCGGAACCTCAGTACAATATACAAACGCTGCTTGGGTCATGTCATGGACATACTTCTACCAACTATTGCACTGAAATTAACTTCTTTTTTAAGAAGAATGAAATTAATTTGTTATTTTTTTTAGATAAAATTAAAGAAAAAAGCTTTATTTTATTAGACCCACACAAAAAAATTCTCCCAAGAGTGAAGGAAATAGGGGAAATATTTTTTTTTATATCTTATTTTATTTGAATCTTTTTATTTAAAATAACACTTTTTTTCCTTTCCACTCATCCAAATAAGTGGAAAAAATTGTTTTTTCCTCTATTTTTACCTATCTGAAGAAAACATTTTTTTTATCCTATTTATTTTATTTCTCACTTCTCTCATTTCTTTTATTGTTATTTTTTCTTACCATTTCATTCTCTATCAGAACAAAGTATTAATGCATTACCAAGCAAACATGATAAGCTTCTTTTGTGTTGCAATTTTTTTGGTAAACAGCAAGCAAAATATCACAATATTCAATGCCGTATGATTTCAATCGTTGATGCCAGTGCAACGAAGGTTTATTTGGGTGTCTCATTAAAACAAGCATATAGATATTTTTGGGAGGGGTGCGGGATATATATAACATGCAAATATCATGTCAAGCTGGTATTGTTCGCGGAAAAAAAGTCCTACAATTAAGTCAAAATAATATAAAATTAATGATCGAATCCTGAAATGAACACATTCCTACTAAATTATTATATGTCCCACTCAAAACGCCTGGTCATCAACAATATTGGCTGCGTAGTGACCCAAGTTCCTGCCCTGTCAATTCACCAGTACAAAAGAAAATGAAGGAAACAAGATTCAGCACGGTCTGGCTATTAAAGTAACCCCATAACATTTAAGATGATTATGCAAATGGTAAACTGGTAAAGCATAAGTGAAGCCGTATTTGCAACTAGGAACAAATTTTGAAACACTGAATGAAACGCCAATAACAATTGACACGTATGTACAGAAAAATTTTAGATAGACACGTATGGTGTAGAGTGTAGACCAATAGAAAGTGAAATTAGTTTGAAAAAATATAGATTGGGATCCCATTAAGATTTTGTCAAACCTCAGTGCTCAAACTAACAGCACATGAGGTCTAACCAAGAATGTCTCGTCTAAGGAATCCTCCACATTGAAATTGTAACAGACTGAGAGGGACCTCAGTTCGCTCTAATGTGAGGACTGAGGAAGGTAACCATATTATTTACATGGCACAAGCATCGACGCACCACTCTTTGTTGTCTGGTAATTTCAAAAGGTATTTAAGTATCCCATTCTTAACCAAGCATTTTAAATAGGAAAATAAGAGTTAATGATCAGTATATGGTAAGGATGCCAACCTCAGATAACAACCGTTGCTTATTAAGTAATTGGGTCCTAGCCTTATTCTGAACCGAATTCGGAGACTTAAACATTCTCTGCAAGAGGGAGAGAGTGATGCAGATCAGCACATACTGACTAGTAACAAGAAAAAGAAATAAAGTAGCAAACACGTGAGAGTAGCCAACAGAAAAGAGGACATTCAGCAGCAAAAGCACATGACAGTTAAACACAATCAGTCATACAAACTGACCTTCTCACCACTAGACATCCGATGTTCATCATTATTAGGATATCTTCTCTTTGGTGTGAAATCAAAGACATCATGAAGGAATTCGTTTTCCTAATTTTTCCAAAGGAGAAGAGTAAAAGAAAAATGATCAATGAACCATGGAAATTATAAGCTTCCCAGAAAAATTAGAAACTTAATAATAATGAAATATGCCAAGAAAAAGCCAACCTGCATATGCTTGGTGAACCCTCCCCCTAAAAATTGCTTGAGAAAGTTCAACTGCAAAAATATGTATGTTAAAATTAAATGCAGAAAAGAGAAGCTTTGTCATAATAACAGATGAATGAGAAGGAAGAAAAAACAACCTGTATCAGTCGGGACCATGAAGATGTCTGCAGTGAATCACCACCAATTTTTATTGAAATTTCAGGAGGGTAACCAAACTAGTAGCACAAGGTATTAAGGTAAGGTCAGTAAAGTAGCCTGTGTTCCATAAGCAATATATCTTCTATTAAGAAAGCGGGAACCACTACATCAGGCTTCCACTAAGTGGTGTATGCAGCCATATCCCCACAAACGGAGAGGCTAATATAAATTAAAAAAAACAAAAAAAACAATAACAGAAACACAGCTAAAGCACCTCAAAAAACTCCATGATATCTCGGAACAAGTTTCTCTGACTATTAAGATCTCTCTTAGCAGAACCTCTTCCACCAGCCTCAATAGAAAGGTTTTTGACTTGATTTATGACCTTCCCTTTCAATCCTTGTAAATGGGTGTAACTTTCCTGCTGATTTCTCTCTTCTTGAGCCATATCACTAGCACCCTTAGAACCGGCAGAAAATTTTTCTATAATGCCAATCTCAAAAATTAGAGCAAGTGCTTCACCAGCAGCCATACGTACTCGCCGATCTTCCTTGTCCAGGAGACTAGATAAATAAGTTATTGAACTGCATTAACAGCAAAAGCAATTATTTGGATCCCCGGCAGTGATTCAACATAAAAAAAAAAGTCAATATTTTAAATATTTAATTCAATAAGTGCCTATTTGGACCTTGGAATTGAACATGGGTCTATTAATTCTAATTTTTATGTTCAGAAGCCTTGTTAGAATTAGAAGTAGAACTTCATACAATTTCACAGAATTACAAATGACTGACTCAAGCCCTTTCCAATTCTTATTCCAAGTTTAGACACCCATTTCAATGAGGGAAAATCACGTCTCAGCTCCAAGGTTTCTAAAATGATTCGAAATTTGTGCCAACACGTTTAGCAATTTTGGAACAAAATTGATACATCAAAACCATGGTTTTGTTGCCCATAAGCAAAAGCAAAACCATCGTTCTACATGTATTGACAAAAATATCCTTATAATTTAATATTATATCCTTACTTTAACAATATTTAAGTACTCATTAGTAATTACACATCTAACAATGATTTTTATCAACACTACCTAAACGACATTCATTGCACTAAAATCACTTCTCACAAATGTTTCCAAACATAATTCCCTCATACAACTTCTCACTACAATCATTTTTGTAAAATCAAAGTTTATCTAAAATCAATTTTACAAACTCTAATGCATTTAAACAGACACTTAGCCAAAACCTTAAAATTTGGCAATTCTACATCTAGAAATAAAAATTGTGTTCAACCCAAAAAAATAGAAGATGTATTATCTTCATTCTTATTTATCTCTACAAAGAGAAAAGAATAAATTCATTCCTATTTATTTGTCTATATAAAAGTTTAAGATAATATTAATTATTATTTTTTTACCAGTACCTTTTTATTCATATAGATATAAAAAAAAAGATAGAGTAATAAAATAAATGAAGGATAAATTAGAAAGTTTATCAAATAATTCCAACAAATGGTAGGATTCCTTATTCCATGTAATTTCTTTTCTCTTTTGACAAATAAATAGGAATGAAAGTAATATTTGCTATGTTCATCAATATTCACATAAAAATTAAAATACAGAAAAATGTTTTTAATTGCTATTTTAAATAATAGTTATATTATTATATTTAAAATGTTTAATTATTAGTATATTAAAAAATTATGTGAGATTTAAGATTAGTTTTATTTGTAAATTATAGATCTTATGCCAAACCAAATTGAAATTGAACTTAGAATTTTAATTTTATGCCCTAATTTTTTGTACGACCCGAACATAGAATTTATGATTTTAAACCAATTCTAATTTTGATAAAATTGAAATTGAAATTAAAATTCTGAACAATAATTCCAATTCTGACATTTAAACAGATCCTTAATATATTTTTATTTTATTAAAGTATTTATAACTTTTCATCCATTTTTCCTGCCCTCATTTTGCATTTTATTGTACATGAGAGAAGTTTCTCAACTCTTCATTGCACTTCCCCACACAATCTTATCCTATCCTCTGACGAGAGTTGTGAGCTTATACAAACCAAAAAGAAATAATTATGAAGAATAACAGAGATAAAGAGGAAGATCTCCAATAAAAACTTAAAGATTATATAACGAGATAAAAAAAGAAAGAAAGTTAAAAAAAACCTTGAATCATAACTATGTTTAAGTCAATCAAAGATATAGAAGAAAAGAATACAAGACTTTATGGTCATACCTATTCGTTTACTTTAATCATTAATAACATAAGTTTAGTTTATTATGTTAATGGATTTGGCTATAATGGTTATTAAACTTTTTTGGGATTTATTTATTTTTGTTTCAATGTTAGTGGACCAAACTTTAGTGAGTCGTACTTTAGTGACTGTTGAACATTTAGGATCTTAATTTAATTATAAATATTCATGTAACTCTCTTAAAAGAGAGTTTGGATGATAATAAAAAGTGGGGTTTTCCTGATGAAAGAGTTTGTGTGACGCTATAGAATAGAGGGTATGACGCTATTCTCATTCCTTCTCTTTTCCACATTTTATTCTTACAATTACCGAAATCTTAATTTTTATTTATTTCCATTATAACCCTAATTTTGATTTGTTTCCGTTATAATTTTTTTATTTTTTTGTCTAAATGAACCAACCCAGGAAACATCAGTTTAATTCACATCAAAGCCCAACCTAGCGGCTGATGTTGAGGGCTAATAGTGCAGACTGGGCAGCAGTTAAACCATGGCCATAAGATATGGAAAGTATATTCCACAAGGGGGGAAATCGAGACATGCGGAGGGGCATTAGAGGAAAAGGAAGTTATGAAAGTTTCTTTGTTATACTGATTGTTTATATCTTTCTACACTGCAAGCACAATACAGCATTTCGTTTATTCTATATTTGTAAATTGTTGTCTCTGGTTTGTACCACCTTCCCTCACTTAAACTTATACCCAAAATCTTCTGGTAGTCAAGTATAAAAATGGACATAGGAAAATGGACATGCAGACCCTCTGTTCTCTTTCCAAATCCTAACCGGCAGAGAAAGAATTAGTCAAGAAGTTGGGGAGACTATACAGTAGTCTGGATTGCAGATCTGAACTTTACTTTGAGGTTTAGGAGTTTATGGGGTGCTAAGAGTAGTCCCACGTCATCTGCATCATTTAGCAATCTAAAGCCACCTGTAAGGTGCACAAAATGCACTTTGTACATACCTAAAGCTAGTGCAGGATTAGCTGGAAATGGATACACAGAAATAGGATTACCTACTTTTGCCAAATTTTAGAATTTAGCTTCAACTCGTTCATGGTAGACAGGAGAAAGGACCAAGCTGATACCGCAGAAGTTATTAATGGAGCGGAAGGTTTGACTGCAACTACCTAAATAATAAAATAGCCAAAGCAGTAAATTAAAGGTACAAAAATGAAGTGCACTAATGTAGAAACAAAGAACTTTACTATCTTCATACTTAGAGTTGTAATAGTTGAAGGTAACACAATGATATGAAAAATATTATGCCTGAGATTGATGAGCAAAATACAAATAAAACTAAGTATAATTGAAACAGATACCTACATTGGAACCTAATCTGGGATGAATCACCCGCCACATTATGTCCATCGATCTCTGTGTTTCCTCTTGATCATTCCCACCAATAAAAGTGATTATAGCCAAGCATTCCAGCAACTATAAATATAAATGACATTAAACATAGAAGATTCAAACTCCCAGAAGGCAAATTTTGAAATCAAGAGTTTCCAAGATATCCAAACTCCTACTTACTGATGGAATTTTTGTTAAATCATATTTAGATGTGATAAATTCATCTAGAGGACAAACTGCTTCCTCAAATATTTCACGCGCATTGTCACTATATCCAACAGTCAGGGCCAACAAACCTACAACAGAAACAAATTAAATATTTAATTTTGTGAAGACAACATCAAGCATACATAAGTTAACCAAAATCTTACCAATGGCATGACATGCCAGGGCTATCTCCTTTGCAGATGCCTTTTTGGATCCCTTTTTTATTGAAGCAAGACACTGATGTAATAAGGTAGCAAATCTGATAAAGGAAAGGGCCTCAAGTTTATGATAACCATCATATTTATCGAGATAAATAAACAGATGGTAAGATACAGCATCTCTAGAATTCATATGAATACCATTTCATAATGATATTGTATCCAAGAACCATCAAATTGGAAAGAAAATAAATAAATAGATGGGTGATGTATGACATCTTGCTAAAGATTAATACAGCTTTGCACATAATCCAACAAGTTAGCATGGAAAGTTATATTATAGTGTTAGGATTGAGGAAGACAGCGGCAAAAAACAGGTTTGAAGTGTTAATTTTTTTAACAGTAAGTATGACTTTTGAAGTAATTGTTATAAAAGTCAACAATTTATAGTGATATGCCAATCCATGATTGAATAATAGCGTAAAATAACTTTACATTATCAGTGCGTTTCAGTTAAATTCTTTTTCATTTGTGATTTTGATCATTCAAATAAGATAATAGTTTCTGCTCAATACATTCACCAGCTTATCATGTACCGAGTGCTTTGGTACTTTCACTCAATTTCGATTTTGGCAAGATATAAAACAATTGCTTATTCATATTCTGGAATGAATACTTCTTATTCTGATTTCCTAAATTTCCATCAACTAAATTGCAATTAATTATATCGTAAGGTATCAATTAGAGGAAAATAAACCATTTAATTGATGGAAATTTAGAATTTGCAATTAAAAGGGGTTAGTGTGGAATGTGAATAGCCAATTGGAAGTGCCAATAGCCGCACCCATTGAAGAAACACCCTAAATCAATTTCAGTATTTCGAACTAAATTCATCTTCCAAACAGGCCCTAAGTTGATTGATTTCATCTTTTATGACTGAATTACTGAAGGCTACAGAAGAGCTGACCAGCGAACAGGAACACATCATGGTTTACAAGATATATGGTTAGGTTAGGCAAAGCACACATATCGATTTATCTTGATGTTACTTTTGCAAGTTGTAACATATATAAGGTAATTACGCAAATAATACAATTGGAACATAAGCAAAACAGTTGAATAAACTGAAAACTGAGAAAGGTTAAAAATAAAATGATAGATGCCTTACTTCTTGTCCACAAACTGATTCTGCATATTGGTACTGAATGCCCCAATGATCAATGACAAAGCTCTCTCCCTCGTGGAACCCCTTTATTCCCAAAACCAAAAATAAAATTCCCTTCAGGCTCAAAATGAAGGGGAATATTAATAATTATAACAAGTGACACGATGTAAGATCATATATTAAAACCCATTGTTATCTTTTAAGAAGTACAAACACTTCTAATTGTTATCAATGTCAGATACCTATCTATGTAGACATTGCAAGGACACTTCAAATATTTTTAGTCACCTTTATACTTTTTTATTTTATTTTAAATTGTTTTATCTCAATACTGATTAGAATATCACAATAATTAGATAAATTTTAGCATTTTATTATGTTTAAAGGACATTTTTAAAACACATTCTTTGCTGTGATTTAAAATTTTAATTTATGTTAATTTTAGATTATTTTTATATATTGTATTATAATTGTGTGGTACCTTATGATTTTAGAATTTGTCATATCCCTATGCATGATGTACCATATTTGCACCTTATGTCGTATCTATGCTTCCTAAGTTAACATCAATTCTTAGGATTGATTTTAAGCTTAAAAGAAGGAAGATTTTATAGGGAAAGAGAATATTTATTACATCTTTATTTCCCAACAAGATCTTATTATGCTCAGACGCTTAAAATTAATCTGATGTTAACATTTTCCTATAAATAACACAGAACAGTAAGCTGGTGTCTATCTAATTTAGGATTAATTGCAATTTGCAATGCTACATACACCCTTAGGATTGGAAAGTGGAAATTTAAGTGAGTACCTCTTCTCATCTAAAGCATCGAGAGCTTGATCAAGCAGAGTCTCTTGATCGAAGTGCACTTCTTCTGTCCCTGACACGGACACGTGATCAGTTCGTGAAGATGATGACGAACTCACACTGCTATCATCGTCACTATCCAACATTGCAGCATTTCTAAGTTGAAAATTACCTACCCATAACCACAACCAACAACTTAAGTCAAACTCCATGATTTCCACCCGACATAATGACACCATAACAGCACTTAACATTTTCACATTAATTAAGCAATTTCAATTAACACGAGATGGATCAGAGAAGAAGAAACGTGGGAAAAGAAACAGGATATGGTTCTTACGCTTTCCCATAACGGCTCCTTCACTGTTGTGTTTGGTACTAATCGGAATATGATGGAAAAGTGTGGAATGGAATGGAACGGAATTAGGAGAATAGAAGGATGTGAGAAACGAGTAGAATGATAGGGTTGAGTTGGTTGAGTTGGACGGTGAATGATAAGCCATGAAAGATTCAAGAGATTGGGGAATTGGAAAACACGTGAGTCCCTGAGACAGATTCCGAATAGAAGAAAGGGAGAGAGAAAATTGAGAAATAAGGAAGGGTGTGAGTTGAAACTGGTAAAGGGAATTATTCAAACGGGTGTGGAATATTCGGTAATATGGGGTCGCTTTACTGTGGAGAGGTTCCGTGGCACATCTCAGACCGTTGACGTGAATTTGGCTCCTCTTTTTATTTTCTCCTGCACCACCCACTTTCATCTTAGATCTTCCACTAACCTCATGTTAAGTACCGCCAAATCTCTTTAACAGTGAGTAACTAATTTTATGCCATGTATTTATTTTAATTCTTTTTATATTGTTATCCATTCCATATAAATTATGGAAGTTAATAAATTTTTAAATTTTAAAAAAGGAAAAATAATTAAATGTTAGGAGATGATAATTGTCAGTATCGTAAATAATGTTCAGTTTTTTTTAATGCTCTGTTATGCATGATTGTGGACAAAGAAAGTCCTAAAAATTAGGGGAAATATATATATAATTAAACATAAAGAATATATATACATATGAAATTAAACAATAAAATAATTGATTGAGGACGATGAAGTTCTGCCCTTTAAGAATAAGGTAATGTCTTCGATATGAGATAGATATAGGAATTAGAACAATTATGACATGCATCATTTGCATAAAAATGTCTTGTATATTATAATGGGGATAATCTACGAGCTCTTCTGTGAAAGGAAGCTGAGAAATCTAAGGGTAAGTTCACATGGAAGTAGACCGAAGTTCATGAGAGTAGGGACTTCCGAGCCTTGGGGTACGTGAGCTGAATTTGAGCCTCCCAATGACCTAGGGTTGCTCCTTGTAGTCGAGACTGTTCTGGTCGGACTTAGCCGCCTCAACGAGACTCTAACGATTATCATTACCGATCGAGAAATTTTATAATGTTGTGACATGAGAATGATGATGGTTTTAGTGATGCCAAAGGCACACCGTGATTTGAAATTGGATCCTGGTATCTCTATTATTTTGATAAAGTTGCGAAGAGATTTGAGTCCACATGCATTTGCATATTGTAAGGATGACCAACCTTAGATTGACAGAGATTACTGGGTTATACAACACAATAATCTCTGCTCATTCAGGAGACCGTCATCACAGGAACATAGAAACCTAGAGTAAGGCAGTAAATACTAGCTTACTCGCATATATCATAACTACTCATGATAATTAATATATGTTATACCATATTACTCCTTAGCAACTTTTACTTGAATGAAATGTTTCACTCCTCTATCCCTCTATTTCTATGTATGATATTACGTCACACTAATGAGATTACACGATGGATTGTCCTCATCTTGATATAGAAATTAAAGTCGATGAGGAGAATGGGAATGAGTCTGACACCCACCCAACACTAGAGGTCGCTATAGGAGCACATTCCGAGGTAGAGCGACTATCTGGATGACTGATGTGTCTTCTCCGCTGCATACTCCACCACAAGTTCCAATGATTATGCCCTCCAACGTTACCGTACCGATTCCACGACAGATATATTGTAGGCGCATGATTCCACCATTTTCATCCGCGTCATCAGGGGATACTCCTCCCTATCATAGACCACCTTCTACAGCGGTGGGCATTTTGGGAGCTTTCACATATTGCTCCTTGCCACAACAAATCAGGTCCTTCTCGTACTCACATCAGACCTTCAAGGAGCAGATATGGCAACAAAGTACTAGATGTGGATGGAGAGGCAGATGGCGATGATGAGGATGACGTAGAGGAAAACCCCTCTGAGGCCTCAGACTTCACCCATTACCAATAGGGTGAGAAGTGATCTCTTGCTGCTGAGAGTGAGTTTGAGACACCAGTGAATAGTTTAGTGTAGTACCTATGTAATTTCTTGTATATTCCTCTTATTTTGGTACCTTACTACGTCGTACTGTTATAGTTTCTTAGATTATTTACATTTCAGTAGTATGTAAAAACTTGTGTGAATTAAGAGCAAAGTATATGTTTATATGTATGTGTATACACAAATGTGTTTAACTACTTAGTTTAACGAGTAAATTGAACCTGGGTATAATTGTGAGATTATAAACTGATTAAAAATAGGTATAAAAATTATGGTGAGAGGATGAGGAATTTATTGTAAAGAAAAAGAAGAGAAGATAAAAGATTCATAAAATGAGTTTGTAAATTTAATTTAAGTAAAATGAGTTTCAAATATGGTGATTATATTTAGAAACTTTTATTTTAAAGAAATGCTTAGTGTAAAATTTTCAACAAAATACGAACTATAATTTATCATTTTGGCTCAAATAAAAATTTGAAACAAAACCAATTTTCATAAAAAACATTATCATTTTGGTTCAAACAATGAAATGAATGTAATTCAAAATATTTTAACACAAATTTAATATCCTCTTTTTTTGTCGTGAACAATCAAATAAATAATTAAAAGTACTAATATTTATAATTGAATTAATTGAAACATCTCTACTTTACTTATCCAAGCTCATAAGTTTGATAGCATGGATTAAAACACCTTATGGAACTTAATACCTACCATATCCAACCATAAGGCCATAAGACATATATTGTGCTGATGCACTATAATATTGTTAGGATAAACTTTACCTTACACGTTATAAGTCTACATTTATTTTGGATGAATACATTATTAAAAAATATTGAAATAATAGATATGATATGTAATAAAAAAGAAAAAAAATTTAAAAAAGGAAAATAAAAAAATGGATGTATATTTATAATTGTTTATGACATTTGTCTATATAGACCACATCCATCAGCATTATTTACATTCAAGATTTTCAATTGTAATTTAAAATTGAAATTACAATGTTTAATGACCTGTCACAATCAACTCCACTATATCAACTACTTTTGTTTATAATTCATTACGTGACAACTTTTTGAAGACAACTAATTGAAATTGTGCTTGTAGCTTCCTGCCAAATAAAGAATAAAAGGATAAGAAGAATTTGTAGAACAATTTAATAAGAAGAATAGTAGGCTCAATGTAAGTTTGGTACATCATTAAACATAACTGAAGTTAAGCCATTTCCCGAGCCGGCCGAACCAATTCATTGAAGTTAAAAGGGCCTTTCCCTCCAATTGCAAACGACCTCAGAATGTTTTCTTGATCATCGTCTTCGCGTTTTGGCATTTTCAAACATTTGCATTTGCAGCGTCTCTTCATTGAAAGGCCACCGGCAAACGTCTTCTCACTGCCCCATCACCTTCCTCATCCACCACCGTCACTGGTATTACTTGCTATTTCTTGATCAAGAATTATTGATCCACCAAGAAATGCTTTCTTGATGTTTTTGCTTTTGGAGGAGGACAAAGAAACAAAGCACAAATCAACATTGACTCTGCCCTGCAGTTCCACATTTTCGCTTTCAGTTTGGTGATCAAAATTGGATTAGTTGTTGCAGACGTTTATTGATTCTTGAGGATGAAAATTTTAATTTTTTTTTCTTTTTCTGTTGTGGTAGTGGAGTATACCTAATTTTTGGGATAGTTCTATGGGAACTCAGAACAAGGTTGACACATATGCGGTGACCCACAAGGTATTCAAATTCTATTGCCTCCCTATTTACTTAATCCCATACAATTTTGAAAGTGACTTAGCTTTGTTTTTTTCTACCATAGCATTAAAGTCTATATAATTTTAATGTTGAATTACTCATAAATGTATAACGCTTGGATGTGAGGGGCTTTGAGCTAATTTTGGCTCAATCCATTTCTAACATATAGAACTCAAGTGTAGCCATGGAATCTATTAGATGACCAATCTACTTATTCACCTCTAAAAAAAAACTGAGATTTTTTATAATTTTTCATCATATCCTTGCTATCTATTTTTTAAAACAAGAATATATTAACTACTTCTCCATACCATATATAGATGAATTAAGGTATTGAAAAAAAAACTAAATTTTGTAAATATCACACTATATATATATATATATTTATTGGCCACTGAAATGGTTTCAGAAGCTGAAGATCATCCTTTGCACTTCACCAATGACATCCCTTGCACTAACAAAAGCTGATTCAAGCGCGCTATCTTCCAAACAAGGTAAGTTCAGCACAAATTCAATCTGCTAACCTTAATAATTTACCTATGCATAGGAATAGTTTAACATAATTAGTATTATACAAATTTCTTTCAAAGAGGAGTGGTTTAAGTTTTCTCCCGAGGGCCAAAATTCAATAATTATTTTTTATATTAGCATGTGTATTACGATAAAAGAAAGATATTTAAAATAATTGTTTATGTTTTTTTAAAACCATTTAATTTATTAAAGCAAGATGTTTACATATATCATTTCCTAAAACCAAGACATGGTTATAAAATATAACAGTTTTGTTGAAATGTTAAAAAAAATAATAAAAATTATTATTTATTATAGAAAAGTCAAACAACTCCAGAACTTATAGACTTACAAGCATGGTACAAAGATATAATTAAAAGTAAGAGATAAATAATATGCTTGTATATATATGCGTACAATATATTTTTATAAAAATTTTAAAGATTTCACATCCATTTATTATGTCCTTGAAACATCATATTTTTTAAATATATATATGTATTTGTACCATGTAAATATTATCATCATTCTTCTTCACGTCAATTTTATGGTTAACCATCTTATACTTCACTTCAAAATTTTGCCTTACTATTCTCTTGGCTTTTAATCCAGAACACTGATTATAAATAAAGGATGAAATCCTACCCAATAGTTTTGATTGATAAAAAGCAATTAGCATAAAAAGAAATAAATAAATAAAATATAGTAAACTATTTAATTTCTTATCTGTATTATTATTTTTTTTTTCACTCAAAGGTGTTGTTGTGTTCTCTTCCGGGTTCATCATCTTTACAAATGAAAAACATAGTAAGCTATATTTATGACATGTGCATAAATTTATTACATTGCATCAAGTTTTTAACAACCTTATTGTTTGATGAATATTGGCAATTCAAGTTCTTACCATTTTATTATCATTTAATTTAATTTTTGATATTAATCATCCTAAATTTTATTGTTAAAATATATATTTGTTGATCTAATAAATATATTATATGTGATGAAATTTTCTTAATTTATATTTTTATTTTTATTTATGTTTTTAAACTGCTTGTTAATAATAAAATAATATTAATTTATTTTATTATATTTTATTGTTTATAGTAACAAGTAATTTTTCTGTATCTAATATATTATTTTATTGTTTATAGTTATAAATAGTTATTTTTATAATTATTCGTGTTCTTTCAAGATTTTATGCAAAGATTGAAATCTTTTTTTTATTTGATCAAAATTAAAAACTAAATGATGGAATATTTTTTTTTTGGAACTTTTTTCTCTTTTATTTTTTAGTAATTTCGCACATTGAGGGTGATGCAAGTTGTAACAATTAAATTATCTATTGTGACTATTTTTATATGGTGGTGTTGTTTCATGATTTTTTTTTTGTGTGGTTTAATCATTATATTGGTTGTTTGGACATTTCCGTGCGGAAATATATGTATTATTTATAACCTATTTTTAATTCCTTAATTCATTATCTTAAGCATGTATATACAAACTTTTATAATCTTGTATTTTTTTCTATAAAATTCTTCCAATTTTATTTTATGTTTGATGTATTCGTGATGACATTTTTTATTATATATAATTTTAAACTTTTTAATTGGTGAAATGAAGTTGGGCACAATATATACTTGCATGGTTATGGATTTTAAATCAAATGTTTTGTGTGCTTTGCCTTTTTTTTCTAGTTGTTAATCATTGGCTAGAGATTCAAACATCTAAGTTTAGAGTATTCGAGTTTTGACTTTGAAGGCTTGAAGGACAGCCTACTCCAAATCAGATTCAATTACATCTATTTTTCTATTTTTATAAAACGAATATGATTTTTTTGCCTACTATTTTTTCATAGCATTTATGTTTATTATACCTGTGGTTAAGCGTTGAGATAATACTCACATAGACATAAACTTCTCAAAGAATAAACACACATAAAACTACTTACATAAACACATGCATGCACATACAACGAATACACAATCAACAAAATTACGAACAACTATAACATGTACATATAAATATTATAAAAACAACAAACTTATGTGCATCATACACATACAACTTACATAAACACATGCGTACACAAACAACAAACACATGATGAACAAACTTACGCTAATATAACAAATAATTACGATAAAGCGAGAATGTAGATAATTTAGAAGGCTGTAACACTTTATATGAAAATGAAATGTATAAAATAAATATTATTATTATTAATAAAAAAATATTTTTATAATTAAAAATTTAATTAAAATATCTAATAATATAAAAATATTTATATTATCAGCTAATATGAATTTTTATATTACTATAAATTATTAAATTTAAAATAAATATTTTAAAATCCATTTCTAATATGATTTTTACTTGGTCAGTATAAATTTTTTTACATTAACAGTATTAAAATTAACCTTTATAGTTAATGATAAAATGTACTTAATGTATTTTATTTTTCTTATATTTTTTCTTCTTTTTAATAAAATTTTATTGCAATACTTAACAATCAAAGAGAATATATATATTTTTCTAAAACATCAATTACCCTAAATTTGTTTTTAGTATATCCTCAATCTTTTACATTATTTTATATTAATTTTTATTAAAGATAAAAATAAGTTTGAATTGAGATGAATTTAAAATTTTAACTAAATTTAATAAAAATTGATTTAGATCAAAATTTGAATTGAGTTTAATATTAATAATTTTTTAACTCAAACTTAAATCAATTCAAATTTATGAATACCTCAATTCAACTTTTTAATTTTAAACATTTGAAATTTATTTTAATTATAAAATAAATTTTATATACTAATATCATAATAATAATTATACTAATTTAATTATAAAATTAATAATATAAATTTTAAAAAATAAAACTATATTATTTAGTTTGAACATTTATATATTTTTAATTTTTTAATTTATATTCAACTCCTTTGGTTCATATATCATATTTAATGAATTAATTAATAGATCGAGTCTTAAATTATTTTTAAATTGATTTGATTTATTATTAATTTTTTATGATAGAATTAAAGTATTAATGATCAAATTTTTTGATAATACTGAGATAGTTAAATGATAAAATTAGATAACTATAAGGTAAAATATATGTAAGTATATGTAAATTTTAAAAGGAAGATTATTAAAATTAGTTTAGCAGTGAAGATTAAAATAATTTATATGAAATTATAATTAAAAATTATTATTTTTATGATTTTATTTAAAAATTTAAAAAGGAGATCAATATATTTTTTTCTTTTATTTATTTATTTTTGTCTAACATTGGTCATAAAGTTCGAAAGCAATAATTCATTATGGACTTGAAGGGTTTCCTTCCGGCCCGAACCATTTACAAGAATAGGCCTTTCTTTATCTCAATGTCTGGTTTGGACAAAAGGTAATTGGGTTTTCCACATCCTCAGCTGGACAACGTCTCTGATAATTTCTTCTTAAAAAAAGCATCTCTAATAACTTCATAGGTTGCTGCGGGCCCAACAAGTTGCAACAGTAGAATATCAAAATTTATCAAAATTTACTATTTTACTATTTTTTTAAAAAAATTTCAAAATCATTTCAAATCTCACATTTATCATTCATCCTAAATATTTGAATAGAAAATAAGAATTATAAATTGCAATATAGAAAAAGTTGATAAAAAGACTTAAATTCACTTAATTTTTAAGAAATAAAAATAGAGCTTATTTAGCTTCAAAAAAATTGAAAAAACATCAAAATTTCTCATAATCTAAATTATAATAAATAAAAATTTGAAGTCTTAAAAAAGGACATATGTTCCTAAGTTATTCAAAGTTCACTTATCTTAGAGGGGAAAATGAAAAAGAAATCATATTTTTGCGTATGTTTATAAAAGAGTTTTTTAATTATTTAAAAAAAAATTCAAAAAGTTCAAAGAAAATTGACTCTAAGGAGGTGTTTGATAGATAAATTATTTTTACAAAAAATCAATTAAAAATTTTAATTTTTTTATATTTTGTATGAATATTTTAAAAATATTTTCAGAAAACTAACATTCACACAAATATTTTTTTAAACTATGATTCCCACAAAAGCATTTTTAAGACAAGATGGAAATCCAATATTATTATGAGGATGAATTTTTTTTATCATGCTTACAAAAACACTCATAAATATTTTAAACATATCAAACACATTTATACTATTTCTAACAATTATAATTTTTTTTTAAATTGTTTCTTTTAAAACTTTGCATGACAAACCCCTCCAAAAACAAACTAATCTAAAAACAATCGCCAATAACTATCGGATAATGCAATTGAGCATTTTAGGAGAAAAAAACAAAACAAAAGAAAAGATCCTTCCAACCAAGCTAACTATATATTGAAACTACATTAGCTATGGGTCCATGAACGATGAATTCTCACTAACTCACTCGGCATAAAGAGTTAAAAGAGGCTCTTTCTTTATCCTTGTTCAATAGGTCCTCAGAGTTTGGAAATGACTTGTAATAATTTTACAAAAATTTATTATTGTAAATTAATTTTGTACTTTTTTACAAAATTAATGTACAATAATAATTTTTCTTTGAAAATTATGCTCACTGGTCATAAAGTGGATGTTATCAATGTTTCAAACCGTACAAACACGTTAAAATCTAAAGGCCCATATGTTGGAGTTGGACCTATAAAGGACCAGTCCCTCTCATATTAGAGGTGCCCTTGAACTTTAGGGCATCATAGGCATTACTCATGTACGGTGTGGCACCACGAATGGTTTGGTCTGGAGAAATTGGTGTGAAGGCATGGTCATAGATGGATGAATTTTCAGTACATCTAAATTAAGCATTTCTCTTCACACTTACAAATCACTCAACTTTCTAAAAATGATATCACTTGAATTTCGTTTCATTCTCTTAGCAAAGTGAAATTGTATTTATACAATTTTTGAAAATAGAATGTACAATAAAAAAAGAAAATAAACTATTTGATATAATAAAAAATATTATATAAATAATATAAATCTAAAATTAATGAAGAGCATTGGCATGTATTGATTTGTCGGAAATGAGTTTTGATTCACTTGTAAAAAAATTAAGAAAAATTAATTTTGATAAAATTAGTTTTAAAATATACATTAAAATTAATTTTAATCACAATTTTTTATTAAAAGTACAAAAAGTAATTTTAAACGGCACATCACGTATTATAAGTTTGAAGTAACTGATACATAACAATCAGAGTTCAGAGCAAATTGAGATTAGGAAAAGGATTAATCTGAAGTCTGTGACAGATGATTGGTGTGTGGGGTCAAAATGGGCAAAGTACTTTCGTACGTACTTTTGCTAAACACAGGGTTCCGCACTAGCTTGCTTGTGAAATAATTCATGTGTGGACATTAGCATTTTTGTTAAGCTATCAAGAGTGAGTTCCCCTAAATTGTTTTTATGCTCATATGATGTTCCAAGTTAGAACTTAAGTTTGATTTATATTGGACTTCCGTTGAAAAGTTTCTAGAATCCCAGATTGGATAACAGGGATTTATTTTCAATTTCTTCAAATTTCGTTTCACATGTGAATGATCAACCAATTAGGTTCTTAATTGACTTGAGGTTGATGATTTTTTTTAATTTATTTTGTGATATGAGAAAATAAAAGAAGATTGAAAACGGAAACCAGGGAAATTTATGACATTTGTTAACAACTAATTGTTGAATTTTATTTGGGTAGAGGTTACAATAATATAAAGTTCAACTTAAAAAATAAATTAACTCAAAAATTTATAAAAAAAATAGTTTAATCCTTTACTAATACTTTTCGAATATTTAAAATTATAAAATTATATCTATGAAATGAAATTACCACAAACACCCCAACATCAAGAGCACCTAATCTTTTAGAAACATGATCCACTTTATCCATCTAGAAAAACTGCATTCCAGCTTTATATGATTATAATTTTATTTTACCTTTTCTAAAATTTTCAAAATTTACCTTTTAAAAGTATATACATCAATAAAAAATTTTAATTTAATATTTATTTTAATCTTCTCATACATTTCATAAAACAAAAACAAATATTTTAATTAAAAAAATATGATAATTTCCTTTATCTAGTTATCTAAGATGGTAGTGCGCATTTTTTTAAACTAAGATAGATGACTTTAAAAAAAAATCAAAATTTTAGTTTTTCTTATTTTTTAGTTCAATTTTTTTCTTCACTTTATTTGGTTGACAGATCAGACTATTAATTGTGTATTTAAACGACTTATACTATGTAAGAAAAAAAATTACAAATAACAATATAATTTTTGTTATTTAGTTACAAAATTAAAAAAGTAAATTCTTTAGAAAAAAATTATTTTTTCATTTTATAATTTAAATATTTTTTCATTTTAGTAGTATTAATATTTATGATATCATTTAAGTGATCCATGGATGTTTGTTTTATTGGTCTGAAAATGTGGACCAATCCGTATTGATAACAATAAGAGGCTAAGAGGAGAAACGCGTGCAGTTCATATCTAATCACACTCAATTGCTTCATTTGGCTGTCACTCATGTCCAGTCCCACCCTCTTGTCTCCTTATCTCTTCCAACTTTTTTCCATTATTTGTTTCCTCCATTTATAGCTTCGCCAAATTTATGGCGTCAACTTTTGTGGGATCATCCAAGTCAAATCATAACACCAAACTCCCTTGTTCTATAATACTCCAACCGTTCACTCCATTAAGGATTCTCCCTCTATAATACTCTCATTAAATCAATTTCAAGCACCTCCAATTAATAATAAACTATTCTTTTTATCTTTAAAAAACTAGAATCAATACTATTAATTTTTATAAGATAAAAATATAAACTTTTTTTTGTTTCTGAAAAAAATTAATTAATTAATTTCATTCTTTTAAAATTAAAATTAGATTAAAGAAATGAATTAAATTAATAATTATTTTATTGTGTGAAAATAAAAATAAATTTTATTCTTACAAATTGATATGACTGATAATAATTTTTTAATAATTAATAATGATAATGAATCTTTCATATTTTACTCAAGCTTAAATGTTATATCATAATTTCATAATATTATAAAATAATATTATTAGGTTTAATTTAGTTTTTAAGTCTTATTTTATATTTTATTTTTATTTTTATTTTCACTATTTTTTTATAATTTTTATCTTTCATTTTATAATTTTTTTATTTTAATATTTATTATTACAATTCTATGTATTTTTAGCTTTCAAAAATATCAACACGTACAATTTAATTTTTAAATTTATTTATTTATTTATGTTTTAACTTTTTAAATTTATTTTAAAAAATCAATTTATATATTTTGATCTTTAAATATTTTAACTCTATCTTACATTGTTCATATTTTTTACTAAAAAATATCATAATATGATAAAGTTACTATCAAATTATACACATTAACACCTTTTATTAGTACAAATAAATTGAAAATAATTTTAAAAAACTAAACTGCATATTTACTTAAATTAAATTATTATTTAATAAAAAATTAAAATCAACCACTTTTATAAAATTAAAAAACCAAAATCATGAAAAATAACAGAAATTAAAATTAAAAATATATATAAATTGAGATATTTAAAATTCCATTAAAGAATGTTATTATTAAAGTTTGCTAACAAATATTTTAAAATCAGAGCCAAGGAAATCATCTCAGCCTCCACCACCAACTTCAAAACTGAGTGGAAACAAAAAATCAAACAGGTAACTGTATGCTTTGTGGTTTGTGTTCCTCCTTTTGACCGTAAATTTCTACAATATAAGGATGATGAAAAAAATCAATTTCCTCCCTATTTCCATTTTAAAAAAATATTTACCCTATAATATAAGAATTATATCACAAACATAAATCTCAATATTAGCCATACATCTAATTAGTGTATGAGTACTCAAATTTGTAGTTAGAATATTGAATTCAAGTTTAACCAAAGTGTCAAAGTTTTAAAACGTCATACAACCTTTTTATATATAACTTGAAAATTTTAAGAAAAGAAAATGGTTTCTCATTTCAAGATTTAAAAAGTATTTATAGAAAATCTATATAAGTGAAAATTTAAGTTATTTTTTATTGTTTTTAAGAAATGTTAACTTAATTTTAAATTTTTATCAATTATTTTATTTATAAAAAATTAATATGATTCAAAAAATAAAATTAAAAAGCTAAAATAAATATTAAAATATAACTGAAAAATATTTTTTTTAACTTGAAAAATTAATTTAACGTGCCTGATAAACAATGAATCTAAATTGGGATTAACTATAAATTAGACTATCTAGCTCTAAGAAAATGAGTAAAAACTCGAATGTGAAATCAATCAAATCACATAACCTTTTTACTACACCCCTTCAACATTATTTTCTCCTTTGATTTGCGGTCAACGAACATATTGTCCAATTACAATTGATTTGAGTGCCTTTTCAACATCTGAGGTTAATGTAAGATGTTTTTAATTATTTTTTATGGTCCGTCTTTCCTTTTTCCTGCTTACGTACTTACAATTATAAAGAAAGAAAAAAAATGTAGTTCATATGTTTAACCTGCCTTAAAGTCATCCTCATATTATAAATTGTGTGATGACATTTTATGCTTATTTATTCATTTTATACATACTTCATTTAAACAATGTTTGAGTCTCCAAAATATTGTATCATTTTGTAATTTGATAGGGTGTCATTGTTTAGCACACAATTGGCAATATCAATTTGATGTCACGTTATATATGATAGTGACGTAAATAAATTTTTTATTCAAGAAAATTTAACATTTTTTAATTTATTTTTTATCTTTGTATTTAATAAAATAGTAAGCTTTTAGTCCATCATTAAAGGCTCAAAAGTAATATTTTAGGTGACTAATACATATATTAGTAATCTATGTAAACAAATTCAATCAATTATTAATGATTACTAACTTAAAAATGAAAGAAACTCATCTTGCCCTCTATGCCTTAATTCCAATGAACAACAATGATACAGATATTCTTTATTATGATATGTCAAAACATTTAGCATATGTGTGGATGAGAGATTTTAAGGAAGTAATGTATTTTAAGAGAAATTTTAAAATCAATTATATTATTTAGATTAAAATATTTAAGAGCTTGAAATTTAAATAGATAATTATAATTAATGAAAACTATAAAATTTATATTTTTATTTAAATAGATAAACATTTTCAAATTTTTTTGTGAATCTAATAATCTTATTATTTTTATAATGTAATAAATTTGAAAGTAACTTTTTAAATAAAATAAATTCTAAATTATTATAATTTTAATCAATCTTTATTCTAATTTATTTTTAAAGATAACATATTTGTTATTATCATATCTAAATTTAAATATAAACTTAATTTTAATTAGTTACAACTAGAAATTAAAATATAATTTTTTAACTATTTTATTTAAATAATTTAAAATATAAATATTTAAATTATTATATCAAAATAATTTAAATTTTTAAAAATTAAATTTTCATGTATTTCAATTTTTTTAGAATGTTCAACAAAAGGTTAGAACATTGAGGATTCATAGTTTTGTTGGTAAACTTTACCCGTTGATTTAATAAAAAGTGGACGGTTGAGATTTTCCACAGAGCTTAGGACAATAATTTTGGAGATTGAAATAATAATGATGAATAATTTTTTTAGAATTTAGAAAGAAGTTCCGATTAAGGTTTTCGAAAACCCCCAGCAGAGTATGCTGCTCACACTTACCCTTCTGATAAACTCAATGTAGGCATGTTAAAAGCGATAGGTGATTGGTCCAATAAAACCATAATTTGTTTTTTGAAAAAAGAAAGAATGAAGCGTAAGACGTAGGTTTGTAGGGTTCAATAGGGTTGGAATAGAAGGGATGGCTGATGACAGCAAAAAATGAAGAGACTGTATCAGGGAAAGAATTAATGATTTGAAAACAAATACTCAGTACATTTCAAAAATAATCTGATTTTGTCTTTATTTTATAAGGTTAATATACGCAAAAAAAAACTGTTTATTTAAAATTTGTAAAAAATAAAAAAATAAATTAATTCCTCACTTA
This sequence comes from Canavalia gladiata, assembly GCA_037954105.1. Classification (NCBI taxonomy): domain Eukaryota; kingdom Viridiplantae; phylum Streptophyta; class Magnoliopsida; order Fabales; family Fabaceae; genus Canavalia; species Canavalia gladiata. The sequence goes on from CM075664.1 coordinate 45,802,190, forward strand.
ATTATTATTTTATAAATTAATTTTTTACTTTAAATTTTTTTAATATCTCTTCATTTATTGATCTGTCTTACAAATTAATTCTTTTTTGTATGTTAAGGTTAACCATCAAATGTCACGTAAAAGTACACATAAATTCATACAAAAAATATCTTTTTTTTTGTATTTTTAAATTAATGTTTTGATCTTACTCAATGTTCAAAAGAAAAATCATCTTCTTTAAATTAGATTTTGTTAAATTTTTAAAAATTTGTAAAATTAATTAGTTATTCTCTATTTCTTTCAATACTAGACAGCAATATGAAGTCAATTCCACACTTTCATTCACTACTCTTTATATTTTTTTCTTTTCCCATAAAATCTCTTTTACACACAAAAATATAAAATTATTCTGAACACTTGAAAATTACAAAATACTATATTTAACAAAGTCTTTAAATATAAATCCTAACCATTCCACCAAATTAAAAATGTTTGGAAAAATTTTATTGTCGAATATGGTTGTCCATTTTTTTTTTTGTAAATACTTCAAAATGCCTATGGAAATTTAACCTTAACACAATTGTAACGTGAAGATAGTTCAGTTTGTATTTTTTGTCAAGAATAAATGTAGAGAACAATTTTCCTTCCAATACTTTTATTTACTTAATTTTCTACCATAATAACATCGTTTTATTAATTTATATAGATTTTAAGTGACACTTAACCATCCATCTCAGCATTTAATGATCCACCTCATTACGTTGTAACGTCAAAATAGATGGAGAGACAATTTTATAATATAGATTAATAAGTGAAGCATTAATGAAATTTTTTTTTAAGTGAAAGACCAATTTATAAGGTGATAATTAAATGAAAAACTAATTTGCCCCTTTATTCAATTTTTAAGTGTGAAAATCTTATATGAATATTTAAAAAATAAAGATGAAAAAAAAATAAAAAAATAAAATAACATGTTTATTATTTGAAATTCTATATACTATATTATATCACACTTTTTTGTAACATAGATCATATACAATATTTTTTAAAATATTATTAAATTTAATAAATAATATTTTTTAAATATTATTAATAATATTTTACTATATAAATAAGATACAATATTTTTTAAAATATTATTAAATTTAATAGATAATATTTTTTATATATTATAAAAATATAATATATTATAATGGAAGTATATTTAGTGTTCAGGTGCCATTTTACTTGAGTAAAATAGCATAACAACAAATGCATAATTGTTAAAAAATAATATATAACGATGAAAAAATTAATGTACAAAAATTAAAAAATAATATATAATTAAAATTATGGCTAATAACTATATAATAATATAAAAAAAATAAGTGATTATCTTCTAATATTTTATAACTATTAATTAGGATTTAAAGGAAAAAAAAATTATTTGTAAAACAAAAGGAAGCTAGTTCTCTGTGATAACTAAACTTAAGTACATATTTTAGGTTAACTAAGCAATTTACATTCTAACTCACAACAATGGCTAAAAAATAAAATGTAATAAAAATTATGGTTAACAGTTATATAATAATGTAGAAAAATAAGAGGTTGTCCTCCAACAATTTATAACTACTAAATAGGATTTAAACAACAAAAAGAATTATTTGTGAAACAAAGGGAAGCTAGTTCTCTAAGATAACCAAACTCCACAAAACATGTATTTTGGGTTAGCTAAATAATTTACATCCTAACCCACTACAATAGCTAGAAAACAGTATGTAATCAAAATCCCGACTAATAACTGTATAATAATGCAGAGAAAAGAGTGGTTGTCTCACAATATTTTCTAACTACTAAACAGGATTTAAAAAAAAAATATATATGTGAAACAAAATGAAGCTAGTGCTCTATGATAACCAAACTCAATGATACATGTATTTTGGGTTGGTTAAGCAATTTACATCCTAACCCACTACAATAGCTAGAAAACAATATGTAATCAAAACTATGACTAACAATAATATAGATAAATAAGTGGTTATCTCCCAACGTTTTATAACCTACTAAACAGTATTTAAAGAGTAAAAAAAATTTATGCATGAAACAAAATAAAGCTAGTTCTTTATGATGACCCAACCCAGCAACGCACATGTATTCTGGACTAAGGAAGCAATTTTCATCCTAGTTCACTATCTAATATAACTATTAGAGAAGAAAATGATATATAATATCTTAAAAGGTTTGTGAGTTGAATGTGAAATTTTTGAAAGTAAGAATATTTGTTTGTTAGCCATTTATTAACACTAATTAGGTTCATATTATTGATAGTGATTTCAATTTGAGTATGATGGTTTTAAGGTGGGTCACCATGCATGGTGGTGGATCATGGAGAGTTGCAATCGAAGAATAATTTTGTTATCTATAATAGTTTTATTCTGAATAAGATTGTCTTTAATAAAAACATACTTATAATATACCTAAATTTGAGTTTAATTACCCCTATTTAGAGTTAAATTTGAGTTTCATAATTATTATAGAAATTAAAAAGTTAAATATTGATGAAGGATAAATACGAAGAAAAATATATTTATAAAATATAAAAAATTTCTAAAAACAATCTTATAAAGACTGCAGGGTTGTATGAAGTTTTGAAAGTGTCTGGAAATACTTGTAAAATAATTTGACTTCTATAGGTTTTTTTTAGCTTTTTTCTTATAAATTTCTTCATCAATTTTATTAAAATTCCTTTTAAATTTATTTTAACAAGTTTTATGGTCAAATTTTTTATATGAATTCTCAAATAATAAAGTCTTGTTGGATGTATACTTGTTTACTCGAATTCATCCTTTATAAACTTTAAAAGATATCATGATGGGTAAAGTATCCATTTTAGCTATTTAATACATTTTTTTTATTAAAAAATCCAAGGGTATACTTGGTATGCCAAATATGATATTTGTAGGAATATTTCTGATTTTACTTCATTTTTAAACAAAAAAGTCATCTAAGTGGAATATGAAAAGGATATATAACTTAATTTGGTAATTAAGATTACAATATAAATTAAGATTGAAACTAAACCAAACTAATTCTTTTGATTTGGTTTGGATTGATTTATTTTATATTTTTAAATAACTTTTATTTATTCATTTGTATATAAATTTTAGGTTAACTTTTAATTTAGATGACTCAATCAAATAAAAACTAAAATTAGTTTATCATAGAAGAATAGAAAATAGAAAAGAGACATTAAATAGAAAAGTGAAACATGGAAAAAAGAAGAAGATGAATTTGCTAAAAACGAAAGGCAGTACACACTTCATGTTTACCTAAAATTAAGGTAGGATCAAGAAATCTTTTTTGTGGTCTATTACAAGAAAAAAAAAAACAAATACGTTATATATATGATTCAGTTCGGTTATAAAATTGAAATAAAAAATTAGACTGTAATATAGAATATGACTTTTTCAAATTTTAAGCTAGTTTGAGAGTTTGAAACAGTTAGATTTTGTTTTAAACATTCCTAAATATTTTTTGTCTAGTTCGATGCTTGTCTATACCTTTGCTCGAATTCGAAAATCCATATTTCATTAAGTTTTCCAATTTTTAACCCAAATAAAACTCGGAGTGTTTATTACTACTCTCATATATTTTTTAATATTTTTATATTGTTAATTTAATTAAAATATTCCCAATAGATATTTTTGACTCATGCATCTTGTGAATTGATAGCATGCTGAAAAAAATGAAATTCTTATTTGGATGAAAAGTTAAAAAGGGAAAGGTTGAAGTGTGTATATTTAATTGGTGGAGGGGGCGCAACAAATAAATTGTGGTTAGTAAAGGAATTTGGATTGGGGAGATGAAGCCCGAGCCAGGAATTGAAGTGAAGATGATGAAGTACATCATGCATCTAAGTCAAAATATGGTACACAAAAGTCACATCTCAATCCTATTCTTAACGTAGAGAGTTCTACCCACAACGAAGTGGGAGCTTGGTGGCTATACGCGTGCGAAAAAAAGGAAAATTATTACACACTTTTCTTTATCTTGATACACGTCGGAAATCTCTGAAAAAAGAAGCAAGACTAGATACCTGGCATGTATAGGATGAATCAAAGATAAATAAAGTTAATGGACTTATGTATTTTAGTGGATTTTAATGATTATGTCTAAAATCCCTTCCAACAATTCACGTCCGTAATAATACAATACAAAGACTTTCTTTTCCATTTATCTTGTATGGTGGATTGATACTCCATACGATTTCGGTGACCACTATATGAAATAGCAAAATGATAATTCTGTGCCTAAACCCTATTGTTGGTTCTGTTGATAAGTATCAAAACACCCACTTTGTATAAAAACTTATGTTAGATTCTCATTAGCAACAAAAACCTATCTTTTCATTGAATGTGAATGTGATTCTTCCTTTTTCCCCCTTAAAAAAACTCATAATAAGTATTATATAGAGACAAGAGATAATAACAGAATAAAAGATGTAAAACACACTGCAATAAGAAATTAAATTTGTACACCCATAATTTATGTTATGTAACTTAATTAATTGAGTTGACTTGAGGAAATGAATATGAGAGTTTATTTTAATTACAAATAAATGTTTTTATTTATATATAGTTAAATCATTAATTTATAAATTTTTTTATATAATAAATATGACAAGAGTTTAAATTTAATATTTTATGTAAGTCATTAAAATTATCTAGATGAAATGTTAAAAATTAAAATAATTTTTACTTAAAAGTTTTGAATTCAAATCTTATCATTTTATTTATAAAAATATTTAATATTTCATACAAAATATATCAATTTTTTATTATTAAAAATATTTTAATATGTTTTAAATTTATGAATTTATGAATTTTTATTTTTAATTATTGTATTTATTTATTTTTCATTCTTCTCACACCTTCAAATAGGTAAGAGAAAAATATTTTTATTTATTTATCTATCAAAGTTATAATATTATATACCAATAAATAAAATATAAAAATCTCATTTATCGGACCTATATTTGCATAATAGTTATTAAAAATAATTTATATATAATTTAATAAATTTAATTCGATATATTGTTCATATAAATTTTTTATATTATTAATTCATCAAAAATATTTTAAATATATTTTTAAGTAAATTATTATAAAGTTTATTATTTTTAACTATAAAGTAATTTATAATAAAATAATAAAATAAAAAATATTTCTATTATTACTATATTCTATTTTAAATGTGGATATGTTCCTTTTGAATGTATATCCAAAAACCCTATTTCTCTATAACCGTATTAAAGCTTGAAATTTCCTATTTAAGGAAGAGACAATACTATGGGAAACAAAATGAAAATTACCGTGCCACTTTTTTTTAATATATTGTTATTTATTTATTATTTAATTTAATATATAAATAGTATTGTCTACTTTTCTATATCTCTTATAATTTATATATATATATATATATATATATATAAATTGATGGATAGGAGTAGTTTTTACCTATTCCATTTTTTTAAAATCCTCTTAAAGAAACGATTTGTTTTGATTGTGCGGCACGTGGCAGTTATGGATAAAATGAGAATCCTTTAGTTGAACGGAACTTCCACGCAAAGAGAGCAGCTTTTGTTTTTGCCACGCTTTGGGTACACTGAACTGAACATCCATAATTTGGTCGTAACTCAGGACAGATATATCACTGAAGGAGAGCAATAGATAGGATTCGAATCCAATGGAACACTTTTTCTCTTCACCAATCCACTTTTCATTACAATATATTTTTCTGCCCTACTATAAATGGCGTTTGAACAAAAAGTTCAATTTCAAATATTTTAGGTAAAAAGTCATTTTTGTTATCAATATTATAATTTTGTGATGTTTATCATTAATAGTTAGATTTAATTTGATATGATTTTGTTTATTTTTTTTTATAAAAGGTATGATTTAAAAATTATAAATATTTAGATAATCATATTTTTTTATCTCTTTCTATTTTTTCTTTTTTAATTAATATTATTTTACAATATGCTATCAGCACAATAGACCTTTCTTTTAAAGATTTATATCCATTAAAGAGTAGTGATTGTTTATCTTAGGATCAATATCCATTAAATATTAACTATTGTTATAGTTCTTAGTGTCAAGCATGTAAGTATCTTCATTCTTGATGTTTTATCTTCTTTCTTTTTACATCTTGGATATTTAATATCCTATATATAAATTACAAGATCTAAAGAATTGTATGTAATATACTTAAATTATGAGTGTAGAAAAATTGTAGTATTATACACCACAATGCATTCAAAATAACAGTAATATAATAAGTTATGGATCCTAAAGGATCATAAAATAAATAAACATAGATAATTATTTTAGAAAAATTCAAATTAATGATCTAATTCATAATGTTGAAATTATATACTAATATTTTTTAAATTATAAAATATAACATTATTTGATTTACCGTTTGTTCTCTTGATAATTTTGATTATTTATTCAGTTATTGGTTGGTTGTTATTTGGCTTAAATTTGAAAAACTTATAATATACTTTAATTTTCATATGCATAAGTGTGAAATGTTATTGGGATACCTTGCTGTTGTTGTTATGAGTAGTTACATACTTTTTTTCGGAGGTATTAAGTCAAAGATGTTATTTTACACAATTTAGTCAAGTTAGGAAAACATGCACACCAAATAATTTCAAAGCTTAAGCGAAGATTTTTTGAAGTTAGCAATTTTTTTTATGGAATAAAATTTTAATCTGAGATTTAAACTAATTGAGGTAGAACTCTACCCCTCTTTGGTTTTTCTTCGAAAAACATTAAATTTGGTTTCGAAACCCAATTGAAGATTTTAATATAAAAATATGTTTTTCACTAAATTTTGAACCAAGTTATATTGACTGCTGGAACTGATTTAGGGAGATTATAACCTCTATATTTTAAATTACAAATATAAAAATAAAGAATTTAAAAAAGTTAAAGTGATTTCTAATTCAATTTATGCAAAAGTCAATACTTTTTGATAAAGTTTTGAATGAATGTCCTTTGAATTAAGTAAGGTATAATTTGGACTCTTTAATTTTTTTTTTCTATAAAATCTTGATTCAAGTTTCTATCTTTTAAAGTATCTTGGGCAATTTGAAAAAGAAAAATTCTCAAGTTATTTGAAGATTTTTTGAACTAAGAATATATTTTAAATCAAAATTTATGCAAATTGCAATATGATGAGTTTGAAATTTATTGTTGCAGAATCGAAACCTTTCATACCATATGTTGACTTTTGGTATGAAAAGTTGAATTTAAAGATTTTTATAAAAAAAATCTAAGTTAATTTATGCAATAGTTTAGAATTTTAGCAAAAAAAAAATTGATGAGAAATTGTTAAAAGTATGATAAATTTTAAAAAATATTTGAAAGTAAATTTAACTGCTTTTGTCAATTGATAAGTTATTAAATAAATAAGGTTATTAATTGAAAGTGGAAAAATTATGAAAATTATTATTTTATGCCTTTTTTTTTTGTATTTTAAAGAATAAAATATTGATACATGAGTAAAAGTTAAACTTCATTTATTTAAAAAATAATTTGAAACTTAATAAATTTTATGGAAATTTATCAAAATAGATATACCATATTAAAATATTGAATATTTATATATTACAAGTATAACCTAAAAAATACATTTAAAAATTTTTGTTACCGTTTTTTTCGGATTATACTACATGTATTAATATAATTGAAACAAATATTATCGTCAACCAAAGTTTATAAATTTTTTCATTTAGCACGTGTTCATACATAAAATGATGTGAATAATCATTTCTTAAGCGTTTAAAATTAATTGTACAGTCATTGCTTGGGACATTAATATTATATGCTGTCACATTAATTTGTATTGGGCCAATAAGTTTTTACAAATACTTTCACATTCAGTTAGTTCATGGAAAGGAATTTAATATTTTCCTTCTAAAAATGTTTGTACGTGTGATATGTGTTTCAATAGTTCCATGACAAAGTACGAAGATGTGTTTTCAACAAAGATTGAGGATATAAGTCGGACACTAAACCTTTTTTATTATAAAATATTTTGATCCATTAACAATAAACTTATTTGAGGCAGAATTTGATTGCTATCTTTTATGAATTATACTTTCTCACATTAAGGGAAGAAAATAAGCACTTAAAAAAAAGTTTAGCTGAAATAAATTATTATTATGTTATCTTGATTTTCAAACAAAACAATGTGTACCAAAAGTTTAAAAGATAGTTTAATTATAAAATTTTAATCAACTAATTGTTGTTAATATTTAAAAGAGAAAGAGTCTCACATGGAGTACATTGAGATCCTTATATAGTAGGATTCACCTTAGGGTTGTAAACAAGTAAGGAAGAGATGTGCTCTCGCGCATATGAGCTTGGATTGATTTACTTCAAAATCAGAAATTCCCCTTGCGCGTGATAAATGGGGGCCACAATGTTTTTTGATTTAAAATTTTTTTTCAGAAACTTGAAACATTTGCTTATCCGAAAAGTCTTATATTTATAAATTTCAATTTTAAGTTGTCACCAATCGTGTTTTATTGACCTTAATTATTTTTTAACCGATCATTAACCATACATTATTGTGAGTTATTTTCTTTGATGGTTCAATTTTAAAATTGTCGGTTATTATACTAATTTCCAGTTTTGATCTGATTATTTTGGTTTAATGAGAATTAATTTCCGTTTGAAATTTCAAATTCAAACACAAATTTTAATTGGTTTAATTAGGCCTTTAAATGGATTTTATTACCATTTATTCGACCATTTTATTCGACCTAAGTTTTCACTCCTATATAAAGGACACTCAGCTTACCTTTTCGAACACACTCACAACCAAAGCTTTCTTATTTTCTGCTGCTGGGTTACTTATATCTTTACTAGTTCTGTTCCTGTTTTCCATTTGCAGACCGGTCTGTTGAATCCTGGAGGATACGCACCAAGGCGCAAATATCCTTGAGGACAGTGCTACCACACGCTTAGACTATCACTTTGCTAACAATCTCAAGGATATTTCCATGGCAACCGAACCAACTCGCACTCAGTTCTCAAACGACGTCGCCGCTGCTCCTCCGATTCAACCTGCTACTCATGTTGCTTATGCCAAACCGCTTCTTGATGTCTCCAAGATTGAGGTCTTTGGAGGACAAGCCTATCGTCGCTGGCAGGAAAGGATCCACTCCATCCTAAACATGCATGGGGTTGCATATGCACTCGTTGATGACAAACTAGTTGATCCAAAATTTGCTGAAAACTGGACTAATGCAAACAAGGTATGTCGTCACACCATATTAAGTACTTTGTCTAATGAGTTATTCGATGTTTACTGTTCGTATAAGGAGGCCAAGGCTATTTGGGAGTCGATGCGTACAAAGTACACTGCTGAAGATGTTGGGAAGCAGAAATTCATCATCGGCAACTTCTACCGGTGGGAAATGACCGATGACAAAGACATTAAAACGCAGATAAATCAATACCACAAACTCCTAGAGGACCTCAAAGCTGAAGACATCACAATGCAAGACCAACTAGTGGCTGGTTTTCTCATCGAAAAATTACCCGAAACTTGGAATGACTATAAACAACAAGTCAAACATAAACATGAACAGCTATCACTTGCGGACCTAATAACACACATCAGCATTAAAGACACCAATCGAAAAGAGATAAAAAATGCAAGAGCAAAAGCCTTGGCCACTAGAGCAAATCTGTTGCAAACAAAGAAGTCTCCAAAGACCAGGTACGACCATAAACTTTCTTCTTAATTCCCTAAGCCGCCTAATCCTACTTCCCTGAAAAAGAAGGGTTTTTGCTATGTTTGTGGAAAGCCAGGGCATCATGCACCAGCATGTAGATACAGAAACCGAAACGCTGCCCCTCCTAAAGTTAAGACAAACTTGACCGAAGGAGATGATGTGGTATCCACTGTTATTTCTCAAGCTCTTATCGTGGCCAACGTGAGCAAATAGGTGGTAGACTCTAGGGCTACCAGGCACATATGTGCTAACAAAAATGTGTTTACCTCCTACACTTCTGTAGGGGAAGGAGAAGACATTGTCTATCTTGGAGACTCTCGAACTGCACCCGTACTCAGGAAGGGAAAAGTTCTTCTCAAGCTCACTTCTGGAAAAACTTTGGCACTTCAAAACGTACTACACGTATCGAGCATTAGAGCCAACCTGATCTCTGTAGCTCTTTTGGAAAAAAGTGGGGTTAAGGTTTCTTTTGAGTCAGATAAAATTGTGATGACCAAAAATGACATGTTTGTGGGCAAGGGGTATTATGACCAAAGTCTGTTTGTATTGAATGTTTCTGAAATCCTTAATGAGAATCCTTCATCTTCTTCTGCTTATATGATTGCGTCGTATGATTTGTGGCATGCTAGATTAGGACACGTAAATTCATCTTATATTAAAAAGTTACAAAGTTGTGGTATAATTTCTAGGATTAAGGATGAAAACCTAAATAAATGTGAGATTTGCATAGAATCGAAATCAACCAAAAGGATATGCTTTATAGTAAAACGAGAAACATAATTGCTTAATTTAATTCATACAGACCTAGGAGACTTAAAACAAACTATAACTAGAGGAGGTAAGAAATATTATGTAACCTTTATTGATGATTGCTCTAGGTACACCAAAGTATATCTAATTAGGAACAAAGATGAAGTCTTTAACATGTTCTTATCATACAAAGCAGAAGTAGAAAACCAACTTAATAGGAAAATTAAAAGAATTAGATCCCATAGGAGTGGTGAATATATAACCTTTAATGAGTTTAGTGAAAAAGAAGGTATAATACATGAAACAACTCCCCCTTACTCACCCGAATCAAATGGTGTAGCAGAAAGAAAAAATAGGACACTAAAAGAAATGATGAATGCCATGCTCATTAGTTCTAATGCACCTGATAACCTTTGGGGTGAAGCCTTACTATCCTCATGTCACATACAAAATAGAATTCTTCATAAGAAAACTAGAAAAACCCCTTATGAATTGTGGAAGAGTTATAAGCCAAATTTAAATTATTTTAAAGTGTGGGGGTGTTTAGCTAAAGTTATGTTGCCCGATCCTAAAAAGAGAAAAATAGGGTCTAAAACTTCTGATTGTTTGTTCATAGGATATGCTCAACATAGTGCAGCTTATAGGTTTCTAGTCTTAAAAAGTGACGTGCTAGACAAAGTTTCTATAATAGAAACAAAGTCTTGATGAGGTCACCTATATGAATGTCAAGTGAGGTCGCTTGTATGAGATCGAGGCTCCATCTCTAGAGCATTCATGAACTACCAGGCAGGCGCATGTCCTATTAGCGCAAATCTAGCGAAAACGGCAAAGAATTGTGGGGATATAATATGATAGACAAGCCTCTAGCTTGCATCAATGTTGCGATTGTTCATAGAAGCTCTGCTTCACCAAAACACAACAAGTTAAGCTCGTCTGTCTAAAGTATGGTTCATAGTCCAAAAGACACTAGACCTTATGCATGATAACTCAAAGAAAACCTAGCAAAATTTTTATTTATCTATCTCTTCTTCTTCTTCTTCTTCTTCTTATCAAAAACCTTTGACCCTTTTGAAACATGTAGGAGATTGTTGTTAATATTTCAAAGGGAAAGAGTCCCACATGGAGTAGACTAGGGACCATTGAGGTCCTTATATAGTAGGACTCACCTTGGGGTTGTAAACAAGCAAGGAAGAGATGTGCCCTCGCGCACATAAGCTTGGACCGATTTAGTTCAAAATCGGAAATTCCCCCTGCACGTGATAAATGGGGGCCACGATGTTTTTTGATTTAAAATTTTTTTTCGGAATCCTGGGGGATACGCACCAAGGCGCAAATATCCTTGAGGACAGTGCTACCACACGTCTCAGACTATCACAATAAAGGAAGAATTCAAATCACTTTAGAAAGGAAAAGTTTTTGGGCATATTGTTTGTGTCCGTACACCTGTAGATGTAGAATCAATTGTTTATAGTTACTTTGTGTTATGAAAGGAAATAATAATGACAAAATTTTAATATATAAGGCGTGATATTTTGTGAAAGCGATCTTAAGAAGGCTTCAAATTGATTTGCCTTCAAATTGATTTTGAAGAGATAAACTCACTTACTTATGATTTAGACAACTATTTTTTTTTAGTAATTAATTAGTTTGATGTGAAAGTCTTGATTTATGTCTTATAGATACTGTTACAACTTATTCGTATAATTCACTTGATAACAACATAAACTTTTTAGAGCTTTAGCACCCATTCAAATTCTTAAGAGGATTGTTTAATTAAATTGAATAAATCATTTTAGAGACTGAAACAATTTTGACGAAATGTAGCATAATTATCTTATTGAGTATTTACTTAAAAAGATTATAAAAATGATCTTATTTATTCATGCATATTTTAAAATAGGTCTGGACAACAGTTTTTCATAATAATTGTTTATATTCATGATTTAAACATTATTAAAACTCTTGGAAAGCTTCCTAAGGTTATAAATAGTTTTAAAAAAATAATTTGATATAAGATTTAGGAAGAACAAAAAAATTTTAGGTTTACAAATTAAATATTTAAAGGATGAAATATTTATGTACTAAAAAAATTATGTAGCAAAGATACTAAATTTTTTTTATATGAACAACTTGTATCCATTACATACTTCAATGATTATAAGACCATCCATTATATATGAATAAGGATGTTTTAAACATAGAAAAATGGATAAAGAATTACTTGATCTTAAAGTATTATTTTTTAATACTTTTAGAACATTAATATATCAGATTACATTCAAACTGAATGTGTATTTTTTATTGCTAGTTGATTAGTAAAATATAGTTCTTCACTTATACAAGGCACTAAAATAGAATTCAACAAAAATTTTATTATCTTAAAAGTATATTGAATATAAATTTATTTTTATTCTAATGTATTTAAGTTAAATTTAATTGGTTATGCGCAAATATTTGTTAGATCTACGTAATGAATGATAAAAAAAAGTTATTAACTTACATATAGATGCACAATTATTTCATAGAAATTATAATATTCACATCACTTGTATGTGTTACAAAATGAGAATTGATATATTAAATTATTTGAATAACATAAATACATAAGTTTTGAATTTATACATCTACCTACAATTGTTTCAGTGACAATGACTGCTAGGCTGCGATATTCTGCTTAGGTACTGGATCGAGGAATCAGTGTTTGCTTTCTGGACCACTAAGATACAAGATTAGGACCAAGATAAATGCATGCTCCAGAAGTAGAGCATCTATTATCAGGATCTATAGCCCAGTCAACATCACAAAAGGCCCGAATAAGTAGTTGATTTTGAGAGGATGCAAGCTGTAGTAAAAGGCCATGAGAGTTTGTTCCTTGTAAATACCTGAGAATCCTTTTAACTAATTTTCAATGACTCTCAAGAGGTTTAGAGAGAAATTGACATGTTTTATTTACATTTTAGCTTAGTTCAGGACGGATGATGGTAGCATATTGTAAGGCATCAATTATGGATCGATACAAACTTCGGTCTAATGCATAATCTGATCCATATTTTGATAATTTGGTATTGTTAGTCATAAGAGTGGTTATCCCTTTAGTAGTGGTCATGTTTTCACGATGAAGAATGTCACGAGTGTATTTGGATTGAGATAAGAGAAGAGAGTCATTGTTGAGGTGTTTTACTTCAATACCCAAAAAATAATCAACAAGGCCAAGGTCTTTTAGAGAAAAAACTAAGTTAAGTTGAGCAATCAATTTCTGAATATAAGTAGGACAATTTTCAGTGATTAGAATATTATCAAGATACACTAGAATATAGACAGTGATGGTAGGATTGGAAAGAATGAATAAGGAGGGATCACAACAGCTTCACTTAAAATCGAAATTGCAAAGTGTGTTAGTGAACCTTTCAAACCAGGCCCTAAGGGCTTGTTTAAGGCCATAGAGTGCCTCATTTAGCTTACACACAAGGGATGAATTTGGGACTATAAAATCAGGAGGTTGTGCCATGTATACTTCCTGGTTTAAGTAACCATTCAGAAAAAGAATGATTAATATCAAGTTGTTGTATGCACCAGTGATTTGTTGGTGCAAGTGTGAGAATAATACGAATGATGATAGGTTTAACAACTGGTGAGAAATTTTCAGTATAATCAAAACCAAACTTTTGATGAATTCCCTTAGCAACTAAGCGAGCTTTGTAGGTATTGACTGTTCCGTCTAAATTTTCCTTAACCCGAAAAAACCATTTGCATCCAATGACAGTGCGATGAGGTGGAAGAGGAACAAGAGACCATGTATTGTTAGCAAGAAGAGCTAAGTACTCCTTTTGCATTGCTGCAAGCCAAGAGGGATCTGAAAGTGCTTTCTAAACAATGAGAGGTTCAACATGGGTTAAAAGCATAGTGGGAGGAAGTCTTTGCTATACAATTCTAGATTTAGACCTAGTTTGCATAGGATGAGTGGAAACTGGTCTGGATGCAGAAGATGAATGAGTGTCAGCAATGGAAGAAGTAGAGACATTCTTTGTTGTGGCAGCAGGAGGGTCACATGTTGGACTTTCAATAGCTGCATGTGAAGTGTCATTAAAGGTGGAGGAAAAAGTGGGAATAAGTGATGATGGAACCATGTTGGATGAAGAAGAGGAGGATGTATGTGGAGGAAATAAGGTGTGATAAGGAAAACTTCGTTCATTGAAGAGGACATCTTTGGAGATATAGATTCGACCAGAGGAAGAGAGACAAATGTATCCCTTATGATTTGCTGCATACTCAAGAAAAATGCATTTATGAGAGTGAAAGTAAAGTTTGCGGGGATTATACGGGTGTAGGAAAGGATAGCATGCATATCTGAATGTGCGAAGAAAATGATAATCAGGTTCTGTCTTAAAAATATCACTATGAAACACCTTCCCATGAATAGATGCTGAAGGAAGATAATTGAAAAGATGCACAACAGTAAGAAATGCATAATCCCAGAACTTATAAGGAAGTGATGCATGAGCTAGAAGAGTAAGAACCATTTCGACTATATGTCGATGCTTTCTTTCAATAGTGCCATTTTGGTCGGGTGTGTGTGTGTACAAATGATTCTATGAATGACACCAAAGTTAGCGAGCATTTTGGTAAATGGGCGAAACTCTCCTCCCCAATTTGTTTGTATAGATTTAATTAGTGTATTGAACTGAATTTCAACCATGCTTTAAAACTATTTAAATACATGTACAACTTTAAATTTTGACTTTAAGAGATAAATCCAGGTGTAGCGTGTATGTGCATTAATAAAGAAAATATAGTACAAAAAACCAGTAATATACAACATAGGAGCTGGTCCCCATAAATTGCTAAGAATTAATTGCAATGGTTGATTGTAGATAGAAATAAAAGGAGATGAGGGCAAACAATAAGCCTTGCCTAGGCAGCATGCAGAACAAAAATCCAAGTCATCTTTATTAGTAAAAGCTACTTTACAATGTTGTAATACTGTCTT
The DNA here is from genome assembly GCA_037954105.1 of Canavalia gladiata. Classification (NCBI taxonomy): domain Eukaryota; kingdom Viridiplantae; phylum Streptophyta; class Magnoliopsida; order Fabales; family Fabaceae; genus Canavalia; species Canavalia gladiata. The sequence continues at coordinate 45,817,696 of CM075664.1, forward strand.
AAATGCAGTATGGTGTGGGTGGCCTAGCCTTTTGTGCCAAACAGTGTAGGAGAGGGATGATGGAGAAGTAGATACAACAGATACAGTAGGAATGGAAAACATATTAGATGGAGCAACATTTTTAGAAACATTAGTTGAATGGGAGAACTTATGTGGCAGCTGCATGTGGTGAAACTTGTAAAGTCCATCAGCTCCCAAGGACCCTTCAAGCACAATCTCATGTATGTCCTGACATTTAACACAACAATATTTGGAATGAAACTCAAAGTAGACATTATTGTCTTTGGCGAATCTACTCACACTGACAAACTTTTTAGCAATAAAGGGAACCAGCAGCATGTTTTTAAGAGCTAGTTTTTTGTGTGACTGAATAGGTGACTGAAAATAAGATTGACCAATGAATGTGATAGATAAACATTGACCATTGGCAATGAACACCTGATCTGGACCTTGGAATGATGTGCTATGCTACAAATTGGTAGGGTAAGGAGTGACATGGTGAGTTGCTCCAAAATCAAGGAACCATTCTTGGGAAGTGGGAGGATGAGACATGGTTAAAAAGGCATGCAAATGAGGTGAGCTTGGTTGTGGTGGGACTGTGGGAGCAATTCCAGAAGGAGTAGACTATTGTGATTGTGTAGAATAGGATGTTATTGCTGCAAGATGTGGGGACTGTGGAGGTCCATAGTAAGAAGTTATGTAGGCATCATTGAAGCGATGATAGCAAGCAAGAGCATCGTGCCCAAGCTTATGGAAGACCTGGCAGGTTACAAAATAATGAGACTGTGTATGATAACCTTGTCCTAAATAGCTTTTTCGGCCACAATAACTATGGCCAGATCCTCGAAACTGATTCCAAGAAGAATTTGGGTTATCAAAACCTTAGGTAGAGTTATAGGCAGGAAATTGATTGTTAGTTGAAGAAAAAGAGGTGAAAGAATTCTGATTGGAAACGTTAGTAAGATTTACAGAAAGTGCATTGATCAAAGAAGCTTGTCGATTTTTCTTAAGTCGAGCTTCATGAGCAAGGAGCAATGATTCAAGTTCATTAACACTATATGACTCAAGTCTAGTATTAATGAAGGTAACAAAAACATCATATTCATCAAGTAAGTCATCAAGAATGGCATCGATATGGTCGCGTGGAGGCACTGGTTCACCAATAGAAATCAAAGAATCAATTAAATATTTGATACAAAGCAGATAATCAGAAATGGTGCGAGAATTTTTCTTGATGCTGCGAAGTTTAGAACAAAACTGGCGAGCTTTTGCTCGTGTGTGTGAGCCAAAAAATTCATGAATTTTATCCCAAAGTTGCCAAGAATAAGTGCATCCAACGACATGAGTGAGGATTGATTCAGAAAGAGAGGAGAGCAACCAAGAAAAGAGAAGTTGATCTTGTTATTCCCAACGAAGATAGGTTTCATTGATATTGCACAATTGCGATCATCTTCAGAGAGAAAACATGAAGGAATCTCTAGGTTAACAGCATAGCGAGGAAGAGATAAGCTTTGATAACAACTTCAACCTACTGCTTCCAGAAAAGATAGTTCTTCTCATCTAGCTTTACAGAGATAGAGTGAGAGAACGTGACTGCTACGGTGGCTAAAACCACTGGTTGTGGTGGAATTTCAGGAGATGTAGCCATGTGTTAGGATCGAATAGAAGCTCTAAATACCATGTTACAAAATGAGAATTGATATATTGAATTACTTGAGTAACAGGAAAACAGAAGTTTTGGATTTGTACATGCACCTACACTGGTAGCTAACTGAATTCTGTTGCAACTAACATATAAGATAAAAATAAAAAATCAACTAATAGAAAACTATCTAATAGCAGAAAACTAACTATATATTCTAATGTTAACCTTGTGCAACTTATCCTCCAATGGTGATTTCTTTACATGTGATGTACATGCTTATAAAAAAATTAGATATTCACAAATGCTTAACTAGAGATGTTTGTACCACTTTGACTTCTGTCATATTGAAAGTCTAATATGCTTTCTTACCTTATAAAAACATAATGGATGGTGCTTATTTTCAACAAGGTGTTGGATTTTATAATAAAAAAAATCAAAACTTTGCTAAGATATATGATTCAGTATTCTAAAAATTTCTAACCTATATATGGGATAGAATGACCTATTAAAAAGGTGAAAGAGATGGCTTAGGCTTGTATTTTCACAAGCCACCTATCAATTCTTACTAGTAAGGGTATTATTAAACATATAAATATCCACAAAGGCCTCAAATGTACCTCATGATGGTTGATGGAATAAAAGTGCTCATGGATGAAGCGATAAAAAATGGTCTCTTCAAACCTATGTACATTGAAGTCTTCTTAGTATCCTTGGTCCAGTATGTAGATGGTACAATCATCCTCGGAGAAACGAATCTTAATAACTTATGGATGATAAAAGCCATCTTCTGATGCTTCGAATTGGCTTTGGGGTTCAAAATGAATTTTCATTAGAGTAAACTTCATGGGGTTAGGACTTCTTTCACCATAATCCAAGGGAGGTTCCTTCTATGTACATTGAAGATGAAAGATATTCCATAGATAAGAAAATTGAAGATGAAAGATATTTCATAAATAAGGAAAAAGAGCAAGAAAATGAAGAATATTAGTAACATTTTATTTTTTGTTTAATTTAGTTAGAACTTAAAGAAGTAAGATATGAACCCTAATAAATTAAAACAATTTATAATATTTATAAAAACACAATATTCATTAACTATTTTGATTAGACTTTTCCATATTTTGTAAGATTAGAATTTAACAACTTCACAAGAAATGATGTTCATATTTATATCATAAATTTTTTTAAATTAATTATTAGTTATATTTATTTTATTTTTTAATTACATATAATATATATGATATTTTATGTAATATAATATATTTTATATGATAAAATTAATATATTAGTTTGTATATTTTGTCTACCAAATAATTAGAAATTCAAATTTTTTAATAAGAATAGAAAAATAAATATTTTAAAATAAAAAATATACTTAATAACTACTTTTCAGATAATATTTAAAAAACAATAAATGAGCTCCTCTCTAAATTATTAGTCGAAATCAAAGTTACATCTAAAATCAATTTTTAAATGTTACTTAAAAAACAGTTCACTAATCACTTTGTAAATACATAATCATTTAAAAAGCAATGGATTAAAGCTCAGTTTTTACCATTTTAAAAATATTTTTATACCTGTTTTTTAAAACTTTTTAAATATAGTATGAAACTATTCACTAATCTTCTAAAAAACTAAATTTAATATCACAACTATAGAAAAGTTTAAATATGTAACAGAATTAAACTAGATGAATTTTTGGGATCTTTAAAATTTTATTAGTTAGTTCTAATTCAACGAGATTGATCAAGAAAATGAAAAATTATAGTCTTTCAAGATTAAGGATGAAAATCCATCTTCATCCAAGTTAAAGAAGGAACTAAATATTAATGAAGAATAAAGAAAATGACTGCTGAAAAAAGGAATATCTCAAAAACTAAAAAGATGATGGATAAGCATATCAGAAGAACGGTGTAGGGATGTTCGTAAACTTTTCAAATCCAATGGAACTGCAAAAATTAAATGAAAAATTAATAATTATATTAATAAAAAATGAAAATTGCAGATTTATTTTTTTTATTGGATTAAATTAATGGATTGTAGATCCACTTTTAAAAACCAATTTAATCCAATCTAAAGCAAAAAGTTATATGTATACGTAATTTAATTTATAAATTTAACTTCGCACTCATATTTATATAATTATATTTTTATAAAATTATAACAATTTTTGTATGAATTTTTTCAAAGCTACGTCGTATTATTATTTTTCAGAGATATATTAAATTATTTTAATGTGTTTATAAGTTAATAATTTTAATTTTTTAAAATTTTTTTCTAGTATTTTATATTTTATTATATATTTTTTTTTATTTTTATTTTTTTTAAAACTGAAATTCATATAAAAAATAAAATAAAATATATTTATCACCCTTTACTAAAATAAAATATAAAAATTAAATTGTTCAAACCAATCCGAACGTTTAGATTAAATTAGATTTAAAATTTTATTCATTTCAATTCCAACCAAATTATAATATATTTTTATGATCCGATAACTTTTATCTAAAGATTAAAATCGTGAACACCCCTAAAATGAAGGACCGGAAAAATAAAGCACAAGAACCGTTCATTTTATAACTCGAAGGAGCAAATGGATTTAACTTTGTTTTGGTACCCAAAATGAATTCAACTCTTGTAACCGGAATTCAACTAGCAAATATTTAGAGGGAGAAAAAGATAACTAGCGAGTCTAGGATGACCCTACAAAGAATTAAAAATTATTAAAAAGAAAAGTGGTAAGCGAAATCCACAGATCGTAAATATAGAAAAATTAACGCGGAAAATGTGTTTTCGCCTTTAATGAAATGCGTATTAGTTATACATCTCTCTCACTCTAACTTTACATTTGGTCAAGAATATTGGAAGATGCTAAATCACAAAGCATTAACTTTTTAAAGAGGGAAAAGAAAGTCAAGGTTATAGAAAAGAAATGGTAGCACGGAGAGTTGTTATGACTCAGCAGAAGAATTAAACATGGAAGAAAATTTGTCCCAACTAGGAGGCTCCTTTGCGCCAACACCGTATGTTAGAGATGTTAAAAACAACCATTCAATCCGATTTAATAGATTAATTGAACTGAAAAATTAAAAAATAGATTAATTGAACTGAAAAATTAAAAATTAATGTTTTGAAAAATTGTAAAATTTTATATAATTTTATTCAGTTTATGATTTTTTTTTTCAAATTCAAACTGAACTAAAGCATAAAATTTATATATTTTATTGATATTTTTTATTATTAACTATTTTTTAATTACTTTTTATATATAAAATATCTAATATTCATATTGAAATATAAATATTAATTTTTTTTATTTTTATCTATATTAATTTTAAATTTTAAAAAATTTATTATTTATTATTTATTTGTTTTTATTGTTAATTTTTTTAAAAAATAAAGTAAAAAAACCGAAAAACTAAATTGATTTGATTTAGCCTAACTATATTTTTCTTCAATTGAATGAAATAAAATTGTAAATATATTTTTAATTAATTCAAATAATTGTTTTTTTCAAAACGGAATAAAACCCGCGAACGTCCTAAAGAACCTTTGGAACTTTGGAAGACCTACACTGTCTCTCGTTATCGTTGGGGTCACCGTGAATATGCCAGTTTGGGTTAGGGGCCCCAATATCCAAAACTTATCTACTTGCTTTTTGGATAGCTTGTCTACATGCTCTTATCTTCCATTTCGCTACTCTAAGGTGCAAAATTATTGGCTTTATGCTATGCAGAACCTTGACAGCTTGCACTTTCTCATGTCAATATAAACAAAAAATAAAAAATGGTAATATAGATTTAAATATATTACACTATTAGTAAATTATAATAAAAACTATTTTGAAATTAAAAAATTTAAATATTTGTAAAATATTAAATTTAGACATTTTTATGCATAGACTAAAAAGTATTTTATTAAAAATAAATTGTATTCCTTGCTGGTTGCTGCCTTGATGATCAGGTTATCTACATGGTCGGAGGGTTGCATTTCCTAGCTAATCCAAATCCTTGTCAACGGCCAATTCCAAATTAGAATCTTTTCATATTAATTTTAGATATGTTACGGAAGAATATATATATATATATATATATATATATATATATATATATATATATATATATATATATATATATATATATAATCTTTTTTCTAATAAGTTTGATTTTTACATTTTTTTTCTTTTAATTCCTTTTTCTAATTACATTATTTATTATATTTCTTATCCCCTTGTCTTTCTTCCATCTCCGTTTTATATCCATAAAAAAAGGTGTAAAAAAACCAAAATTGTCTTTATGAAACGATATTGTAATATTATTTAATAAATCGATGAGAGAATCAAAATCCGTCAGTTCATTGTTATTTATTTTCACTAATTGATGAGTTATTTGTACTTTCAAAAAAAGAAAAAGAACTTGTTTGCTATTTGTTTTCAACATTTTTATTTCCGTGATCCCTTTACCTATATCTGGCAATTTTCACATTAGGAATTTGGGATCAAATAATTGATAACTGGACATATATAATTGTCAATCGGAAGGGAAATAACATATAGAGGAAGCATAATTTAATGCATTGTTTTTTTTCATAAATTACTGATAGCGGTATACAAGCTACTTTCTTTATGAATGTAGTTAGTGGCTTGGATCGAGTAGCATATTATATATATATATATAGCCAGAAAGGGAGAGATGGAGAGAGAGAAGGAGAAAGCACGCTACATCTTTGTCAAAGAGAGCAAAAAAAGCGCATGCTTGTCAAATCCATATTCGTTTTTGTTGTGCTGTGTGTGAATTCTGTATTTAGTGGTGAGTGGGCACTGTCCAGTAGCTTGGATGCGGAAACAAGAATAGCAACAAAGGATGATACAGCATATATACACATATACATATATAGGAGTATATGTATGTAATTTTCTTAGGCTAGGTTAAAGGGTGGTGTTTGAAGGCTACTTCCATTGAATCAGATTCCACTATATATCTCACCCTGTTTTCATGTGGAACTGCATGCAGATTCTATATTCAAATGTCTACACCCAGCTACAGAAGATTGTAGCAATTGTTGCCTTGACAAAAGTGATAGGGATTATGTGAAAGATGGTCATGGTGGTACTGTCTTGAATTTCAATACATGGATGCCCATATGTCCATCATCATCTGCTGTCATTCTTTTTTCGTCATCATCTGCATCATCATTTTTCTGTGCAAGTGCTTCAATAGTCACACTCCATATCTTATCTGTTATTTATTTCCAAATACTTATCTTAAAATTCATATATTTTCTACCCTATTTCTTTTTAGATATATTTTTAAATAAATTATTCTAACCTACCTTCTATTTCCTATTTGTTACATTTAAAAAAAAAAACTAAATACAAAACTCATTCTTTTTCATAAATTTATTATATTTGAATGAATTTTTATTTTTTATTATATTAACAAAAATATTCTTACAAAAAATTTAAACACGTTACCTAAGTTATTTTTATGTATTAAATATTATATAATTTTTATTTTATAAATAACTATAATTGGTTCCAAAAATTTTAAAATTTTAAACCAACTCTAAGTACCACAACTTCATATAAATTAAACACAAGTACAATCACTTGAATTATTTGACATAGAAAAAAACTAATTTATTAAAATAAATCTTTTAATAATTAAAAATTAAAATAAAATCACTTATCAAAAAATAAATAGTTCATGTGATTAAGTTTTTTCGAATTTTTTATTATAGAAAACATAATATATTCTCACTGCTCTAATTTTTTATTTTTTAAATATTTAAAAATTATAAATTTTTAATTTTATGTAGTATTTATTAAATAGAAGGAGTTTTTTTTTAATATGTCAATATTTTCTATAAAATTATTTGTGTTAATATGATAAAAAAAATTAAAAATTTAGTATCTAAATGTAATATATTTATAAAATATAATAAATATTGTGTAGCTTTTAAAAATAGAAGGATATTTATGTAACAAGCACAAAATAGAAAGATAGTTGAAATAATAATTTATTCTATATTTTTCATACCATCATCAATTTTTTAAAGAGCGATAATTTTTTATAATAACTTTTCATACTAATTTTTACAAAACATAAAAAAAATTTAATATAAAATAGATAACATGATGAAGAGAAATAAAACATTATTATAAAATAAGTATGGTAAAAAATAGTCAAAATATCATAATTCGTATTTTAAGCGCTGAATCACTTTTTAAGAGATAGAGATATTGATTTAAGTTTCGTTAATTCGATTGTATTTAAATTGTGATTAAACCAAAAATAATTTAAATTTCTTAAATTATATAATACTCTAATATATAATATAATAAAATTAATTTATATAAAATTTTAAGTTAACATAAAAATATATTAATGTAGTATTACATATTTAAAAATAAATAATTTTATATAAATTTTTATGTGTTGAATTTTAATTATATAAAATAAAATATTTTTAATAAATAAAAACATTAAAACGTCATCATTTTTATTGAAAAATTTGGATTAAATTAATTATATTATCATAATTAAGCATGGCATTATTGTACATAAAAATGTTGAAAGATATAATTCTATCGGATTTACAACTTTATCTTGATACAAGTAGAAATCAATGGAAATATAGGAAAGAGTGTATGCCATCCGAATTTCTTTATCCTTTACATATTTTATTCCTTTCCTCAAATCCTCAAATGTACTTATCATTTTTTTTTCTATATAAAAAGGTAAAATAAATTTATTTAAATTTAATTATAATATCATATAATTTTAATTAATTTTAAATTAATAAAAAAAATTTCTATTATTTTATTTAAATTTTTATTAATTTTATATTTATCCATTCCATTAACTTTGTTAAAAAGAGTAACAAATATATTTAAAATGGTTCCTATATAATAACTAACAAGATTAAATGTTAAGTACATTTATCGAAAAATTTGTGGAACAACATAGTATTGTTATTGTTGGCACTTGTATCTTAATGGTGTTTGGGAAAGAAAAATTTATAAGTGAAATTCAAATCACAAGTGTGATAATATTATTGGTGAAGTTAAAATTTGTTGAGATTTAAAATGTGTGCAAGTTGATCAATTTAAAATGGAAAAAGAGAACTTTCATAGAAGGCATGTAACTAAAGTTAGATTTTGTGCATTATGTAGAGTTTTCTTCCATACATATTTTAAGTGGGAGGTTTTGTTGTATTTAATGGTTTCTTAAATCCCTTTTAAATTTTGTGTTTTTAATTTAGTGTTGTTCTTTCATTTAATTATGGAAAATTTTTAATATTTAGAATGGATAAATTCTATGTCGAGGTGCACCATGGTAGAAAGTTTATAAAGAATAAAAAATAAATTATAATGAAAGAGAGGGATATTGTGATATTGGATTATTATAAAAATTGTTAATTTTTTTTTTAAATGTTCGGATGGATTTAAACAACTATGATATGGTAATATAAATAATTTGTGATATAAAATAAGTGGAAAAGGTTTGGATGCTAAGTTGAAGCAACTAATAAATAATAATAGAGTTGTAGAGATGATAAAATAAGTGAAAAAGATTTATATATATTGCACTTATTTTTAGAATTTGAATTATTGGTTGAGGAGTCATTGCTATAATATGCAAAGAATGTTGACTTGGTTGCAAAAGGTGGTGAAAGGGTTGCTAATAATACTTTGGCTAAGTAAAGGAGGATGGTGAAAGAGTTGCTAATAACATTTAGAAGCAAGCTAATGAGTGTGGTAAGAGGAAAGTGAAGAGTTGTTGATGTTCATGGAAATTAAGGTGTGTAAGGAATAGATGAGAAATTGCATGGTAGTGATTGTATGATGTTAGGTGAGGATACGCAAGTAGCTAATATGGTGAAAGGATATGATTGCATAGACAATGATGTATAAGGAAATGATAAAAAGAAAAAAAAATATCAAATGAATGAGAGATGTGCAAGGATATGGTGAAGAAAGTAATAATATAGAGAAAAATTATCAAAGTTGGATGTAAGAAAGGAAGAATATGAAAGGATGCAGTAACAATGTGCAAGGAGTAAATATGCATGGTGGTGAGATGTATGAAGGCTATATAGAAGGATGTAATGTGAAATAAAATCATGAAATCATAACATACATGGAAATGATGTTAAGGTAGGGTTAATGCTCAGTGGAATCAATACAACAAATGAAGAGGGTGGGGAGGAAGAAATTGAAGATATAAGAAAGAAAAAAACATAAAACAACTGCTAAGAGGACTAAAAAGGGATAGGAAGATTGAGTACATTAATTTTTACATTGACTCTAATTCTTAGTCTTCATCTAATTTTGATATGGTTACACCAAGCATTGTTACAAGTAGAACTAATTTTCTAGGTTTTGATGAAGACTATGTTAGTGAAGGTCATAAATTGATGAAGACTCTGACGAGGGTTATGGCAAGAGAAAATATCCACTGTTTCAAACTCACTATAATATATCACACCTTTTGTAATATAGATCAGATATAACATTTCTTTAAAATGTTACTAAAATTAATAGATAACATTTTTTATATTTTTTTAATATTTTTTTAATATTATTAATAATATTTTGTGGGATATATCAGATATAACATTTCTTAAAATATTACTAAAATTAATATATAATATTCTTATATATTTTTGTAACATTTTTAAAATGTTACAAAAAGTATGATATGTTATAATGGCTTCATAAAACATGATAGATTACAATTGAAGGTTGGGTATTAAATTCATATGAAACAAAAATTTCAAAAATTCTACCAATTTTTATGTTGTCTAGTCTAAAAGAAACTTAAAGATTTAAAAAATTTATATTGAGTGAGATAAAGTTGTGTGCAAGGGGATTTCAATGAATGTCATTCTCTTCTAAGCTTCTTGATCAAAACACTTGAAAACTTATAAAATTGGTTGATGAATACACATTTGGTAGGGAGAATCCATGAATTAAGCTATGAAACCTAAAAGAAAAGGCATTAAGGAAACGGAAATATTGGTGTGTCTAAGTCCATAGCACAGAGAGCAAGGAGGATTGCAAAGGATATGATAGGTGGCACTTTGAAGAAAATATATACCAAGCAATATGATAAGAACCTTGAGCTACTAAGGATATCTTTAGGCTAAATTATCATGTTGTTAATGGATCATTATGCTAACCTAATATGACACAAGCTTAATTATAGATTCACCTAAAGAGTTAAGACTAACTTTTCACAAATTTTATGTGTGCTTCAATGCATGCAAAAGATGTTTTCTACAATATAAACCAATAATAAGGTTGGATGGATTGCTCTTAAAAGGGAACTATGGTGAAAAAAATTTGATTGATTTAGGAAGGGATTCAAATGTTAGTGTATGCATTAGAATCCTATTTGTTTTTAACATATATTTATGTTATGTTTATTATTATATAATAAGGTATTTTAATTAAGTGTTATCTTTGTAAGATGTTTAGTATATGACTCGATTCTTACATGATATTATTCATAAATATACTCCTAATTAAGTGTTAATATAAGATTAATATAACATATTAAAACTAGTGTATGAATAATTGATAATTAAATTCCACAGATCATAGATATGAGACATCAAATTTCTATGAGTATGCATTAAGAGTAATTATATACTAAACTAACTCATAATGAGAATATTGCATAAATTGTTATAATTGATTTTCAATGTGATAATGATAGATGTATATCTTTGATTTCAAGTTACTATAATTTTTACATTAGAAATTTTATATTTTAATATCATCAAATATGCAAATGAATGTGAATGATGAAAATGCAATTTGTTCCTCCTTCGTAACAAGAGTAATATCTACAAATTATTTGATGGAGTCAAACTTTGAAATGCATCATCTTATTTAGAAAGGATAAATATAAAATTTATTTTTAAAAGTCTACTTAGATATTAAGGAATATAAATTGGACCACACATAAATCACACAAGCATGTCTTGTGTCTAATTAGATTAATGTATTTACCTAAATAGACCCGACCTAAAAAAAATAAACATAGCCATGATGATGTATTGTTTTAGGATTAAACAAATCAAAATGTGTACACTAAGATAAGCTACCTTAGAGTATATGTTATAGAGTTATTTGTCTTAAAATGGTTATAAATAGAGTATAAAATATCCAATTTAGTCTTTACCTTATTTCTAATATATTGATGTTTGAAGAATTCTATTAAAGGTATTCCTGTGGATGTTCATAGAAACATGATTACTCCAACCATGTTCAAGAACTTACAAGATATGTTTATTGTTTTTGTTGTTTGTTTTAAGAAGTTTGAAACATGTATGTTCAAAAACATTGAGAATCCTAGTTGTTCCGCTACATAAATCGTGTATGATTTCGAAACACCAAATAAATAAATACTAGCACTAATAATGGAAGTCGTAGAAAGAAAAAACAAGTAATCATGCACTTGGTTCTCAATGTGGGGAGCTTCAAAATTTCCTAATGTATTACCCCCTCTAGTTAATAATCAATAACCTAGCAAACCTAAAAGGTTGAAAAAGATGTACATTGAAGATTGATTCCAATAAAAAATGTAGGAAGGACTTGACAAACAAACACAATAACAGTGGACTTAGCTGTTATAATAAGAGAGTTTGCAAAAGTCCTCCACATGCACAGCCAATGAGATAGAAAGAACATAATAAATAACTTAAATTGGGTTGACGTAATCTGTATCTATGCAAATTTAAAATTTCTAACCAATTAACACACCACCAACAAATCCATTTGTTCAAATAGATTTAGAACCTCCCGCTTTAACATCTCATTTACAATATTGTTGCATTCTTTTTTTTTGAAATTTCAACTAAGGAAAAAAAAAACTGCTTATTAGAAAAAAACGTCAAATCAATGACAGGTTCCAGGCTAGCCGGCACCATGAATGTGGATCATAAATTTTTTTGAAATTTTCTTTTTGAAAAAAATTTCTTGAATTATTTAATACCAACTACTTGATTTTAGAGAGGACCAGCGTTTAACCGCTACAGGGTGTGGATCAACCTGTAACATTTTTAAAGCTTTGATTGAATCTTTTCAAGCTTTAATAAATTAAAATATCAATTTAGTTTCAGCAAGTTTACTATATTTTCATTTCATATTTATAAGTAAAAATATTTTAACAAATTTTAATATGTTAAAATAATTTTTTATGTTAAATTTTTTATAACACCAATATAATACCATTCCTCTTTTGCTGATATGATTAATAAATGCTAGTATGACACATATAGTTTTATTAAAATGTGTTTTAATCTTTAGTTATGTTATATAATTTTAATTTAATTTTATGTATATTGCAAAAATTTTGTTTAATCTTTATTTTTAAAAAATTTAATTAATTTTAATAAAAATAATTTAGTCCTTAAATTATAAAAACATTAATCGGTAAATAAATGGCTCTTGTATATAAAAAATGATTTATGTCGTCCTTAAATAATTAAAAATTTTCAAGACACGTTAATCTACTTTTCATAATAATAAAATGCACCCAGTATGTTATAACCTTATCTAACACTTAATATTTATAAAGTATATATAGATAAATTCAATATATATCTTGATAAAAATAAATATTATTTGCAATTAAAAATTCTAAATCCATTAATTGCAGGAATTGATTTATTTGTTATTAAAATGAAAATAAACGTTTATAATTGTGAATAGTATCTCTTACTTTTAATAAGAATGTATTATCTCTTTAATTTAACTTTTTTTTTATCATCCTTACTTTAATTTTTTGAATTGGTTAGATCTCTTTTTGTTCTTTACACGATTTTTTAATATTGCAGCTATAAAACTCCTTACTTTGACCTTTATAATACATATATAATCTCTTAAGTTTTGATTAAAGTATAAGAATAAATCAATTTAACTTTAATTTATATATATTATTTAATTTAAAATAATTTATATTATTAATTTTTGAGACATAATTGTTAAAAAATGTTGATATTTTAAAAAATTACATAAAGAATAGAAGATTAAATAATATGTAATTGTGTATATTTATTGATATTTTAAAAAATATATATATATTACATGTTAAATTGAATTTAGTTAATAAAATATTAAATAAATTTTAAATTTATAAAATTTATTTATATAATAAAATTGATTATTTAATAGTTTGATTAATTAAATGCATATCTTAAAATATTAAATAATTTTAAACAAAATATATTTTATATAATAAATTATTTTTGATCCATCATATAAAGTATTTTCTGAAAAAAAAATGGGATAAGGAAAAAAAAACTAAGACAGAACGGTGAGTGCCATCTACGAAGAATGATGGCCATAAATAACTAAACCTGGACTATGAGTCACATGTTTAGTGTATTTGCCTCTCTATATGCGACTAATTCAATACAGCAATTTTGTTATAAAATTACATTTATAAAAAAAACCGCACATCTTGTTTGTTTAATTTCTTTTAAAAGGTAGTTTTAAGAATACATTAAAAAGGTGATTTAACTAATATTCACATGTATGATGTATATTGAATTTCTCTCCATATATATAACTAATTCAATAGAAATTTTTTGTTATAAAGTTAAAAGAAACAAATTTTATTTATTTAAAATGAAAAGTGATTTTAAGACTAAATAAAAAGAAATATAAATTTTAGATATTTAAATAATATGTTATATTTCATTTATTTATAATTATAAAATTCTTATATATTAAAAATTGTTATACTTTGAGCTTTTATAAAAAGTTATTCAAAATCAATTCTTAAGATAATTATAAATTTGATATTTTTTATTTTATTTTTTTTAGAAACTTCAAAAACACATTAAAAATAAGTTTTCTTAGGGATGAGATGTGAAATAAGTAGAAAAATAAAAAATAAAACTAAAAAATTTAAAATATGATAAAAATATTATTATTTAGATGAATAAAAATTAAATAAAATATTTTTACTTTTTTAGATAAATGAAAAAATAAAAAATAAATTACTATATAAAAAATTTTATAATAATTATTAAAAATTCATCTAATAAGAAAATTAATTTTATTATCATATTTTATAAACAATTTTCAATTTTTTATTATATTTTATATTATAAAAATTTATTTAAACAAAAAAATAAAAATAAAAAATATCCCCGCCCCCTTTCTCCTTCCTCTTATCTCTTTCTTCCTTTTCTCATTATCCTAAAAATAGTTGTTTTAAGTGGATTACGCTTAAATTTTCTATCCTTTACTATTTTTACTTAATCCAAACAAAAATAAAATTTAATTTTTTATGCTTATAAATTTTCTCCTCTAAAAGGATGATATAACCGCAATTATTTGGTCGTAAAATGGGAACCACCGACCAGGACGTAAAATGGCAATGAGTACTAAGACAAAAGTCAGGAATGGAATTTTCTTGGACCGTACGAAGAACTAGTTATTTTTATTTCTTCAAATAAATGTCTATTTTAAACTTTTAACTTTTGAAAATGAGTTAAGAATAATTCTTTATTTTATGAATAAATCAAATGTATTCTCAAAATATATAAACATTCATAAACTACTTCTTTAAATATTATATATTTTTTATTAAATAAGTTTGTAAAAATATTAAATTCAATTATAAAGCCTAAATTTTATTAATGATAAGGGATTACTATAATCGATGTCTATATTAAAAATCTAAATCTTTATTTTATTAATATAAAGAATTACTATAATCAATCTCTATATTGTGTTTATATTCTTTTTTCTGGTACATAATTTGTCTTATTATTATTTAAATCTTATTAAGTATTGTTTAAGAATATCAAAATAATTTTTATCATAACTTTATTTTATGTAATAATATTATTTTTTAAAATATTAATCTTAATATTTTTTTTAAAATTATTTTTATATTTCAATTGTATTCAAAAAATATAGTATCTGAATTATATATAGTTTAAAATTAATTATGCTCAAAATTTTTAATTTTTCTTTCAATTTTAAGCTACTTAATTAAATTAATTGAATAAATTTATCTTATGTTTTTTATTTATTTTAAATTAACTATTTAAAATTTCTTCTAAGATAAGAAAAACACACATCTATTATATGAATTTTTTTATCTACCTAACTCAATTTAAGATTTCAAGCTCAATCAAATTAAGACAACAAATATTTTATTTTTTAAATTTAAATTTGATTTAATTTTATATTTTTATGTAAATAAATTTAAGAATTAAATATATTTTTAATCAGTTAAATTTTGATTTCGTCCCTCACTTTTAAAATTTTGATTAAGATCACCTATTTTTAAATATTTTAATTATAATTTCTAATATTAAATTAAGTTAAATTAATATTATAAAAAAAATAATATATTTTAATTTAGTATAACTTGAATTAACGTTAAAAATCGTAATCAATATCTTTTAAAAAATAACAACTTAAACTAAAAAATTTTAAATTAAAAAATTATTTATTTTTAAAAAATTAAAAATATATTAAATTTTAAATTTAATTAGACTTGTTAATTCAGATTAATCTAGCCCATTCATATTCTTCCACAATTGACCAATATATTTGACAAATATAATTTTATTTTCAACCAATTTAAAAATGTAAATTTCTCTTGAAATCTCATATTTTATTAAATACATTTCCTTTTTTTAAAAAGTAAATTTTTAAAATACTTTTATTACTTATTTAATATATACATATTTTAAAAGGTAAAATAAGTAAATATAATCATGATTTAAAAATTAATATTTAATATTTGAATAATTATATAATTTATATAATTTATATATGCATATGAAATTTAATCTAATTCTTATTTTTAATCTAAAAAAATGGTACATAAACATATTTTATCCATATTATTTTATTTCATTCCTTTCACCAATTGAAACACAACTCAACTCTTTCCATGTCTATTTATGCTTATTTTGAATTCAATCGGTAACGCTCCATCTTTAAATACTTGGGTAGCATATGTATTTTAAAAAAATACAACCTTATTAAATGTAAGGGTTAATATATTCAAATTATCAACAGTAAAGTATGGTATAAAAAGTCACGACTTAGAAGTTTAAGCTGATACATCTAACCAACTAAAATAGTGTGGTTAAGCTTTCTTCAGAAAATATGATTTATGAGTACTATAAAAAAGATGATTAAAAAAAATAAACATGGCTATATATTTTTTTGCCAAAAAAATTTAGAAAGATCTAAGAAAGAAAAATTAAAAAAAGGGTGTATGTAAAATGAAAGATAAATATTTTGAAAATTTGAAATGTTAATAAAAAAATATATTTAATAAAATAAATAAGAGATGCAAAAAGTAAATCTTTTTAAATGTAGACTAGATTTTTGATAGCTCAACTAAGTTCTAAACCTATATGGACAGCAGGTCAAATGGTCATTTAAAAAAAAAAACTTTTTAAATTACATCAATAGCCAATAATATATGACCAAAAAATTTTATCAATAATATAACATTAATATATAATAAGATATAATGTTTAAAATAAAAAATCAATTTCTTATCAAATTTATTATTTTAATGTTAACCTCAACTGATTAATTATAAATAATTCAATATTCAATATTCAGGTTAGCAGGAGAACATAATCTATTACGGAAAAATTCATTTTGAATCAACAAATTAGCGAATTAGGGACAAAAGTGATTCAAATTTAAATTTTATCAATTCTGACCGCACTTAGTTGAGCCAGCTAACTCAATTCACTTTGATTGGTCAAAATTAAACAGAATCGAGTTATATTAAAAAAAAAAAAAAACAGATAAGACTGTAAATAGAAATCTGGTATCAAAATTACTTTTTTGATTCCCACTGTAAAATGTGAACGACGTGTCACAGTTAGAAAACATGAGAAAAGAAAGCTGATAGAATAGGTGAAAAGTTAAAAAAAAAAATTATAAATTTTCAAATGCCGTACAA
This sequence comes from Canavalia gladiata, assembly GCA_037954105.1. Taxonomy (NCBI): domain Eukaryota; kingdom Viridiplantae; phylum Streptophyta; class Magnoliopsida; order Fabales; family Fabaceae; genus Canavalia; species Canavalia gladiata. The sequence continues at coordinate 45,835,306 of CM075664.1, forward strand.
TCAGATAATTAGGCATTGACTAAAGGTCATCATCATTGCCATGCTGGCTCTCCTTATCTCACCCAAAAATCTACCATTTGTTTTGCAGATTAGTCGAAGCCTTCCACTAATCATATGAAATTCGTTTGTCAGAATGTAAAATCACGGCAAATCAGAAACATTTTCTGGACTAACTTGGCTGTTTTTTTATAAATATTTTTAAGTTCTTCTATTTATGAAATGAAAAATTATTAAATAGTTTTTATGAAAAAGTAGAAACTTTTTTTCTGGTGATGCTGTTTTTTTAAAAAATAATTCTAACTTATTCTATTTAATAAATAAAAGATTATTAAATAGTTTTAAAAAATTTTATTCCATTTTTTATTTTGAAAATTTGTCTCTAATGTATATATTTTTTAATTGTCTTATTAAACAAATAATGGGTTAGCGTTTAAACTCGATATTCATTTCGAAGATCATAATTTCTTTTAATCTAAACCATATATATTTTTATTAAATATAATTTTATTCACATTATAATAACTTTTCAATAATTAAATTTTCCCATATATAAAATTTTACCTAAAAAAATTAAGCATGAATCTAGTAGTTGCTGATAAAAACATCATTATTAACCAAAAAAGGTTTTTCACTATTAAGTACTAATAATTGAACTAACCGTCCTTTGTTTAATTATTACCACCTTGAACTGTGAAACCAAGTTTACTAGAATTTAGAAGAAAATTTAGTTATCATTGTTTACAATAATGGTTGTCTCAATTGGGTGGACTATGAAGTTTCAACAACAACACAAAAAATCTTAAGTTGGATTCTTAAAAATTGTAGGGTACATATATTTTTTTTAGCTTTCTTGTCACTTTGTTATTTCGTTAATGATATTTTCATACTTCAAAAGGTGTGGAATTTTTTTTAAAAAAAAAGATAAAATGAAAAATATGTTCAATGTTGCAAATCGAACCATCTAATAATATGGCTGTTTCTGACTGAAACATGTGTCAAGTTCTTCAAGTGGCAGGGTTGTGCAAGTTATGGATCAGGTGGAGTACAGACACGTTCGGTCCATGAATAGTGACTAAGTCTAATAAGCCCCAATCGCGACCATGAATGATTGTTGTGAATGACAATGCGTGACTTTTAAACAACCAAAAAATAGAAGCAGCACTTGCAATCGCAAATTAGTGTTTAGCAACAATTTAAGAAAAGGTGAACCTTCAAATTGATGAGGTAGATCGTCGTTGTGTTGTGATGGCACTGGCCATTGCCTTGTTGTTGGTGTTGGTCACTGATGGAGGGAATTTACTTCTTATTATCCTTTTGATGTTTCAGTATGAAAATAACTTTTGCTTCTTTGTATGAAAATTTAAATCAATATATTTTGATTGATTTATTGAATGTTTACACAATACAACCCAAAATGTGAGAGGTGAATTTTGATTAAATTATTTTCGTGTATAAAATAAGTTAATTTAAATATATAGCAAAATATGACCATTTTTAATTTATATTTAATATATATTATTCCACTTTACTCATTATCTAAGTTAACGAAAAAAGTAATTTTGCAACATCAAGAAAGAATATATTTGCTCCTGTAAATCCTTTATACAAGATATTTGATCACTTTTTTCTCACTTGTTTCTGTTAAAATAGAAATATTAGATGCAATGGAGAAAAAAACTAAACAGACAAATCACAAAAATTAAGAACAAGTGTTCACTAGAAAGATAGATTTCCACTCTTTGAGAAAGTAAACACATACTGGCGACCGAAGTACAGTTTTTAGAGACAAAATAAAGTTTATAATTTTATATACAATTTTTAATATGTATTTAAATAAATACATAATAAAAATTTATATAAGTTTTTTTATTAGAAATGATAACATTTATTTATATGTTTTTAATTTAAAATTCAGTAAAATTAATTTTAATAAAATATAAATATTGAAATCAAATATTATATTTAAACTATTAAATATAATTATATATATATATATTAAAATCGAGAATTATATTTAATTTAAAATATAAAATTAATTTTAACATTAATAAAACAAAATAAACTGTATCATTTCCTATTACAATCAAATGTCAAAATCATCATATCGGCCAAATTTGTTTTCCATCTTCTCGTTGTTTCTGCATGACATGTGCTGTAAAATCTCACAAAATAATATGTGTAAGAATTAAAAATGCAAAAATATATATTAGAAGTAAGGAAAATAAAATACCACGTTTATATATATATATATATATAAAATTAATTGTTGATATAGTTAAATTTAACATTTATATTAATTTAATAATTTTAAAATATAAAATTTATTAATTTAAATTATTTTATATAATATAAAAAATTATTAATTTAAAAGTTATTATAAATAATTATATTTATAAAATATTGTATAAAATAAAAATAATAAATATTTTATTATATAATTTTATTTGTATATTTAATATATTATTTAAATATAAATATTAATAGTTAAATAATATAATTATAAAAATTTAAATTTTAATATTTATAATTATAAAAATATTATAATATAATTTATTATTTAAATAGATTAATTTTATATTTTATAAAAAAATTTAAAATATTAAATTTAAAATATGATATAAATGAATTATATATAATATAGATTAATATTATTTTTGAATAAAAAATTAAATTTAAAATTTATTAATTTGAAAATAAAAAAGTTAGTTTTAATTTTTAGAATTACTGTTACACATTTAAAATATAATAATATTATTAAAAAATATTTTTATAAAAATATTATAAATATAATTTAATAAATTTACTAATTTGAAATCCTTAAAATTAACTACTTAAATTAAGTGAAAGAATTAAAAAATAGGTGCAAATTTCACCCTCTCAAGTCGGTCAACTCAACTGAAAATAGTTAAGAAATTATAAAATAGAAATTGAACAGAGAGAGAGAGAGAGAGAGAGAGAGCGTTGAGGTGAGGGAGGTGGAGACAGTGTGATCTGATTGACTGATGGTAACACTGAGCGTGGCAGTTATAAATACCACCCAAAGAGACAAAGGCATAGCGAGGGTTTAGGAAAATATAAAATCACATAGACAGTACCACAACTATTCATAACCCACAGTCACACACACTACTCTACCAAACAATTACAATTACACACCTTCTTTCTCTCTGATTAGATTCCCCACACACCATCATCAACATGGGTACTTCCATTCTAGAAGCCCTCAACGTCCGAGTCGAAGGTTCCGGCGACAAATTCCTCGTCCTCGCCCACGGCTTCGGCACCGACCAATCCGCGTGGCAGCGCGTCCTCCCTTACTTCACCCGTCACTACAGCGTCGTTCTCTACGACCTCGTCTGCGCCGGCAGCGTCAACCCTGACTACTTCGACTACCGCCGCTACACCACCCTCGACGCCTACGTCGACGACCTCCTCAACATCCTTGAGGCCATCCGCATCCCCCGTTGCGCTTACGTTGGCCACTCCATCTCCGCCATGATCGGCATGCTCGCCTCCATTCGCCGCCCCGACCTTTTCTCCAAACTTATCCTCGTCGGTGCTTCCCCCAGGTACATAACAAACTAGTGCTTGTTTGGAATTGGAACCTCTTTTGTAAAAAAGATTTCAAAAAAAGTCAATAAAAATAAGGAACAAGTCTTGTTTGCAAGCTCTTAAAAAAAAAAAACGTATTAATAATTTAATAAATAAATTTTATAATTGTGGTAAAATTTATAGATTCTTGAACGACAAGGACTACCACGGGGGATTCGAGCAAGGAGAAATTGAGCAGGTGTTTTCCGCAATGGAAGCGAACTACGAGGCGTGGGTCAACGGTTTTGCGCCGTTGGCCGTTGGAGCGGACGTTCCTGCTGCTGTTCGAGAATTCTCACGGACGCTGTTCAATATGCGTCCCGATATAACGCTGTTCGTGTCGCGAACGGTGTTCAACAGTGACCTGAGGGGGATTTTGGGTTTGGTTAATGTGCCTTGCTGTATTATGCAAACGGCAAGGGACGTTTCTGTCCCTGCCAGCGTGGCAACCTACATGAAAGAGCACTTGGGTGGAGAAAGCACCGTGCAGTGGCTGGACACGGAGGGGCATCTTCCTCACTTGAGTGCTCCTTCGTACTTGGCACGCCAGCTTGAGATGGCGCTCTCCCAGTAGCGCGTGGGCCTCGGTGGCGCGTGGCGTAGCGTTTCGTTAGTAGTTAGGTTAATTTAATTAACTCTAGCAGACTAGGCTAGCAGCTACAGGGGACTAGAAGCGACCTGTACGAAAGGCTCGAAAAGTGGACACCTGGCGAATAACGTGTGGGTGTTGGTTCTTACACTTTGGGATTTTATTTAAGGATAAGAATCTGCACGTGATTATCACGTGATGCGTGGCCTTTTTTAGTATTTATTATATGTTTTTGCTTCTCTCCTTTTCTTTTTTCTATTTGTAAAAGTGAAATGAAAGAGAAGAAAAGAGAGGGTGTTGTTTGGTGTTGTTATTATTTTTGTTATTATAAAAGGAGGTCTTGTTTCTTCCTTCTGTTTTCTTCTGGTTTGTTACTCTGATCAACGTTACTTCATCAGGCCGGACAGCTGAAAAGAAATGAAATGATTTTCAATTATTTTGACGCGACTCATGTACGGCACTTTCCGATTTTACAGTGCCTTATCCGCTACTCTACAATGCGTTTCTGACTTTCTGTATTACTCGCCACGATCCATAACATCACTGGCCCACTTATTCTTGGGCTTTGGCCTTTTTTCAGTTTTCAATTTTCATCATGCAGCTTGGTGTCTTCTTCCTTCTTGCCTTTCATTTATGGCTATTTGCGGTGCCGTATCATTTAAGTTTTATAAAAAAAATATTTGAATTGATTATAACAGTATTTATAATTTAATTTAGGTTGGTTAAAATACATTATAGAAACTATGTAATTTTTTAATATTTAATTTGATTAATTTAATTTTTATATTATTTTTAAAAAATTTACAAAAATATGATAAAATAAACTTACATTATTATCTTCAAAATTATAAAAAATAAAATAACTAAAAGTTCACAATCTATAATAAAAATTAAAAATATTTAGAATTAAAAAACAATATATTTATAATATATTATAAATCATATTTTAATATTAATTTTATTTTAAAATATAATGTTAAATTAAAATAGATACTAGATTTAATTTTATAAAAAAATTACAAACTGAATTGAATTCTAAATAAATTACAATTTTTTTAAAAAAAATTATTCAGTTATTTTTGTTTAGATTTAATTGGTTCGATTTTAAATACTTCTACTTTTTTTTTCTTAATGGAGTAACCTCTCTTTAACTAAGGTTGTTGACCAAACAAAAATATTTAAAGCAGAACTTAAGGTTAAAATATTGAACATATTTGAACAAGCGACTTAATTAATAACTTAATAAAAAATTATCATGAAAAAAAGTAATTATAAATTTAATTGCAAAGTATATTAAAAAAAATTTCTTATAAAAATATATTAAAATGAATTTAAAAATTATTGGAAATTATAAGCCATTTTAAAAGTTTAAATAAATTCCATATAGAAGTCATATATTTAATGTGTTATTTTTGTTATTCTTTAACTATTAATAATTCAGCTTATTTTAGATGAATAAACAATAATTTTTGCTAGTATTTTAAAAAGATTGAAAAATACTTTTTTTTTTCTAAAATAATTTCATACGACACGATAATACCGAGGACGATCAAATAACATTGAAAAAATTATGAAGAATCAAAATTAAAATTTAAAATAATGTTTAATTTTTATTTTTATTTACTATAATTTTTAGAAATTATATAAAAATTATTTTTAAATTATACATTTTTTAAAAAACAAAACATATATCCATAAAAGAGAAAAAAAAAAAAAAAAAGACAAACATGAAGGCCTGGTGATAAATGGCAGTTCATGTCCTGGCTTTTCCATATCATCGTAAAAAAATCAGAAATAATAACTTTTATACTATACAACTTATAAATAATTAATTGTAAAATAATATTATAATTATTCATCAAATTTTGAGCTTATTGTCATTGTGTAATTGTTGACAACATTTTTTAACAATATTAAATAAATAGACAGCACCAAAAATATAAAATAAATAGAAGTTAATTTTTTTTAACTCATCTTTAATTCAAGTATATTTTTTACAAGACAAAAAAATATCCATCGCCATCATACATTCCAAAGATAGTCGCATTCATATGTATATTTCATTTATTAAAAATTCTAGCAATATATTATCATACGCTGATTCCACTCAATAATTGGATGCATTCTTTGTTAATGGAATCTAAACGAAATTTGACTTAATAATAAAAAATATAAGAAATATGTCGTAAATATTTTCTTATAAAAAAAAATCAAAAAGAAAGGCACAATCTGGTAAGTAAAAAATTATTTAAGATTCTTCTCCATCTTATTCGTCTCTTGTGTTGTGTGAATATCGATGTTGTTAAGCTGAGTAGAACGAAGTTAGATATGAGGAATTTTACGACTATATTCGTATGTTTCAACTTTTAGCTTTGAATCGAACAGATTGAAAGTACAACTGTACAAGGCCGGAATTGAAGTCAATTTCAAGAAGATGAAGTTCAATTAATTTCTTTATGTATAAAAGAAATATATGGCTTTTCTTTACCTGCACTATGAATAAACAAATCTGCTAAATGAACTTTAAGTTTAGGATAAAAATATAAAAATAATAAATTAGTCTTTTATTTTATATATTTAAAATTTATTTTTAAATTTTAAAATAATATAAGTTAATTTTTTACTTAATTTTTTTATAAATTTATTCTTATCAAGAAATTAATTTATACTATTTTAAGTAAATAAATAAATAATCTTAAAAAATTAAAATTAAAAAATTATCTTATTTTAAAAATCAAAAAACAATTTTAATATAAAAATAAGAGACTAATTTATTAGTTAAATCTATAAAATTATTCTATCTATATTAAATCTTCAAAATAATTTTAAAAATATTAACAAAGATAGGAGTTTTTGAGTTATTATTATTCAAGTTTGTTGAATGTGACATTAAACTAGGTGTGTTCAGCAAATTCAACCTCCAGACATTAATACAAGTAAGTCCTACCCTATGAATGTCATCTTTCTTTTTCTTTTATTTTTTTAAGTTGGAAAAAGATTACAAATTCTCATGTAACTTTTATAAAAAAAAAAACGACAACTCTTCACTTTAAAAAAATTAGGATCTGAAATTAAGGATTTTGGTTGAGAAATATTTGATATATTTCATTAATTATTTTTCATTATGTAAAAAATAAATGTAAAATTATTTTTATTTTTAATATATTAAATAGTTTTTATCAAATATTTTTTTTTTTACTTTCTACTTAAAGAGACTCAATAGTGTTCCCAAACAATCATTTGAAAATTTTGGTTCACTATTAGTATATAATAAAAATAATAAATAATCCTTCTTCTTTTTTCACAAATTTATAACTATCAACTTAAATATTAAAAATATGTAATAAAATTAATTAATATGTTAATTTTTAAAAGTAGTATAATATTTTAAATTTTCTATTTTAAAAAAAATTATTATATACTACTTGGTCACTTTAAAAGTTATTAAAATTATAAAAAATAAATATAAAAATAATAAATACTTCAAAGTGTGCAAAGAATTTCTTATTAAAGACCATATTTAAAAAAAATTATAAAAAAGGATGGAAAGAAATATTATACAATTTGTACATGAATTGAGAAGCCTTCAAAATGATCTACCAATCAAAATCATGACTTAGGTGCATTTAGTTTATATTTTGATGAAAATAGTGTTAATATAATTCTGTTTAAAAACAATTTATTTTAAAATAATAGATTAAGAGTGATTATAGAGCCACATATTTAGCTAAAATCATTTATTTACTCTAAAAGTTATTTTTTTTCATGATCAATTTTATTTACTAATTAAAATTTTTAATTTTAAAATTTAGAATCAAAATCTAAAATTATAGGTTGAGTTAAATTTTGAATGTTTAAGTCTAATTTGTTTAAAAATTTTGAGATTTGAGTTTGGTCATATAACCTGTTACGGTTAAAGGCTCTTTTTTTTTTTACTCAAGGTCTAACCTGATTTAAAACCTACAAAACTGTTTAAAAACTTATATAAAAAAAAAATCAATAAATAGACTTAAAATAAAAAAATTACTAAATAGATCTAAAACATATATATATATATTAATATTATGTAAATAAAATATAAAATAAATATTATACAAATATAATATATTAAAATAAATATAAATATATAATATATAAATATAAATAGGTCCCTAAATAGATTAAATATGTCTTTTTATAAGTTTAGATGTGGTTTGTTTATCTAAAAAGACTTTTTAACAAGTTTGAGTCTATATATTTATTAAACGAGTCGGGTCAAACTAAGTTTAAACAAATCAAATCGTATGCCCGTTGAAACGAATTTATTCACTTTTATCTCTAAGTAAAATATAATCCAAATGCTAAAACATTTTATTTTATAATCAAAATAGCATATTGATTTGTTGTAAAACATAATTTATAAAGAATATCACATACGTTTAAGTAAATATTTTTTTTATTTTTTTTTCTAATCTTTCTTTAAATACACGTTAGATTTTATATATATATATTTTATATATTTTTTTTAAAATAAAATTGTGAACGAAAAGATATATTTAAAATTAATTAAAAATATTTTTTATTTTATTAGAAACATGATGATCAACTATCCTATTTGATGGTTTTTTTATTTATACACATTTTAAGCTGGTTAAAAAATTATAAATCTCTTATAAAAAATTCATTCTTCGTTTAAATATATTTTAATGTTTAATTAAAAACACAAATTTTGTACTAAATACACTAGAATATATCTTTTTATAATTTTTTATTTTTTTAATTTCACACAAAGAAACAGAAAAACTATAAATAACTTTTATGACATGAATATATCCTTTAGTAATTTAGACTTAAATATATTATAATGTAAACTATTTATTTTTATGTATGACAAACACTTTTAATTAAAAAAACAAATTTTTTACTAAATACATAAAAATATACTTTTCTACAAGAATTTTTTTATTTTTTAATTTCTCACAAAGAGATAGATAAACCCTAAATTTTTTACGTACAAAATAAAAATATTAAGGCATAAATTTAAAATTTTATAAAAATTATCTTAATTTTTTATTATTAAATCAATTATAATAATTTAAAAATAAAATATTTGAAAAGAATTTCCTTTTCTTGATTTTTTCAAAAAAAAAGAATTTACAAACTCTGCTACTGCTGTGTGCCTTGTGTGAATTACTTTTTTTTTTAAACTAATTTTTTATAATATTACAAGATTACCGTTTTTTTTTTAATTTGTGCATTAGATACATAGGATACCCTACTAAATATATAATATAAGATTTATAAAATATGTTTTTATCAAATTCAATTTTATAAAAAAAACATTAATACCAAATAAGACTCGTATCAAATATTGTCTTTCTCTAATTTTTTTTTATATATAACTAAAATTTCTAATTTAGTTTTCTCCTTCCACTTTATAAAATTTTCATCATATCTATTCCGTTATTACTCTCTTACCGCAACAAACTTAAAATAACTTAAAATTTTTATTATGATAAGGCACTGCAGTTTTTTTTTTTTAATCAAAACCTAATACACCACCAGTCCATTCTTTTAATCAAAAATCACATAACCATTAAAAAAAGTCAAAAATAAAATAAAATAAATTAAAACGATAAAATCATCAGAACTTGTAAAAGTATATGGATCTTAAATTTAAGCATATCGGTGATTCAAGGCTTTTATAATATGATTGCAATACTACTTTAAATTTAGATATTTTTTTATTGTTAAAAATAAAAGTTAAATTAATTAAACTTTATAAGTTAATTTACAATATTTTTATATAAATTTTGTTAATCGTACTTTTAATTAATATAAAATTCTAACATATTGTAGTATTGAACATATGCAGTAAATCAATAATAACATTCATTAACGTTTGCAGACATTCTAATAATAAATTTAGAATAAATTGTTATACTTAATCTTAAAAATAATGTCATGAGATAGAACTTTAGGGTATTTTTAGATAGGCCAATTATAATATTGAATATTTGTGAATATTTTAATAATAAATTTAAGATATATTTTTATATTATGTTAAAATTTGGATTAGAACTTAATCCAATAAAAAAATTCGTTCATAAGATAAAATTTGTTCACACATTATACTATTTAAATAATTTATTTAAAATAAGTTGGAATATCATAAATAATAAAATTTTAATACATCTTATCCAGAACTTCAATTTAAAACTTTTTATTAGGTTGATAATTTTTTTATCAATTAATTTATGTTTGGCAATATTTAAAATTTAAATTTTATTATATAATTATTAGTTTTTTTAGATTAATGATAATTGAGTGAGGATATGAAGTAGGAGGATTTTTCCGAAACTTAAGAAATATCAAAACAATAAATATTATAAAAATATAAAAAATTTCTCCTAAAAGAAAGAGAGAAAAATAAATTTAAGAAAAACTAAAGAGGAGAGAGAATATTTAACAAAAGGCTTAATTATATATAATTAGTTATTTTTCATTTGATAAACGTCTTAATTATTTATAATTAGTTAATATTTGATAGAAGTTTCAATTAATTTATAATTAGTGAATTTTTTAACCAATAAAATTTGATATAGTTGGTAGATAACTGTATCACGTAAACATATTAATAAAGTTTTGAATTTTGATAATATGTTTGAAAAACTACTTTAATAATCTTTATGCATTGAAGGAATTAATCTTCCATTGTTGGTCGAAAATTATCATTAGTACACATGAAAGAAATTATCACTTTTTTTATATAATTGAGTTAATTAAAAGAAATATTATATAAAGCTTGTCTTATACAGTTAGTAAAGCTTATTTTATGCCTTGGTGCATAGGTTTGAAAGATCAATTTGTTGAAACACCCCCTAATGCCAATTGACAGAATCTTGTTCTCCTTCTCTCTTTAAATAACGAACGGAATTTCATAAGCTATTTTCTGATTTATTTTAATGTGAACAGACGTAGCTGTTAATTATTAATACTATTTAAATTCTTTTTTTAGGTGGGTATCTGATGCTTGTCCTACTTGAGAATCAGATTTTAGATAGATGATCTTTGAATAAATGCTGAGTTTCCGTAATTGAACATTTGTTATTGGCTAAAGCTAACAAATGTCATCATGTCATTTATTCAACGTTCAAAAATAAAAAGACAGATTAATTTATTTTAAAAATAAAATTTTCATAATTTTATTATATATATAATATTTAATTTAATTTTAAAAATATTCATATTTATTAGATAAATTTAAATTAATATATATTAAAATTAATATAATGGAGTATTAATTTTTTTTAATTTTATAAAATATTGTAAATATGATTTATATAATAAAATATATAATTTAACGATTAAATCGATAAAATTTATTAATTAAAAAAATATTAAATAGAATAAATTATAATAAATTTATTCTTAAAATAAATTAATCCTTTTTCATAAATAAAAAATATAACTTACATTATTGTGTTATGTGTTTTTATAACATTTTTTTAATAATTTTTAATACAAAATAAAATTTGATTCATCAAATCTCATACGCTATTAATTTCTTTTAGATTTTTATTTCTTAAAGGGTTTCATAAAACATTACTCAATAGATTTTTATTTTTATTTTTTCTATATAAAAAAAAAAGGAGTAGAGATGAACAAAATTAAAAAGTTTATGAAAACACAAAAGACCCAACCGGCAATGCTGCAGTTCAACAGAATAGGCCAAACATACCCGCTGGAACTTCTCACATCAAAGGATAAGAGAATACAAAACAAAGTATATTAACAAATAGTTTTAATTCGAGTAAGGTATTATCATATTCATTTTCTTATTTGTGTCTATAAAAAAAATCGTTTTCAAACTCATTCGTGTGGGTATCATTTTAATGTCTGTATCCATATCCTATAAGCACTTATATTCAACTCAATTAGAAACGTAATTAGAATTCAGATATATAACTCCCATTTTAGATATATTAAATGTTTTAATGTGTCATTCTTACATCTAACTCAATTAGAAAATATCAAAAAGTATTTTAAATCTTAAATATCATGTAATTATATAAATGTTTTTATTATATTTATGTAAGTATGGTATGAGACCAGTTGAGTACTATAATATCTACAGTTACAAAATTTTATAATTAATTACTCATATATAAACATAAACTCATTTAATAGCTAAAATTCCTACTCAATTGGAGTAAATTTTAAAAATATCTACTGAGTTTATTTTGGTCAACAAATATATAGCGAGTTTCTTTTTATGTCACAAAAGATATGCTGTTGTTTTTTAGAACAAAAACTATATATTCTGAGTTTAAATCCAATTAGCATTCCTACTTAAAAGTAAATCAGGCCCATCATTCATATCCACTTTGGGCGTTTCATAAATATATTTGTTGATACCCACCACAGAGCATTGTTTTTGAAAGCTATAAGATGTTGGACCTCTTGTGACACAGAATTCTAATTACACGTTGTTCACACCCATTCTCTGTTTTTATTCATCAAGATCTGATAAAAGATAATTTTACAAACATGTTATCACAATAACTAGATGACCATTGGGTGCTTCTATATATGGGCTAAATTGCTTGTCCCCTCCTTTTAATTTGTATAATATTTATAACTTCTTCTTAATCTTGTATTTGCTAGAAATAATTTGGAATTTATAAATTTTGTTTTTTTAAATGTTATAAACTTTTATTAGTGTAATTTTTATGTTAAATAGAAAGAATTTTAAATAAAGTTTATTAAAGATAATTTTAACATATTTTATTATTTTAAAAATTATTATTTACAATTTTTTTCATATTCTATTACTCTTTTAATAATTATTTATTTTTATTTAAAAATAATTAAAATTTTAAAATTCTTCACTCAGACAAAGCGAATTCTGATTGATTTGATAGAAATTGAGATAAACCTTTTATTATATTATATCAAAAAATATTTTAAATTTCATTCTACAACAAATTTTTCTCCTCCCACCGCACTTATGCTGCAACAACGTTAGATTTACGTTATACATAATTGTAATCATATTCCGTTTAGATTTAGGTAGTATGTCCTTATAGGTAGGCGCAATTAGCGTATCTACTTCAACTCGGAAGCTAAATGGTATTTTCAAATTTTATTGTCACTTTGTACCGAACACCCCCAGAAATTTTCATAAACCAACACCTAAATCATTTTCTTCTGGGGCAAACACGGTATTTGATTTGATCTATAATTCATGCTTTGACTAAGTGCAAACGGAAAAAAAAATTATTAGTTAATGTTAATCGAAGGTATTAAGAAAATTACATTGTAGTTTTATTTTGAAATGATAATAGAAGAAAGATCAGTATAAAGTAAAAAAAATACAAAATTGAACAAGCACAACCACCACCACCATCCCCAAAAATCTCCTTTTTATTCACTATCCGAATTGACACCACCAATTAAATAATATTTATCTGAGAAGCTCCAAAAGCATGCAAAATGAAGATGTGAGCGACATAAAATGATCCTTGGTGTAAAAAAAATATATAAAAAGCCTAACCATTCATAATATAATGTGACAAAACTTATTAGAATTGAACTTAGAACTTAAGTTAACCTTAAAAATTAGTTTAAAGGATGAAATTTATTTTTATATTTTATATTTATGGTTGATTTTTTTTAAATCAATGTAAATGTTTTTAATAAAATTATAGAAATATACTTGTATCCGAAGAATAATTGTGTTGCTATAGAATGATGTGCTTGACAAAAAAAAAATGCATAATAGTTGCTATTGGAAAAAACTTACACTTCTCTTTACCAAATTTTGTAGTTTATCCGGGATTACCTGTCATGCTGAAACCAAAATTTTCAGTTACTTGATTAATCCGATTTTTATTTAAAAAAAAAAAAACAACACCCATTAATGAAATTGAAATTCAAAGTTTGATAAAACCTTTGATGCAAGAGATAAAGATAAGTTGACTTTATGGTATTTACTTCAAATTCATCGCGTGCCTAAGACTAAACATCAACAAAATCATGATTCAAGGTATCTAACCAATCAATTTTTACAAAACATCAGAGAGGGCATTTTTTCTATAAAAAAAAAAAAAAAGAGGGGCGGGAGGATCTTCTCCATTTAAAACACCAACAAACTCACTTATGGAAAATTAGATTATCCGAGGTAGAATTAGTCACCATATTCAAATGTCAAATCTAAGTTTCACAAAGCATCTTTTTAGTCTTCTTTCTTCCACTTCCTCAACCACTAAATGTTAAATAACCCAAAATTCTTTATTATAAGCCCCTCATATTATCCTTCCATCTTACCAAATTTGTCTCTCTTTTTCTTAAAAATCTCCTTAAAGAAAGGGTCTAAAAAGTAAATTAAGATAGAATTTTCATAGCTCTCTTTGGAATTTCAAAGAAAGCTAAGACGTATATATGTTGGTAAATTCCAAGAACATAATTTAGGTGATGTTTGATTTGAGAAAATAACTTTTATTTTTATTTTTAATATTTTGTAAACAAATAATAAAATAAAAAATAGTTATTTTTATTTTTATTATTTTTAATATAAAATTTTAAAAATAAAAAATATTATAAAAATAAGATAATATTTTTATAAATAAAAATAAAAAATAAAAAACATTTTTCAAATCAAAGTCATCTTAACTTTTAATATGTTTACATTTTTAAGCTAATAATCATCATTTAATTTTATTCGTTATTGGTCTTCACATGTGTAAATTCCTCAGATTTGCTCCAACAGACAAACCTAAGTACTTAACCCACCTTTATATTCAAATTGTTTTCTCAACTCCTACTCCTATTGACTTACTTTTATGAAAATTGATCTTTAAATTAGAAACCGCCATAAAAAATTTGAAGAGACTTTGAAGACAACAATTTTTCATAATTCATTTTTATATTCAACAACAAGATATCATATTCATAAATTGAAGATGAGAGAAAGTTATTTTTTTCACCATGATAAATCCCTTAAATTTATCAACAACAATTTTTTTTCAAATTAAATCTTTAACTACAATTAAGAATAAAAAAGGGGAAAGGGTCACCTTGTTAAATTCCTTTTGATATTCAGTAGGTACACTAATGTTCACAAATATAAATACTAATCTACAGTCTCACTAATGATGAGTAACATAATAATATATGTAATATAATATATATATATATATATATATATATATATATATATAATATGGGCTATAGTATGAAATTGTAGTATAAATTTCACATCTCTTTTTAGATAGCTTTGCTATATGATAACTTTCTTCAGTCTCACTAATGACCCCTGTTGGTTATGTGTCATCTTTCTCTTCCACTATTCTTATTCTAATGAATAATGATCATTAAAAAAATGAGGGTCTAGACAATTAGCGCTTTAAGGATATTTGTTAAGAAAAAAAATAATGAAACTTTTTATTGGAAAAACAAGTTAGCAGTAAATTAAAATTATGATAGAAATGCATTAATAACATTTTTTTAACAAGTGTTCTCAACACATTTCTACCTCATTTGCTTAGTTAAAAATAATTAAGTTTTGTATTTTCTACTAAAAACACACATGTTCTTATAAAATTATATCATAATTAATTTACACATGTATCTCAATCATATTTGATAATTTTAAAATTAATTATATTGGTTGACACACATCCAGCGTTTTTGCTGTTCTCTTAAGTTCCATGTTGCACATGAGGTGAAATATACAATATTATATCATTAAGACTGTTCATAACATGACAAAGTTGTCTTGCACTCCTGCCCTAACCTCCCACATAATCATACTGATTGAGTTACTATATTTACATGCTGACGAAGTTTGCAATTTTCACGTTTATTCTTATATGCTGTGGGTCTCAATCAAAATGATCATATCCATACGAGTAAAATAGAATCCATAGTTTTCACTTGTTTGGTAAAACTTTGACGCCCTGCACATGACAAATATGTCCCAATATAGATTTTAGTTCATGATTGATATAAAAGTGGTCAATTTCGGTGGCTGATTTTTTCAATGCCCATAATTTTGGCATGTTTTTAATTAAATCTCACCGGAAATGATGACACTCTGCGAACAAAATGATAGCGTGTGTTAGCAACATTAGTATGTTTGATTTTTATAATAATACCGATACCAATACACCTGTTTCACAGTGTATCTTTTATTTTCGAGATGTATTATTTATACAATAATGTGTATACTTTTTATTTTTTATTATATTACTTTTTTTATATTTCGTTCTTTATTATATGCAATATTTCAGTACATATTTGTAATACAAATGTATATTTTTTATTTTTCGTCTTTGGGTTTTGTATCTTTTTTCATTTACTTTGTGTTGGAATGGTGGTCAACGCACTTTCATCTACTTCGGAATTCTTAAACCGCAAAAGATTGAAACTTTGAGCATTTTTTGATGCGACCGAACAACTAACTCCTACTTTTGTTTAGAGAACATTATTTTAAAAACATGGTGTTATTAATTTAAATTGTTTTATTCAATTTAAAAAGCATTATTTAAATTATTTAAAGTATGGGACTTTGGGTTGCGGTGTTACTGTTAGGAATAGTAAACGCCGGGTGATATCATAGAGAAATAGGAATACTTCCTGAACCGAGTTTGACAAATTCAGTGCTTTCTGCATTTTCTTAGATATTTTACTTTAATTTTTCTTATGTTTATCAATAACATTTTTAAAATTAAACTCATCATTAAATTGGTTAATATATGAATTTATGATTTAAAAGTTTAATTATTGTTAAACGATACATAATTAAATTGATATTAATTTAATATTATTTTTTAAATATTTAATATAATATAATAAAAAATATAATTGAACATGATTATAAATTGAAAATCACTTACTAGTTTAAATTTTTAAATTTAAATAATATATATAAGATTAAAAAATATAATATAATTTTATTTTGTTTATAAAAATATTAAAATAATATTATTTTATATAAATTATTTTCTATTAACTTTTCGATTCATTTTGAATCATCAATTTTTACTGATTATACCATTTCACTGTCGTATTACAAGAAAAAGTTGTCTATTAATATCTACCAAAAGTGTTTGATCTTGAGAAAAAAATTGACACCAATACTATAATTAATGTCAACTTAAAAGGTAGTTGTTAGAGTGTTTGACAAGTGTTTAAATTATTTAATAATATTTTAAAAATAATAATAATTTTTTTAATATATATATAAGTATAATTATAATAATATTTGAATATTTTTTTAAAATATTAACATATAGATTTTTAAAATTTTTTATAATAATGTTTTTAATATAAATTTTTATAATTTATTATAATTTTTTAAATTTTAATATAATTTACATTATTACATAATGTTCAATTATATTCAAAAAAATTACATTGATAACACAAAAATTTAACATTAAACACATAAAAGTCTTAAAAAAATGATGCTTTCTATATTTTTGTGCTGGCAGTGTAGATAAAAATTGTTGGAAACATATTCTATAAAATAACATATGTAAATAACTTATTTATTCAAATTTAAATAGTTTTTGATGATAGAAAATTTATTAAATATTTTTTTATGATAGAAAAAAGAAAATTAATTTTTTTTTGTGTGATTCTTAAAATGAAAAATATGCATATTTGAGAGATCAAAGTATAAGATTTATCAAATTTTATAAAGTTTTGCATGATTTTTTTCCTCTTCTTTTATTTTCTTTATTTTTATTATATGTAATTATATTTTTAGTTAAAAAAAATTTTAACTTTAACTTTTTTTTAAATATAAATTATTGCTTCTAAATTATTTTATTAAAATTAATTGTTCTTTTTTATTTGTAATAGTTTTATAAATTAATTATTTATAGTTGATTTTAAATTTCTATTTATAATTAAAAAATTTAAAATAAAATTTAAAATTAAAATAAATAATATACTTAAGGATACTTTATAATAGAGATAAAAAAATTATAAAATTTTAGAAAATTATAAAACCTAATGTTTGCTTTAATTAAAAATTTTAAAAGAATTAGAGCTTTTAATTTAGAAAATAAAAATTGTTAAGTGAAATAATTAAATTTTAATTATTTTAATAAATTCAATCTTCAATTATATTTTTAAAATTTAAATTAAATTGACAATTTATATTGTTTAAGTAAAAATTAGTTAAACTCTAACCTAACATTTTAATATATTAATATTTTTTATATTTATTAGATTAACTACATTTTAATTTTTGTGTACTAAATTTTAAATTTTATAAAAATAATTAATAAATAATTATTATATAAATTTTTTTACTCCACTTAATTTTTGTTTATTAAATATAAAATTTAAAATTAATAACTTATTTAAATTTATATAAATATTAATTTTTTAAATTGTTAGTTTAAATAATAAAAATATTAAAAAATTAATACTTAAATTAAGTACTTATAAAAATATTTTTTTATTATTTATTTTTAAAACTGACATGATATCTTTTCAATATTATTAGCATCTATCATATAAAGGATGATATTAATTAGTGTTAATTTTTTCAATGCTAAACCAACCCTAAAACTTTTTTTAAAATTTTTGCTAGACTGAAACTAATAATTAGTGTTAGATTAGTATCAAACCATCTTAAAGTCAACTTAAATAATGTTGGCTAGCCAACGCTAATGCTTATGCCATTGTTTTAAAAATATTTTAATTAATTTTTTAATTAAACTTTTTGTAACTTTATAATTTATATATATAAGTATGTATATGTGTATATGAATGTAATTATTAAATGTATTGATTATAAATAAATTAAAATATATCGAAGTACATAAAAGATGTATCATATTGTTGATAATAGAAAATAAATAAAATATAAATAATTAACAAATAAATTATAAACAAAACGTCATAAATTTAAGTTAAATCATGAAGCTCATCATCATAATCTGCTTGATGTCAATGATGTTGTGAGCTACTAATAGATGCTCCACCTTTTTACAGGCTAAGCATCCATGTTGACATAAGGTTTATTGTTACTAATTGCAGGGTTCAAACCATCACCTTAATTTCCTTGATTTGGATCCACACATCAAATGAGTTCGACATGAAATGAGACTCGTTAGTCAATGATATTGGGAGCAATGGATGTAATCTCAGAAACTCTCCTTCATATACATCCATCTATCACCCTATCTCATACAACTCATCAAAATACTGAATCCAATGATATATGAAAAATAACAAGCTTTTAGCCCCACATATTATGACCCTATTCTCTTTATTACACTCTTCCTTCTATTATCAAATTGTGAATCGCTTGCCATATGATCTCATATTATAAAGATTTTTTTTTACTACACTTTCTTTTCTCATTTACCCTTGTTTTTTCCGCACCCATTACAATGTCATTAGTTTTATTAATAATTTATTACCATATATGAGAACCTGAACGTAAGTCATAAGTCACTTTGCCGTTCACAATTAGTTAATGCATATATTTAAAAAATTACAATTACCCCAAAATTCAAATTTTAATTTTAGACACAACTCAATAAAGACGCTCCTCGTCTGTCTATTATATCTGACCTTCAAACTTGTTTGACTGAGTCAAAGATCTTGACCAGAGACAAAAACTCCATTGGAAAGCATATTTTTATCCCTCAATTTAAATTGAACTTTCTTTACATTCTCTTTTTTCTGAGCCCAGTCAGGGTGTAAATTTCTCATGCGAGTTCACAACACCCCCAACAAAAAAATGATAATATAAAATAATGAACTTTACTATTTCACAATTTAATTAGCATAATGAGCTTGATGTCTCGATCAATCAACACTACAAAGTATTTTAAAATGTCATAAAATGTATATTTTTAAAGACTATATATATATTTAAAAAACATGATACTTTTAAAATTTTATATCCATTCATAAGATGTGAAAGATGCCATATGAACGAGTGATATGAGATAAAAACAAATAAAAAAGAAATAAAATGAAAAAATAGGTATAATTAGAACCAGGAAAATTTTCAAATTGTATTAAAAATTTCAAATGTCAGTTTCAATTAATTTAATTTATGGAAACGTCTCAAATTTTGGAAGGAATTATAAAAGTATCGTACCGAAAAATAGCAGGGAAGTTGAAACCTTTAAACCATATATGATAAATTTTAGAGACGCATTGAGACAGGGTACGTCTGTAATAATAATAAATATTTTTTTTAAAAAGTAATGATTTAGTTTAATATAAAAGTGATTAATCAATTTTCGATGTGTTGCATTATACTTAAATGTATTAAATCACTATAATTAGTCTAATGGTAAAAATGTAAAGTAGTTTACTGTATATCATAAGTTCAAACTCCATTGTTTTCTTGTACACTTAAAAAATTACTATTTTTTTTAAATGATTAAAATTAACACATCAAAGAGTATTCAATATTTTATGTTAAATATTTGAAATTATCTAAAAAATGCAAAGTATGTTTTAACATATTAATAAAATAATTATTTTATTTGTATTTAAGATTTCATTTAATTTAATTTCTTAACAAGTTACATAATTTAAAGATGGATTTTTTAAATTGAAATTTTCGGATGGATACTCTCTAAATATTTTTTAACATACACTTACCTCATGTTTGGTTAGCAATATGAATCACTCACGAGGAGTTAACGATTGGTTTTGTTTACTTCTTTTTGAAAAAAAAAATTATTTTATTAATTATCTTAATAAATTATTTCTAATTGATTTTAAATATAAAGTAAAGGATCAATGTTTCCATTGAAACTATGACACTTTTTACTCCTTATTTAAATTTTATTTACTTTTCAGTCCTTGTATTTAGCAAAAGCATAGTGCATATCCAGTCTTTCAGCAGAAATTAATTAATTAAAAGCACATAATTTTTCTGTTATTTTTAAAATAAAAGATAAATTCAAATTATATTTAATTTAAAAAGTATCACATTTGTATGAACAGAAATATATATAATTCTAAAATAAATTAATTCAACTACACATTTAATAATACCTTAATTTAAATCATAAGATAAGGATAAAAGCATCAACGCAAATGCTTTGTACAGAAAATCCGAAAGAATCACACTCTCTTAAGTATTGTTTCAATGTAACATTAATTCATGGGAAGAGTTTTGTGTACTTGTGTTACCTTTTCAACATTATATATGTATGTGTATTTGTTTAGTACATATTAAGGATATCTTTTAATTAATATTTAAAGATTAATTTCTTAATTATGTAAAGATTATAAAAAAAAAATTCGTCTCTTTTAATTAATTATTTTTTATGCATACAATTTCAATTTAAAATTTTATTAGTATATTTAAAAGATATACCTACTCATTAAAAAAACAATTATATATTGTCACGGTTATTTTCTGTCGGTCACATAAATTGTCAAAAAAGTTGTGTAAGTTAGAAAATCTTTATAAATAAATATTCGTTAGCGTCAGTTTTTTTGTTCTAGAAGTTTTAAAAAAATTAAAGATCAATTCAACCTTTAAACTCGAGAAAAGCTAAGTTATAGAACGCGAAAGTTTGATCCGGAAGAAAGCACAACACAAATTAAAAAAATTCCCGTAATCTTCTCCTCGCGCGTGTATGTTCTTCTACCGGTCTTCTCATCTCTTTTCATTTTATTTTATTTTTCCATCTTTTTATTATTTTGCTTTTTTTTCAAATTTTAAACTTTATTTGATGAGAGTGATTTGATAATGATTTACAATTCGATTTATTTAAAATTTAGTTAGATTTAAATTGTTTAAAAATAGTTAAGTTTAAATTTATTAAAAAAAATTTAAATAAACAAATCAAATTGAGATTTAAATTAATATATTTAAAATCTATTTATCTTTTTATATTATATATTTATTTTAATATATTATATTTGTATAATATTTATTTTAATATAATTTATTTATATACTATTTATTATATATATATATATATTTCAGGGATATTTAACAACTTTTTTTATTTTGTACATTTTAAGTTTGTAAATTTTTTTAATTAATTGTTTGTATAAGATTTAAATCTTTTTAAAATATAGATTTTTAAACATATTAATAAATCTTGTATACTTTAAATTAAAGTAGATATTGATAGAAAAAAAACTTAAACTTCCAAATTTTTAAACAATTTAAAATATTTAAAACTTAACTCAGTTCAGCCTATTTTCATCTGTATTGATTGTATAAATTTTATCTTTACTTCATCTACTTTTCTTCAATTTCGTCTTTACTTATTAATTTTAGATATTTAATTGATTATTTTTTTTATAATAATTTCATGATTATTGTAAAATTTTAGGTGGTTCAGATCTTTTCTCAATTTTTTAATCTTGATTTTTCAAAATTTTAGAACTCAGGGAGAGAAAAACGATGGATGATATTCAATGCTCAAAGGTCTTTAATGGATTTAAGAATCTACACGTGAGCGTCTTTAATGAAAATCAAATTCTGGACAAATAGAAGTAAGCGTCTTTAATGATTCGTGCATTCTTTCTTGTTTTATGATGATAATATTCAGTTTTTCATTTCTTTCTTAAATCAAGTTCAAGTTATTACAAATTAAAGTCATAATTAATAGGAACAAAGAACTCAATGATACAGAGAACTACTGTCTTTATTTACATAGATAATTTGGCTTGTTTTATAGCTTAATGGTCATACATTCTATTCTTTGCTAAAGTTTGGCAATTGGTCACCCTGATTTCAATTTTAAAACAGTTTGATTTAAATTTTAGAGCAACAGAAGTAAAGGCGAAGTTGGTAGGGATGATAATTGGAATAGGTTGGGTAATGCTAATGATCTTTTATAGCATATTTTATATATACATCAATATTTAGTTATTATGTGAATTAGTGAATAGGTTGTTTAATTTGTTGATTACTTTGAACGACACACGCTAAATTGAATGAAGAATACCCAGCAATCATTTATTTATATTTTGGCAAGGTACCATGATCTTTTATCCTGATTTCACTAGACATTGAATTGGAAGTGTTTATGCTGTAAAATGGTCCTCCTTTAACTCCTTATTCTTATAACAAACGTGCCTTTAACCCCTTATTCTTAGAACAACGTGCTTGCAATTTATTATGATCAACTTGCTATGTTTCACCTTTTTAGTATAATAATCTCAGGTTCAATTATTTTCAAATCTTATTTTCTAGCAAGTGTAAACATAATGCATGACTAAGTGGTTATTCTTGTTCATTTCTTCTAAATGGTTTTTAAATTATTTTCAAACCTT
This sequence comes from Canavalia gladiata, assembly GCA_037954105.1. Lineage (NCBI taxonomy): Eukaryota > Viridiplantae > Streptophyta > Magnoliopsida > Fabales > Fabaceae > Canavalia > Canavalia gladiata. The sequence continues at coordinate 45,858,752 of CM075664.1, forward strand.
ATTTTCTAGCAAGTAATGTCTAAGTGGTTCATTTCTTCTACAAGGGATCGTGTTTTATTTTCATTAATCTTTGACTTTAGATAAATGGTAGTGGTATCCCAAGTGGTATTTCGTTATAACAAAGGGTTAGCTATCTAACATTATTAATTGGAATTGGTCACATAGGTTGCTACATGGCACCCTTCCCCGGATGAACAGAGTAGAAGTTGTAAGCAATTAGAATTTGATCTAATGGTCCCAAATGGGTTAAGTTACATGACTCATAACATTCCCTCAGCAAACATTACATTCGAAAGTAAGATTTAATTTTTTTTATTAATTTTAAAAATATTGTGGCCGTTTTCAAGGCCAGTAATTACTCCTATTTCTGACATCCGTATCTCTGATGTTTATTTAAAACGATGTAATAATATTTGTGACATTTTTAACTCACAAGTCACAAATAAGATATTTTTTTAGTGATTAGTTAATATAAATTTTAGTTAACTCACAAGTCACAGTCCAGCATTATGTTTTGTGAAATTATATTATTTATATAACTTTTTTATGAATTTTTATAATATTATTCTTTTATCTTGTTTTATTATATCAATTAGCTTATTACGTATTTTATTTCTCTTTTTTTATCCTCCTTTTATTATATATTTTATTGTTAAAAAATTGTATAAATACAACTTCTCTTTCTCATGTAATTTAGGACTTGATGGAAACAAAACTGTATATGAATAACTTTCCTTCTTGTAAAACTAGAGATGGAAAGCTATCTATTGACTTGAAAGAGGAAAAATCCTAAAAAGGGACAAGCTATGGAAGCATATTTACCCCAGCTTTTGAAACAGCCTACTTTATTCATTATTTGGCATAAGGAAGCGAAGATACGAAGAAACATCCTCACAGGAGAACATACGATCTCAACTCTGCAGATGGAAAAGTTTGTAGACTGCTTATTGTATTGAATTGTCTAAACAGTAGAAATACCTAAGGTTATTATTTAGAGATAAAATTGATGTGACATACACAACTTCATACATGTTAATCTGAAACAAAAATGTTATATTAATCACCCAATGTTATTAAAAAAATTAATATGAATGTACATACTATTCATCGGGTTTCTTCATACTTAGGGACTTCCATGCATGATAAATAAAACATTTTCTTTCAAGTTGTGTTTTTATATATATACATTGATTTTGTGTTTATATATATATATATTAATTTTGAATATGAATAATATACTTTTAAAATATAAAAAATATTTAATATCTATTAATTATTATTTTTATTAAAGTAACTAATTACACTCCTTCCTTCATCATATATAAAGACACAATGAATGAGTTGAGAAACAATTTAAAAGCAACGATGTATAAGAATCTCTTATAAATGAAAATAATTTTAAAGATATAAAATGATTTGTAAAAAAGATATTATCATAAATTAGTTTTTTTATTTGAGTTATAAGAAATATTTATTCTATGAAATAAGAAAATTTAACAATTATTTTGTCCATCTAAAGAATCTAAAGAATTTACTGTAAGAGTTGGATAATTTTAGATTAATCCCTAGTTTTATTTGTCAAATAAGATGTTCTTATGGTTTGGATTTCACTAAGATATATATAGAAAGAATGACTATGTGATCTATTTTTTAAAAAGTCTAAATGAGCAATATTTTACTATTAGATCATAGATAATGCTAATGAATCTTTTTACTCCATCAATAAAGTATTTTTTATTGTAAGTTTTACATTGAGTAAAGAAAAAATTAACCGTGCAAATATAAATAAAAACAACTTCCATCCTATAAACTAACTTTTCAGGTTGATTTAGATTTAAATTTCATTTTTAACATAATATTAACGCATATTTTAATATGTTAATGGATCACTTGAACATATATAATTTTTCAAATTTCATGCTATATCCAGTTGTCCAATCCTAAATGTGAGAAATGGAAGATGATATGCAAATATAAATTAAGAACAACTCTCATCCTCCAAACTAACTTTTAAAATTGAGTTACGTGTTATAGAATAGTAAATGAAGACTTACAAATCTTGACCAATGTTAATGTAGACACTAGTAGAGGAAAATGAAAAGAATCAAAAAAAGAAAACTAAGAAACCGTAATAGAAATCATAGTTTAAAGAAAAATTCAAGTAAAAGATAGCCTAAAACTTTACTCTTTGTTTAAAAGTAAAACATATGTCGATGCATGGCAAAAAATATAGTTATTCATTATATTTCTAGAAAAAAAAATAATATAAATAATTATTTTGATGATAAAGAAAAAAATACAAATAATAATTAAAGTATTATTTTTTATAAAAATATAATTGAAAATATAAAAATGATGTCCACACTTAAACAATATAAGACCTTATTTACATTGTTACAATGATCATAAAATCAAAATAATCATAATAAAAATCAAATCATTAATACACAAATTTCAATTTATCTAAACATAATTATTCTACTTAGATGATAGATACAAAAAATATTGATGATATATACTATATTAAAATTCTTTAAAATAAAAAAATCAATCCTATTTCAATCCAACTTCCTAATAAAAATTAGGTTTATGCTTAGAATTTTGAAAAAGTGTATTTGTCTAGAAAATTTTATCTAATAAATATATTTTATATATCTAATTTCAGTTTCTATTTCATCTCAATATCTAAACTAAGTGATTTCAATTGATTTTTTTCTTATTCATCTCAATATTAAACTAAGTGATTTCAATACAAACTGATTTTTTTTTTATTCTAATTATTAGATTTAAGATTCACAACAAGATGATTGGTGTGCAAAAGCAAGACTTTATGCAATGTTCAATTTTTTAAAAAAATTGTATGAACAATTTGTATATCTATAATTACGATATTTGATATTTAAAAATAGATCATTTGTCTTATAAAAAAAATTCTTTTTATTAAATATAATAAAATTGTAAAATCATGTAAAACTTTTTATTAACAAATGCTTTGTTTCAATAATAATTTCATAATTATAATAGAGTAATTTGATTTAATTCTTGTAGAAATTTAAGAAACTTTTATAGTGTTGTTTATAAATTCATTCCAAATAAACTAACCTTTTATAGTGTTCTTTATTTGACCTTTCTATTTTTATTTTTTTTACTTTCTTAATAATTTATTTTTGGAGAAAAATCGAAATTTACTTCTAAAAAAATGAAAACTCATACTTTGCGAAAATAAGCCTAAAGTTAACATTAAAATAAGTATAGGAGACAGTTAAATACAATCAAAATAAATTAAAATAAACAAACAAATTCTTAAATTTTTTGTTTTAGTCAATTAAATTCTTGTATTATTTAAATCTAAAATCATATATTTTGTTGAAGCGTAAAAGTTCAACGTAATAAATCACACAAATTTAAAATCAACTAACAATAAGAAGAATAAAAATAAACTATAAAGAGTAAAAAATTATCTTATTTTTCTTAAATGACATATCATAGAGGAGCAAGGAAGTAGAATTGTTGCTAGTAATGGCTAACCTGAATCTTTTGCAACATGGATGGTAAATAACTTTTGGTATGGATACGGTGGTATTATCATATTAGTAAAAGCTGAAGATGATATAGGAATAGAGATTAATCTATAAAATGTTGGCTTTAATATAATGCTGATCCATGTTTAATAAAACAGAATTGGATAACTTTAAGATAAATATGGTTAAATTAAAGTTTGTAGCCAGTATCTTTTATTTAATTTTACCACTCCATGTCATAAAGAAGTATTCAAAACTATCTATTTAACAAACAAGGATGCAATCAAGAGATTAACTAAGTGAAAAAAAAAATACTAAGCTAACAAAATGAAAAATTAAAGAATAGCTGAAATGTTGTTAGAAGAATCCGTGTTTCATTTAAGTAGAGAAAATTTCAGGTTTTTTTTTTTTCATAATAGTAAGTGTTTAGATTAAGCATGGTAATAGAGTAGATTAGAAATGATTTTTTTCCTTCCTTTCTATATAAATTTGAAAGTGTAGGTTTGAAAAAGGAGATGGTAAAAATCAAAATCTATTCTCATCAAATTAGAAAAATCTATTTTTTATTTATGTAAATATTTTTAAAAAATTACATAAATAAATATATCTTTATTTAAATAATATAAAATAAATATTGAAAATATAAAAAATTTAAAATTTAAAAAATTTAAAAATAAAATCATATTTTTTATAAACTATAGAACTCTAGTACTATTACTTAACTATTATTATAATTATTGAAGTGAATTTAAATGGAGATGAGTTTAAATTTGATTAAAATTGATTTTTTTTTCTATCAAAATTAAGATGAGATCACATAGGTACTCATATATTCATATTTTATTTTCATTCATATTTTAGTTATGGTAAAAAAAACTATATTTAAAAATATTCACATTATCTTGTGTAGGTTTTGACAAAAAAAATTATTCAAATAACAAAAAATTGTAGGCAAAATTAATTTTTAATATTTAAATTTATTTATTTGTTTGTTAATTTAGTCCTTTTAACTTTATTTTTATTTTACTCCTTTAACTTTCACACATAAAATAAATTGATCCTTTCTATAAATTTTGTTAATTTAACTTCATTAATGACAATATTACTATCTTTAATTTAATTTGTTATTATTTCATCTTACTCATCTAACTTATAAAATCCAGTAAATTAATCTTTTCATTGTCTTGTTCTTTTTTTCCTTTTCAATTTAGAAGAGTATCTTATGCATGTATGTAAGGATGTTTCAGTCATAGGATAATCCAATGGCACCTCTTAAAGTTACTCTACATTATTTAAAAAAAGAAATTAACACATTAAATACAATTTTTTTTCAAAGTATGTTTATGCGACTGCTTCATTACAAATTGCAAAATTGAATAAAACTTAAATTTTAGTGCAAAAGATGCTATAATGTATAATTTACCAATAACTACTAGAAACTATTCTTAATGTTCCATAATAAAAAAATCACTTCATGATATTTTTCAAAAAAATTCTGAGTATCTTTTAAAGTTTTTTTTTTATACTTTTACATCTTTATGACGAGCAATCTTCAAGTCAAATCTGCATCTTCTTTAAGGACATCTTTATTTTCAATAAATTAGGTTGATATATTACATTTTTACACTGCCTTCAACTTTATTTTATACTTGGAAGATTTCTCTTCTCTTAATCTAATTTTCATCCCGGAGCTTCAAATGATCAAATTTTCAGCCTTTATATAAAAATCACCCTGATTCAGCCTTTTAATGTACTCCAAAGGATTTTAAACTATGGTGTGTCAATACAAAATTAAAGTAATTGGCACTTGAACCGGTAGAGAGTTTTGTGTTAGATATCAAGAAAGAAAGAGTTCATTAATCATATATTTTTAAAATGAGTTATTTATACTATAATTTTATATACTAATTTGTATTATATATTTTTAATTTTTTTATTATAACATTGATATTATTTTAAATTATAATATTAACTTATTATAAAAATATTATTCTCTATTTAGTAAAAAAAAAATTTGAAACATTTTTTAAATAAAGAAGAGAGTCCATGAGCCGTCAAGCAGGGACCCACACTCCCAGACAGCCATCCTAATCCATGATGGGACCGAACGACTAACCGCTAATCTTTAACGGAATGCAGTACACGTGTCGACTATGTGCTACGATTACTTTCTGGCTTTTTATGCGGGAAAAGGAAAAAAAGAAACAAAATCAATAGAAAACATTACATACTAACAGCCATACAAAACAAAGCTGCTTACGACTCCCCGCTCCCAAAGTCCTAACTCCTAACCCACTTACCTTTCAATTTTTGTTTCCTTCTTCCACGCCTACCATGTGGACTCCTTCTTTTCAAACCATCATTCTTCTTTCTACTTTTTTTTTTTTTTTAATGCAACTTTAATCTATCCTTCATTTTTTTAACAATTTAAAATAAAAAATATCCACCGAAGAAAAAATCTCCAGTGATTCGTCCATATTTCAGAGATATCTTCTGGAGTTAAATTATACGCTCTTTGCAATTACCAAAGACATTTTGATTTTATTTATTCTCCTTTTTATGATACCTCTCATCTTACCTAATCCAAATATAAAAATATACAAAACACTTGGTTTCTTTTCGCTAGAAACCCGGAGGAACTCTTTACTTTTTTATATGTTTTCTTTTCTTGCTAATTTCTTAAGAACAATACTTTTCACTATATTTTTTATAATTTATTTATTTTTATTACATTCTCATCTTTCACTCTTTTTCTCTTTCTTTTTATTATAAGAATATTATGAGACCATGTTGCATATATATAAAAGAAAATAAAATTATTATTCTTCTAATTTTTAATTCAAATAAACTAGTACCTCTTTTATAACCTCAATAATAACTTAAATAGCAGAAGGGCCCAAAAGAGATATCATCGCTCCTCACATTCACAGTTCGGTAAAATTAAAAGGAAAAAGAAAAAAGAGTGGTTTTGAGTAGGAGTGCATCATTTTGCAAAGCCCAAAAAGCAACCCAAACTCAAACTCGTATCATTTTGTACCACAAACTTTACAAAGCTTCTCCTTTACGAAGATATTTACAAAGTTGAGCTCATTGTCTCTCGCTGGGAGGACACACATTGTCTTTAACCAAATTCGCCGTTTTAAACGTGGTGTAACATGAAATAATTGCTGGCGTTTACACCACCACTTCTGACGATCAAGAAGGGGCGTTGCTGGATCTTGGTTGCCGCAGAAGCTCAATTAGTTTCTCAGCCTGCACACCAAAAACCCAAAATAAAAAACATAAATAAAAAAAAATCAAAAATTTTAATTATTGTCCAAACATGGGGGGCACTAAAACAAGCCCCATGATTAAAATATTGTCAAGCTCAACCAATAAGATTGGCATATTTGATGAAATGAGAACACATTGAGTCAATGTTCACTAAATCAAAAATTTAATTACAGATTAAGCAATGTTGCGGTGGGTGGAGGTCGAGTGTGCAAGGGGGCTGACGTGGCATTACATCTACGACTTCTTCCAATTAATTCCAACGCCCGAACTGAACCGAAGCGAAGTGTTTCGAAGAGCACCGTGCCACGTCAGCAAGCGACCGAGAGTAGTGGAAGTGGCGTTGAAGAGAATGGAATGGAATAGAATAATACCTTTTGCTTGGCGCGATTGGTGCCGGATTGAGACAAAGCGACCAAAGGAGGAATCGCACCTTCGCGAGCCACCATGGTGCGATACGCCACGCTCTCCTCACACACCTGTAACAGAATAACCACAGCGATTTCCTTCTGTCTCTGCGTCCCAACCTCCACGATCTCCACCAACACCGGAACGCCTCCTTCATCCACCAGCGCCGCCTTCGCCTCCGGCACCGTCACCAGCACGCTCACAACATACGCCGACTTGTCCACCATGTTCGATTCGAAATCCGCCATCAACTCCACCAACACCTTCATGATCCCCGCCTTTACCGCTCTGATCTTGTTCTCCTTCACCGTGCACAACGAATACAGCGCCGTCGACGCGTCCTTCTTCCCGCGGAAGCCTCCGCTTTCTAGAAGGTTCACCAGCAGCGGAATTGCGCCCGACCTGCCTATTGCCGCTTTGTTCTCGTCCACCTGCGAGAGACGGAGCAGTGCGCATGCCGCGTTCTCCTTCGCCGTCGAAGTTCCTGTGTTGAGCGCCCGAACCAGAGGCTTAATGGCACCGGAAGAAGCTATGAGCTCTTTGTTCTCGTCGCATAACGAGAGATTTAAAATCGCGGTGACGCCGTATTCCTGAAGCTGAAGGTCTTGCGATGAAATGAGAGAAATTAGGGGTTTAATTGCGCCGGCCTTGGCGATTTTGATGCGGTTTTCCGGCTTGTTTTTGGCGAGTAATCGAATTTCCATGGCCGCTTGTTTCTGATCGTCGGCGGAAGAGGAATGGAGATCGGCGACGAGTTGACGGATTAAATCGTCGGAATTTTCGGAGGCGCAAGCGATGAGGAAGCGTCGGGTTTGGGAAGAAGCGGTAGCGAATTCGCCAGATCTGTCACTGTTGCAGTCGCTGAAAGCGGAAGAAGAGGAATCATCGTTGATGCTGAGTTCGCTCAAACTGCGTCCCATGTATGTGTAACTCTCTGTTCCCATCAGGGTTTAGGGTCCGACGCGACGGCTTGGGCTCGGGCTCGGGTTTTGGGTTCGGAGCGAGGTTCTGGAGACAAGGGAGAGAAAGGGAGGCTGCCAGCGAGTTTCGAAAAAACGAGATATATGGGAGAGGAGTGGGATAACATTTTTTTACATGTGTATCCAAACCTTGGGCTCAGGGAATGACACGTGCACATGAAGATTGATTTTACCAAATTCCAATCCGGCAAGCACGTGCGAGGACTGTGTCTTTAAACGCGTGCGTACGAACATCGTTATTCGATGAAGAGTGTTCTTTACTTGTTTTTCCAAATTGATAAAAATAATAATAAATTATATAAAAATATTTGATTATGTAAGGTGCGACCCTTTATTTTATTTTTATTTTACTCTGCATACTTTTCTTCTTTGTCTAGTTTAAATTTAATTCTTTTGTCATCGTCATAAATTTAGGATCACTTAATCCTACGGTGCATAATATATACTTAAATTCAGTGGGGAAACAAAATAAATGGAGCAGGCCGAGTAGTCAGTTGTCGAATAAAAAAAATATATTGGATTAGTTGGAAAATATAATTCCAATCAAATATAATTAAAATATATTATTATTTAATTATAAATATTTATATAATTGAATATTATAATACTATATTTATAATTATATATAAATAATTTAAATTAAATGATAATGTAAAATTTTTAATTTAAAGATATTAAAATTAAATTTGAATCTCAATTTAAATGCAAAAAATAAAAAATTATAAATGAAAGGTGGAAAAGAAAATAAAAAAATGTTGTCTCACCCGCCTTTTTTTTTTAATTTTATATGTTTTTTTGTTGTTTAAGTTTGTTTTACATAAATTATAAAAATAATTACTAATTCTATTTATATTAATTTTGTTATATATTTTTTTATGTTTTAATTAATATTTTTATGAAGAATAAGGATATAATAAAAATAATAAATATTAGTTTGAATATTTAAAATAACAATTAATAAACTAAAAACTTAAAATGACAGTTAGAAAACAGAAGGAGTAATATAATAAAAGAACCTCGATTTTAAATTTTAATAGAGTTTATTCCTGTATGATAGCCGCTGAATTAATTGTTAGAATTGAGCAACTTCAGTAAATATGTCATGAATATAATTATTGTTTGTGATGTCCTATCGTTAGTAGATCGTACATTGTTATCAATCAATCGGAATGTGAATACTATATTCTATATATTTTTAAAAAAATTATTAGTAGTTGACATTTATTAAAGATTATAAAACTACCGCTGAAACTCATTTAAATAATAGAATTTTATTATTCATTATTTCGAACAATAATTAACTAATTAATAAATAAAATATTTACTGAAAATAAAAATAAAAATAAAATTATACTAATTAATGTTCTACTCATTGATTTTTAACCATTATCGTGAAAACCAATTAGCAAGATTCTAAATATTATCATTTTAATTACAAAATTTACCTTTACTTTCTCAAGTACTACTTTAAGAACATTAATTGACAGAACTTTTAATAGAAATTTATTTTTAATACACTCTTATATATTTTTTGTTTTTTTATTAGTAGTCTAGATTTATTAAAGATTATAAAACTACGATGAAACTCGTTTAATAATAAAATTTCATTATTACTTATTTTGAAAATAACTAAATAATAAATAAAATATTTTTATGATATAAAATATTAATAATATAAATATTAATAAAATATAAACCAGTTTCTTATAAAATTAAAATTAAATTTTCATTAAAAATATAACAATATATTCTCTATTAATTTTTAACTTGCTTTAACAATTTTGAATTGAAAATTTCTACTTATTGATTTTTTAACCATTATCGTGAATACCATTTAACAAGATTCTAAATATTATAGTGCTTAATTAAAAAAATTTACCCTTACTTTCTCAATTACTATTATAAGAACAATAATTAACATAACTTTTAATAGAAATCAAGGTTGATATCGTTTTATGAATAATAAAAAAATTAATTATTAATAAAGAGAATGTTAAAAAACAAGTTAACATTTCTTATCAATAAAAGGATTTCATGTGCAAATGACACTGTACTCAACAGTTCATTTTCTAAATATTGTATTTTATATTATAAATCAAAATTGTTTCATTAGTTTACATATTGTTATTGACATTAACATACAAATTCAATAACGTACAAAATGCTTCTGAAAAAATATTACATTAAATTCGTTTACCCTTCATTTGAAGAACTTTATTTTGTAAGCATGTTGCTATTATTGAGTTCGTTTATTTTGCGGCTATTTAAAAAAAACAATTTTTTTTCTTATAATTAAGCGTTTTTATATGATAATTATGGGGCAAGTTCTTCACACTCCAAATGGTTCGAAAGAGATAAGAAAAAGAAACAAATTGAAAAAAAATATATAAAATAAACAGTTTTCTATTTTATATTCAAGGATGTAAAGTGAAATTATATATATATTAAATTTTAATTAATATATTTACATATTAATATAATTTATAATAAAAATATATTATATTTTATTTTATAACCTTAAACATACATTAGAAACACTATAAAAATATTAAAAATTGTAAATGTAAAAAAGAATAAAAATTATATTATTTAGTATTAAATAAATAAAATTTATCATTTTACTATTAATATTATCTTTTTAACGAGTTGGTCAATTTGATATATTTTTTTACATCATACATATTTTTTATTACAGATATTTTTTATTCAAATAAGATAGAACTATTGTAGGTGTCAGTTTTTTTTTTCTAAATTTTTAATATAATTTTATATTAAGGACTAAAAAAATATATAGTTAAATTTTTAGTGATCAATTTAATATTTTATTTTAAACTATAATTGTTTTAGAAAAAATTAAATATATTAACCAAAACTGAATAAGAGATGGTTTGAACTTATATTAAAGTGTATTAAATAGATTGACGTAACATACAATTTAAATGAGCTTAAATTTTTTTTATCATATTTAGTTTATTTTATTTTTTAAATCATTAGAATTTGTTTAATAATAAAAAATTAAAATTAATGTAATTTAACATTTAAATCTAAGATTTGATCTCATTGTTTTATACAATATTCGACCCGTTTAATAATTTTAAAAAATTAACTTATTACATCATAAGTTCAACCTTCTTTAACCATAAATTAAATAAAAAAAATTATTTAAGTTAATTAATATTTTTCGTATTTCTAGTATTAACCCCCACGGAAACATTAGAAAATAAACTTTTACTAACGTACGGACTATTCAATGATCGACTTTGGTTTTCAAAGACTTAACAAAGTATACACCTCATGTTAAATAACACTTTAAATTGTGATAATGTGACCACTTATTTTCGTAAATTTGCATATTATAGATTTTTTTTTCTCTTTTTGGCCAATCATATTAGGTTAACTCAATAATTAAAATGAAAAGAAAAGCAAGTGTCAAAATTCAGTCCACGAGTATTGTGTTCAAATTGTGTGTGTGAAATTTTATTTATGAATAAGTTATATATGTAAAATAAGAATATTTAAAATTTTTAATATTTTTTTTATATAAATTATGTTAACAATTTTTTTAAAAAAAATATAACAAAATAAAATAAATACAAATTTAATTATAAAAAAATATAAAAAATTTATATTATCTTATAATTTTACCCAATTTTACTTACAAATTTTTCTATAAATAATTAAAAAATGTTAATTTCTATATGTTTATTTAAATTTTATTACTATTCATTGATTATATAATAGTAATATTTTTTTAAATACTATTATTAATGATTATTCAAGATATATAGTAAAAATATATATAAATAATATTCAAACTTATTAATTTAATAATTGATTAAAAATTTAAAATTTCGATTGATGATTCAAAATTTTTAAATTTAGTTTACTTTATAATTATTTTAATAAGATAATAATATAATTATTTATTCTCTTGTTAACTTAGAAATTAATAAAAATAATTAATTTTTATCAATTAATTAAATACAATAAAGTAAATACATTTAAATAAAAATAAATAATCATTCATAAAAAATATTCAAATGTTTACTTTATAAGTTTTATTAAAACTTTTTTATTTAAAATTAATTACATATAATGGAATAACAAAAAAAGTCTAATAAAATAATCAATAATTTTAATTTTAAAAAAGATACAATAAAACTGCAATGATAATAAAGTTAAAGTTAATAATAATAATATGTTTCAACTCGTATTGTGAAAGAAAATGCTGCTCTAAAACATTGTAAAAAAAACATTCAAAGAAATAATAGATATAGAAATAAGAAGTAAAAAATAAAACTGGAGAGATGTTTCTTCGAAACATATGTTATGTGTGTTTTTTATGACCTGACTCTTTTTAATAATGTTGAATTAAGTTTTTTTTTTAAATTAAATTGATCAAAGTCATAATATAATATAATATATATATATATATATATATATATTATTAAGGTTGCTCTAAATTATTTATCATGTCTTTAAAGTTAATCTAAATCGTTTTTTTACATCAACTAAAATTGTATAATTATGTTAAAAAATTTAACACATCACAAAATTATGGTATGATAATGCTTAGATCCCCATAATCATATTAAAAATCTATAGACATTTTAAAATTATGTTTAAATCTAGTATAATTATATTGATTTCTTTCAAAAATATTTTAATCATTTTATTGCTCTTTTATTTTTTTTATGTTCTTTTATCTCTTTTTAATTCAAAATACATAATTATTTTTAAAAAATAAAAAATAAAAATTTATAATTAAATAATTTTAAATTATATTTTTTCTTAACTTTCTCTAATCTCAGTTTTTCTTTAAACTTTAAACCTACAAATCATGTTTAAAGTAGTTTGTTTATATAAGTAAATAGTCTCAGTTTTTCTTTAAACTTTGAACCTACAAATCATGTTTAAAGTAATTTGTTTATATAAGTAAATAATACTAAAAAAACTTTTCAACTCAACATTCTTCTATTCAGCTGTCAATTAAACATTCTTTTATTAGTTTTAAAATCTCATTTAGTATCCGTTGATAATGTTCTTAAAACTTTTGGAGTCATGGGCACAACTTTCAACGAAGTTGGCGGAGGAATAGCAATTTTTGTAAACAGATTTTTCAACTATCATCGAATGTCACTTGTTTCGAAAATTTTCAAATAATGAAATTAATATAATTAATTTTAATAAAATTAAGGTTTTTTCTAGTATTTCTCTCCATATATATTTATCATTTGTAATATATTAATAAAAAATTTATTTTAAATTTTAAATTAATTATCAAAAATGATTTTAAAGAAATATCATCGGAATCATTTTAGTATTTTTATTAAAATTTTGAACGTTCTATTAACAAAGAAAATATGATTAATTTTAAAATATAAATGATATGGTTAATTTTAAAATATTTTTATTAGAGTTAGAATGATTACATAAATTGGTTTTAAAATATCTTTATCGAGATTAGAATTACTAAAGTATATTTAATTTAAGTTAAAGTATTTTATTTCGGCTAAAATAACATTTAATATTTTTTGAATTTGAATTTTTATATATTAAATTAATTAAAATTTTGTTATAATATTAATAATTTATTTTTAAAATTTAAAAGTCTTATCTCTTTAATTTTCATAATAAAATAATAATTAAAAAATTTATCAAAATATAAAAAAATTAAATTTTTTAAATTTTATTTATTTTTAAAAATATCCATGTATTGCAAAAAAAAATGCTTAGTTATTGAAAAATATTAAATGTGTTTTTTAATTTCAACAGGTTCAATGTTGAAATTTTTTATTCGATAAGTTTAATTTTTATCAATTTTATTACCATAGTTTTAATAAAATATTTTTTTCAAAAGTTATTATATTTTCCTAAAAATTTAAGTATGATTTTATTTAATTTTTAAATTTAAAATTATTTAGCTAAATGTACTTTTACTTATACCTATTCTGCTATTAACAAATAGAAAGGTTTTTTTTGGTAAAATATAAAATTTATGTTAAACTTTGTAAATAACATTATATACATAATTAAAATTTATAATGTATATACAAATTTATAATTTAAATTTTAAATCAGCCTCAATATTTATTAGCATTACAATAAATACTTATTTAATAATAATACAAAGTTTTGTTGAATTACATTAGTGCATCAAAAGGAGATTTGGATAGCAGTAATAAAAATTGTTTTCACATTAATACTTATTTAAAAATTGTTTAGATTATTTTTCAAATTGTAGTATATTTGAAGAGTTTAAGATGTTGTCATATGAATTTTATATTATATAAATTTTTATTTTATGTTATATAAATTTTTATTTAGAGGATGATTCTCAATTATTTTTAAATTTTTATTTAGAGGGTGATTCTTAATTCTCTTTCAAGTAATATTTTATAATCGTTTTTCAAAAATCATTTAAAAAATGTTTAGTTAAGTCATAAGGTATATGTGGGGAATAATTTTGTAATTACAAGTGTATTTTTTTTTATTTTAAAAAAAATTCATAATTTTTTTCTTTTTTATTAAAATTTTAAAATACTTAATACATATAATATATTAATTTATATTTGAAAAAAATTATATAAACATTCATTATATTACATAAATCATATTATGATGTTAAATTAATCATAATTAAACATGTATTTATAGATAATGCAAAATATACTTAACTGAAATTTTAACACAAAATTCAAGAATTAATTATTAGCCAAAAAAAAATTTATTTACAAATTGTTTAATTTGAATAATTTAAAATTTAATAAAATAAATTTTGTATTCAATTTATTGAATTTTAAATAAAAAAATTAAGGTTTCATTTAAAATTAAATTTAAAAAA
Source organism: Canavalia gladiata (assembly GCA_037954105.1). Classification (NCBI taxonomy): domain Eukaryota; kingdom Viridiplantae; phylum Streptophyta; class Magnoliopsida; order Fabales; family Fabaceae; genus Canavalia; species Canavalia gladiata. The sequence goes on from CM075664.1 coordinate 45,873,775, forward strand.
TGCTAAATCTAAAATTTAAAAGCATATCATATCATACAGTTGAACTAATTTAGAAATAGTAATGTATTGGCAAAAGTCTAGAAAAACTTCAGAGCAACATCTGATATGTATTGTAGATTTTTTCAAAATTTTTATCTCAACATGTTTGCAACTAACAACATATAATAATATTTAAAATAAATTAAATTAATCATAAACTATGTCTGCATCCTACCTCCTAATAAAATTATATCTTACTAAATTTAACTCTCATTAATAAACACTATAGAATATATTAAACAAAAGTAAATATTTTAAATAATTAGCATGTAGTCAGCATATTACTTCTCGAATACAATTATATTATATTAAACACATCTCTCCATTAATAAACAGCATAATAATTCAATAAAAATAATTTAATCAACATACAACGTTAAATTATATAAAAATTAGGATCATAACAAACAATTCAGATTAAATCACATAAAAAATAGAACCATAATCATATATACTTATCTCTAACTTCTAACATAAAAAATAGAACCATAATCATATATACTTATCTCTAACTTCTAACATAAGCTCCTATTAAGTTGAGAAGATGAACATTATAAAGCAGAAGAAACTTGAGTTTTTAATTTAGATATTTTAACTTAAACTTGATTCTAGATCTTGAAATATTAAATTCTAATTTTGTGTTGTAAAATGATTAATTTTACTAAATTTAAAAAAACGACTTTAAGAAACACCCTAATATTCAAGCTAACAAGCATGCATCAATTGCAAACATATTAACAAACATGTCTTTTTTATATTATAAATATTTGCAAAAAAATTTCCCTCCAAAATTAGGAAGCAATAACATACAATATAATTTAAAATAAACTAAATTAAAAATAAATAATTCTTACATCCTACGTATCAAATAAAGTTATGTGAGTTGCAGCTCTTCATTAACAAATAACATGACATTTAACAATTTTTAAAAACATTTTAAGAAACAAAACTCCATTCAATCTTTCTTCTTTATTTTTGTATAACCATTTTTAATAGTATAAAGAGATAAATTCATCATTTTCTTTTTTATGATTTTTCACTTTAATTATTAACTTTAAAAAAAAATTGTTAGTGTTTCACATATTAATTTATCTTGGAAATTTATCTTTAGAGAATAACTAATTTGTATTATTTTAAAAAAATAAAGATAATAATTCACAATATTTTAAAAATAAAGAATCAATTTTTATAATTTTAAAAGTTAAAGATATATTTGCAATGCATATATAAAATGAAAACTAATTTGTTAGTTAATTTATTTTTATTAAATAACTTTTTATATAAAAATATTATGTATTTTCTAAATTTTAATAATTTTTAATTACTTGATATCATTATAAATATTTAAAATTTTCAAATACATTAATAAAAATATATTTAATATTAATTTAAATTTAATAAAAATTAAATTTTATTATAAGTCTAAACCAGTTTACATTAACTTAAATTATTAAATTTTACAGTCAATTTTTTATGTAAAATTTAAATTTTAAAATAATAAAAAGTTATTACAAAATAATATCAATACTTTAAATTAATTGTATTGCATAACTTAAATTTTTTAATTTTAAACTTTATAAAATAAATGTTAAGATTTTTTTAGTTTTAAATATATATGTTAGATTAAATTATATTTATTATCAATTTTAATTAGTTAAATATTTTGTAATAATATAATTTATTTTCAAATTATTAATCAAATTAGATGTTAGACAAATTGAAGTACATTAATAAAAATATATTTGATATTAAGTTAAATTTATAAAAAATTAAACTATATTATTAATCTAAATTAGTCTATATTAACTTAAGCTTCATTTAAGATGATGGTAAATTTTTAATTTTTAATTTTTAAATTAATTTTAAAAACAACCTGTTTAGTAAAAATAATTTAAAATAATTTTAACATATTTTAAAAATAGTTTTAACTCAAATTTTAAAACTAAAATATTATCATTTTTAAATATATCCAACCCTACCATCATTAAATCATCAATAATAATAATAATAATAATAATAATAATAATAATAAAAAAATTATTTTTAAAAAATTATTTTTTATTTATCTAATTTTTACATAATAAAAATAAAATGATTAATATATAAATTATATTATATCCATATTATTTATAATATAATATTTTTAATATATATTATTTTATATAAAATAAATATTAAATAATATAAAATTATTTATTTTAAATATTGATATCCAAATAATATGTAAAATAAAAATTTATATAATTATATAATATTTTTATATTATAACTATTATATCATTATTATTATTTTATAATATTATTTTTATTATTGTTATTATTATTATCATCATCATCCCTATAATAATAATAATAAATTTTATTTTTATTATTTAAAAAATTTAAGTTATTTATATATTTTTTATAAATTTATAAATAAATGATACTGTTTGTTATGTAAAAATTATATTTAATTTATAATATAAAAATATAATTTTATATTATACAACTTTTTATAATAAAATATATGTTAATAAAATAATAATAATAATATATAAAAGTATTTATATTATATATTAATTATCAAATAATATATAAAATATAAAATTATATAATTATATAATATTTTTTTATATTGTAACTATGATAACCAATACTATTAATACAATTAACATTACAAAAATAATAATAATAATATTATATTTTTATTATTTTAACATAAATTATTTTTAAATTATATATTTATCTAATTTTATATATTTAAAAATAAATAATATTATTTAATATATAAATTATATTTAGTTTATAATATTATAATATATATTATATTTATGTAAAATAAATATTAAAAATTATAAAAATATTATAATAATAACATATATAAAATTATTTATTTTAAATACTGATATTCAAATAATATATAAAATATAAATTTATAATTATATAATATTTTATATTAAAATTATTACACCATTATTATTATTTTATAAATATTAATTTATTTCTAATATTATTACTATCATCGTTATTCTAATAATTATAATAATAATATTTAAATTTATTATTTTTAAATATTTTAAGTTTATATTATTTTAATATATTTTAATTTTTATTAATATTTTTATTTATATATTTTTTGAATTCATAATAAAATGATATAATAAAGTATCTTAAATTTTTTAAAAATTTTTAAAAATTAAAAATTGGTTTTAATTTTTAAAATTTTTAAAATTAAAAACTAAAAATTATCTCAAGCGGAGTTTTAAATTATTAAATTTATCTGTGAATTTTTAATATAAAATTTAATTATTAAAATTAAAATAAGTTAATTATATTAATATTTTAGTTAATGATATTGTAAGTATAATCTATTTTTTTTTAAACATGTTAAAATTATTATTATTATATATATAATTAAATTATATGTCATAAGTCTTCGTTAGTTTACAGTAGCTTTTATATAAAAGTGGTATGCTTTTTTTAATTTCAGTAATATCAAAAAATGAATTTAAATGTTAAAAATACATTAAGAAAAACATATAGTTGACGTTGAGTTAAATTTTTATAAATTAAAATATATTATAAATTTAAATTAAATTATATTATTAATTTTTTCTGTCATTTTTAATATAAAATGTAACTTTTAAAACAATAAAAATGGATTGTTACAAAGTTATATGAATATTTTAAATTAATTGTATTGTATAATTTTACATTTTTTATCTTGAACAGGAAAAAATAAATCTTTAGAATTTTAATGTTTTTTAACATTATATACCAAAATTAAATTATATACCATAAATATTAATTAGTTTGTAGTTATTTTTTTTAAAAAATCAGTAATTTTAAATTAATTGATATTAATTTATATATTAAACAAAATCAAGTGTATTAATTAAATTATATTTGACTTTAAATTAAATTTATATAAAAAAGTGAAATTGTATTATAAAGTTAAATTAATTTACATTAACATAAATTATTAATTTTTTTTCCAATTTTTAATATAAATTTTAACTATTAAAATAATAATTTTTTTTATAAAATTATATCAATATTTTCAATTAATTGTCTTTCATAATTTACTTTTTTGTCGTACAAAATAAAATAAGTATTATTGTTAAAAATTTTAATATTATATGTCAAATTAAATTATATATATTTTATAAATATCAAATTATTGAAACTAATTTATTTAAAGAAAAATATGATATATTTTTTCAATTTTATTAATATTATATTAAATATCAAACAAATTCAACTATATATATATAAATATATGTGATATTAAATTTTAAAAAATAATTTATATTTTAAATTTAAATTAGTTCACATTTACTTGAATATTAAATTAATATAAATTAATTTAAATTTAGAATAAAGTCAGTGAGATTTCTGAGGACTTAAGAATGAGAGTAATTTATATAAAATTTTAATTTTAAATTTTGTTATTTTTTAATTCTATCCAAAAAACTATTTGATTATACTATCAATTTTTAATGTAAAATTGAACGGCTAAACCATTATAAATGATTTATTATAAAAATATATAATATTTTTAATTAATTATAATACATAATTTAGCATTTTTATTTCAAACATAATTAAATAAATATTTTAACTTTTTAGTATTTTAATATTATATTTTAAATTAAATTATATGTATCATACATTCTGATCAGTTGGTAGTATTTTTTTATATAATAAAATGATATGTTTTTTGAATTAAAATAATTTTAAATTACTTGATATTAAGTTAGATGTTAAATAAATTTAATTATGTTATAAAAATTATTTGATATTAAATTAAATTTTAAAATAGTTAAATTATATTATAATCTAAATTAGTTCACATTAATTTAAATTATTAAATTTTATTGTTCATTTGTAATATAAAATTAAGCTATTAAAATAAAAAATTAAATTATTATAAAATTATGGTTATATTTTAAATTAATTATATTTCAGAGTTTAACTTCTTTATTTCGAATGAAATAAAATAAATGTTAGAAATATTCATAGTTTTAATATTACATGTAAAATTAAATTAAATATATATATATATATATATATATATATCATAAATTTCCATTATTTGATGCTAATTTTTATATAAAAATATTTTTTATTTCTGAATTTAAGTGATTTAATTTTCTTAATATTAAGTTAAATATTAAATAAATTTAAATATATTAATAAATATATATATATATATTTAACATTTAGTTATTTATAGAAAATTAAAGTGTGCTATGAATCTAAAATAGTTCATATTAATTTAAATTATTATAATTTTCTGTCAATTTTAATATAAATATTTAACTATAAAAGTAGAAAATATAAATTATTATAAAATTATATCAATAATAAAACTTTTTTTATTTTGAACAAAAGAAAATAAATATAAATTTTAAAAGTACACATCAAATTATATTTTAGTATTATTAAAAAATATAATTAACTACTTTCCAAGAATTTTATAATTTCATAAATATTTTAATAATTATTATTAAAAAATATTCTGTAAATGATAATTTAAAAAAATTAAAAACAATTACATTAGAATAGTAAAGATTGTTAACTGTATCAATTACAAATGACACATATTATACATGAATAACATATATTATACACTTAGATTTACAAAAATATTAAAAAGTCTATATTTTATATAATTATTTTTCAAACAATACCAACATTGAAATAATTTTTATAATATGGGTTTATCTGCGACTGTTAAAAGGGTATAGAAACTAACATCCTAATCAGGTAACTCCAAACAATCTTCTCTGTATTATATTTTTTAATTACTAAATCGATAATAAAAAAATTTGGTCTATCCATGGTCCCCCGCCATCCCCGCAAAAAAATAAAATAAAAATAATATCCATGGAATAAAATTTTGAGTGTGAAAATATGTTTAACAGGTATCATATCTTATTCTCGAGATGAGTATAGCATTATAGTTGAAAGGAAAACTCTACCTCAAAGGAAATGGAATAGACACTTTATTAAGTGTGTGTTTCCTTTATTTATTTAACAGTTAAATTAAAAGTAAATTCTTAGAATTTTTAAAATTAAAAATATTTTAATTATTTTTATAAATTCAAACATTTATAATTAATTGTCTATAACTTACATCATTACATCTCTATTAAATCATATCATGTCTTATTATTTTCGATATTGTAATATTTTATAATTTTATATTAATTTGATATTTATTTTTAATAATTAAATATATTTTTGTATCTTTATAAGTATAACAATTTTTATAGTTTCTATAATTTAATTTTATTTTTATAATTAATTTTATTATTTTATTGTTAGATATTTATTAATTTGACTGATAAATATTCAACTAATCATATCATATATTCCAACTTACTATATATATTAAAAAAATTACATAAATAATAATTATAATTTTTATCATTATACTACATAATAATTCACTTCAATTTCTCATCCAAATTAACTGCTTATGTAATTGTTTTAATATATGCCATGATGCGATGATAAATTTGAGCTATAAGAGTTCAATTAACAACTACTTAACCATAAATTAACAACAGATATCAATTATAAAAGTTTAAAAAATGAAGAAAAGATAAAAAATTATAAAAAATAAAATTCTTCTTATTTTTAAAATTAAAAGTATATATTTTTTTTTATACTCCATTAATTATATCAAATATCCCATCACAATTTAATTTATTTCTACTATAATACGATGAAGAAATAATTTAACGTCATCAAGAATCATCTTAATTTTTTTAATTTTTTTAAAAGTACCATTTTAGTTCAAATATTGAATCAAATTATTAATATCTTAAAAAATAATTTGTTTGGATAAGAAAAATTTAAATAAAGAAAAAATATGAATAATAATATTTTTATTAATTAAAATAAAATAAAAATTTTATTTTTTAGAAACAAAGCTTTATGTAATGTTTGATCTAAGATAATATTTTTGTTTTATTTTTAATTATAAGATTAAGGGTAAATATCCTAAATATCAATTTGTATATTGTTCTACTTTATGTTAAAATTAAATATCTTCTACGTTTCTTTTGAAATTTGTCCAAGTTCCCCTTCAACTTTTTTTTTAATAAAAGATAGTTAAATATATCATTCAATTTTTTTTTTATTGAATTACAGATTGAGACATTGAGTCCAATCAATTGAAATGAAAATTGACGGGACATTCTGCAAAGATGCATTAACCTTTAGCTCGTACATCTCAATCACATTTTATTTTATTTTATAGGAGCTGCCAATCACTCATTGAGGACCTAATATCTCCAGTAAATGAATTCGACTTATTTAAAATAAAAGAAAAGAATAAGACACATATTATCTGACATGACATGGTAAAATAATCATTGAAATGTATGTTGTTAGTATGTCATATGGATTTAAGATTTATTTTTTTTTAATTTTGATAAATAGTTTTTTTGGGCTAGAAGTATTTTATATGAATTTTTTCTGCATTCTCGATTATGATATTGTAATGGTTTTTTGATGACTTAACTCAATTCTATTTGTCATGTGAATTGTCTTTGGAGGTATAGAAACTAGAATTTTTATTGATTTTTTAAAACGACTGTGTAACCCAAACTAACAAGATAAAAAGGGATCACTTGCATAGGCTAAAAAAGCCACAAGTAGAAAGTTGAAAACAATGAAACCCCATAGGAGAAAGTGAGCATGCATGCACCATGTTAATTTGCAAGATCAGCACATTCCATTCCCCTCCTTGAGACGTGCTACAGAGTAAAAGTATTCGTTTATTTTAAATTTTGACCACGAGGGATGAATTAAAGTGAGCTAAGGTGAAATGGGTATATACACTCTTAACTTTGTGTTTTTTAAAGAAAAAAAAATACTGAAACGTCATTTTTTTGTTGGGAGAGTAAAATCCACTCTTAACCTTTCTTCAAACTTTATAACCTAAACCTCCTTGACTTCTTTGTTTCAATCATAAATTATCATCACATTTTTTTTTTATTTTACTATTACGGTTTTCTTTTGCAATACTTTTTATTTTTTTACAAGTTTAAAAAGCACAATATATTGTTTAAAATTTTTCTCTCCCCATTTTTTCTTCCTTCCTCATTTTTCTCCCTCATTCAATATACCAAAATGAGTGATATTTTCAACTCTCAACGAGGGCATGAAATTTTTTGTTTGTTTTCTTATTATATGATAAATAAGTTTAATTTGAAATTAAATTTTTAATCTCTTATTATAGAGTGGAAAATAAATACATTACATATGTATCTTGTTTTAAAAAAAATTTAATTTGCTTGTTTGAGTACCTGTATTCTTTTAATATAAATGTGCTTATAAAAAAATCTATCTTGCTTAAAATTTTTTTTTGTAATTTGTTTGTTTGAGTACTATATGTATTCTTTTAATATATTTATGTTTATAAAAAAAATAACTGTATGCTTTAATATAGTTTGAAGTTCAGCATCTTCACGATCATGTGTCTTTTACTGCTGCGGTTAGTTTAAACCGTACCCCTGTTGTTGACTTTTGAGGAAGGAGTAATATAATAAAGGAGTCTTGATATTAATAGAGTTGATTCCTATATGATAATTGATAGCCGCTGAATTAATTGATAGAATTGAGTAACCTCAATAAATATGTCATCAATACAATTATTGTTTGTGAAGTCCTTTCGTTAGTAGATCGTACATTGTTATCAATCAACCGGTGTGTGAATAATATATTTATATATTTTTAATTTTTTATTAGTAGTCGAAATTTATTATAGATTATAAAACTACCGATGAATCTCATTTAATAATAAATTTTCACTATTTTAAAAAATTAATAATAAATAAAATATTTTTACAATATAAATAATAATAAAAGATAAACCATCATTTTTAAAAAATAAAATTTCTTCTTTCATTAAAAATATAATATATTCTCTTGTATTCTTTTAACGTATTTTAACAATTTTAAATTAAAAAATTCTACTCGTTGATTTTTTAACCATCATCGTGAATACCATTTAACAATTTTAAATTAAAAAAATTCCAAATGTCCAGGCTATTCAACGACCCGCTTTGGTTTTCAAGACTCAACAGAATATAGACCTCATATTAAATAAAACTTTAATTTGTGATAATGTGACCACTGATATGAATATCACAAGTCAACACCATTTGCATATTATATATTTTCTTTCTCTTTAGCCAAAGACGTTACGTTAACTCAATAATTAAAATGAAAAGGAAAGCGAGTTTCAAAATTCAGTCAAGCAGTATTTGTACCCAAAACACTTCCAACAAGCTTGAAATGATTGTTATTATATACCTATGATGTTTAATTATCTAAATATTATGCGATCTTTAAGCAATGCATTTTAAATATCATTCCTATTTTCTATTTAACGGTCTCTTTTTCCTAACATTTTGTCATAAAGCTTATGATGGATAGGGACATTCATTAAATGAGAGATTATTGTGCGATAGCTTTCTTGATATTTGTCTGAGTGTCTTCAATTGATCCTGTTGATATTTAAACTTTTCCACTTATAGTCGCAAATTTCAACCTAGTTGGCAGAGGAATAGCAATATTTGTCAACAGAATTGTCGATTATTGCGTAGGGTCATTTGTTTTGAAAATAGGTAGAATGAATTTTAATAAAATTAAGACTTTTTTTTTAGTATTACAATTTTAAGAAAACATTTATGTTTCTTCAATATATTTATCATTTATAATATTAAAAAATTTACTTTAAATATTAAATTAATTATAAAAAATAATATTTTGAAAAAATATCATCTGAATCATTTTAGTATTTTTTAAAAAATGTTTAATGTTCTTTTAACAGAAGAGATATATATGGTTAATGCTAAAATGTTTTTACTAGGATTAGAATGGTTATAAGGGTTAGTTTTAAAACATTTTTACCAATATTAGAATTATTAGAGTTTGTCTAACTTAAGTTAAAGTATCTTTTTTGCTAAAAGAACATTCAATAGTTTAAACTTTAATACATCAAATCAATAAAAATTTTGTTATAATTTTAATAATTTATTGTTTTAATTTTCAAAATTTTATTTTTTCATTTTTTACTCAGGAAAAAGTAATAAATATATTCCCAAAAATAAAAAAATTACTATTTATAAATTTTATTTATTTTTAAAAGTATCAATGTATTTTACAAATATGCTAGTTATATAGGTTCATTGTTTATATCTTTTAATGCTACAAGTTTAAGTTTTATCAGGACACTTTTTAATAATTATTTTTAAAAAATTATTTCCTAAAAATTTAATTTATAAATATTTATTATTTTATTTAATTTTAAAAGTTTAAAATCATTTAAATAAGTGTACTTTTTCTTATATTTATGTTACTATTAACAAAAAAAATGTTTTTTTAAAGAAATATTCATGTGTATATATATATATATATATATATTTAAATTTATGTTTAATTTTATAAATATATGAACAAAATTTATAATATATACATATTTTAAATTAGCATCGATATTTATTAGCATTATAAAAAGTACTTCTTTAATGATTATATAAAAACTCATTGAATTGCGCAAGGAGTTGAGGGAAAGAGGAGCAACTTAAAAGAAAAGTTATGATTATAATTTTATTTGATTATTATAGTTATTATAAAATAAATTATTTATTGATCTTATAGGTAGTAATCATATACTAGAAGAATACCAATCTTCTTTTAAATGTTGAAATACTGAAATAACAATCTAAAACTAATTACAATCATTAAAAGTAATTGGTATATACGTGTAAAGTAATTTCAAACTAATAGGGGCATATCAATTTCTCTCTCTTTATTAATTAGGGACATATAAATTATAATAGTAATGGATAGCGCAGATTATATCTCACTATATTTGATATGAATCTCTTGGTTACTTTTAAGTATTCATAATGATTACAATGTATTAATTACCCGGAATTAGACTAGAGGGACTAATTGTTTGGTCACTCGTGCCTTGAATTGTAGATTGCATAAGCAAATAGGATCTGTGGTAAGGTAAGGTAAGGTAGGTCTATCTAAATATCATGGCTTTCCAACTTGAGGTATATGTTGAAAAAAGTTGAAAGTATGTTTGGTTTTTGTTTTTGTTTTTTTCAGGGATAAACAGGACAGATGAGTAAATATTTGGTTTGCAAGAGATTTATGTCCTCACATATTAAAAATCATTGGCCAATATTATAAATCCCGTAAGATATAATTTGTGTGTATACAAATCATTACGTAGGTAAATTTCATGTTGCCATGGTTTTGTTCGTCAATGGTGCATCTTAAATGAGTGATTATGGATAATCTTTGTGTTGTGTATAAATACTATAATATATCACATTTTTTATAATAATTTTAAATATTATTAATAATATTTTGTGACATAAATTAAATATAATATTTTTTATAAATATTATTAGAATTAATAGATAATATTTTTATAATATTTTTTAAATATTAAAAAGTATTATATATTATAAAAAAATTATAATAATAATATATGGTGTAGATTAAAAAATGTTATCCATTGATCTGTTTTTTTTTTTTTTTAATTTTTTTTGAATGAACGACTCTGTAAATTCAAGAGAGCTCTTCACCAAGCTGGAATAAAGAGTACCCACAACTATCCAAACCCACCTTCTTTCCTCCCCATTCAAAATTGTGAACATGAGATGCATAGTTATATATATAGCAGAAACAAAAAGTTTCCAATATTCAATAGAGGCGTCCTCCTACTTATTTTGGAAGCAATGAAACTTGCTTCACGGAAGTACACATAAGTGAAGTTGAAATGAGAAAAAAGGAAAGAAGGATCAGAATTTTACACACTCAAGGAAACATTTTGATATCAGAGAATTAATATGGAAAATGGTTAGAGAGGTTTCTTAACGAACTCTCAGCTCAAGTATACTCTTTAAATAAAAACGTTAATTAAAGAACATTACGTTCATGGACTCAATCATATAAAGACTGCATGAGAAGAAATGAGACCAATGATAATTAACCATTGAATTGTATCATAAATCAGTAACAACTTAAAAATGTAATACTCATCCAATCATACTCCACCCACTTAATAACAAATATTTCTATTAATGACAACAAAATCCTACAAATAATCAAATATTTGCTAAAGCATAGGTTGAACTACCTACAACCCTAACCTTACAATAAATAAGGCATTGGGATAAGGAGACGAGAAAGGTGGTTATTAGTAAGGGTGTGTGACTACAAATACTAGTAAGGTTAAAGCTTGTCATGGGATGGTTCAGGTATGCATGATGGTTGGTTTGACGGTAGATGTCATCGACAATGGTGATTTTCAGTGGCGGTGACGATGAAAAAAGGCGAGGGTGTTGTGTTTGGTTTCGACAAGTGGCTCGATTTCAAAAATGATTCATAACGACTTAGTTTGTGCAGAAGAGAATGCGATTGTCATGACTATCACTGACTCAATTTTTCTAGTTTAGTTCAACGTTTCTGACATCATTTTTCCTTTATATGTCCAAACTTTCGGTGAGATGGCCACAATCATATTGCCAATTACTGTCTCATCGCTCGCAAGAGGCATCACCATGACACCAAATCTATCTCCATCGTAGCAGCGATCAAAATGACATGTGTCATTGCTGCTCTGTCAAGGCTTTTGCCATCTATAACACCTACTCTAATTTTCTGGTGACCATGGGTACTCACTAAGATTCAAGGAGAAGGAAGGAGAGAGCTTTCCTTTTTTTCTTCTTTGGACTTTCCTTATGCGTTGTTTGGAAGGGGAATAAGGAGAAAGAATAAGAGGGGAAGAAAAAAGATTGAAAAGAAATTAAAAAATAAATTAGATCAATTTATTTTATATGGAAAAGTTAGATATTTTTTAAAACCAAAACTTTAGGCAATGTTTGATCTAAGATGATATTTTTGTTTTATTTTTAATTATAAAATAAAGGGTAAATATCCTAAATATCACTTTGATTGACATATGTATAAAATTGAAGTTGTTATTATCATTGGCACAAAAAATAATTTACTTGTAGTTGTAGTCTTGTATTTTGTTCTGCTTTGTGTTAAAATTAAGTATGTTCTGCGTTTCTTTTGAAATTTGTCCAAGTTTTGAACTTAAATTGCTTCGTTTCTGTTACATAAGAAATAGTTAAATGAGTTCCCCTTCAACTTTTTCTTTTAATAAAAGATAGTTGAATATGTCAACCAAATTTTTTTTTATTGAATTATAGATTGAGTCCAATCTATTGAAATTTTCATTTCAAATGACGGAACATTCTGCAAATATATAATATATCTTTAGCTCGTATATCTCAATCACATTTTATTTTTCTTATAGGACATGCCAATCACTCGTTTAGGATGTAATATTTCCGGTAAATGGATTTGACTTATTTAAAATAAAATATATATTTTTTCAAAAAATATTTACATTTATTAACGTAAATTAAAAATAAATTTTAATAATTTATTATACATGTTCATTTACATGAATTAAATTCACAAAAACAAATGACAAAGGTTACTGCTCCGCCATTCCCAATTTCCAGGGGTCCCACCATTTCAAATTCAGTTTATTTTTTTGCTACACAAATTCGGTTTCATCTTAATGGCCACTTCAGGCATATGGGTCTGACCCAGTCGTAACAAGCTTGTCGCCATTATTTTTGTTAATTAACATTTTTAATTTACCGTTGTTTAAATATCTTTCTAAACGTTGGAGCTATTGATCCTTTCAACTTTCTACTCATACATTTTTTTAGAACAGAACTATTTTTTAAACAGATAATCTTATTTATATTAAAAATATTTATAATATGATGGAGTTAATTTTTTCAATATTTTAAACCCAACATAATGCATGAAATTAAAGCTTTGCTTAAGAAGAAAAGAATAAGACACATATTACCTGACATGATATGGTAATAACACTGTAATGTATGTTGTGATATGTCATATGGGTCTAAAAAAAAAATTAAAATTTGAACAATTATGAATTATCCAGTGACAATTTTTAAAAAAAAATAATTGATTTAATTTTTTTTTTAAAATTCAGGTAAATATTTTTTTTGGGCTAGCAGCATTTTATATGTATTTTTCTGCATTTTCAATTATGATATTATAATAGTTTCTTGATGACTTAACTCAAATTTATTTATCATGTGAATTATCTTTGGAGTTACAGCAAACTAGCATCTTTATTGATTTTTTAAAACGACTGTTTAACCCAAACTAATAAGATAAAAAGAGATCAAATACTGCATTACGTGTATCAGCTAGAAAAGCCATAGAAGTAGAAACTTGAAAATAATGAAATCCCACAGAAGAAAGTGAGCTTGCCCCATGTTAATTTCCGAGATCTATACATCCCATTTCCTTCCTTGAAGACGTGCTATAAATTATAACTATTCGTTTATTTTAAATTTTGACCATGAGGGATGAATTCAAGTGAGCTAAAGTTGAAATCAGTACACCCACTCTTTACCTTTTATTTTTTAAAGGAACAACTCTCAAACATCATTTTGTTATTTATTTATTTTTGGAGTAAAATCCACTCTTAATCTTTCTTCAAGCTTTATAACCTAAATCTCCTTGACTTCGCGTTATGTTCGCAAGACCTTTTGTTTTTCAACAAGCTTAAAAAATATGTTTAAAATTTTTCTCGCCCCTACTTTTCCATTGAAAAATTGAAACGCGTTAAATCCAGTTTCACCAACAGGTCCCTGTAGCTCAGTTGGTTAGAGCACCCGTTTAGTAAGCGGGAGGTCTTGAGTTCGACTCTCAATGGGGACATGATATGTTTTTTTTTTTTTATTATTATTATTATTTTTTTATTCTCTCCGTGAAGAAGGGTTTACATAAACCCTTGGTTATTATTGATGTTTTGGTGTTTCTGTGCAGCTGCGAAAATGTCAGCCAAAGGACCTGGTCTCTTCTCTGATATCGGCAAGAGAGGCAGAGGTAAGTAACTCACTCATTCACTTTCTCTCTCATTATACGCTTTTGAATTCTAAATTCCGATCCCGTTTTTACAGACATCCTCACGAAGGATTACAACTCCGATCAAAGATTCACCATCTCCTCCTCCACTAACTCCGGTCTCGTGCGTTTTCACTTCCTCATCCCCGATCTCCCTCTTTCTCTATTATTATTTGCTATGTACTTATTTCATGCTGAATTTAACTTCATTTTGTATAATTTTAATTACGCGAATCGCCACGTCATTCATTTGCAACTCGAGAATAAAGATACCTGCGCTAATTTGACAATTCTTTTTTCATTTTGCTTGGGCTTCATGTTGAAATTTGTTGTTTATTTGCATCTTGTTTGAGAGTAATAGTAATTACTAACTGCGAGTTGTTACCTATCACAAACTTAGGATTTGAACTCAACATTGGTGAAGAGTAGAGGACTCTCCTCTGGGGATGTGGCTGCGGAGTTTAAGCACAAGAACAAGGCAGTTAATGTCAAAATTGATACTGAATCAAATGTACCTAGCTCTCTCTGTATCTTAAATTTCATGAATTTGCAAGCATAATATTTTCTTCTTAGCTTAGGCTGGTAGTAATTAATATCTGTTCTTCAGGTGTTGACAACATTCACTGTATCAGATGTTGTGCCTTCCACGAAAACCATTGCTTCTATTTGTCTACCTGATTACAGCTCTGGCAAGGTGCTTAGAATTCTTGGAATATAAGATTGCACTGAATCTGTCATTTTAGACTTATAATTATTATAATAACTATATGTTTTGATGTAGTTTGAGGTTCATTATCTTCATGATCATGTGGCTTTTACTGCTGCGGTTGGTTTAAACCGCACCCCTGCTGTTGATTTTTCTGCAACAATGGGTACTCCTAGCATTGCCTTTGGAGCAGAAAGCAGCTACTCCACAAGTATTGGCAAGTTTACAAAGTACAATGCTGGGCTATGCTTGAAAATGCCAAATTCCAATGCTTCTGTAATTTTGTAAGTAATCGAGGTATTTTTAACTATCGAATGTTAAATTAGCACTTGGAATGCATCTTTGCAAAGTCAAGTATTTATAGATATAATGATTATTTGTTTTTTGGAATAAAACTGGATGTTCTTTCTTTAACCTTTTTTCCGGATGTTTTTGCTTGGAATGCATCTTTGCAACGTCAAGTATTTATAGATATAATGGTTATTTGTTTTTGGAATGAAACTGGATGTTCTTTCTTTAACCTTTTTTCCGGATGTTTTTGCTTGGAATGCATCTTTGCAACGTCAAGTATTTATAGATATAATGATTATTTGTTTTTGGAATGAAACTGGATGTTCTTTCTTGAACCTTTTCTCGATGTTTTTGCTTGAAGGTGTTTTAAAGCATTGCTTCCTTTGGAAATGTTATTGAATAACAATTACCTGTTTTGGTTGTGTTGAGATACCAGCCCTCCAATATGAGGGTATAAATTAATATGCAATGTCAATGCTGGAGAATTATTGTTTTGGATATAAATGTATAATTTTTATTTTTGCAGAGCTGACAAAGGAGACTCGATGAAGGTGTCATATTTGCACCAGCTAGAACGTTTGAATGGGGGAGCTGTTGTGGGAGAGATTAACAGAAGGTTCTCCACAAATGAGAACACGCTAACAGTTGGATGTTCATATGTAGTTGATCCTCAGACAGTTGTGAAGGCAAAGCTGAACAACCATGGCAATCTTGGGGCCTTATTGCAGCATGAACTTACACATAACTCATTTTTGAAAATCTCAGGCGCCTTTGAAACAAAGGATTTGGACAAAAGTCCCAAGTTTGGTTTCTCACTCTTGCTCAAGCCTTATCGGATTAATAAATAGGGATAATATATTAAATTATGCTGTCACATGTTCCTTCTATTATGTTGAATGAAAGGAAGAAAGTTTAAAGTTTAGGAAATTGATATAGATTGTTGCTGTATTTTTTCCCTTTATCATCTTCAAATGATTGATTGAAAGTCTTGGATTAGAAAGGCATTGTCCTAGGAATGAATTTAAATTATTGATAACCTCAAATTCAGAACTAGTTTTCTGAAAAAATTCAACTAATTATTTATTCTTAATTTTAATTGTGGTCTGAAGTTTATGAATTTGTCTTCAGCATGTTGGCAAGTCTGTAGATTACATAATTCATACACACTTGACTGTATATATTTGGTGGGTATCCCTTCTTAAGCTAAGACCAATGACATCCGCCCCGCAGAGAACATGTTAAAATTCTTTTGAAGAGAATTGTAGTTGCCAGCAATTCGAGTTACAGCAAGTCAGGCATGCATGCCGCATCTCTATCTCCCATCGACATAAAGCTCACACATTTCTAACCCTGACCCTCTGGACTGTTTTGGTGGGAAATCCATTCTGTTGTAGTCCAGGTACGATTATAAACACTTGGCAAACTTCTTCAAGTGGTTTGTGCAGACCTAATTTATGTAAACATATTGCCCATTTGCCCCTATCAAATTGCCACGACATTAGGTTAATGATAAAACATTGTCACCTGCTTCAAATGTTGGGTGCTTCACGATGATATTGGAAGACCTTCTCAGGTATGGCTCACATCCACAATCGCTTATATCTCTGCGGAATTATACTACTGATATCTAGGTGAATAAATGAAAAATTGTTTGCACATAAGCATCTAAATTCTGTTTGTGATATTGAACTAGTTTGAATAATCTTCTCAACAAGTACGTATAGGATAAGAAAATAACAAGATAATATAAATTAAAATTTTCTCATAAGTTAAATGAACTTTTGCATATCTACTTTTGGAGAAAATAGATAAAAAAATCTTTTTAAAATGTTGATTAAATAAGTTGATTTTAACTTATGAAAAAAATTGATTTATTTTATTTTTTATTTTCATTTCTTGTAAGTACTTATGAATAAGTTTGTTTGGAGAAGTTTTTACAAACGGGACCACTGTAACTGAGCATGCAAGTTATATGCAAAAAATTTCTTTCACGTACGAATAGTAACATACATCCATTTATATCTATCTGCAAGTTGCTAAATCTGTTTCATGTTTTTGTTTTTGTTTTTTGTTTTAAAAAGTTATCGGTCGTTGAATGAGAAATGTAAATGGGTAGATGACACTGTTTGTATGTAGGAGAACTATTTATGCAAATTATATACTGGTTTTCTTTTGAGTCCTACAAAATGTTCTGCAGACATGATTAGTCGTAGCCTTATGTGCCAATATTGTTGTCCTTATTGATTATAATTTCAATTAGGGAGAGTTATCTAAAAGAACTAAAGAATGATGAGCGTAAAAGAATTATGTTGAAAAGTCACAGATCCATAACGATAATTTCTGTGTTGAAAGTGGACTAGAGAAATGCGACCCTACCAAAAGTCAAGGTAGTCGAGGAAACTCGGGCCAAGAAGTTGGCAATCTCCACTATCATGTTACAGAGTAAAACCCGGTACAGTTTTCAATTATTAATCTATATGGGATAACATATTTTCTTCATATTATACAAATAGAGAAATTAAAACTTGATTAGAAATTCATTATAAGTATATTTTAACTTTTTATATTTAATTTCACTTTAGGCTTCAGTTTCATTATACTTTACTCTTAAATCATTCTTAAAAATTTGTGAATGTTGCAACCGAAATCGTGATTTTTTCAAAAATAGGAGCTGCAACCAAGAATTTTAATTTAGTTTTAAAGGAAGGAACGTTTGAAAAACTTTTTACGAAAAATCCGAGTTTGAGAGTGGGTTATGAGAAGGAAGGTGTTAGCATTTTAATTATCTATTAAAAGAATGGTACCGTTAATTAATTGAGCAATAAGTTGATTCTGAAATAAATAAATAAAAATGAATAAACATGTAAGTAGATAAAATAAAAGTAGATTTGAATAAATTTAGTTTGACAATTTTGCTGCTATTTATTTTTCAATGGACAGAAAAATTTAAAGTTATGTAATTTTCGAAAAACATGTTGAATATTGAATGG
The DNA here is from genome assembly GCA_037954105.1 of Canavalia gladiata. Taxonomy (NCBI): domain Eukaryota; kingdom Viridiplantae; phylum Streptophyta; class Magnoliopsida; order Fabales; family Fabaceae; genus Canavalia; species Canavalia gladiata. The sequence goes on from CM075664.1 coordinate 45,892,782, forward strand.
TTTTGATGTAAAAATAAAAAAAAATTGCAAAAAATAAAATTTTGGAGATAAGACAATCTTGGTTGAAAATAAATTTGAGAAATGAGATTTTTCTGTTTTGAAATAAATTTTGTAGAGAGAAATTGTTTTGAAATGGTTTTTTAAAAAGTATTTTGAAATAATTTTAAAAAATTATTTTGAAAAGGATTTAAATTGCACAAAATTCAGGATAACAATGATTAAAATGTATGCTTTGATTTCAAAAGAAATGCATGAAACTCAATGTAATGGAGGGTAACATAAGTTTTCTTGATTTTAATAATGTGCAAAAAAATAAAGAAAGTTATACACATATTATAGATCAATGCATAAGTGTCAATGTAAAAATCTAGCGTCATTTAAATATAGGTTAAATTTAAAAATGAAATTAATTTTTCAAAAGAGCTGTAAATCTAAGGTAACAGGAGCAAGGAGCAAGTCCTCTAGATGTTAATAACATGATAGAACAAGTATATGTCTACATTATAAATGTGATTAAAATATTAAAGAGAAAATATATAATTTTTTTAGAAAATAAATTTACTAGAAATTAGCACAATTTTCTCAATATATACATGCAACAAAAATAACAAATAATAATAATATTAAAAAATGCAAAAAATTAAATTAATTCATATATACAAATCAATTAATTAATTAATTAAAATATTTACAACGGTTATTTAATTTTTTTCTATTTGAAATTTATCTAAACAAAAATTATTATTATTAAAAAGTGCACATAAAAAGGTTCATGATCGTGCACACTCAGTAAACAAACCATGGTAAGATTGAGCTTATATCAAATTCTAACTCGAAAAGTACTTAAGAAGCCTAATTACAAACCCAACTGCCTATAATTTTTGTAAGGGATTTATTTTTTCATCCCTTTCTTTTTTTAACCCCTTCATTTTTTTAGAATTTTTTATTACCATTTTATCCTTAACACATCTTCATAAAGATTTTCTCTTCCGCAAGTATTTCTCTGCAAATTAGTTTCTGCAAGTATTTTTCTGCAAATTAGTTTACGGAATGTATCAGTGTATTTCGTAAATTAATTTGCGGAATATATTTTTTGTTTTCCGTAAACTAATTCACGGAAGGTTACATTTTTACGTAAACTAATTTGCGGAATTAAAAAAATTACATTTTCCGTAAATTAATTTACGGAATACACTGATACATTCTGTAAATTAATTTGCGAAAAAATGTTTAAACTTCCGCAAATTAGTTTGCAGAGTACAAAGTCCGTTCGTTTTCTCCGATGTTTCTTCGACGTTATTTTCTTAGTTTTTCTCCCATCAAAATTAAAACCTAACCTAGATTCGATTACCAAAAAAGAAAGTATAATAATGACAAATAGAAGAATAAATGAGAAAGAAAAAAAAAAACAAAAAATAGAAGGAGACGGAAGAAGAAAAAAAAAAAGTTAATAGGCAAGACATTTCTATCTTTTTACCGCTAAAAAAATGTGAAAAGAAATTTTAAAGGTGCAAAACACAATCTCTTTTTATAATCTCACTAAACCAAAAGCAAAATCTGTGGAGCCTATACTTAAGAAAATACGGGCAAAATGTTGCTAGCCCAAATCCTTTCTCTCTTCCCCTTTTTAATTATATTATTTAGACAGAACATATTGGTAAAAAAGTGCATAAGAAAGTTGTTCCATTCCTTTCGGCCCATGCTTTTTACACTCCTGTTTTACTCTTCACACCCCAATTCTTTTTCTTTTCTTTTTTTAAATAAATTTAATTCTAATTTGTCCTTATCTTTTCTACAACTCTCTTCTCGGCACTCCCTACTCCTTTCTGTTAACCCCCATTCTCTCTGTTGCATTGGACTTCCTAGTTAGATCCATCCTTATCGTCGTTGTTGCCGTTCTTTTAGGTATACGTCCTTGGTTGGTTGTTCGTTTGGAAGGAAAAAAAATTGATGGTGAACTTTCAAAAATAAGATTTCAAAAGTTAAATTTGGCTTTCGAAATCGTATTTTTAGAAGATTAAAATTAACTTTCAAAATTATAATTCTGGAATGCATACAATATATTTTAAAATTATGATTTTGGAAACATATTTTTTAAATTTTTATTATTTTGATATATTAAAAATGTTTTAAATTTTTAGCTTTTAATTATTTAAAATGTGATGTTAACATTTATATTTAATGTTTTATTTTATCTAGACGCAACAAGAATTATGGGAACATCAATACATAGAGGAGGTCATTCTTAAAAGAGAGATCATTGAATGTTCTAGATCCACAACTTCTCCACAAAGAGCCCGTGTTGAAACTCAAATTTAGAACTTAGAATAATGAAAAATTTTGTTAAATTTATCAATATATATATATATATATATATATATATATAAATTTATTATAATTATATAGAATTTTGTTAAGAATCCCTTACTCGATCAAATTTCTTTTCTTCTCGAGCAAAAGGAATAGAGAAAAAAAACCCTTTGCCTTCTACATTTTCATTAATTTATAGAAAAGTTTAACAAGCTTTTTACTTTTCATTTATGTATTATTTGTATACATGAGATTATCGACTCTGTTTTCATTGCTTATTTTGCAAGCTTTCAAACTTAATTTTTATTAAATTACTAGAAGATCTAGTTATAAAGATGTTAAAAATTAGAATAGTTTTACATAAAAATTTTGATTTTGAATCATATCATTTTTTATATTGTAAAAAGTAAAATACTTAACTTTTATTTATGTTTATTTCTAAAATTGTTTCTTCTCCTGTCGGTTTATGGTTTCTGAACTCATGTATACTGTATTGCATTCGGCCCGGCTCAAATCATACCTAGTTGCTGTGCTTTTTACTTCTCGTTTTTTTTTTAATTTGAATTATCTCAAAGACAAATAAAATAAAATAAAATAGTATACAAAATAAATAAATAAATAGAAATAAAATAAAAAATAAAATAATTTGAATAAAATTAGTTATTCACAATAAAAGTAATCATGTCTCTATTGTTTTCTTTCTTTCTTTAATTTTAATTATTTTAAATAAGTTAAAGATAAATAAAAAAGCAATAAAATACAATAGAATACAAATTAAATAAATAACAGAATAAAATAAAATAGTCCAAATATAATTAAATATTTGTAGTCAATTTGTCCTAGTCTCTATCTTTTTTATAAACTATCGTATCAATTGTGCATTTATACTATAGCCACAGAAGATGTCATGTGTTCGATGTTTGTTAACATTTTGAATAACAGATTCACTGAAGTTTACCAAAAAAAAAATGGAAAGAGAAATACATCTGTAAAACAAATATATATATATATATATATATATATATATATATATATATATATATATATATATATATATATATATATATAAAACAGACCAATAATAATATTAAAGGATAAAATGGACACTTTTCTTTTCGACAAATAGCTGAGTCTGACATGTTAACTTGATTCACTTGATAAAAAGTGTAACGCTAACAAAATCTAAATATAAAATATTTCGAAATGACTTAGCCTAATCTTTGAACTGGTCGGCAAAGTAAAAAAATGGTTTATCTTTTTCAGCTTTATTTAAATGTTCGTTTTAAATAAATGTTAATTGATAAATACTTTAATACAGGAAATTGATAACATATACTCACTCATTTTTTAATAGTATGTCAATAAATTATATTTTTTATTTTCTTAAAATATTCCCATGTTACTAACATAATCTTTCTAAAATTTAGGTTGACTTATGTTAGTATGTTACTAAATCCTCTTACCACAAATTAATGTAAAATTTTGATACAACTTAATCTAATAAATTATTTAAAATAATATTTTATTGTCTAATTATATAAAAATATATATAGATGGTTAGTTCACACTTGGCCCGGACTAGAACAGCTAGGACAGGTGGGCGAGCCACTATATTGACACGCCGTAAACCAACAATTGGAGAAATTTTAGATAAGTACAAAAGAAAATTTTAATTATCAAAGCAAGCTCATGGATAGCTTTCAAATCAAATCCTTTGGAAAGTTCAGATGTTCTAGAAGTGTTTTCCACTTAGAAGAGATTAATTTCAACAATAAACAATATGACGTAGTTGACTGGTTTTAGTTGTTGCATTTTTCTATTTTCCACCGAAAATAATACCATAAATATTCTTTTGTCAAAAAGTCCCTAATGTGAACTTCTAAGTTATCGTGATGTTTTAGATTGGAACTCCATCTCGGTAGACCCTGCAATCCATGTCTCTGTCGGTATCAATAAAGACGATTTCAATTAACATCGAAGTTGGATCCTTTTCCATTTTTCACAATTGAGTTGCATCTTTAATACTTTCTATTCTTTAAAGAGGGGGGTAAGGAGAAGAAAAAAAAATTAAAAGTTAAATTGAAGAAAAGTTAACTTTTTTTTTTCTTTTAACCAAATAAAAAAATATATTATTATCCGTATTTTTTAAGAGTAAGCTGTTTTTGACGGCTGATTACCTTTATAATAAGTTACTTATGCAAAAAAAGTGCATTAAAAAAAAGATTATATGTTACGTGCTGCCATGTTAACGCAACTTACAGACGCAAAAGAAAAAGAAATGATGGGGTATATATGATTTTCATAAATTTTGGTGTAGTTGTTAATCCAAATTATGGTGAGTACAGTGCAGTAGTTGTTAATCCAAATTGATGAGGTAAGATTTTCATTTAAGTTGGCATTATGGTAAGGAACACAAGTTTTCTTTGTTTTAGCATCTTCTAGCCTGTTTTCAAAAAAAAAAGAAAAAAATAGAAGTATCTTCTAGCCTGCCTAAGCAGTACACCTGAATAAAGTCAGAAAAATGATTGTAAATTATTAATTAACAAAAAATGTGTATTTCATACAAATCCCTTGGAAATAGCTAACAGACAGGATCCTTGGGACAAAAATTTATGACAAACAGAAAACAGGTATAGAATACAATCAGAACCGGATCAACTCCTAATACAATTCCAAAAACTTGCACACAAGAAGCAAAAAAGAGAAGCAAAATGTATAGAAAGTGGTTCAGACGGAAGCATAGAGCTTTGGAACAAAAGAAAACCACTTGAAACCACAGCTACATTTCAAAGGCAAAGAGGGGCACCTTGGAAGCCAATGCCAAGTCCTTCTAGAAATCAAGTAATACAAAATCTCTGGCCATGTGTAGCAGCAAATGCAGATCATCCCTTCATGCCAAAAACAATAAACATGCTCATAGTTATGGTAACACACGGACACAAACTTCCTACACATAAGATCAGGCAAACTCTGAATCTCCATCCAATTCCCATCTTCACCCATTTCCCACAACTTAATACTCCTTGATATTCCATTGTTCCCAACCCCACCAACCAAATACAATTTTCCCTCTCCATCACTCACCAATCGAACAAAGGTGAGTTGACCCGGTAACTCTCCAACGGGTCTCTCCCACCTTCCACTCTCCAAATCAAATATCACCACTGAAAACGGTTCTGGGGTTGCAAAATACAAACCCCCATTAAAGAAAACACCTTGTTGGTGATGGTTGTCACCAAGAATCGGACCAAAACCGCCAAACTGTTTCCAAGTTTGCACATTTGAGTCATAAACATAGGCAATGCTTGAAGCAGACTCAGAGCAGAGAACAAATATGATATACCCAGTTGGGGTAGTAACAAAAGTAAGATGCTCCAAGTAAAGATGGTATCTTGGGTATTCAATCTTTCTAGAGGACTTGGCTAAAAGGTTGCACACGAGCAAGGAACATGATGTGGAATCAGATAGGCAAAAAAGGCCACCAGAAGAGACAATGGTGTTAAGGGAAGAAGAAGAGTGAAGTGAATCAGAGAGGGAGAGAGAGATGTTGCGCCACGAGGCAAGTGTGCAATCATAGAGAGGGAAGTGGCGGTCAAATTGAGGGTGGGAAAGTAAAAGAAAGGAAGAGAAGGGTGAAGAAGAAGATGAAGAAGAAGAAGAAGATGGGGAAGAGTGTTTGGAAATGAAAGAGGGAGAGAATATAAGAGACCAAAAACCTTTGCAAGTGGATCTGAGATTCAAGAAGGTCTTGAGAGGGAGTAAAGAGAGGATGTATTCGAGAATTTCAGGTGGCAATTTGCTCCAAATTTTTGGATCCATTGGAGGAGACCTTGGACTCGGAAGGGAATAGTTCATGATCACTTTGTTATTTTTCATCGGAGCTTCCAATATGTTTTTATGTTTGGTTTTGAAGGTTTGTTCGGATATGGAGTTTCATGGAAAGCAAAGACAGAAACTACTTTTTGGGGAATTGGAATTGACTGGATTTTTAGCTTTCTGCTCTCTTCTAGGTCAGGTCTGAAAGTGTTAAAAGAGTTCCACCCTCTGCCCACAGAAAGTGACCACAAAACTTAACATATGAAAAAAAAAAAAACCATTGACTTGGCTTGCTAGTTTCTCAAGAAAGAACAAGAAAATGGAATCGTACCTAATTCTCTACTTTATTTATATTTACACTTGTGATTTCTTGCATTAATAACCATGATTTTATATCCAAATTTGAATAGTAAAAACCATATAGGAATTATTATATATATGTTATCAGTTTTTACTCACTAATTTTTTTCTATCTTTGTAAATTTTCCGTAATCTTTATAAATCTGGTTTAGTAACTATCTTTCTTGTAATTTTATAATTCAGATTTTTATGTAAAATTAAACTAACCTACTATCTGATATTACATAATTTATATAATTATGAATTATGTTATATTTGTAATTATAACTCTCAGAATCTAATTAGTCAATAAATTTGTCTACTTTAATTTATTTATTTTAATTTTTTTTAAATTATGGTTTATAATTTACCTCTTTTTAATAATTATTAATTAATTAATTATTTCAAAATTTTCAATTATATTAATTTTTTAAAAATATTGTATTATTTTAGTAACAAAATCTTATTCTTCTTTTTTTAATTTAAAATTAAAAACATAATATCCATTAAATGAGGATAAAATTTTAAATATTTACTATTTTATTATTATTAAATTTTACTGATATTTTTAATATAAAATTTAGCTATTAAAATAATAACTTAAATCCAGTAAAATTTGTTTAATATTTTACTTAATATAAAGTAATTTGATATTATTAAAATTTAGAAAATACATCATATATTTATATAAAAATTACTACCAACTAATTCAAATTTAATATATGTATATATATATATATTTAATTTCATATTTAATATAAAAATATGAAAAGTTCAAAAATTTATTTTATTATGTTCGAAATGAAAAATAAATAAATTATGTAATAAAATTAATTTAAAATATTGGTATAATTTTATAATAATTCATTTTTATAATATATATATATATATATATATATATATTCAATTTCACATGTAATATAAAAAATGAAAAGTTTAAACATTTTTATATTATGTTCGAAATGAAATATAAATTAAATTATATAATAAAATTAATTTAAAATACTGATATAATTTTATAATAATTCATTTTTTATTATTTTATAAAGAAATTTTATACTAAAACTGACAACACAATTTAATAATTTAAGTTAATGTAAACTAATTTTAATTTAGAATATAATTTAGTTATTTTATAAATTTAACTTAATGTCAAATATACTTTTATTAATGTACTTGATTTGTTTAGTATTCAATTTAATATCAAACAATTTAAAATGATTAAAATTCAAAAAAGGTATAATATTTTTATATAAAAAATTACTACCAATTAAAATTGTGCTTTACTATATGATATAAATAAATTAATGTTAAAAATTTAAAATTTTAAAGTTGATTATACTATAATATTAAATTATTCAAATAAAAATAGTAAATATTTTAAATTTTAATTTTATAGAATAAAAATTATTTTGATAATTTAAAATTAAATAATGGAGAATAATATTTTATTATTGAAGTAATGAAAATATGTTTTTCAAATTAATATATTTAAAAATTATAAATAATTTTTTAATTAATAATTATTAGAAGTATCAATTTACAAATTTAATTTTAAAATATTCTTAACAAATATATTAAAATATACAAAATTATTGTAAAAATTAATTATATTTTCACAGTATTAATTACAAGTATAACACATTTGAACCACCTCATTTCAGATTCTGTATAAAAAAAATACCTTTGTTTTAATAGTTATTGAATTAATTAGCTTATCTTTTTAAACGATGTCAACAAAGAAATTGAGCCTCTAATAAAATAAAATAAACTGTACATTTATTTTAAAGTTAAAATTAATTTTAAATTGTTAAATATTTTTAGAATATATACATTTTAATCTGAATTATATATTTTTTATTTAAATATATATATATATATATATATTGTAATGAAAGTTTAAATTGATTTTATAATTAAAAAATAATCAGATCATAAACTCTTGTTGATGTTAAAATTTATTATTTTTTCAATACTTTATTTATAAAAATAATTATAATAAAAATAAATGTTATTATAAATAATATTTAACTAAAATATATTAACAATGTAAATATTTTTTATTATTTAATTAATTAAAAAAATCTTTACTATAATTTTTAATATGATACAATTTTATACTAATAATATATTAAAATTATTATAAAAATTACTAACAAAATAGTTCTTCCATCTGAAGTTTTAATTTGATATTTTACTAATAAAATTCTCTTATACTATCTTGTATAATATTGTAGTGACAGGTCACTAAGAAAGTTATAGATTAGATAATGATGATTACAATTAATTTTTAATGTTAAATTTTTATAATTTATTAATAGTATAATTTTTTTTACTAAAAATATAGTTTAAAATTAAATCCTTGTGTAAATTTTTGCATTAAAAAAATAAATTAGATAGTCTGATTATGTTGTAGATAATAGTTATTTTAACAATGTCCGTTTCATAAAATATGAAGTATACTGTTTTAAAAATTACTTAAAATATTATAAAAAATAACACACTGTTTTTTTTAAAAAAATGAATTAAAAAGCCTATTTATTTATTTATGGGATATAATATCTTAAATTTAGGTAATCAATAAAAAAATGTTCTTTCATTTTTATTTGTTTACAAGGAAAAATATGTACTTTCTTCTTTATTTATTTGTTCACCTCTTATTTAAATTTTTTTTATATTTATTTGTTTATAAGTTTAAGATAATATTAATTATTAGATTATAGAGACTTCATATTTAATTTTAGCTTTATCAGTCTGATCATTGCCATTTTTTTTAATTATTTTAATATTTCCTTTTATAAAAATTTGTTGGTTGTTGTTTCTAATGTTAAAAGTTTAATTTAAATGATTATATTATTTGAGAAAATATAAAACTTAACTTTTAAAAGTTATAATTTTGTATATTTTTAGTTATAAAAAATTATTGATGTATATAATTTGATCCTTAAATATTGTGTTAAATTAGTTACATTTTAATATTTTTCTCGAAAAGGTGAGAATAAAATATAAGTAAAATACGAGTAAATTTAGCACATTTAAAAATTAAACTGCATAAATTGATATTTTTAAGGATTAAATAGTCTTCTAAAAGTTTAAATGTAAATAAACATTCAAAAATCAAATTTATCAATATTTTTAGAAACTAAAAGTATAAACATTTTTAATTATAGGAATCAAAATCTACAATTTATATATATAAAATGAGGGATCATAATCATTAAAAAAATATAAAAATTGAAATTAAAATTAAACATAACATAAGAAATTAAAAACTAATAAAATGTGATTATTATTTTTAATTGTAGTTATATTTTTATTTATTTATTTATATATTTTTTATATTATCATAAATAAAAAAATAATAATGTATTCTTAATATCAATAAGAGTATAATTATATTTTTAATATTTGTATAAATTTTTTATAACGTAATATTTTTAATATTTGTGTAATATTTTAAAATAAATAATTATTAAATAGTTGTGTTTTCTAATGAAGTTTAAATTATAACTATATTAAGCTGTTAAGATTGATTTAATGGTAAGGATTGAGATTTGAATGATTTATTAATATAAAAATTTAAAGTTTAATTATCATTGCATGATAACACTGTTTTTTAAAATTTATGTATTTTTTTGTTAAATTAAAAAATAAAACTAGTAAAAAAATAAATAGATTACGAATTAAGATTATAATGATAAAATATAATAGTAAAATAATGTTGCAATAAATTTTCATCAACCAAAAAATAAAATCATAATATATACTTAACGATCAAAAAATAAATTTATAAAATAAATTTTAAAATACATAATTTGTATAATTTAAAAAATTTAATCTTCAACTACGTGCTAAAGAATATGTTTAATATAAAAAATAGATAAAAAGAATATAAAATTTCAAAAGATGAGTTTTCATCATTTTTTTTTTGTAATAATTCTGATAATCTTTCAATCATGATTTTAGTCGATTGTAAATAATTTTCCAAACGGTACAGTTATGTGTTAACTCATTTTAAATAGGTCAAAGAATTTATGGAAAGGAGAGAATGAAAGCCATTGGGTACCCTATTGGTCAACACTCAACAGCATGTTTAAAACTTGAAAAGCGATGTGAGAAAGAATTATCAGGACGCAGACATCAGATGCAAGCCTATATATACTACTCAATAAAAAGAACGAAGAAGAAGAAGTATCATATAAAACCAAAATCTACAAATTCCTGGGTGGAACTACTTCATATATTAACCACCTGATCTCATCCTCATCTAAACTATCTATAAAAATTCATCTTTATCTCTTGTTAACTATCTTGTTGATATGCAATCGTTATCCATTTGAATTTTTTATTATATTATATTGTATTTTATTATTATTATTTATAATAAATTACTGTATCTTATCATTTTTTTATAATAAATTTTAATATACTTTATTTACTGTGTAATATGTAAATAAAATGTGTACAATTTATACCATTGATTGCTCTTTCTTTATAAAAAATAATACTGAAACAGTAAATTATGCATGTTTTACATATACAGTTTCTTATACTTAACGCAACCATCATCCAACAGAACTTAAGAATCTTGGTGTGTTTTGATTGATAAAAGTTATGAAGGAAGGAAGCAGAAAGGAAAAAAATTAGAAGATATAAAAATGCTTTTTATCGTTTATTTACATATAAAATAAAAAAAATATTTTCACGAATCTCATGCAAAAATTAATTTCCAATTAAACGTGAAAATGAAAAGGAAATTTTTTATTTTTTTACTTTAAATTATTATGTATTTTAAAAATAAATATTATATTTATTATATTTTATTTTTTAAAATTTGGATAAAATAAAATTTATACTATTAATATATATATATATTCATTTAAATAAAATAATTTATTTTTATTTTTATTTTTATCCATCTAAATATTTTTTTTTCTTATTTTTACTTTATATCTTATCTTTTTATTTTTAACGTTATTCAAATAAAGGATAATGATCAAATCTTACAAATTGGAATAGTGTCTATTCCCTCTCCCTTCTTTGGTAGTGTGCCTGTCTTCTGGCGCATCAAATTTTTATTATAATATATTTAATTAAGTAAGAAAGAATAAAAGCTCATCGATATAGTATTATTAAATAAAATTTAATTACTTATTCATAAAACAAATTTATATTATACTTTTTTTTTATCATTTTTCTTTCTTACATTAACTTTACACTTCCATTTTTTTTTTCTCTCTCTTAATTTTATAACTTTTAATTTGTATAAAATTTTTGAAATAATTTCTCTACTAAATAAGAACCCACTTCTTTCAAGAGCAAGCAAATAAACTGCGGTCAGCCTTCCCTATTTATTTTACGAGTCACAAATATTTAAATAAAATTAAATCCTTTTTTGTTCAGCCTTCCCTATCATGTTTAAAATTATTTTCTTTTTTGGTCGAGACTTCGTTTCAAATTTCAAACTGCCAACACCAACACGGCTGCAAACTAACAGCCCAATAAATTAAAGGCCCAAAATAATGCTAAATCATTTGCCTAACTCAACATAATTAGCAAAAGCCCAATGAATTAAGTGCCAACAATAATATACACACAAGGTTTTTGACCAAAACAAAACACACACAATGTTTTTCCTTGTTCTCGTGGCGACCATGAAGCGAATAGGGATATCCATTTAAAATATTGTTCTAAACTTTCTTCTCCACCCTCACCCCTTAGGCTTTGAAACTGGTTTCTCATGAAATCATTGTCCCTAATGATACTTTACAAGTCCCACATCGAAAATTTACATACGCTACTAGGGATTTATATATGCATTTTGAAGGTCTAAGAGGAAATTCGGGGGTGTGGGGTTGGATGCGATTCGTGACTGATTAAACCCTAAACCTTTCTCAATGAATTGGGGTCTTTGCCCGATGTTTCCCCCGTGTGGTGAATAAAGAAACAACGATGCCTTACACGAAGTAGGAATCATCCATGATTTTCCTTTGGAGAGGTTCGCAGGTAGTGGTTGCTTACATCACTTAGGACTTGCTGTCTAGCGACTCACTGTTCTCCTCACCTCTCCCCCACCCCCAACTTTTTCTTTTCCAAAACGTTACATAGCAAATGGTTTTTTAAATAGGTGAAAGTTCATGGAAACGACTTTAGATTCCACCTGAAAAGGTTTACTGTTCTGTAATCAATTTTTATAAACATTACTATGGAGTAATTTAATGAGTTTTTAATTTATGAAAAAGTTAAATTTATCTAATGCAATACAAATATCTTTTAAATTTTATAAATTTGATAATAAAATTTATTATTAGGTAAATCTTATATATTAAAAATTATTACATGATCTACAACTATCACATATTTATAATCTTAATTAATTTGTACATGACATGTGCAAAAATTTGAAATTCATAATTTTTTTTACATATCATATAAAGATTTATCAAGATTATAGATGCATGATTATTCTAGATCGTGTACTAATTTTTAAATAATAAATTAATATATTTAACAAGATTCACAATTTTTAAATAATAAAAAAAATAAAAAAGAGTATAAAAATAATTTTAAAAAAAAGAGGCAACCCTTATTACTCCAGAATTTTTTTCATGTTGTATTATTAGGTAATCAACCGGTCGTACTAAAGGCATCCTTAGACTTCTCACAATTTGAAGGGAATAACTAAACCGATCGCTAAAGTTTTATGTTTGAGCTTTCGGCAGATTCCAGACATGAAATGCTAGCTGATGATATTATATTAGTATGCTAAATATATAAAACTTATTTATTAGTTAATAAATGGTAATAAAAAAATTCTCTAATATATATTTTTAATACTTTTCATTATTAGACAAAATTTATGAGTTTTATCATTTTGAAAATGAATCCATCATCTTATAAGTAGGAACCATATATTTTAATGAAATCTATATAAATTTTAATTATTAATAAAAAATGTATAAAAAAAAGCTAAAAGGTGCATTATCATCAGTCATTCCCAAGCACACCAAATCTCTCAATGTCAACATAATATTTGGTTTTTAGTTTGTAAGGCATCTTTTGCTAACAGTCCACATAACTGAAATGCTATATTGGCCTAAAATCAACCTTATGGTAAGAAGATTCTGATTCTTTAAGCCTTTAATTACTAACTTTTCTTCGCTTAATATAAATGAACCCATCTTTATGTGAGGCTCCAAGAAAAACACAATTAACTGAAAAAGAAGAAAGGGTCTATAGGGACATGGGGAGCATGAAGAAATGGTTCTTCAAGAGGCTCAGAAAGGAATCATGGAAGAGGTTGAAGCTTTTGCGGTCTGCATTCAAGTGGAAGAAGCTTTATGGGCCACTTTCCTTCATGGACTATGTGATTTTTAAGATTATGTTCGCGTTTGAGACTATTGTGTTAATCTCCATGCTCTCTTTTTTCTTCCTCTGTTGTGGCTGCAGCTTCTAATCTTTTGGAGCATTCTGTTTTGTGTAATTACCATAGGAACTTTTTTTCCTCCTTTTCACTGGATTCTTGCTAATTGCAAATCTTGTGAGTTAGAAACCATAGAGGGAATGGAAGGATGGACCAGAGTCATGATAATGAAGATAAATAAAATGTAGCTTTGACACCAACAAGTGTTAATTAATTTTTTTTATAACTATATATATTTTACAATTATGGTTGTTAACGTTAAAGGGTGGAATTTTTTTTGTACCTTTGTAATATTGGTTCATTGGTAAAGAGGGTTTGCTATTTTCTAAATTACAATCATGCTTTACCTGGCTTCAAAGGTGGATGGAATCTCTGTTGGCTAAAATGGGGAGATTATTATGATGAATTAGACGTTCCAATTTTTTATTTAATGACAAGAACTTTTTAATAAATTATATTTTTTTATACCTATAAAAAAAATAATTTATTAATTTATAAAAATAGATCACATTAAATATATTATACACATATCATTTTATTATTTGATCATAGTAGAGAGGGTAGCCTCCAATTTAAAAAGGTAAAAAAAAAAAATCTTGTTAAAAATCTTGCTTTTAAGATATATAAATCTATAAATTTTTTTAAATGCCTTGAAAAGTGATGTAAAATGTAAAATCCATACAGTACATACTGTAATGCTTAAATTTTCGATTTAGCTCATACTTGATTTTTTTATTTACTTTTTTTTTTTAATTCTAAATCCATCCAAATTTTCACTTGTTTCCCTAATCTATTGTTTGTTTTTGAGTTGTTTATATCAGCAACTTTTATTATATATAAGCAACTCTTTTCGATAAGAAACTCCTTTAAAAATATTTTAAAAAAATAAAAATAAAAATAAGAAATTCTAAAAAAAAATACACCACAAATTTAGATACAAAATTTTATATAAAAAAATATGAAAAACAAAAAAAAAATAATTGTGCATGATTATGATTTTGATATTTGGGATGAGTTGTATATGTTGTTATAAAGATGTTTGGATCACTTTTTGCATCAGGATTAGTGTACAAATTGAAACTACTTATTTTATTGTTGATCATCAGGTTATTATGAAGCTTTCAAGTATTGAAAATTAATAATATTAATTGATAATATTTTTTTATAAGAAAAATATTTAGATACTCTACTTATTGTAATGATACAAGATGATAAAAATAGTATTCTTTTAATCACATTGTTCAAGAAAAATATAAACTTTTAGAGTTGTTTCTTGATTTTATTGATAAAAACACATGATTCAAAGGAGAGAAAACTATCTTATGTAAAATTGATATTAAAGTATAAAATATGTTGTTAATAATTTGTATTTAAGATAAAAACTTTCATATGTTGATCATGTTTATTGCATTCAATATATTAACCATCAATTTAAAATAAAAAAGTTGAAGGAAAAGTTATTAAAATTAAGTATGAAAAAAAAATGTGTATTAACTTTATATGAAGTTTCTTACCTAGCATTAGGAGCATGTAGTTGTATCTCTACCACATTATCCTTCTTTTTATATATAATTAAAATATTTGTTGCACACTTCTTTATTTGGTCAAGGATAATTTAAGTGATTGAATCCTTGATCATGCCATCTTAAATGTTATATAATGTATTATCTCCACTTGGTTAAACTTAACATTACAATAAAAAAAATTAATAATAAAAATAATCTTTATTATGTTAGAAATAAACAAAAATAAAAATAAAAAATAGAAGCTACAATACATTTGCTTGCATATTCTTTCATAATCTAACATCAAATATGTTGAGTGTCTCATTTTATATACTTTAAATTTATGCTCAACATTACTTCATTTGAATCTCCTAACCAAATACATTGTTGTATATTATCTCACAAAGCAATGTATCTCATATGGTTTAACCAAATATCATCCTTTCTCTTTTTCTTCAATTTCACATTATGTATGCTCTCTTCTTAATTCAGTTTTATATTATATGTTCTTCCACCCCAAACTGTTTTGTGGCATGCTTTGGTTGGTGTCATTTGACTTTAAAAATTGATAGATGACACACATGTCGTTCAACAATTCATTCCATTTATGCAAATTTCAAGTAAGTAAGCCATGACATATTGGTTTGGTTCCCATAATAATTTTTTCATATATGGAATCAATTAAAAATTAAAAAATATAGGTATTTTGATACTAAAAAATTATGAATACCAATAAAATCTAGACATATTTATGATTCATTGATTCTCAGAAGTAAATAAATAAAATTTCATGCTCTATCTAATTATCTTAAATAATGGTCTCTTTTACTTATAATATAAATGTGTTACTTTAATATCATTAACATAAAATAAATAATAAAAATTTGAATTTCAAAGGCCAATTTGGCACATATGTATTTATACTCTATATGATAGGTTAAAATCAATAATGCAGAGATCAATTGATCCAATAAAAGAGAATATTTATCAAATTCAAATTTATACCAATAATATGAAAATTACAAATTTTATTTTTATCATAACTAATGACTATGCACATATCATGATATAGAGATATAGATAACTTAACCCGAATGACCCTCCATTATATTATCCATATCAATTAAAATATGTTAAAAGAGGAAGATATGTCAATGATATTCTTTTGTTAAAATTTCATAAAAGACAACACTATCAATTAAATTAAAGATGTATGCTTTCAAAAATCTCTCCAATTGAACAACATGTGAATGTGGTCTTGGATATTAAAAAAATGTTGAAACAATTAGGATATTTTTATTAATTCTCAAGTGATTGTACTATGCTAGGTTCTCACTCATGCACAAATATACTCCTTATAACTTGCATACTACTAATAGGTAAATCAATCAACACAACATCCTATCAAGTAATGATGTATTTTTTTGGTGGTATATGAAATGTGTGCATTTTTCTCTTCTTGTCAATAACATTAAATTAAATCTAGTTTACGTTTAAAAAAATTACAACTATGCAAGATCTAAAAATCTATCTTATCTCAAGTGTGGAATAATTTTGTAAAAAATGCAAGGACTATATCATATTCATAAAAATATTTAGCATGTTAAATTTTTAAATTTACAATTTTAAAGTTCTTTCCATATTTTTTTTACATATGAAAACATGGGAACGTAAACAACAAAAGATGAATTTAACCTGTTTAATGTTTTGAAACAATACTAATAAAAAATTGTCATAAAGTAACTTCAAACAAGATTAAAGTTAGTGTCATCAAATTGGTCAATCTTAGTCTTATGAACTAGGGCCAAAAAATTTTATAAGGACAAAAAATTCTAGATATAAACAGGTAGAAACCCATGAGTGAATCCTTACATAAAAATTCATTACTATCCCAAATTACTAAATGTAAATTTTGGTTCAAAAATAAAAAATATTATTAAATAAAATCAAACACTTGTACTTTTGAAGATGGTTCTAATAATGAAAGCACTTCAAACATGTCCTTCGCTTCATAAAAATTAAGAATAATGACCAATGTTGCTAGTCCATGGACTTCAAATTTTTTTCTTCTCTCTTCTTACTTTTTCTATATTTTTTTCTCTTTAGTTTATTTTCCTCTCTTAAAATAAAATAGTAATAAAAAATTAAAATAAATAAGAAAACTTAGAGAAAGGAGGAAGGAAAAATATGGAGAAAAGATAATTTTAGAGATAGAGAGATAAATACATTAGAAAAAACAAATAAAGAAAAGATAAAAAAATAGAGAGAGAAAATTATAAAGACAAATAATTTTTTTAAAAAAATAGAAAATCAAAAAAGAAAGATAAA
Source organism: Canavalia gladiata (assembly GCA_037954105.1). Taxonomy (NCBI): domain Eukaryota; kingdom Viridiplantae; phylum Streptophyta; class Magnoliopsida; order Fabales; family Fabaceae; genus Canavalia; species Canavalia gladiata. Next base: position 45,910,503 of record CM075664.1, read on the forward strand.
TAAATTAAAGAATATTTCAGTATAATAAATAATATTAAAGAGAATATTTAAATAGATAAATAAAAAATAAGAAAAAAAATTAAAAGAATAAATAAAATTTTATAGAAAAAGAGTTAAATATAAACTAGAACTACATGAGTTAATCTACATCTATCCATTTATTTTGATAACTGTATATGTTAGAATTTAAAAATTTTTACTTTTGGATGGATGCGTTAGCCCACATTCATTCCACTTGATTTGAGGACCACGTGTATTAGAATCTAAAAAATCATACTTTTAAATTAGCTACAACATAAAAGATTATAAAAAAGAGTAAGATGAGTTAACTTGTATTCATCCTACGTAAATGGAAGGTTAGATAACTTTATATATAAATTTTTTTACTAAACAAGTTAGAAAATAAAAAGTTATAAGATAGAATTAGATGAGTTAACTCACACTCGTTCCATTTAAATTGGAAATTACATAAATTAAAATGTAAAAATTATACTTTAAGACAAATTACAAAATAGAAAAAAAAAATAGGGCTAGATCTGATCCTAAGGTTAACCCACACTAAACTCACTTAGATTGAAGGTTACATGAGTTAAATTAAAAAAATTTCTACTTTTAAATAGATTAAATCATGTAAAATAAAAACTTAAGAACAAATAAACTAATCTTAGGATTATATAACAATTTGACAACTCTAATTAAAATAAATTTAACTAACATCAATTTTTTAAAAATTATTCAAAATTTATCTACTTCTCGATTACCTATTTTAAAATAGAAACATCATATTTTATCTTCGTTTAAAATATAAACATTATTCTAATAATATAAAAATTTAATAAAAAATTTATAAATTATAAAAAGTTCATATTTAATAAAATCATAATATATATATATATAATATCATTAATTTTGAAGAATAAAAAAAAATTTGTATACATTTTTCTAATATGTTAATAAAAAATTAAATAATATTAAACAATATATTAACACCACAAGTATTTTAAAATTAATCAAAAAATATAAATACATAACACATTAAAATAAGTTAAATTAAAATATTTTTAAATTACCAATATTACTATCATAATAAATCTGTAAATAAATTTTTATAAAATATACTTTGACATAACCCACGTTTAAAAATATTTAAAAAAATAATAAATCAAAATAATGTAGGATCGCACCTACATGCGTATACATATATTTTCGAATTTTATATTAACGAAATATACAAGTAAATTTATAACAAAATTTAACTAATTATTCTACTACATTAACAATCCAATATATTAGCATAATTGCTCTACTACATTAAAAATCAATACAAAATACAAACTTCTTTAACAAAAGATAAAGTACTTTAATTTAAATTATTATTTGCTAATATAATTTTTTTTTAACAATTCAACGGGTTAATATTTCTTTTACAAATATTTTCGGACACAAATTTTGTTGCTTCTTTTATTATACTTCCTATTCTGTAAATAAAATTAATAAATTTCAGAAATATATTTTAGAACACTTATAAAATATTCAAACAATATAATAAATAAAAAAATTGTTCTCAGACAAAATAAAATAAATGTAATAAATAGAATATATTTACACTATACATATTTTAAAATTATTCAAATAATGTAATGAATCAAGGAAAAAATATCTTTACATTATTCACTAATAATAGAAATAGTAAATTAAAACATTACAAAAAATATGAATTATCATAGAATTGCATTAATTATTATAAAACTAATATTTTTATCTAACAAATCTCCAGAAAATTACCTAATTTTAATTTAACTATCATTATGAGAATTCGTCATACTAAAGGATCATATTGTATTTTTTCTTTAAATTTTTTTATTAAAAAAAGAATTATAAGACTGCAAAAAGCAAATACAATAAAATAATTTATACAAATAATAGAGGATCACATATTGAATAACAAAAAACAAATCATGGTTATCCTGTCAAAATATTGTGATGGGGTTGGAACAAAAAAAAAAAATTATTAAATATAAAAAAATAAGTGATTCAAATAAATAGAAATAAATTTTTATATTAATTAAAAAATTAAAAAATATATTAATAATATAAAATTTTAAAAATTAAAAATTTTTTACAGTATATTTTTATTTTTAAAAATATATCAAAATTTTAATAATTTAAAATAATAAAAAAAACTCTCTTCCTTTCCCCACTTTCTCTTTGAAGTGAAAGATTAAATTTTTTTGTAAAATTCACAAATTCTATTTCTTTTCTCTCATACCAATCAAATGACGTCAAATGCAGTGAGAAAAATAAACAATAAACAAAGATAAAAAAATGGAATTTTTAAAAACAGAAATTTTTTTTAAGATTTTAAATTATTTTTTAAAAATATTAAAAAAAATTATGTGGAAAAATTTCAATTTAAAAATCGGTTACAAGAAAGAAACACATATTCAAAAAGAATAATACTTTTAATTAAATTATCCAATTTTATATATGAGAAATCCTTTAAATAGTATAAAACAAACAAACAAATAAAATAAACAAAAATGAATTAAAACATTTAAAATAAGATCACTTAACAAGATTTCTAATTCTGTTCCTATATATTTTTTATACACTAAAAATTTAAGATTATATAGTCCTAGAAACAGTTTTAAATATAATCAATTACATATAAATTCATATGATTCCCATGATATAAGAAAGTAAAAAAGTTACACATCTATAATATAGATGATCATACAGATTTAGTTAAAAAGTGTGATCTTATTTTAAAAAAAGCACAAGACTTATATAACAAAAGTTACACATAAATTATCCAAATTCTAAAAGGTAGAATATAAACACAATCTACGTTACAAATTGATACATAAACATTGATATAAAGGTATGATATGATTTAAATAAATATTTTTATTTAAAAAAATTAATTTAAGTAAAAAACACAAGATTTAAAATAACAAGATATTCACATAAATCATCATATTTGAAGATAAAAAAATTACACATTCACGTTACAAATCGTTACATAAATATTATTTTAAAGACGTAATATGATTTAAATAGACATTTAGATTTTGAATGTTAGAAGAATTAATTTTAAAACAAAAGCACGAAATGTAAAGTAATATCAACCATAGATAAATCCTCATTATTCTGATAACATGATAAGGAGGCACAAATTTATCTTCTGCATAGACATAATGCACCATTAGCATAGTTAACGTACTCCAATCTTATTCTAGAAAATTATTTTAAAATCATTTTTTTTTGGATATTTTTTTTTAAAATGAGTAAAAAATCCATAAAATAAGATTAAAAATTCAAAGAATGATATTTATATTTATGTAAAATACAATGTTTTTGATGGATGAGTTAAAAAAAATTTAAAATTATTTAATCATTTTAGATCATAAATATTTTAAGTAGAAAGGGAGGAAGAAAACTAAAATAAACACTTAATTATCGCAATTGAAAACATCTAGAACAATCAAATTCAAAAAAAGAATTATTGAAGAGCTTTTGTCATGCGTTAACCATTCTAGCGGGATCTAGAATAAAAGTCCAAAAAAAAAAAAGGGGAATTAACACATTCTAGCAGGATCTAGAATATATGCCCAAAAAAAAGGAAAAGAACTCCCAACTCGATTTATTAATATATCAAGGATAAGATCCAACTACTTGTCCTCAATGATTTCAGTGACTTCAAATTTAGAGAATTTTTTTCAATATTACAAAAATACATAGTTCTTTTTCTGAAAATAGCAATAATTACCTTTGCATATTTATTAATTTAATTTCTTAATTTGTTTTATTTTAAAAATAAAAAATTTATCAAATAAAGAAAATTAATTGCAAAGAAATAAATATTATAGTAGTACCAAAAATTTATTTCAAACTACCATGATCTGAGCGAGTACAGGGAATATATTTTGGCAATTCACATGTTCGTTGTATTAACGTGTAGAGGGAAATAAATAACGGTTCTTTGTATTAATGTGTAGAGGGAAATGTTATGTTTTGTTAAATGAAGGAGCGAACATATCTATAAATTGTTTGGAGTTTGTACACGATCAAACAAAAGGGAAATTTCCTAGAAGTTGTGAAAATGGCTTCTTAGAATAAATCTCTAAAATTAAACTGAGATTGTATTAGTTTGACTTTGCACAAAATTATTTTTCTTAATCTTTTTGTCCTTTACTTTTTATGTCGTTTTACATTAAAAAATTAATGAATAACATTGTGTAAAGGATTAAAATGTTAGACCAATACAATCTCAGACTTATTCGAAGAATTACTTGACTTCTTATTGTATATTGTTGACCAAAATGGAGGGAAAATGAAATCTTGGATCAAAATTATTAAAAAAATTTGCATCAGCATCAATAGATCTACAACAACAGATGCACACCCAGTAATAGACAAACCTGAAATTTCCCGTTTCTTTTACACCCTAGAAAAAAACTTTACATCTCAAGCAATTACTACAAAAATTTACTTACACTCGCGTTGGGCACACAAAATATGCCTTCAGCTCCTCTGGCTCAGCTCTATGATCTTGCCGTCGATAAAGGACACCTATCATATCCACTCAAAGTTTGTTTCTTTAGGCAGAACCAAAGCAATGAGGCAATCTGACGGATCAGGTGCAATAGAAAGCAAAGAGCAAGTTTCAAGTGAGTGGGGGAGAATAAATAGCAGCCTTGCCCATATGGATTTTGAAGCTGGGATTTTAATAACCCCAGCACAATCCCTCTGCTTTAAGTATGATATGAAATCCTGAAACTGGTTGATAGACATAGCGTCAACAAGAGGAATGTGACTCTTAAAGGACAAAACACAGATTCCAATTCTCACTCATGAATGTGCAAATGTTCATAATAGTAACATCTGAGTCATTGTTAAAAGGAATTTCAAAAAAAGAAAGAAAAAAAATTAGAGCACCATGAGAGGTTAAAAATTGGTTCCTAATTCCTTGTTCATAGTCTTAGCAGAAACGTGCAAACTTTTGTCAAAGGAATCTAAACGTGATATACCAGAACTTGTGAGATAATTTGGTTGCTCCGGGAAACCTAAGTAATGGCATAGACAGGTAAACTATATCCACCATACACCATCTTGAAATCATAGATAAATGAGGATAAGAAAACATACCCTTCGGTTGTCACTTGTGGATGATGGGATTAGACGGCACACTTCTCTCTGCATCAGAAAGGAATACCATAAAATCAGATTGAGTAATGATTTTTCCACATCCCAACAGTGCACATACACTCCCTTACATCCTAATCCAAGACTGACAAATTTTTTTTAGGAAAAAATATCGCACAGCTTGCATCTGGATGTATGCCGGTGTAAAGCACTGTACATATGTAAGTTGAGTTTTTCTGAATCAGATTCAGGGAATGAAAGGGCAATGCATTCAACATCAAATACTTTAAAATTGGCAATGTATCCGTAACTGAATCAGATGCCAATAGATATAATGCAGCCTCAGACTTGGTTTTCTTATCTACAAACCTCTTGGGTTTTTTCTTTAATAATGAATGAATCATTATTCATTACTATAACAAGAACATGAGATTGCGGTTCAAATTTGGCTATGATTATGCCTTTTCAATAAATTTTGTGAGATAAAAATCCAACAATAATAGTATGATGGTAAATCAATATAGTTATAAGCAATATTATGAGAAAAAAAATTAAAGAAAAAACTAAATATATTTAAGTATTGTATCATATTGTAGCCAATACTTGTATCAAACCTATACAACATAACAGACAACTATTGCATTTCATGGCCAGAGAAAAGTAACATGTTATGCTATTGCTGCGTCATCGGTGTCTATCCAGGGGATAAAATCCCCATTTTTGCTACTCTTTCTGTTGTGTTCCTTAAATGAAAGTTGAATTACTGGGCATAAGAACCTCCCTACTTCCAGCAGTATCCTGTTGCTTGAAAATAAACCCAATGGTTTTCTGACCAGTCGACTTGTTCAACCATCTGCTCATCAGCATTTTTTCCAGCCAAAAAGAGTATTACAGTATCTTTTAAGCAATAAACCAAGCAAAATAACCACCTTTTTATGTTTAATTTTGGGTCAGCTGCTTTGCAATGCAATCCAAGATTGACAACTATGATGTAGAGTAGAGGTCTGGGTTCCCCTCCTAAACCATTCCCCTCCATCACCAAAGAGGCACCAAAACAATGCGCTGAGCTCCGTATCCCATTCCACTGTACTATGAAACTGTCCAAACTCTAAACACTCCATGTCTCCACTCCATCCAAACAAACAAACTTAAGACTATAGTAGGAACAAACCAGGATAGCAAATCCAACTAAACTGAATTAAAACATTTTCTGAATTACTGATGGTAACCTATTACGTGTGGCTTGCATTTCCATAATTTGAGGGAAGACTTCTTCTCTTACACAAAGCCAAGAAAAGAGGAATAATTTCAACCTAACATGTAATTGTTGATTGAAATGTGATTAAATTTTGTGGTGGATATGAATGTTTAGCTGACTAAATAAGGCCAAATTAATTTCCTGAAAACACGATAAGTGGAAGCTTTAGGTGCTTCGTTGGTGAGAGAAATTTCAAGAGTATAGCACATATGTGCAATGGGGATTTTTCAGAGTATATTCTTAAGTGCTCTGTAATACTACAATTGTAGCAGGAGAATATATCACTAGTATATAGTATGTGATGCCTTGTGAAAGAGTGCAGACAGGATACAATAATTATCCTTGTTATAGTGGAATACTTTTCCTGTATGCAATTTTTTGATCAATTAGTGTGAATAATGATAGGTGGGTCTTACTATAAAAGTACAATACACTTGCTCTGATTTTCTGCTCTTCACAAGTTTGAGTATGCTTCCACTTGCATTCATAGTCATAAAGCGCTCAAGACCCTTGGAGTGATTTCAAGTCTAATATCCTAACAACTATATCATATCATAAATTAATATAATAATCATAATTCACAAGTATATCCCATAATAAAGCATTATTTATTTTAACCATTTTATGGTTTGCACATATTCAGTATATGATGTCTGCCTGAGAGAGATCTACAATATTACAGCTCAAAACTTAAACTTCTACAAGCTGTGGTTATAAAGCAATATAATTCAATCTAGTTCTAACCATGTTCTTCTACATTGAATTTACCCTTCTTTACAACCACACTATGGATGAGCTTACTGAGATATTATTCTGATATGTTGGGATATTATTTGTTGTATTGTTCCCCTAGTTTCCATCATTTCTTTGTTTACCATATAGTTTCACAATTTTCGTAAATAGCCTATACTCTTCTGTATATAAACATATTGTACAAATCATTTGATATTACATTAGAAATATTTCTCATTCAATTTCAAGTTGGTATCAAGAGCTTCCTGGTCCAGAGCACCATGCTTTTCTGTTCAGCGTTGACAAGGAGGCTCTTTCTTTTGCGTTTTGTTAGCGGCAGTCCAAGGCGACACCGCCACCCAGCTCAGGGGCTGCCAACCAGCCCTACCCTCGAGCACCAATGCCAGAAGAAGCTTCACATGCCCTCACATGTGGGTTGTGTGCCGAGTTTTCTGGCGCATGGGGTTCACATGCCATGCCACCTTCCCAGCATTTGTTTACGACGTCGTTTGTTCCAGCTGTCCTGCCAGCCCTCTCTTGTCCCATTATGACCCCTTATAGGTTGTGGGTTACATGGTTAAGGTCCCTTTTGGCCACATTTTGCAGCTGCCCTGTGTTGCTAGTCACTGGCAGTAGTTACTTTGCCTACAGTACTTCCTCAAAGGTGCATTTTTGGTTGAATATAGTAGTTGTTTTTCCCATCCTTTCTTTTTTCCTCTTCATATTTGAGGTTTCCAAGGTTGATGATCTACCTCCAAAGGACAACTCCAAGGTTGAGCCTTCTAAGAAAAGGTTGACCTCCTTCACCTTTTTTGGTTCCCAAGTAATTACCACAAACATGTTGAATGGTAAAATTACCTGGATTTGGTTTACTACTGTTGAGATATGGTTCTTAGGCCAAGGACTCGTTGAAGAAGGCCTCCAAAATTGATAAAGAAGTGCAAACTAAATGGTAGCGAGCAGATTATCAACTTTTATCCTTATTGTGGTAGTCCATTCATCCTAAGTTAATGGTACATTTTCATCTGTACAAGACACACTATGATGTTTGGTAGAAGGCATAAAATGTCTATGCTAATGATATCCAAAGGTTGTACGAGTCTGTGCATGGTTTGGCAACCCTCCAAATGACCGATAATGATCTACCTTCTTTTCTGAATTGGGCCCAGTTCATCATTGACAAACTCAAGTTAAGGCTCGAAAGTGATGATCTCCAGAAAGTGCTGAGCAAGCTTGATAATATGTTAATGATGCTCATTCTTCACACCCTTTCATAAGGACTATGGATCTGTTTGAGATTAGACTTTGTCAAATCCAACCATTCCTATGGTGGAAGAACTCAGATCTTTAGTTTGAGTTCCTGCTCAAGGTTGATTCTCAAACAAGTTCTAAACCCTCAACTTTTATCTCTAATTCAATTAATCGTAGAGGCTGAGGATGGGATCAAGGTTGTGATCGGGATAGAGGAGGTCGAGGAGCCTCCTACTACAAGAGAGACAGGCATACCCAGGATCAGTTCAACTCCTTGCATGGGTTTCCAAGCAAGACAACTAATTTTGCTTAATCTCTAACTTCAGAACCAAAGATTAAATCTAGGAGTACTTATTTAATGACCGATAATCGGTATAAGGAGTATCTTGAACTGAAGGCAGCCAAACAAGCATCTTTGTCTGCCACTATTGCTCACGCTGGTAATTCTACTATTTGTCTTTCTTATTCTGTGCCTATTGAACCTTAGGTTTTGGATTCTGGCATTTTTTATCACCTAACTGGTAATCCCTCTTTTTTCTCAAACTTGTCATTGTCCAAAATTCCACAATATGTCACTTGCAGATGGGTAGAAAATACAGGCCACTAGGGTTGGCCAAATATTACCTCATCCTTCACTAAAATTGAAGTATGTATTGTTGGTTCCTGATTGTTCTTTTAATCTAGTCTCTATAAGCAAGTTGATTCGCTCACAAAATTGTCATAACCTTCACTTCTAATTCTTTCTTGATACAAGATCGGAGATCAGAGTAGACGACTGCAGTATGATTAGAATCAGATGGTCTCTATTATCTTCAACCATCTACTTCCACTATATGTGCAGTTGCCAAATCTCCTGATTTGTTTCATTGTCATTTAGGGCAGTCAAGCTTAAATAAAGTTGTTCAAATTCTTAGGTACATTAAAGGATCACCTAGCAACGGACTTGTTTATACAGACAAAGGGCATACTAACATTAGGGAACACTCAAATACAGATTGAGCCAGATCTGCATGCTACAGGCAATCCACTTCAAGCTATTGTATTTTCATGGGTGGTAATCTTGTCAAATGGAAAATTAAAAAGCAAAGTATTATTGCCAGGTCAAATATAGAGGCTGCATATCATGCCGTGGTTCATGCTACATGTGATCTCTTATGGCTAAAACATTTACTTCAGGAGCTACAATTTTGTAAAGTTGATCCTATGGAGTTAATCTGTGATAACCAATCAACTTTGTACCTTTTCTCTAATCCAGTTTTTCATGAGAGAACAAAGCATACCAAGTTTGATTGTCATCTTATTAGGGAAAAGATTCTTTCTAGCATCATTAAGACCTCCTTTGTTTGCTCTAAGGATCAAGTTGTGGACATTTTCATTAAATCCTTATGAGATCCAAGGATAATGTGTATATGTAACAAGTTGGATGCATAAAATATATATGCTCCACCTTGAGGGAAACTGCTGAGATATTATTCTGATATGTTGGAATCAAATATATTATTTATGTTGAGATATTTGTTGTATAATTTTCCTAGTTTCCATTATTTCCTTAATTACTTTATAGATTCACAATTTTCATAAATAGCTTAGACTTCTTAGTATATAAATATATTGTATAAATCATTCAATAATACACAAAATATTTATGATTCAGTTTCAACTGAGCTCTATACAATCAGATTGTAGATAGGTAGCCAGACCATGGTAGTTAGTATCGCATGAATCGTACGAAACGATTCACGATACACTACAAAATCAACCAAAACGATAGGAATCGGAAGGCGTATCGAACGCGCGCCGGAATCGTAGCAGAATCGCTCGGAATCACCAAAATCGCATTGGATCGGTGAATCGTGCATATCGCTGCACAGCTGGAGCGTCCGGAGGAATTGGGTCGCGCACCAGAAACGGGTCTGGTCGTGCGCAACCTGGTTTTTAAAAACCTAAAAAAAACCTTTTTCCCAACCTTTTCTGGACCCGCACCATTGTTTTGGGCTTTTAAAATTTGGATATGGAACTTTGGCTGACACTATTGTATTTATAAAAAGGGTTATACTGCGGATGGAAGTGAACAAGACCGTCCAACAGGGGCCTACAGCTTTAAAACCTAACTTGACTCGGCTCGTTTAATAGGATCAGGTTGTTAAAAAGTTTTTTTTAGATAAACAAGTCAGGCCTAAACTTATAAAAAAGCCTATTTAACCTATTCAAGGGTCTATTTATATTTATATTAATATATTATATTTGTATAATATTTATTTACATAATATATATATATATATGTTTTAGGCCTATTTAATGATCTTTTTATCTTGTAGGCTTTAAGTCTGTTTATTAATTTTTTTATAATCTAGGCTTTTAAACAGACTTGTAGGCCTTATAAGCTTTAAATCAAGTCAAGCTTGACAGAAAAAAAAAAACCTTTAACATGTAACAGGCCCAGACTCAGGCATCAAAATTTTTAAACAGGTCAGGCTTGAACACTTAAAACCTAACTCGGTTCGGCCTACTTCCATCCTACTTATACATATACAATTCTAATTATAAATCCCTAAATACTTTTCCTATTCCTAATTTTCTATAATCCTATTCGGTTCATTCAGAATCAGCAACCACAACAGCTTAAGCTTTGGGTTAGTAGTGCTTTATTTTTTTTATTTAATTTGTAGTTCCATTCTTTCATTTTTTTTTATTAAATTTAATTCTATATTTGGTTCCTTCCTTTAATTCATAAAAATTATATTACATGCTGTTTTTTTTTTGTTTCCTTTGCTGTTTTAAATTTTAGGAATTAATTAACATTATATTAAAGAAGTTTAACATCTTATTATTTTTTTAGAGATTAATTAAACTTATATTTATGAGTTATGACTTTAATTTAATCTTTAATAATTTAATTTAGATTAATTAAAAATTTATTTATGACATATCATATTAAATTACTCACTTATTCAGGTTATGTATATTAATTTTATTTAATGATCATATATCCTACGATTCACGATACGATTCGATTCACGATTTGAAAAATAGAATTTTTGATTCACGGTTCAAATCCCGATTTAATAACCATGAGCCAGACATGTAACAAATCAGAGAGGATTGACAAGCAAATCAAAATTACATGGGAGCATAAATGGGACCAAAACAAGCTGATTAATGTTCGTGTACCTTGAGCCACATAAACCTAAGAATATAATTAAAGAATGCTTACTAATGTAATAGCCTGAGAAGAAGCATCCATTCACAAATTTCACACACATTTCATGACAAAATGAGTGAGATGGTTGGAGAGGGGAAAGCAGCCAAAGGATGTTTGAAAACTCACTCTATGAGATGGAGTAGCAGCAAATGTTGATTTTACATGTCGAAGATCTGTGCGTTTTGTCATGTCTAATTTTGTGGGCCACCTGCACCAGAGAAAAGCAAAATAAATGGGCATCCATTTTAAGAAAATAATACTCTGACCAGTAAGGAAGCAACAACTGGTGTCTTACTCGGCGGGCTCAGGTGTGGCATTTGAATATCTGCAAATATTGGATTCAGCTTTGCAAGCATAAATTGTACAGTAGTTAACCCCACTTTTACAGAGATTCCCCTGCCAGTGATGCTGCAGAGATTGCTCCGAATATTCCATATTGACTGATTCTTGGACAGGCAGTGGTGGAGGAGGAGGTGGAGGAGGAGAACCGGGTGGTGGAGGTACCAAGGGTGGTTGAACCTGGGGTAAAGGTGGTGGAGAAGGAGGAAGTGGAGGGGGCATTTCAGGCTGAGGAGGTGGCAAGGATGATAAAGGTGGTGGTATAACTGATGGAGGCACCTGCTGGGTATGAGGATGCATTGAAGTTCCTTGTATCTGAGCAAGTGGAGTCACTGAAGCAGGAATGAAAGGACTTACAACAGCATTACCATGAAAATTGTTTGGCATTACTCCTGTCTTGAATTGGTTGACAGGCAAATGATTATTTATTCCTCGAGAATCCCATGGTGGGCCATTTGGAGGAACATAAACAGGGCGAATGAAAGAAGATGACTGAATTTGTTGTGGTGGTGGAGGAATGGAAGGCCCATGTGATCCAGAGTGTGAATGTGGAACATTACCTGGTGTAAAGCGGACTCAATTTCAGAAACAGGCACAATTGTTTACCGGAAACAGCATACACACCTAACTTAGTTATTCAATCTATAATATCATAACCAAGAAAAAGCTATGCTTACAGACATGCATTAGCAAAAAAGAATTCATAGAAAAAAATTTCATCTAAATCACTCAGAATATTACCTCCTTGATGAGGATCCAGTGATAAATTATCATAACCATCAGGTTTCCTTGCTCCAACCTCTGACATTTCCCTAGAACCAGGAAAGTGCCAGTTTGACTGAGGCAGAGGTGCACCCTGTACTCCACTGGTATGACTTTCAGAATTTATTCTTGGGGACACAAGCTCCATAGAATTGTTCTCTGGTTTAACTGAAAATGGTACAGCATTCTGATTTCCAGGTTTGCTGTATAAAGAAGGGACAACAATAATTAGTAAATTAGTATACACAACTAAATTATCCTGAGGACTTGCTATTAAACAATCTAAACGCTGTTGGACTTGGACGAAATAACAACCCTTAGCCACTGCATGTTTAAGAGTTTAAGATCAAACAGACAATGGTGTAAAACATAATTAATTTACATTATTGGGGAACTGAGGCAGATTGAGTAATTAGTTTATCATTCATTTAGGGTTTTTAATTTTGTATTCAGGGTTTTTTTATTTGGGATTATTTATTTTCATTTTTTATTTAGGGATTTTATTCTATTTTGGATTATGTTATTTCAGCTTAAAATAGGAATAGTTTATTACGGTATTTGGTTATGTTGGGTCTAAAAAAAATAAGCTTAGTGTAAATATTTGAGATGCTATTTATTATTATATGATAATAAGATCTCTCATTTTAGATAGTATATGATGTTTGGGTCAGAGGAGCACTACACCCTAAAAGAGCAGACTTTGTTTAATAGGAAGTACCCTGCCAAGAGAAGCATTCTTGGATTGTCCTACATCAAATTTGATATTAGATCTAATTTTGATACTATTGTCGCACTCCATCACCATCTCAGGCTCTCAGCTTTCATGTTCTTCCCAAAACTCAAGATTTATGCATTTTGAGATTGCATTCAGACTCAAAATATTGAGATCCGATCAGTCTGTCCCATCCTCCCACCCAGCGGTGCTATGCCAGAAACTGATAAGCACTGTCATAAAAGCTTGGACTGCATCTGCAAACACCAGTTTTCCTACTTTTGGTATTCTTTTCAGGAGAATTAACCCCAACCCCACCTGTGTCACAAGCCCCTGACCTACTGAGGACACAAAATTTCACCACCAATGGAGGCCACACAAAAACTTGCCTCAGCAACTGTTATTTTAACATGTGAAAAGCAGCATCCTGTGTGTGCCATCATGTGCTCCCTCCCATGCCCCACTCGATATTGTCCACAGTAACATTTCTGGAACGCATATATTAGATAATTTACTGTTGGATATAAGTTGTGTGTGTTTGGACCAACTCTCTTATTAGCTTATAATGTTAGGCAAAGGCTCAAGATTAGTTTTTATATCTCCAAAACACCCTTTAATGGATGAGTCTTTTTGGCTTGAATCATTGATAACATGCATAGACCAGCTCTATCCTGGTTTTATTTAGAAGAACATAAGGCAACAAGAACACCACTTAATCGCAAAGACTGATTTCATGTCAAGGACCACCTTCCATGATAGAGCACCAGAGATAATTTGATTAAATATGTATAACTGAACACAAATGACACACAGTACAACAATATGCTTGCTGTCCCAGAGACAAAAGTCTCCTACAGAGTGTAATCTCTGTCCACAAACTGCAGAAAACACTAACATTTCTCCCCCTCTTCACACCCTACTATAAGATATAATTAATACAGAACTGCATTCAGCTATTTTCTACGGATAATTGCCATTACTATCAGATACACTCCTGACAAAGAACTGCAATAAGTTACCATACTATTGGACACACTCCTAAGACAAAACTGCAATCAGTTATTTTCTACAAATAATTGCCATTATGTAGTTTCTGACTGCACATATACTCGTAATACATAATTATTACTAATTGTTTTCTATCACGAATTTTAATAATACATTATTGCCCTAGTTCCAAGTTCCCCACCAATAGCTGTCAACATGACAGTTGATATTACTCCTAATTCCCATCATTCCACCCCACCTAAAAGCTTCAGGTTTTAGGTAAGGGCTCAAGATAACAGTATGGATTATTTTCAGCAAATTTTATATCATTAAGAAAATTATATCAATACTTTTTAATATTATTATTTGGCAAATCTTTTAAAATATTAAATAATGTAACAAGAATCATCATTATCTTCATCTAATATGAAATTTCACTAGTAAAATTATAGAATAGATGTAAGAGAATCTAAACATGGTATTTTAGTTTTTTTTTCTAAAAAAGAATAAGATTTTTAGTACTTAGCAATAGCACCATGTCAGATTTAGTGTATTTTACACTAAATCAAATGACACGATATTATGAGCCACCTGGTGAACATGTCAAACTGAAAGTACATTTGATAAACAATTAAGAAAATGAGGACTACATGTTCACAAGCAGATCTTTTTGGTGTCTTTCATTTGAACATAGGAGAGAGTGAGAAGACATTGGAATTTAGGCATATATTTGTGTTAGTGTTTGTGTGTGCAAGCATACATTATAAAAATTAATCTCGTATACCTGAATTCAATCTGGAAGAACAATCCTGGACAACCACGGAGATTCTTTAGAACAGAAACTGCACCATCGACATTACTACATTCAACAAACCAACCACATCCCATCTGCATGTTTGCTTGTGTAAACCGCACAATGGATCCAGAGTTTCCAATGGCAAGATTGCAAATGGCCATCAACTCATCATCTGTGATGAACAAGGAGCTACTGCATGGTACAGTTATGCACAGAGTGGTCGATGGCACCATATCTTCCTCACGCATGGAAGGACAATTATTTCCAGTTATATAATTATCACTGAGACCTATGTTTTGATTAATATTATACTTTGTACGCAATGAAGCAAGTAAGGAAGACAAATGAGAGATCCTTGTACGACTACTGTCAGCAGGGCTCCCAGGTAGAGTTCGAGCATGAGGTGATCCAGCAGGGATGTTGACTTTTAGATCAAGATGGGGAGGGGTGGGTACAGGCCTTGTGCCATCCATATAAGCATGCCCAATTCCAGTATTAACTGCTCCTGGACCAAAATGCTGGTTATAGTTGCTTCTTTCTCTTCGGAGTTGTCTCAGATGCAACATGACACTGGCAGCTTCTTCAGGAGTTTCAAATTCCATAAGTAATGCAAATTCACAGCTAAGATCAACAACTGCAAGAGGACCCTTGTGGATCACTTTCCTTGATTCATGCAAGATCTCATCCTTGGCCCATTGACTGGGAATATTTCCAACATAAATATGAGAACTAGAGCCAACTGCCACACCATTCAGTGCACCCCTAGTTCCAAGTCCTATATCCATGAATTTTACACGGCAAGGGAAACAGCCAGGTAAACAATGTCGAGTTTTTATAGCATCAATGATTCTTCTATACTCAACCAAGGTGAATCCTTTTACTGGGAAGAAAATAAATTGTTCAATAGGACCAAACCTTTCTAAGTGAAACCTAATATGACTTTCGGGCACATCAGGCCCTACATAACCTACCCATAGCTGCTTAGAAGCAGAGACTATATCCATGGCTGCAGGATCCCCATCATAGCACCAGACAATTTGACTTTTTGTTGAAGCAGTTGGTGACGTAAAATGATGATTAGGAGATGCCAAAGAATTACTAAAAGATCCACTAGAGGTTCTCAACGGAGGTGAATTGAAATTCATATTTGGGACTTGATTTTTTTCAACATTCAGGAAATCATTTCTACCTTCAAATGAATTACTCCTAAAGTCTACTGATGTTCTAACCGCAGGCGAGAATATTTGATGGCTTACAGAGTCCCTAGGTGTGGAACATCTAACATTGGGCATATTCCTTTCTTCCCCCATCCCAATGCCCATGGGCCTTGAGATTCCATTATCAAAATGTGAACCCACTTTTAATACAGGAACATTGTTAATAGAGACTGCAGAGCTTTGCATCATCACATATTTATCAGAAACCTTGTCAGTAAAACCATCATTAGAAGAACCAACATGCACTCTTAAATTGCTGCCTTTTCCAGACGATTCACCAATGCTTTCATGTTCCTCAGAGACCTTAGGAACCACATGGTTCCTGTTCATATAAATAGAAGAATCAGATTTATCTTCATCACTATCTGCTTGACAGTCTTCCAAATATGTTTGTTGAGCAAGCATTCCAAGAATTTTGTGCAACACTGATGTAATTTCCAGAGAAGCATTCGTGAGCAAGTCAAGTAATTTCTTACATCTACACAACATCCATTTCCGCAGTGAGGGGTCTTTGTCAAGAACCTGTATAGAGAATGGTCATGAAAATGTGACTTGGTAAGAAGCAATTAGAATTAAAATCCTTAATTAAAGAAAATTAAGCAAAAAATAGCAAGTTTTTAACAATCGTTTGTCAGTGTCACCAGCAATGAATATGCTAGTAATTTCTAACAATATAAACCCTACTTGCTAGCTCAATCATGACTCTCATAAAGTAAAATTCAAAAAGAAAATTGCATCACATCATGGCCTTACAATCAAATGCAATGTACAAAGTCATATTCCTTCAATGAAAGCAAGGAATGAAGAAGCAATACTGACAAACTGTATGTTACATCACCTTAAATTTCTAACTGACAAGAATTTGATACAAATCAGAGACTTGTTCATGATGCATGGTTCATGTCTTCATGTGGATGTTATAATAAGGAAAGGAAGAGAGAGAAGGTTAAATTAATAATCTCATCCTAGACCTGACTCTGTTTTTCATTTTAATCCCTACATGATAAAACCTTAAATTTCAGTCCCTATATAAAAAATGTTCACAAATAGCTCCTGTGGTTTACCAATGTTATTTCAGTGTTAGATTTGGCTCCTATACCTCACGATGTTTTTTGTTTTACACCCTATACAAAAAAAAAAATTACACCTCATTCTAGTCCCTACAAAGAAAGAAAAAGCTCTAACATCAATATAACTTCAGAAAACAGCAGGGACTAAAACAAACACGTGTCAAGTATAGGGACCTAATTTTCAATTTAACCTATAAAAAATTAATGAGGACCAGACATACACAAAAACTATTCCTTAAAAAGATAAGGACATAGAATAAGTATTTCAAGTTTGAAAACCATGAAGGCAAATTAAGCTACTGGAGTTCAGATAACCAAATGTGAAATCAAACTCACATGATATGATAATTAATTTATATGCTCTGGCTGCTATTATAACCTTACAGCAACATCAGACATTGTGCCTCTACGAATTGACTCTTAGGAACAAAAGGGATAAGATATATGAGAATAGAAGTAATATAGTATGGGATAAAAAAGCAAACAGACTCATAACCTAGACTATGTTTGGTGCAAACCATATAACAAACTGGATAATATCATCTTATTTTATTGTGTTTGAAATAAATTAATATAATGAAAGGATAAGATATAAATTATATACAAGTAATAAAATTACCATTAACTAAAAATACATATAATTTTTTCTAAAATTATTTTTATTTTGAATTTTTTAACTTTTGAATTAAAATACTAAATATTAAATTATTTTAAAAAATAAATAAAATATTTTTTATAAAATAATAAAAATTAATATTAAAATTAGTTTTTATAAAATTAACATCAAAACAATTTGATAAAATAACTTTTTATAAAAATACTCAAATAAAATTTTAATAAAATTATAAAACTTTAATTTCATATTTAATTTAATATGATTTCAAAATATAAAATTATTTTTTAATTTAATTCAATTTCAGAAAAAATAATTCAAAAAATATTAAAATTAGTATTTATATATTAATATAAAAAAATTAAAAAATTAATTTTTTATAAAATACTAAAATTAATTTTCAATAAAAAATAACAAAAAATTAGGGAAACAAAAATAGTTATTCTATCATTATGATTTCTAACCCAAGAGCCCTCCAGATAAGATTTTAACTAAAGGAATAAGATATAATAAGACAATGGGATGTGTTATCCTATCCTATTGACGCAACAAATAGAGGAAATAAAACAAGATAGCTATCCTATTCTATCATTTTAGCTCATTTCAGCTATATTTTCCAAAGAAAAATGTTAAATTAGTGATTGACTCTTATACTTTCTTTTGAAATTCAATTTAGTTTTTCAAACAATGCAAAACAGTCCCTATTCATTGAATTTCTTCCCTGTTTAGAAATAAGTAATAAGACTTGAATTGGGAAACATGTTACATTTTATATTGTTTGAATTGTAAGGACTTAATAGTTGAATTTGGAGTGAAACTACACAAACCAAAATAAGTAATTCAACATAAAGAAAATCATCAGTCTACAAATTATTGAAACTGGCATATATCCCCATGCAATTTCTACCCAACTTCATTTCTATAAATTGATAGGTTAATGCTTATTACAACTATTTCTTATTAAAATCAAATACAAGACAAGTACTATTGCTTATAACTATACAAGCGAAGAGGAATGATAAAAGAGTCACTAGTTTATTCTTATCAGCATACTAAAATATAAAGCTCTAGCAACCATGTTTTTCTTATATACAACAGTCATATTACTTAAAGAAAATAACAACTTCTTTGAGTTGAAGATTCAGTCATTTAACAATAACATTAGAGAGGTATAATCATGCCAAACAAGGTCAAGCTTTGAACTTAGATCAATCATCTAGAAAACAAGCCCTCAAGTCAACTGCACATCTCTAATACATGCACAACTTTGAGACTTGTCCATTAACCATTTTAACTATAGATAACAGTACAGATGCAACTTTTACAAGGGAGAGCGCATTGAAAAAAGCACTTTTTTCCTGGCTAGAAAAATAACGGCTTAAACATGTTTTTAGTCTTTGTAAATATGGTTAAGTTAGGTTTTAGTTATTCAAAAAAAAAAAAATTAGTTTTAGTTCTTGTAAATTTTGAAAATTTTGACAATGATCCTTAATGTCACTTCACATGTATCTAGCCATGTCATGTTAGTGATCATTCTAAGGTGGCATATCAAATGACATGTCTAGATACATGATGCATCATCAAATTGATAATAGATATTATTCTCAAAAATTTAAACTTCATGAGGATTAAAACATACAAAAGTATTTTGGAGAACTAAAACCAAATTCAATTATATTTGCAGAAACTGAAAAGATATTTAAACCAAAAAAAAAATCAGAATAGATAAAAAATAAAGTTCACAATAGATGCTGTACGCGTATATACATATTGTATTATAGTGTAAGTGTAGGCTAGTTTCTGCCAGCTGTCCTTCCATTGAATGGCAACTGTTAGTTATCCTAACTGATTCTCTGCTCATATAAATCTTGTATTCACATTATTACCATCTATCAATAACTCAGAATTAGTTTTCAGATAGTAACTCTCTTTCTCTCTCCTTTTCAACCACTCTTTCTACTTGGTTTCTCTCTAATAGATGCAATCATGCAAACAATATATTCACTTGTTTAGAGCAGACAGGTTGCAGGACAGAAGTATATAATATATTCTACTTAAAATGATATCCACACAAGAAGACAACAATCATGAACCATTACCCGTGCAAGCAAGCAGCTCTTTTGAATAGATGAATCACCATCAGAAGCTTGGTTGTCTTCAGTCATAATTTCCTCAACAACCTCATTGTCTTTGATGCCTGATCCGGTAGAATCTGTACATGATTTAGGTCCACCAATTTCTCTATCCAAAAGGTGAACTGCTTCATCATCAGTATCAAATCTGCTAGTTACTAGGCTCAAAAAACGCTGTCCTTCAGCACCAGTTCCCTCTTTTGTGGTGGAGCCTAAGAGCTCCAAAGAAGCTGCAAGCAAATCTTTTGGACAAGAGAAGAATATCCAAAGCAGACATAATGCACGGAACTTAGACAGTTTTGCCAATGCAGATTCATCTTCATCAAAAACCTTTTGTTTCAACTTAGAAAAGACCTCAGGGGTATCTTGCATATTCAGGAAATTCTTGTCAATCATCTGTAAGGCATCCTTACCTTCAAATAAGGTTATAAAAAAGGTAAGCACATTCTGAAAAACTGTTGAGCAAATTCCTCTAATTACAGTTGATGTTGGCGCTACTGAAGAAGCAATGCGGCAAACATCAGTCAGACCAAAAATACAGGCTCTAGCAGTTTCAAATGCAAGACCACCGGAATCCTCTCCTCTACTAATCGATGCCAAACTCAAGTTATGCATATTAACAACAACTTTAGCTGCAGCTTCCAAAGCTGCTGGACAGTGACATGCATATCGAGGAATAAGATCCGCCACAATTCTTTGTACACTCATACAACCTGTCACATTATAAAACTTTCAATTTGAGCGAAAGAGAATTCCAATCATGGAAATTTTTCTCTCCATTCCTTCAACAATTGGCAACAGAATATAGTTTGCTTGCAAATTAAGCACTTGATTAGGTGATAAAATTTCACAAGGTATAGACATGGCTATTTGAGGTGAGGTGATATTGAAACACAAATCTATTGTGCTTTCTGCAACTACCTTGGCCTTATGGAGGGAGAGCCCAATATCCTAGATACCATACAAAAATAACAGAAACACATCACTCTACAGGCAATGACATAGCGGAGTGCTGTTATATAGCAGGGCTATATAAAGCAATTTTTCCTTCATTTAATGGTTCTGAGTATGACAAGGTCCAAGTAGCAAAGTTGCAGTAACAATTTTCCTTTTGCTTGTCAAAAATGGAAATCCAAAAGAAAGGCACACACATGGGTGAAGCAGGGGTTCATGTGGAAGAATTAAAGACAGTCATTCAAGGTTCCAAGCATCAAGAGACTAAAAGCACATACACTGCTCAATGTTCAACTAATTATTGTGTGGAGGGGGTGGGGGGCAAATTGAAATGGACTAGGATGAAACTCCGGCACAACATTACATTCATTTATTATGCTCATCAAACCATGAACAGAAATTGAGATGAAATGCATGGGGCCAGATGGAAGAAAGGATAACATTAAATGAAAATCTAACACAATTTATCTTACATGTGCAGTAGGTCATAATCTTAAAAGTTTGGAGGGATAACTTGATGTAGAATGAGTTACTTCTACCAAGCCACCTCCAAGTGTTTGTATTTTCTATTTTTGTTTTATTCTGCTTTCGATTTTCATTGTCAAGAAAAAGCACAGTTGCATCTGTAAGTGGTTTAGTAGTTTTAGCTGATTTCTGGTGGAAGTGGAATATGAGAAATGACCACAAAATTGTCTGTGGTTATGGGTTTTCTTTTGCTTTCTATCCCTGGCTCAGACGTGACATGCATTTTAGCCAATGTTATGATCAAAGGAGAAAAATTGACCCCCATTCTTCATTTTTATGGTACACTTACGTCAATTTAGGTAAGTACAGTACATTAATTGTTATTTATATCTCACCTGCAGGCCAAAGAGAGTATGGTTTAGGTTCATGTGCTTCCTCCTACATCAGAGTACAATTTGTTGAGAAGTGCTTGCAATGGAATTTTTAATTCTTTTTTGCAAGGCCATGTAATTATAGATATAGGATGGGGTGGATACATAAGAGTATACCTGAATTATGGGCATCCTGTTTGTGCTTGCAATCTGGGCTTAGGTTCATTTCTGGGGATTCTAAATTTGGTTGTTGTACTCACATAGCATTAGAGGGTTCTTGGATACACAGCAAGTTGCCATAAAGTGAAGGTCCATCATTTGCATGTGTATTGGTATGGCAGCTAGGCAATTCACCAGTAGCTTATAGGAGATTGAATTCATGTCATAGCAGTCTTTACACAAAGTCAATATCAGTTATAGCCTTATAGGATTCTATCATGTTTAAGAATTATTAGTTGAGAGAATGTAAGCTTCTGTTTCACTCATGGAGTTGGTCGAAATGTAATTCTTTACCATTTGTACATACAGAACATTTTATTCTCTTCTACTTTACATCAAATTTTTTTAGGACAAATTGCACCCACCTCCTAAAGTTTAACGAAATTTCATCTGATATTTCTTTTTTAACTTACACAAAACTCCCATAATTTATATAAGATATGGTACCACATACTCTTCTCAACTACACAGATCTTCCCTATTTTTTTATGAAATTATATGCATAAGGAAGATCAAAGTAATCTAAAAACAAGAAGGGCATTATGTAAAATCTTGTTAAACCTTACGGGATGTGAGTATAATTTGCTCATTTTTTTTATTTATAAACACTGAATCAACTAAACTGCAAAACAATTCTATTGCCTGATACTATATTCAAATTGTAATGGATGAATTGGCCATGAAATCAATTAAATATGATTAAATCATTAAGGTAATAACCTTAACATCTTAGTTTTTGCAGCTTATTGAAAAACTGAGTTTACATTTTAGGACCTTAAAAATTTAATTTTGAACTTAAAATTATCAAATTTATTATAATTTACAAAATTTTCAATCATGTCATACTTCACGATGTGTATACAGTGTACATAAATATTATCTTGATCTCAAATTCAGTTATGCTGTATGATGTCAAAATAAAGTTATTGATTCCTCAATTTCTACATCATCATTTCTTCAATAAGAGGTGTCTTTCATCCAGATGAATAATTAAATTGTTGATTATGCATTGATTTTGCTGAGCCATGCAGAACACAGGTGTTAAAGTTAGTTTTACTTAAAAGTGATCATATTCATGCACAAATGCAGCAGGCACTGATATTTGACGTTTGGAGGCATGATTATGATTGGCAATGCAATTGCACCACAGAAGTCCAAACAGAAGCAAATTTACTATTATAATGGCTTCTTTTAAATTTGGATTTGGACAAATGTAACCTGACATGAAAATCCTGTCATGTGATCAAACAAGGAATTTTCACAGGGATCATAGGCTGCAAAGTATTGTAAATTTCAGCTAAAGATGTTTGAGTATATTAGATTAAGGGTCAGCTAGGCCACTTGAAGTCAGTTAGCCTGCTGAGCTGGCAGCAGCTGTAATTCTGCTAGAACTGTTGAATGTTATTCAATCTTATTGTTCTAAGTGTTTAGCTTGTGTCTCAAGCTACACACCTTTATAAATACTGATCTGTAAATAACAACTTTATGAGCCTGTTCAAAAGTTGACTACACTCTAGATGATAGATCATGATATGTCCTATCTGAACAAGGCACAATCTACTATTCATGAGTTCATCCAAACACTGATTAGTAATGATCACCAGAAGAAGTTGCAAATACTCGATAATATGTTTATTATCTTTATTAGAGGAGCTAAGAGCATCTTATTTGAATCCCTAGTCTAATTTCTAGCACTAATTGCCAAACTATAAGTCTTCAACTCTTCTCTCATTCAATGGATCACAGTGGCCATGGTCATTGTAGAAGAGGCAGTGGTTGTGGTCATGGAAGATGAGGTAGAAGTAACCTTCACTACACTTACTATCAGTGAGATGCACACTCAAGACCATTGCTACTCTCTACATGGATTCCAAATAAAACTGCCAATTTTGCTTGAAGTCCAGAAATAGCAATTAAGCAAAAGATTGAGTTTGAGTTAGATCAAACAAGTTTGTTTCCTGCCAATGAGTATACAGAATGCCTTCTGCTAAGGCAGCCCAAACGGGCCTCCTTTTTAGCCACTCAAGTCCATACTAGTAATTTCCCAGTCTGCCTTTTGCATCTATTGGATCTTGGATTTTTTATTATAGTACTTCTGATCACTTAGCTGTTAATCCATCCATTTTCTATAAAATATCAACTCCTAAAACACCTCATCGTATCACTATAGTTGATGGGTCAAAGGCAGAGGCCACCAATATGGGTCAAGCTTCTCCTTCTGAATCTGTCTTTAAATAGTCTTATTTGTTCTGTCTCCTAGATGCCACTTTAATCTAATTTCTATTTGTCAAAGCACTTGATCTCTAAATTGATCAATAATTTTTACTTCTAATCCCTTTCTTATACATGATTGGAGTACAAGACAAACGATTGGAGCCCTATCTGAATCACGATGTCTCTGCTATCTTCAACCTTCTTCATTCACTATATATACTGTTGTTAAGTCTCCTAATCCCCTCCATCATTGTCTAGGCTGTCCAAGTCTGTAAAAGTTGAAGCAAATGGCTCCATAACTTTCATATTGGCAATCCTAGGAAGTGAGTCTTGTTAGCTTGGGAATCATGTTAGGTATCCTTTCCCAGTATAGTCAATAATCAAGTAGAGTCTCCTTTTAATATTGTTCATTAGGATGTTTCAAAACCAAGTTGTGTTCCTTCTCTCTTACGGTATAGGTAATTAGGTACTATGTCAGTTTCATTGAAGATTACTCAAAAAGCACTTGGATATTTTAATGAAAGATTGTCCTGAATTATTTAATGTCTTCAAAATTTGTTCAAACATAAAGAATCAGTAGGGGAAAAACATTTGAATTTCAGATAGTGATAATGTTAGAGTACTTTGTTCCTTTCAATTCCTTTATAAATTCCCATGAATCATACATCAGTCTAGCTGACTTCACCTACCTCAACAGAATGGTGTAATTAAACAAAAACAATGCCATCTTGTTGATATAGTTCAAAACTTGTTGATAAATGCTAATGCCCCCTTAAAGTTTTGGGTGATGCAATTCTTACAACAAGTTACATGACAAATCATGTGCCATCTTCTATTTTGGGTAACCAGATACCTTTATATTGTTCCACAAGGAACAACTTTATGTTGTTCCTCATCATGTGTTTGGTTCCACCTGCTTTGGTCAAGATCTTGTGCCAGGACATGATATACTGACTGGTCCAGCTGTTGAATGTATTTGAATTGGATATTCAAGGTTCAAAAGGGTATCAAGATTATTCTCCATCCACACATCATTTTTATAAGTCTACAAATGTTATTTTCTTTGAGGATATTCCACATTTTGCATCTTCAATTACATCTGATTTTTTTCCACTTCAAGTTCTACTAGTCCCTCACTTTGTGTCACCACCTGCCTCTACTCCCAATGTCCTATAGTTACAAGATAATCCTTCACCACTTCAGTTTGATATTACTTATGAGTGTAAACAACCTACCATCGTAGAGATTACTTCTACAGTTGATTCTTGTGATTCAACTTGTGCTCTGAGCTCTCCACCTACAGAACTAGTCCCCCCTAAATCTTCTGACAACTAACACATTGCTCTCCGTAAAGGTCATAAAGGAAAACATTCCAGCCTTGATCAAGAAGGAATATGGGATTTAGAGCAACATTTGTTCAGGAACTCCCAGACCAAAGATTTAGGCTGCTTGCAATATTTCCTTGAGATTGAAGCTGCTCAATCACTGACGAGTTTTGCTATTTCTCAAAGTAAATGGGCTCTTGAGTCTTGACATTCTAGAAGAGACACAGACGTCATATGATTGTAAGCCCAATCAATACCCATGCAAATATAGGTGATTAGTGCAAAAGCCAAATCATTACACTATGAAAAACTAGGTATTGCCTTTCCTGTCAATGTTGTGAATCAGTTTCTCAGCTCACCCTTCGATAGTTATTGGAATGAAGTTATTTGGATCCCTAGGTATATCAAGGGATCAACAAGCAAAGAGCTAGTTTATATGGGCAAGGGTCAGGCTGATATCATTGGTTACTCAATTATAGATTGGGTAAGTGAAACTAGTGATAGGAAGTTTACCTCAAATTACTGTGATCTTATTGAAGGGATCTTAATCTCATGGAAAGGTAAGAAGCAACTAGTGCTGCAAGACCAAGTGTACAGTATTATGCCATGGTTCACGTTACTTGCGAACTCCTATGGGTAGAACATTTGATCCAAGAGTTAATGTTTAGTGGGATAGGTCCTATGGATCTTGCTTGCAATGATCAATCAGCATTGTATTTTTCTTTAAATCCAATATTTCATGAGAGAACTAATCGCACGGAAGTTGATTGTCATTTTATAAGAGAGAGAATTCTCTCAAGCATGATCAAGACTTCTTCTGTGAGTTCTAAAGATCAATTGGCAAACATCTTCACCACCAGGTCCTGGAATAGTGTATATATGTGACCAGCTGGACACATACGATCATCTATATGCACCCTTGAGGGGGGCTGTTCATTTTTGTTGATTATGTGATTGATATTGTTCACTCTTTCTCTGTTTCCTAGCTTCCTCATTTAGAGATTGTTGTATCATAGGAGAGGTTTCTGTATCATAAGAAAATTTGTATTGTATCTTTTAAATTTAGGGATTTCTTTCTTTTTTTTTCCCTTGTATCTTTGAATCTATATATGTATACCTCAGAGCATTGTTCAATCAATCAATTCAATACAAAATATTACAATATTTTTCAGTTTTTTGTTTCAAGTACTTTTATTAGCAGCACACGTCAGAGAGATTTAGCCATCTTCATCCTATGTCTGGAATATTTTTGCTTCAGAAGAGCCATTTGAAATGAAATGAATTACAAATACCAATAAAAGCGGTAAGAAAAAGGTTTCTAAATCGTGAGATATCATCATGTATGAAACAATTTCAACATGAATTGAATTCTCGAGCAATTTCCTAAAAAAAAAGAATGTTATTTCTTCCATTTCAAATACTCAAACATAGGGTTAAACCAGTCCGGGTGAATTCAATGCACAAGATTCCCATAGAAATACTTCTCAATGGTTTTCCATAGAAACATTCCTCTCCGGCAAAATCACATTCTGATGACAATCAAATTCATCTTAAGATACTAATTGACAAGTAAATCAAATAGGAAGAAATGCTCGTTGACGAACAGAGAGCAAAAAGGGGCGGTTACCTCTGGAAGAAGTGATGAGAGCGAGATAACTCTGTTCAAGTTCAGACATGGAGGGAGCGTCTTTCTGAAGCAAACAAAGCTTAATCCGCTTGTAACCTTCATACACGCTTCGAATTTCATCCTTGTTCCGCCGCTTCGCAAGAATCTCCTCCTGAGACAGAGGCGGAGTTGACGGTGTCGGTAGGGTTTGAGGAGTGGGAGGGCGTGCTTCGGATGCCGGCAGTGACGGTGACGGTGACGGTGGAGGAGGTGAAGACGGTGGCGATTCGGGTAAAGGCTCGTAAAGCTTTCTCTTCTTCGGAGGCTGCTCCACTGAGGCCATGGCGAGTGACGACTGGACTGGACTCAGGACTCAGTGCGCCGCGATTTTTGCCATTATCATTATTTACTTTTATTAGTTAAAAAATAAAAATTACGGTTTTCTTTAATTATTTCCAAATAACTAATCGGTGTTCCACCTTCTTTAGAAAAAATATAACTTTTTCTTAAAAACTGTATTAAAATTATGATAGAAATATATTTATTACTTTTTAATTCCGTAATAAGGTACTAACGGTGTTGGTTAGCATTTTCATTAATGGTAGTAGATTAAAAATTATATAATTCCTTATCAGTTATCAATTAGTTGTTGGTAGAATCCAATTATATAATTTCTTATCAGTTATCAATTATTAATTAGTTGTT
This sequence comes from Canavalia gladiata, assembly GCA_037954105.1. Classification (NCBI taxonomy): domain Eukaryota; kingdom Viridiplantae; phylum Streptophyta; class Magnoliopsida; order Fabales; family Fabaceae; genus Canavalia; species Canavalia gladiata. The sequence goes on from CM075664.1 coordinate 45,938,578, forward strand.
GATAGGATCTAACTCAATAGAGATGAGATTTGAAGAGTTTAAGTAAAAAGGAAGAAAAAAATAAAAAAAAAATTAAAATGTAATTATATTTATTAGATGAGTTAGTTGAACAAATAAAAAAATGTAAATAAATAATGTGAAGGAGAGAATATAAAATATTTAAAAAATTATATTGTATTATAATAAAGAGAAATTTTTAAATTTTTTAAAATTTTTACAATTAATAATAAAAAAAATTATTTATATATTTTTTATCTAAATTTTTGTTATTTTGATATTGTTAATAATTAGTCTAATCTATTAAATTTTAATAAAAGAGTAAGATTAAACATAAGATTAATTATTTAAAAATTTTGAAAATTTTTTTAAGAAAATTAACCAATAATTAAAGGATGTAACTTCAAAGTGTAGATGCAAATGTATATGAGACAAAACATGATTGGTTTTCAAGGTATTAAATATTTGATAAGAAAATAGATATAGAAATAGAAAATAAACTTAAAAGAAGATGAAAATTTTCAATCAAACATCAATGATAAAAGGCTAAACCATCAAAGAAAAATAGGTAAAAGATGTTCTTCGAAGTATTTTAAAAAAATGGGGGAATCATACTTAGAGAGCGAAAGTAGAATTTCCTTTTTTTAATGGAACAAATTTATTATAAGAGCTCATGCAACATGAGAAGTGAATTGAACCAAATGAAAGAGTCTAAAAAGGTACATATTATTTTATAAGCATGGGAGGAATGACAATTCATTGATTTCAATTTGAGGAAAATAAAAATTAGGACTTTCTTAAAAAAAAGTTGGCAAAAATGTTAATTTAGCTTTTCAGATGATACAATCTTAATAATGTATATGAACATTTAATAAGTTTATGATAGAAAGGATGATGAAATTGTACATTCAACAGAGTTGTCAAAATGAGACATGGCTCAAGGCCAGCCCATTTAGCCCAAAATTTTGTCCTTACATCATGTGGCCTACTTAGAAGTATGATTTTTTTAAGTCTTAACCTACATAGCCCTTAGTTTAAAGGGCTTAGTTAGGGTTGATCCTCGAGTCAGTCATAGTCCTTTTTTTTATTTTTTAATTTATCTTAAAATATAATTTTTAAATTTAAATTCATATAACCTTTAAATTTCATCTTTTTTTTTATTTTTTCTCTCATTTCTTTATTTTTCTCTTTAAATAATCTTCAATATTTTTTATTATACTAAAATATTATTTAATTTATTTACTTTTATTTTTAGATTTTTTATTTTTCTCTAACAATTTTTTCATTTGTCTCTAAAATTTTTCTCTTTCTTTCTCAAATTTTTTTCAACTTTTTTATACTTTTATCTTTTCTTAATTTATTTTTTCTAATATATTTACCTCTCTATCTCTAAAATTATTCTTTTTCCATATTTTTTCTTTCATTTCTCTCTAAATTTTCTTATTTATTTTAATTTTTCATTACTACTTTATTTTAAGAGAGAAAAAAAAAGGAAAAAAATTTATAGAAAAAATAAAAATATTTGAAAAAAAAAATGAAGCTCATAAGTAACCAAACTATTTTGATCTTAGCCCATATGGTTAAAGTTGAGTTAGTTTGGATGAGTCAAATTGACACCTCTATTAATAAGAACACTTATTGTCAGATTAATAAAGAAAAAACAACTCCAAACTAATGCGATTTTTAGTCAAAATTTTCATAGAATAAGAAATATAATTATATAAGTTTATAAAGTTAAACAAATTTTACCTAAACTTACTGATATAGCAGAACTTGTTATTAAAGAAAACTAAGTTAGTGATCACCTATATTAGATATAACATCTTGGTTGAAGAAAATTGTCAAAGATGAATTAATCTTGTAACATTGGTCATTGTTTCCGTGTGATAAACTTATTTTGATTTTTCACATATAATTATGTGAGTAATGTTTATTTAAGATTATAAATTGTTTTGAACTTGTTGTATATTGATTATCATTTGTAGTTCTTTGAAGTTTACTTTTCCTAATTTTCATGAAGTGAAGGACATGATATCAGTTACATTTTTTCCACTTAATACAAATTTTTTTTTATTTTACTTGAAATGTTTTCGTTGTTAAAACTAATGTGAACGACTTGGTTCGACTCGCTAGCTTGTTAACTCAAGTCACATAAACTAAAAGTTAATAAATATAGAATATTTAAAATTTATAATTTATTAATATATTTTTTATAAAATAGTTGTCTAATTAAAAATTAAAAATATAATTATAGTCTATATAAAATATAAATATTTACATTTAAATTATTATTAATAATTAATAAATCAAATAACTAATTTGTACATTGGACATTTTAAATTTATATTTTGTTACCAATTTTAAAATTAAAATTTTTTCTATATATATAACTTATAATAGTATATATTATGATTAAGTTACATATTTTATCTATTTTATACAAAAATAATAAAAATTATATGCATTTAATTTATATATAATAAGCTGGTTCATGAACCAAATGAGTAGAATTATACATAGCTCAGGTTCAATTGTTTTAGTTAACAAGTTTAATTTTGTAGTTCAAATTCAGCTTATTTGGTTCATGAACTAAGTTAAACAAATTAATTATTGAATCAAGTCTCGAACTAATTTCGAGTTGGTTCGGTCAACTGTCATCCTTAGTTAAAATTATCTTCAAAAGCACAAGCGTTCATAATTTCATCTAGTAACCTTTCTATTTTTTAACCAAAATTTGCCATCAGCAGTTTAAGATAATAATAATTTTAAGTAACAATAATATAAGAGGATGAATGAATGAATAAGGAAAGGGAAAATTAGAGCACTACGAATCATCAGAGAGCATGACTTCGAGGAGGAAAAGGTACCAGAATTGGTTGATCAACTGTTGTACTTATCCTTATTTTTAGTGGGAGGTATGACTCAACCTAAGACCATGAAGCTTTATGAGGTACAATATAATGTTCCTATATTAATATGAATTGATAATAATGCTAGCCATAGCTTTATTACTTATAGTCTTGTGGATAAGATGGGGCTACTTGTGGTAACAACCCTTTCTTTTGATGTACATTTAGGAAATGAATGCAAGAAGAGCTCTCAAATTTATTGTAGGAGACTATAATTGATGTTGAAACATATGAGATTACTAGTGATTTCTACTTGTTTGAATTGAGAGGTGCTAACATTATTTTAGGGTATTTTGACTTAAGACTTTAGAGGATATTAAGGTGAATTAGAAATGATTAACCATGCCATTTTTTGTGTGATGGACAGAATATTAACATTCATATAGATCTAAGTTTTTTCAAGACTACAGTATCATCGAAGTTACTATTGAAAATTAAGGAGATACAATATGCTTCCTTTTTATTGTGTGTAATTGAATATGAGAATTAAGGAGATACAATATGCTTCCTTTTTATTGTGTGTAATTGAATATGAGAGTGAAATAATTGAATTGTATTTTTCAACTTAACAAGGTTTAGAATTGCAAAAACTACTTAATCAATTTAGTCATGTGTTTATAGATTCAAAAGGGACTGCCATTTTTCTATAATAATGACCATAAAATTCTACTCAAGGTAAGTTATGATCCGGACTATGGTATCATCGAAGTTACTATGGAAATTTAAAGAGACATAATATATTTTTCTTTTATTGTGTGTGGTTAAATGTAAGAATGAAATAATTAAATTGGATTTTTTAACTTAACATGGTTTACGATTACAAAAACTACTTAATCAATTTAATAACGTGTTTGTAAAGTCAAAAAGGATTACCACCTTTTTATAGTAATGACCATAGAATTCTACTCAGGATAGCGGTTAATGTCTTCCATTACAAATATCATCACATACATAAGAATGAGATGGAAAAATTGGTGGATGAATTATTAAAGTTAGGTTTAATTTATGCTAGTACAAATCCTTTTCATAACATAGTGATATTGGTTAAAAAGAAATATGTGAATTGATGTTTTTCATAAACTATAATATCTTTAATAAAACCATAATTTTGGATGAGTTCCAAAATCTCATGACGGAGGAAATCTTATAGTTATATAAGAAGTTACATTATTCTAAAAAATTTATCTAAAGGTCAAATACCATCATATAAGGATATATGAAGATGACATTTCATATGCATCAAGGTTATTTTGAATTATTGGTGATGCCCTCTTATGAATGTCCTTACCATATTTCATAGTGCTATGAATTCTACCTTAAAGTTTTTTCTCTATGGTTTGTGTTGGTATCTTTTGACAACATAATTATTTGTAACAACACTTTATAAAACCACTTTTCAAATTTGGAATAGTTTTGAAGATTGATAAGTGTTCAATACGACACTTATTTGGTATATATTTTAATATAATTGTAAGCAATTGAAGCATAAAGCACCACTAAGTATGAGAAAATGATAGAAAATTGAGTAACCCATACACAACCTGGAAAATGCAGTTTTAAAGTCTTTTAAGCGTTAAGATTGGATTTAGGGTTGGAACTCAGATTTAATAACATAATTGTGAATGCTCTAGGAATAAAGATTCGTAGTTGTGAGATCGTTTGAATTTTTAAACTTACGGTTCACTCCAATTAGGAATTACTAAGGGATTATGATTTCTAATTCGGGTGAAGTATTGATAAGTCAAGAGATTGACTTTCAATTAATAGTTGTGAATTCGATCTTCAATTATTATTCATCTTGAATGCACATAATGATCTAGTACTACATAGACAAAGTTTGGTAAAATCCAACCCTAACATTCTCCATAAACTGATTTCTCTCACATTCAAATCATATATAGAGTGCTGGACAGTTCTAGGTTCACTTTTAATTAGTTTTGTGCATGTCGAAACAGTATTTCATCTTATTTAACAAAAAAAAAACCAGTACTTATAGTTATTTTATATTTACGTTGCTTACACACCGAATCGTGTTGCCTACACATTTTTATAACTGAGTTCAATTAGTGGATTAGTTGGAATTCAATACTTGAACGAAATCCCTATGTAGACGATACTCTTTCTCACTCTTTACTCTGTAAAACGATAAGGTGCACTTGCCTTCATCGAGTTCTATACCAACAAAGATCTTGAAATAACATCAATTTTTTGCTAATAAAAACAAATGTTTATTTGGTCAAAGACGAATGGAATATGTAACCATATGATTTCCAAAGAAGGTATGGCAATGGATGCAAAAAGCTATATGTTATTCTTCAGTGTCTTTCTCCTAGAGATATTAATTATTTACAAGTTTTTAGGTTTAGAAGGATATTATCAAAGGTTTATTTGGGATTAAGGGAAAATTTCTCTCTTGTTAAGTGATTCATTGAAAAGAAAAATTTTGTGTGAAATTGGATAAGCCTTGAAGAAGTTATAGATACTTGTTACATTAGCCCAATGCTAGCCATGATAAGCTTCTCTAAACCTTTCACAATAAAGTCTGATACATCATGAAAAAGATTAGAAAAAATGTTATCTCAGGATAAAAGACTAATGATATTTTTTAGTAAAGGTTTATCATATTTACTTTGGCAAAATTTGTACAAAAAAAGAACCTATAGCTTTAGTTATTTTCATTAAAAAAGAAGTTAATCTCTTTCTATTCGTTGGAACAATGAGTCACCATATGTAGACATTTGAATTAGTTGACTTTATATTTGGGTTATGAGTTTGATATCATTTATAGGGTTTGTACACTTATAAGTAGTGGATGTCTTATATAGGAAAGATGAAGATAGAGTTACAAACAATTTTTATACCTTTTTGACAAGATATTGACTTAAATGATGTTGAAGTTATAATTAATTCAATGTTGCAAAAAATAAGAGAAAATATGCTTAAAGAGCTTAACTTTTATTTTCATTATACATTTAAGAGTGACAAGTTGTACTATAAACATCATCTAATTTTGATTTTACTACCTCAACTTGGATTCCTAAGTTAGTATAATAATTCCATGTCATATCTATATTAAGACACTCAGAATTAAATTTATAGGCAAATGATTTAAAAGTTATATTAAAGTGGAATAAAAGAAATAGTATCCACATTATCAACAATATATCATATTTGTTAAAGGAGTAAATATCAAGTTTCAATGTTAGCAAGCCTCTTACACATTTTATTTATTCTAAATGCAATATAAGAAGAATTAAATATAAGTTTCATTGTTAGGTTGTCAAAAAAATATGAAGCTTTTATGCAACTTTAGTTGTAGTAGATAAACTAAAAAAATATGAACATTTCATTTACCCACACCACCCTTGTAAAACGTGCATGGTAGTTAAAATTTTCATTAGAAAGATAGTATGATTCCATGGAATTTCAATTTCCATATTTAATGATCATAATCTCACTTTTATAAGTGTTTTTCAATAAAAACTTTTCTTTTATAGGAAACATAATTTATAAGGAGTGCAAATACCACAAAAATAGATGGATAAACAAAGGTCTTAAACCATACCTTGGAGACATATATGCTTTATTTTATCTTTGAGTAACTAAAGATTTGGATTTCTCATTTGTTATGGGTTAAGTACTAGCATAACATTAGGTTTCATAGTATTACACAACAAATTTTTTATAAAATTTTTACTCTAAACCTTTCTAGCACTTACAAAATTTATTCTAGAAAATATTATAGTAAAAACAACTCCATAAAATTTAATAGATAAGGATAAGCTTCATAAACAACTCCAATATCATTTATTAAAAGTTCAGGATTATAAGGTTAAATTTACATACATAAAGTAATAATCTAATCCAAATAAACCAAAGATTAAATATATCTTAAAATTAGACCTTATCACCAATGATCCATACTCACAAAAATTCATCTTAAGTTGATTGTTTGTTATTATGATCCTTATTTGGTGTTAAAGCAAGTCAGGCTAATAACTTCCAAGCTTTCATTTCAAATCATGATTGTATATATCTAGTTTTCCTTGTCACAACTCACACAACAATAGAAAACTATATTGTAGAACTTGAAATACTAGCAGAATATGAAGAAAAAAATTATTTAGAGCACTAATCCAATACTAGGATCTTGTATAATTACACAACATGGAGAGAAAAAAAAAAACAAATGTTAATTAAGTGTTCTTCTACTCATGGTGAAGAAGTAGGGGAGCTTAGCGGTCAATTTTGGATGGTTACGGGTTAAAAAATTAAGAGCCGTTTAAAACTAAGCTTCTAATAATCTCAATTGTTGACCAAAAAATATAGTAACCATTCGATTCTCGTATTATATCGGTGACAGGTTATGTGGATGAGTTTAGTCAATCTTTTTTTAATTTTTTGCTGGAATTTTAATTGAATATGATTTTATTTATATTTATAAATTTTATGTTTTAGAATCAGAAACATAACATAAACCCACGAAACATGAACCAAAAACAAAGAAGCACAAAATCATACTGAACCAGAAACTGAGCATAAAATCACAAAAAACTACTGAACCAAAAACAGAGTACAAAACTACAAAAGATTAAACCAAAAACAGAATATAAAAACATGTAATATATCGGAACAACGAAAGAATAGAAATAACAGGAACATTGAACATTAACATTCGATAATATATCGATTGGGTTTGGTTTCCGATGATAAAATTTTTCAAAATCATCTCTGACCGATCTATTCTGTATTTAACCGTAAATTTTTACCTAAATAATCTGAAAAAATGTAACACCCATCCATTTATACCGATTATTCTTTGGTTATTTACAATTTTGAACGTTTACAGATCTGTGCTCACCCTATGAAAAAACTAGTTAAAAAGTTGTTACAGTTTTTAAACTTTAACCTTGAGAATAAAGTTTAACCGTAGAAAGAAGCATTGCTAAAATCCAACACAACATAAATAAAATTTAAAGAGTTTATTTAAAAAAAATTAAAATTTCAGTAGGTTTGTTAAACAAGTTAATTAAATAATTAAAAATAAATTTAAATAAATAGCATGAAGGAATAGATATAAAATATGTAAAAAATTATCTTTTATCGTAATAAAAAATACCTCTTAAAGATAACTTTATTCCTTACATTCTCATTATTAATAACGTTTTTTTTTATCTTTTTATTTTTTCTTTGCTTAGAGGTATATATAGTTATACTTAATAATATATAATATAAAATTAACAAATAATTTTTATTAAAATTATAATATTTAATATTACTAATATATTAAAGCATCTTATTTCTATTTACACTTTTATATATATATATATATATATATATATATATATATTCATTACTTATCATTTGGACATAAATTAAAAAAATGTTTATTAAATTAACTAAAAGTATAAAGTTACATCATTGATCAAAATGATATATTGGTGAGTCACTATAAATTAACTGTCTTATACAATATTAAATAATGAATGGATAAGATGTTTCACCGGTCAATTATTAATCAAATTGATGTAACTATTATTTGTAAATTAATTCCAATTCATAAGTTTTTGTTTCGCAGTAAAAACCGTTTTTTTCCCCCAACTTTTCAATTCCTCGAAGTACCGATTTGTGTAAACCTGTATTAAAGTCAATAAGGGACGCTCTTGCTGCCAACCAAACTCCAAAGCTAAACAAGGAGAATAGCATGGATTACGGGCAAAATGACTCTCATGTATACTAAAAGTAAATTACATCGATCTATTTCCATCTATTTATGATCGTATAATTTTTTTAATATTTTTTTAAATTAAATTTAGAATGTATATAGATGTATCATTGCTTTGGATCACGGTTGAAGCCAAGCCTGATGGTTGAGCTCAAGATATGTATTAAGAAAAAAAATAAAAATAGTTTCACTTCTGCATAAGAAATTGGAAGAAGCACCCTGCAGTGTTGTTATATAAGCAAGAACTTGATAAATATTAATAGCTTGTGTACTTTCTGGAAGCCGAGTTTTGTTGGAATTCAATTTTTTTTCTTCAGCAGAACCTTCATATTACAACGTGATTTTTAACTTTGATATTGGCGCGAAGGTAACTCAACAGACTAAGAATAGACATGGACGGAAGAACAAAGATGACAGATTCATGGAACGATGGTTCCTATTTGGTAACTTATTTCAATCACGAGTATGCTCCCACTTTCTCTCTCCCAAGTTCCACTGTAGATCTGTACCCTCCAAAGTGGCATGTGAGGCAAACAGATCAGCTACAATTGGTTGTTAATTATAAAAGTTAAATATTCTTATTACGTTTCTGTTTTGTTAAACTTGTTGTAATTTGATTTGATATAATTTATTTTCAAAAATGATAATTCACAATATTCTTAGTTTAATATATATATATATATATATATATATATATATATATATATATGTGTGTGTGTGTGTGTTAATGTTTGATCATCCTTTTGATTTTGCTATATTATACAAAAATGAAAATTTTCTACATAAATATTATTTAATTATACACTTGAACCTAATTTATAAAAATAATAAATCATAATTTAATGACTTTAATATTCTTAGCTTAATGTGAAAATGTAGACCAACCTGTCTTATAATATTAATATTACTAGTTATTGAACTCATATGACACCGGACATGTTTGTTGTTTGAAAAGCTAGTTTTTTAATTATAGTTGATTATTTTAAATTTTAAATATTGTTAAATAAATGTATTAAAAATGATAGAAAAAAAGTTTATAAATTATTATAAGATCAAGACAACAGTAAAATGAAAATGTTCATATTTTTAATGAAAATTACAAATTACAAATAACAAATATAACAAAAAGAATTTGTATGAAGTTTGTGAAAAAATTAAAATTTATTATATATAAATATCTTGGCCGTAATTCATTACTCAAACTATATGTTGACTGGAAAAAACAAGTCATTTGAAGATCTTCACTTGATAAGCATTATCCTATAACAACCTATATGAAAAGCCAAGTGCATGTAAGCATAACAAGGGATGGACTATTGATCTGCCGTCATTTTATTTCAATATGTCTCTAATCATTTCATAAATGTTAACATATAGTTTATTCTGATCAAGTATTTTTTTGTAAGCCATTTACAATGGAAGCACACATGCAATATTGGACTATCATCATCCATCCTATAAAAGAAATTAAAAATGGAAATCAGATATGTTATTACTACATCAATCACATTTAAAGAAGTAATTTTTAGTCTAAATAACCATAATTGTATCCTACAAACCTGACGAAAGTTTCTCTCTATATATATATATAACTAGAATTTTAATTATTGTCATCATATATATTTAAAAAATTGTTATCTATCAATAATATAATAATTGATATTAAATTTTGTTGGTATCTGTGTAGATGTGTATAAATGAGCAATCCTACGCCTTGTGAGGACGTTATATTCAGTCAACCAACCCAATTAGTAATTAATAATGTAAACTGAGCAATGCTGTACCTTGAAATAAAGACATTATAGTTGTCTAGAGTAATTTTGCATGAGCACAAACTTAGCACATCGTATTTGGACGCAACCTATCACAAAATTATAACATCTAAAATAAAAGTAAGAAAATGACAACTGGAAAAATAACTCCACCGAAAAAGGCAAATTACCCACGTTTTGCTACTTCTACTTCTACACATGCAATTAGACTCTCTTGCATCTCCTTCTTCTTCCCTGCATCTCCTCTAGAAAGGCACTTAGCTTTACAATATAAAGCATGCTCATAATTTATTAGGGAATTTCTCCTTACTAAACCATTGATGTTACAAAATAAATAAATAAATAAAAATACGTACGTTCACCGGAGAATGCTATATTTCTCATATGTTAAAAAATAATGATAATAATAGTAAAAATAATAAAAGAGATAAAATAAATGAGTAGAGATATTGTAAAAATATTTACAGACAAAAAAAAAGTTATGCAAAATCTTAGTGTTCACATGTTCATTTGATTTATATACTCCCATTGAGTCTATGTGACTCACCTTTTCCTTAATCATTTTTGTTCAGATTAACAGACAATTGAGTTGTTGGTTATTGGGAGTGACAATCCTTTTCAGTGGAGTATTTCCTTGGTAGGTTTCTATTGTTTTGTTGACCTTATTTAACCTTATGTTTCTTTGAACATTCTACAATTTTAGGAAGCTGGTATTGTTATTTAAAAAAAAAAATAGATATTTTTTAATATTAAAGTGATATAATATTGTATTATTTGGAAGTCTAATACTGTATACAGTATACTTACATGGTCATCTTACAGATCGTCCAGCTTCTTGCAGATCTCAATTAATCAAGACTTCATAGATCAGGTCTTGGTTAAAATGTTCATGAATTGTTTTTATCAATGCCAAAAGAATGAGCTGAAGGAGCTATAACATGTACTTCCTTTGTTTTTTTTTTATCTGTACTTATTTTTCAAAAAACTGTTCTTTTTTAATTGTTATTTTAAAATTTTAGAGTAATAGTTATTATTATTATTTATTACACTTATTATTTCTCATATTAATTAATAAAAATAATAATATAATAATTTTAAAAACATAAAAATATTAATTAATTTCCCTAATTTTAAAAGAAATGGAGGGAGTATATTTTTTGTTTGAGCTCATTACTACATGTTGTTTGAATGTAAGACAGACCCTATTCCCCAAGTTAGAGCAATAAGGTGGCTGCCTAATCATTTAATGATTTGGACAAAAGTCAGAAACAGACGGCACGTGATTAATGAACAAGTCACTATTCTGTTTGAGCATGAAACTGCTATTTTATTCACATAGCCAATAATAACAAGTTAGAATACATATAGTTCAATTTTATTTTAATTTTTTTTTCTAAGGAGTTGGTTTCCGTTTGGTTGTTACAACGGTAAACAACGTGTCCTCTAGCCTCATTAAGCTCATAGTGATGGAGAATGTTACAGGTTGAGTTTGACACCAATGTCAAGTCCATTATAAGCAAGTGGAGCGTACATCCATAGATCATCGGAGCTCAAAAGCTACAAAAGAAAAAAAAACAATAGTTATATCTTCTTTATTTTTAGAAACCTCATATAAAATTATTTTCATTAAATAAATTATCTCTAAATCATTCTGAGAAAACATTGATTTTTTTAATTTTATGTAAACCGTGTACATACCTTAATCTGGAGCTGCAAAAATTTCACGTAATTGACTGCTTCTTCAAGCATTGTACTTATATCAACCTGTATTATACACCATCATACATGAAATTAATACCCTAACATAATTCCATTTGATTTGGCTAATACATGAAACAAGAATTAGCCAATGTTATTTACCTTTGTTCCGTTTGGGACAAGATTCTGTAGGATTCTTAGTCGCTCATTTATTCTCTCTCTTCTTTTCTGCAAGATTCAAGAAGAGTAATATATAAGTACCACACACAAACCATATACTATGCAATCACATCACATGAATGAAAATAAACAAGAATATATCCTTGTCCTCCACAATATGTAGGTTGAACATTTTAGTTCTTTATAAAAAAATTATTCATCTCTTGGTCATTTTTTAATATTTTTTTTAAATTGAATGTTGTTTTATAAAATTAAAGATTGTCGAAAAATTTTAAAAATTTGAAGAACTTATAATTCAAACAATCTGAAATACTAACTTGAAAATTTAGTGAAATAAATAAATAGAGGCTTTGTATTTGAAGTAATTAATTATGTACCCTTGCATATAGACTTTGGGGATCTGTTGCTGATCCTCTGCTGGCTCTTGTTTTTCCATTTGAGTTGAGGGCAGATTTAGATCCTGAAGTAGCTCCTCCACTATTTTCTTGAGAAGCATTATCATCCTCAGACATGTTACTACTAGAGCTTTGTCCATCTGATCTTGTATTAGTCTCTTCTATCTCTTGATCCCCATTGCTGGTAATTTTCTGGTTTCTCTTGGATCGTGCATTTTTCATGCATCCTTGCCCCTGATTGTGGAACACAACAAAGTACTGTTACAAAATTTTTCACCTTTCAATGCAGATTAACAAAGGAATAATATTCTACCAAATTACTCCTAAAATTTCAAATTTTGATCAAATTAATCCTTTTCTTATAATTTCAAGGATTAAAATGAGTGATGCACTGTTAAGTTAGAAATTGAATTAATCATTATTTAATAATTTCAGGAACTGAAATGAAAATTTTGTAATTTTAGCTATCAAATTGATCGATTGTTTTAACTTCAGTAGAAACTAAGAAATGAGAGACAAAACTTACATCTTTTAAAACACGAGGCTTTTTCTTGTGATTCTCAGATCTGTTGTTCATTTTATCTTCAGCAGGCACATCAGGCTTCCTTTTGAGCTGCAACTGCTTGATTGGAGAAACAATATGTTCCATTTGGCTGTGATCAGAATTCTCCAATCTGTCACTTCCCACATCTTCATTCAACTTCACACTCTCTTCCATTACAATGTCAGCAAGTGAAGGGACAAAAGAGGCAAAAATTTTCTCATCCATGGAATACACACAGGTATTATTATTTGGTAGTACATGATCAGGGTAACTAAAATAGTAGTTTGCATGACCCTGGTTGGCACCACTACAATTGCTACTGTAACTACTTTCTTGAGAAACATATTGTGAATTTGAGTTGCGAGCATCTAAAGAATAAAAGATATGCTCATTTTGAGGAGCAGAGAAAAATGTGTGTTGTGTTCCAAATTCATCACCATCTTCCCCTACCAGAAATGGACTTTGAGCAAGAAATTGTGGTGTGTAATATTCATGCTCCTCACTAGCAAACATTCTGCCAAAGCAATCCCATTCTCCATCAGGGAATGCTCCTACAGATTCCATTTCTGTATTATGTGTGTTTACAAAAGAAAAGGGACTATTCTTGTGTGGTCTAATGCCACTGCAAAGAGAGCTAATTAAATGTTAGTTTGTTTGTTTGGCATAAGCAGAACTTTAGACACACATTTATACCCAATCCCAAGAAAAATGTTAGTACAAGCATTGACTTAATTTGTAAATAGCATTTAAAAATGGTAATTATTGTGTGATGGATAGGTCCTCGTTCTCTGTAACTGAACTCAGGATAGTCCACTGAGGGGCCAATAGAAGGCAAATTACAACTCATATATGGGACCAAGTTCATGCGTGATAATTTAGAATAATGTTAACTCTTGAATAGGTTTTAAACACCTTAGGCTTATTAAAATTGTCCTCCTCAACATGGGAACGAGGGGTCTAAGTGTAATGATTGAGAGGTGACTAACCGTGATTAATGAGTGTCTTAATTAATGGTGATAGTGATGTAGTTAGAAGTTAGAACTTGAGAGCAATGCATAATAGCATGCGCGTTTTTGATATTGAACAATGAACAACGAACGTGGGAGTCTCCATGAATATAATAAACAAAATGGAATTCTGCAAGGAAATTAAAAAAATGAAGGTCTAAGGACGGCCACATCGTGGGATGAATCTCACATTCTTTAATTAAAGTACTTTTTGGACCGACACAGCAACCGTGGAGTTCGTTCATTGTCTCCTTCGTTTAACAAACAACTTCACCATTGCTCCAACCCTTCAATCACTTCTATTTACAGCATACATTTCTATAACCCTACCATATATTACATTTTTTTAATATTTTAAAAAAATTATTATCTATTAATTTTAATGACATTTTCAAAAATATTATATCTAATCTATATCATAAAATATTATTAGTAATATTTAAAAATGTTATCTATTAATTTTAGTAATACTTTTTAAAAATGTTGTATCTAATATATATTAATATATATAATAATAATAATAATAAAAAAAATTATAATTTAAATATAAAAATATTTTATACCATACTTTAATATGAAATTTTATAACATTATTTTTAAACTCTAACATTTAAGTAATTTTTACTTCTATTGACAAATTTTATTAACAATTTTATTTTATATATTTATAGATTAAAAAAATATAGACATATATATATATATATATATATAAATATATTAGGAAATTTATAGTTTAGTTTGATTTATTTTTTATACAAATTTATCCAAATCCAACATAAAAATATTATGTGATTTGGTTCGATTTAAATTTAATGTTACAATTAAATTAAAATTAATATTTTACTGTTTAATTTGGATTAATTTTTTAATTTTTATTTTATTAATTTATTTTTATATGACTATTAAGATTAGAGATGGATAACTTAACGAGACTGTAAATTGAAGTGATTTTGTTATGAAAATAAATAAAAATAAATAGTGATATATTAATTAGAGAGATAAAACTATGAAAGTAGGTTGGATTTGTTAATAAAAAATATAAATAAAAAATAAAAATAAATAAGAAAAGAAAAAATAGTTTATATATGGAAATATAATATGAAAAATAATATTAATATACTTGCTTCAATTTTAATAATAGAAACCAAGAATTAAATCAAATCATAAAAAATAGAATTTTTATAACTTAAATTTTTGATATATTTAATTTTTAAAATTTTTTTAATTCAATTTACTGCTTAAGTTTTGAACATCCCCTCACCCCCACACACTAGTCTAAAATATTTTTTTTCTTATAATCTCATTAGATTAACTTTATAATGTAATCTTCACACATGATTTTCAATTTTAACAATAGAAGTGGGATTTTTATTTCATCAATCACCAGACCTGTTTATTCAATACTTCATAAATAGTTACTTCAAAACATCAATAGTTAAATAAATCTAAACATTTATGAATATATAATTTAATTAAATTTTAATTTTTTTGTGTTTTATTAAAAATCTTTCTCTGGTGGTAAAATAATTCAACCTTAATTGAATATTTAAAATTAAAAAATATATCATCACGCAAAAACATTATGAGATTTCTATTCAATGTATTACCTAGTATATACTATAAAAATTTTGATATATAAAATTAAAATATATTAATAATTAAAAATTCAAAAAATAAATTAAAAAATACTATTAAAAATTATTATAATTTATAAAAATAAAAATGAAGATAGTAAAACTTATAAACATTGGTTGTAAAAAAAAAGAATATTAATTATTTAAGGAAAACTATTATATTTTTTAAAACATTTATCATTTTTTTTATTTATACCACAAATGTCTTTCACTTATAACAATCCTACTCGAATTAGATAAGACCACTATAAGGAGAAAAACTTATCCTCTTAATTTTTAACAAAGCTGCACTATCCATAATTCAAATGTAAGAACTTTGGTTTAGTTGTATCAACCTATATCAATTGATTCATATGTTCAATGTAAAAATTTATCACGTATGCTTATAGTTTTTATTGTTTTATTATTTAAATTGATTTTTCAAAAATTATTGCTAATAAAATTATAAAAATAATATATAATTTATATATGCTTAAAATAAAATATATTAATATTTTTATATGACCAATGTTCGCTGTAATGCATAGTAAGTACCTTATTAAAATTTTAAATTATTTTTTATTTATTCAAATATAAACTTATGTTATTATAAAAATAAATAAATGTAATTGTTAATGATTGATTCTTGAAAAAAAATGTTTTTTTACATTTTTCAAAGTGTGTATATTTTGAGAGTGAAAAAAAATAGAAATATAAAAAATATAAATAATAAATATAATAAGTAATGTGATAGAAAAAGAAAAACATAAAATTTCAAAATATTTAAAAATAATAATAAATAAAATAGATAATGGTGTTTAAAATTCTAAAATTATTAATGATATAATTAAAAAATGTTTTAGCTATTACTAAATTACAAAATCAAAATCCATATATTAAAAGGTTATAATCATATGACAAAAAATGTTAGACAATTTATTTTATATACAATAATATAAAATTTTTACAATATTTTTCTCTATAAAATTCATTCAATCATTTTATCTTATACTTTTTTACTTCTCTTATTATTTGTTATGTGGTATAAAAAATTGTATAAATACAATTTCTTATGAATAATTATCCAAGGAAAAATTATGATGGATAACAAAAAAAAAATTTACTATGTATTTAAAAAATATGAACCGAAAGTTGAATTGTTATAAAAATTTATTTAATTATGAGGAAAAATTATTTAAGGAATGTTTATAAAAAATTATAAAAAAATATTATGACTCTCATAAATATTTTTAATTTATTTAATAAAGTTAAATAATATATTAAAACAATTTTTAAATTTTAATAAATCTTACAATTAAATTTATAACATAAATATTCTTATAGTAAAAGTTTTACATAAATAGTTAATTAAAATATTTATCCAAAAAACAACCATATTATACAATGCCTCATACATTTAATTTGTTTAACCGTGTTTGAGACTATATCATACTGTAATATCTCAAAGATCATATTCTCCAGGCTGTAGGGCACACTTGCGAATCAACACTTCGCATAATGGTTAACACAACCCCTATATACAAATTCCACCAAACCAAATGCTATCGTCAATATAACTTAATTAAAAATCCCAAAGAGGATAACTTGTATTCTTGGAAGCAGGATTATAGTTTCTGCACCTCAGATACAAACTCATTTTCATCCACAAATAGCATTTTGACAAAGTTATGATTAAAATATTGTTTGAATACAATTATCGGTCGGCTATAAACAATATATAACTTTGAAGAAAGCCTAAAACAATTATTTTTCCTTTAAGGTAACAATTTTAAAATTATAATCCAAATAAATATGAGCCAAGATCCAACATATATACAATCAAACTCCTCTTAAGATATGAAAATACTTTAATTCAACGAAAAAACCTATAGTAAAATGAAATACTTGTAGAAAGGCGAGATGATGCTCGCGTTAACAAGAGTTCCAATAGAACATAGTAAAATGAAATACCTATAGACACACAATGACGCTGGAGTTATACTAAGAGGATCAAGATCCTATCTATTTAAAGAAGAGGTTCATTTAGAGAGAGAAAAAAAAAGTAAATATGTATGTGAAATTCAATTTATATGGAAGAATGATAAAAATATATATATATATATATATATATATATATATATATATATATATATATATATATATATAGAAAGAAAGAAATAAAGAAAATGAAACGAAAAAGTAAAAATGGAATAAGAGTTACACAGCAAAGTTAAGAGAAACAAGACGTAGCTTTAATTTGTTTGATAGGCAAAGTAAAGAAATAGTGGAAACCTGATCAATGCTAAGTCCTTTTTATTTAAATTTCGGATATAGATAAATTACTGATTTAAGTAGGCCTTGTTGCTCAAATTTAACTCACTGAGAATTTGGGGCTGCAGGGGCCAAAAAGCATCTTCGGCAGGAAAGCCTGTGAAGTTCTTGAATATATCCATACACTCTGGCCAATCATGTGTATAGAATAGTTCTTCGTATACCCAGTTTTTTTTTTACATCTAACCATTTTCTTTTTCTTTTTTTTGGGGGGGGGGGGAGTTATTTGTTCTTTTAAAACAAATCATGATTTACAAATTATAGTCTAAATAAACATTAGCTGCAAGGTTGTTTGAGAAAATTTGTATTGTGGACAATTTATGTTAACTTTCTCTCACTTAAGCATGGTGTCCTCAAGAGTTGTTATTCTAATAAAAAAATTGTCTTAAAAAAATGAAGAGTCTAATTAAGTATGCATCTTATTAATTAACCTTTGCACTTATGCTTAAGGGAAAGCTAGCACAAAGCTATGGACTAGGGGAGAGGGGAAGAGAGGAGTCCCTCCCCAACTTTATGTATTTTATAAAATAAAATTTATCATCATATAATTTATTAATATAATTATGTACGTGAAATTTTATTCATGTTAGACCTCTCTTTTAGGTGTTTTATATATCGATCAGTCATGAAGGAAAATTCTTTATTCCTAAAAAAGGAATTTTGTTTATTTTATGTATGCAATAGTATTTTTTTAAAAACAAAAATAGTTCTTAAAAGTGACTTGTTCCTTGATGTTGTTTTTTTATTAGAGTTAGCATAATTTTTTCGCATTAGCTTTTAATATACATTTCTTCTACACTCCCTTGAAAACAAGCTGTTTTTTTTTTTTTTTTGAATTTGGATCATATCTCTTATTATTGAATAACAAGATATGATCATAATAATAAAGAAAAAAGATATTTTTTTTCATAAGAATTCATCATGATTAGTTGTAAAATTTGTCAATTATATTTGTTAAAAATTATGTTATTCTTTTTCTAACGTGGCCACATCTTGTAACTCAATAAATATACCAGCAGGGAAACCAATTCCCTTTTTTTCTTTTGTCTTGGCAAGTAATTTGACACTTTACAAACATGCTAAAAAATGTAAAGAAAAAGTTATCTCAATCTAATATTTTTCTTTTTCAAGTCCAAGTTTAAATTGCCGCCGGGTTAAGGCATCTAAGAGTATAATTAACATGGTGAAAATGCATATTATCTGAACAATAGAAAGTAGGCCAAGGGGAAGTGACTATTACTATTCCTATGTCTATTAACTCTCTTATATAACTAGCTAGATTTTTTTTTTCTAAAATATCACTATTATTAATTTAACCAATAAAAGAAGATATTTTAAATAAAAATTTCTTGAATGATTCGTGGGTGTTAAATAAAATCATAGAGGCTAAGAGAACATTTTGCCCCATTTGTTTCTTAACTATTGAAAATCGATGTATTGCTATATCAAAAACAGAAAGTTATTTTGATGAGGCAAATATACTTCCAACTCATTGACAGCAACGAAGTACGCCACCATACGGAACATATTTGACGTTGCCGTCAGTTTCCATCGCACCCCACAAGTCAAATTAAGTTGTTTATGTGTGGCAAAAAAATCTTCGCGTTTTCCTCCAGCTGTGAGTGAAACTTTCTTTCTCAACTTATTGAATAAAAGATGAAGGTACAATAATACTAATATTAAATTCAATCTAACATTATCTGGGTACCTACTCTTGGTATTAATGTATTCAACGAGGAACAAAAAATGTAGGTTAAATAAATATCTCACTTTATATTATGTATAAAAGAATGACAAATGTCAACTGGTACACTAAAACACATTGATTAAAGTGTTCTACTACTAGATCAATTAGGCTTAAGCTCAATTTACCAAAATACTTCATTTTAATTATAGCAATCAATTAAGTTAGTGGATTACCATCTAGCTGAGATTTAAAACACACCTACAATCATAAAGGTACACTTCATATGCTCTCCAATAGGGAATATCTTCATCCTAAACTTATCCCGTCTACATGCTCAGCTCAAGACTATTCAACGATTAAAAATTTTACTGCTATATTGAATATATCACATGGGAGAAATTTTTTAGTCTCATACAATGACTCACTCATATCCAAATTCTATCTAAAGGACATGAAAACATCACCTTGATAAATATTCATTTTTATATTGTTACTCTCTTGAAATATACTCATTGATTTGAATATTAAAATCTTATTGCAACTAGTCCACTATTTTGCTCATGATTTTAGCAAACTGGCAGCACCACACCTTCATTGCAAGAATATTTGGACCTAATTTGTGAACCTTTTAACTACACCAAATCATTAACATTATTAAAATATATTTTTACTATATAATTTTTAATATATTTTAACACAATATTTATTAAAAATAACAATTTTTTTACTCATAGCTAATTTGAATCCTTTCATATTTTTGAGAAATATTATATGGTAAGATGGATACATTTTTATCAAATTTAATTTGTGAATCTTATACACAATGATGAATTTTTATTTTAAAAAAATTATATATATACTTTTAAAGAAAAAAATCTACTTATTTTAGAAGTAATTTATGTTAGAATTATTTTAATAAATAATTTTTAAATTGTTAAATTTTATTAATTTAACCATTAAATTAATTTTTTTATTATGTATATAAATTTATAAATTTTTATAAAATTTTAAAAAAATTATTAAATAACTTTAATTAATATATAGTAGAAGAAATATATTATACACTAAATTAAAATTATTTAATAAAATATTAAATTATTTAAAATTTTATATATAAAATTTTATAAACTTAATCTACATAATAATTTTTTTAATTTAATAGTTAAATTAATGAAAATAAACAGTTTAAAAAATTATTAAATAAAATATCTCTAATATCAGTTATTGTTAAAACAAGTTGATTTCTTTTGATATTTTGTAATATAATTATATTATATTACTTAACAGCATAAAGTTATGAAACTTTGAAAGGGATGCACCCTAAAAGAAATTAAAGAATAAGTGAATGGCGAAATGGGTACACATTACAAGAGAGTGACTACATATGCATTATGCATGACGGGGACAATAATATCTACGAGAAAGCTAAGAGCCCAGCTGTGATATCGTACGTAAGATTAATGGAATTCCTGAAGGGATCGTACATTAAGATTAAATCCAAGTTATCTGAACAAAGCCAATAAACACTTCATCTATATATCCATAGATTCCGCCGAATCCTGCGCTCCCATTCTTTCCACGCGTCAAATATCGAATGCTCATCTCCTTATTTATTTTTTTATAGCATTTGTCTTCGAAGAAAGTTGGATGAGGTCTTCGTTGTTCGTTGGAAATTGCACCGGCCATTGCACGACCTTTGGTAATGCTGTAAAGAAACCTTAAATCCCCAGCACCAAGCGTTTTAGGAGTTGAAAAGCCCAGAGAATAAAATCTAGAAGCTTAAGATAGGACATGAAAATGAAATATATATATCATTTTTGGAGACCCAATAAATCTACTATTATTCCCTCTCCAAATTCTGTCTATTATGCCGTGCCCTCGAGTTCTCGTTTTCGTTGCACTTCAAAATTAGGTTTGATAGTTATTATAAAGGGGTGAAGTTTAATTTATTTTCAAAAATTAATTTAAAAAAATGTCTAATTTTATAAAATAGTAATCCTCCTTTATATTTAAAATTGAACATTTAATACGTAAAATTTAAAAATTAATATCTACAGCTGATTGTCTAATATATTAATTAAAACCTAATAGTTTTTAATATTGTATTAAAAATAAACTAGCCTAACTTCTAAAAATTAATCAAAAAATAATTGCATCAAATCTTATAAAAAATATTTTAATCATATTCTTAGTTATCAACATTTTAACATGTATTAGGGTTCGTCTCCCAAATGTTAAAACACTAGCATTGAGATTCATTGACAGCTTGTTCTGTCTTTATTAAACTGCCTTACCAACCCAACCAAAATATATTATATAGCCTCATCCACGCAGCGTGATCCTATCACTGCTTTTCTGTAAACTTGTATTGTCGCTTGATGTTGGTCACATATACATGATCAATTTGCCACTATTTCTACAGATAATTTTTGTAGTGATATTTCATATGGTTATAAACATCGATCACAAATTCTTAATTATTTATTTATGTCTTTTTTTTGTTACTTTCCGTTACCGTTAACGTTAACGTCCCAAACTCAGCCGGCAAGATTTTTATATAGGAACTTTTAAGAATGAAACTAATTCAAACTAAACTGTATAATAAAATTGAATAATACTGAAAAATTCAACGAAAAATAAAAATAAGATTAAAACTTTTGAAAAATGTATTTTTTATACAGCTTAGTTTGATTTGTGATTTTTTTTACAATTAAACTAAATTAAACCGAACTACATATAATTTTATGTATTTTTTATTTAACTCCTATTTATCATCAGCTTTTGGATAAGTGGTTTTTCATCGTTATATTATTTTATTCAAGATTTTATTAATATTTATTAGTATTGTTATTTATTAATGTTGCATGTTTGATCTTTATTAATATTTTATTTAATAGAACCTTTAAATAAAATTATGAACAATTGTAACTTTTTTCAAATTCTTAATGGAGATATGAAAAGATTCATTAATCTTTCTTTCATATATATTTTTTATAATTAAACACAAATAAAAATAATTTATTAACCTTTTTAAAAAATTAAAATAAAACTAACCATGGCTGAGAAAATTTATATAATAGAACATTTTATGAAAAGAATAGTTTATTAACTTATTAGCTTTTTCTCTTATAACAGTATTCAATATAAAATAAAATATGTATCTTTTTATACATTTTGTTTTATGATGGTATAAAATAAAATATATATCTTTTTATACATTTTGCTTTATGATGGTTATAATTTTTACTTTATATTTTAGAGTTTGACATATTGAACTATGTTATATATAATCTTATAAAATTATTATTTTATTTATTTTTTAATTTATATTTAATTTTTTATTGTTAGATTTTTTTTAAAAATAAATTAAAATATTTAAAAAATCATATCGAACCCAACTGTTAAATATTAGTTTAGTTTGATTTAATTTTCATAATATATATCAACTGAATTAAATATATCATAAGTTTTTTTATAATCATGTTTAATGATTTTTTTTTCTAAATTTGAACTAAACCTACCACGAATACCTTTACTTTTCTAATATTTGTATATAAAATTAACTTCTTAAAGTGTAAGGATAATTTCAATTTATATTAGTAGAAACAAATTATTTTTCATATAATTAATAAGTGATGATCAAATTATATCAGATGTTGAATTTAGTAAAATATTATATTTAATAATTTTTATTAAAAATTTGTCAATTTAACTATTAATTCTTATGATATTATCATAAAAATTATGTATATAAAATTTGATATAATTTAAATATTTATAATATATATTCAATGATAATTTTTTACTCATATTTAAATAATATGTCATACATTAAAATAAAGTAAGATAATAGATTATCAATTAATTTTAAATTATATAACCTTAATTTATTATAAAAATAACTTTAAAAAATTTAATAATTATGTTAATAAATTTTTTGAATAAAATTATTGTAGATATAATTTTATTAAGTTTGAAATTTGATATCATTTCATCTTATCCATAATTAATATATAATATTAGAAACGAAAAAGTATAATATAGCTTAAAAAAAGTCGTGGATTGTTACCTCGAATATTACAAAATAAAAATAAATCAACAAGAATTAAAAATGCACAAATCTATAACTAATAGGAAATTAAATCTGTCTTTCTTAAGCAAATCACATACAAAATTTCTTAAGTAAACAAAATAAAGAAGATATTGGGACACTATTTAAATTAATAGGTAAACATAAAATTAATGTAATTGTATTATTTTCCAAATTGAAAAGAGAAAGAAATTTCACTTATTATTCTATTGATAATGTCTTATTATAATGCCAATATTAAATAAATTTTAGTGTATTAATTTTCCAAATAATTTTTACTATTTAATTGAAAAGATATTGAAATACTTTAACAATTTGTAAACATAATAATAATAATAATAATAATAATAATAATAATAATAATAATAATAATAATAAAACACAATTATCATCAGAAGGCCAAGTTAGAAAACATAATTTAAATAGATATTCATTTTTAAAATTAATTTTCAAAAGTATGAATATTGGTCTTACAAAGCTTAAGATTTCTTAAGTATATTAAAATTCATATGTATATTAAAAATAAGGTTTAAACATATATTTTATTTTTATTACAATTTTTTTTATTTGATCCCTGTATAATAGAAGCTTGTAGATGAGTTCCAGGAGGAAAAAATATTTTCAAAATACTGTTTATGCCATCATCTCATGTTATGACACCGTTAGAACAAATCTAATGTGGCTAACAGACTCTTGATGTAGCTTCTGACATATCAAAATGCTTTACATATTTAATTTTTTTATTTTGTCCCTATATGTAACATATTTCTTATTGTAGTCCCTACACATAATATATTTTTTATTTTGGTTCCTATATGAATTTTTTTTTGAATTAATCCTAATGTATATAAAAAATACAGCGTAAAGATTTAGAAAAAAAATACAATGTCCCAAAATAAAAATAAACTTTCATGATAAATGAAGTAGTTTATGACATAAAGTGATCATAAAACTTATTGGACTAAGTTAAAAAGAATTTTACAATCATAGGCTATTTTTATAAATTTCTCATAAGTTCTTCTAAATGTTCATTAAAATTAAAGTAACTCAACTCTGAAACAACATCTTGTTGTAATAATCTTTATAGTCGTCTTAAACTAATTAAAACGAGTTATAATAAACTACAAAGATGATTTACTAACTTTGAAGAAGATTGTTGTAGTTTAAAATATGTATAGAGATTAATCTAAAGCTAGAAGATAGTTTTTGAGAGTTGAATATAAAGTATTTTTAATTGCACTTATAAAAAAAATATCAAAATAAAAAAATGTAAAGTAGATTTTACGTATTAAACAACTAAAGTTTTATCCTACTAGATGAAGTTGATTATATAGATCACATGATACCGTTCGAATGAATAAAAAAAATACATTATCAAATTTGCTCAAACTTTTATTTTCAATCATGGTGGATTGCTTGCTGTTTGTTTTATTGCATTGTGTTTTTTGTCTTCCATTATATTTTGATATGTATAGGGACTATTTTTTTCAAAAATAATATAGAAACCAAAATGAAAAATATTTATATGTAGGGATTAAAATGAAAAAATATATTATATATAGGAATTAAAATAAAAAATATATATTATATATAGTAACCAAAATGAAAGATTTGTAACACATTACAGATTACGTGAAATTTATTAATATATTATTATAACGCGAGATAATTGTAGAGATTATTTGAGAAATACTTTTTTTATTTAGAAGCACGTTTATAAATTCTTTCGTATAACCAAATAAAAAATAGATTTTATATAAGAATCAAAAGAAATTTATATCTAAAGTCATATACTATTAAAAAATTATATTTAAGTACCTACCTACACTTTAAGATATTACTATCTGACCTATTAGATAAAAATATATTTTAAAAATTTAAAAATATATAATTTTATATGCTGATATTTATTTTAATTTAAAAAAATTAATTTAATCAAATTGGATATGTTGAGTTGAATAATGATATTGTGTAATTACATTTATATAATAAATAAATTTGTAAATGATAAAATTAGTTTGTTAGTCTTTTTTTATCTTATTCTGTTATTTTTTTAAAAAAAAGTTTTAAATAAATCTTCTATCTTTTAAATGAATTTAAATAAATTTTTGTTCATTAACACCTATAATTTTGTTAGCTAACACATTATTATTTAATATTTTTTAATTAAAAAATATTGTATTATTTTCATTATTTTATTTTATTTTTCTCCTCCTTCCTTCAATTTTTTTTTCAATTAAAAATATTTTTAATATGTAAAAGAATCAAACTTATCCTATATTAATTTCACATTTTTTCTTACAACTACAACGCCAAACCAACAAGTCATCCTATGAATATTCAACAAAGCACGAAACTTATGATGCATCGAAATATTCATAATAAAAAATCACCATAATTCATAAAAAAGTAAAAAAATTAGAATTATTGAGCACTCTAAAGTTGTCAATCTCACACCTTTCCCTGCAACTACATCAACAAACAAACTATTGCATAGAGATTTAATGGATCATGAAGTTCATGGTCAATTGAAACATTCACCATAAGAATTAGTCATTGGACATGAAAGGATAAAAGATTTAAAATTAATAAACGCTAAAGCTGAAATGAAAGACGCAAACTCAAACCAACAAGATAGAAAAAGGGGAAGGGGGGAAGGATGGTAAAAAGGAAAGAGAAACGAAGAGGACAATAAAAACATAGAAAAAAGAAAACAAATACGAAGAAAAAGAAGAAGAAAAAAAGAAAGATAAAAGATAAAAATTAATTTTTAAAATTAAATAAAAGAAAACTACTAAATAATAATGATTAAATTAAAAATGATAAGACATTATTTTCTATTATTAATAAAGTTAGAGGAATTAATAAAAAATAATTTATTTAAAAATAGTTTATAAAATATAGAATCTATTTAAAACTTTTAAAAGTTAAAGAATAAAAATAAATAAAATAAATGACCAACACATTAATTTTGCTTTTATAAATTTTTATTTCTATTTTTTTAATCTAAAATATAGGTTTATTTAAGTGATGAAAATATCATTTTAATAAAGATTTTATTCATATATAAAATTTAAATCTAAATCTTATTTTAAAAAAATCAAACATGTATTACTTAAATCAATTCTTAGTTAACAACCAATCATCCTAGATTTTTTAAATTATCATCTTAAAGAATGCATACAATATCATAATAAATTTTTAAAAATATATATATTTATATATTTAATATGTTAATAACAAATTATAATAATAATAATAATAATAATAATAATAATAATAATAATAATAATAATAATAATAAATAAAAATAAAGTTTCGAGCTCATTAAACATTTTAAATATTTCAGTTCAAAATATTAAATATTATGTTTAAGGTCTGAAATTTTTATAATATTTCAATAATATAATATTAAAAGAAATAATGACATTCCAAAAGTTTAAATTTACTTTTAGTAGATGATGAAGTGATTTATTTTATGTTCCATTTAATCTCGAAAAAAGATCATTATCTCCATTGAAAAGGATAAAAATTCATCCTAACTCTAAAAAGGAGGTTAGAATTGCTATATTAGTTACATGTGGTAATAAGTTTATGCTAAATATTAAATTTAAGCATATTTATACAATTCAATCAATTAGATAGTTAAGTTACAAATATGAATTATTATTGCACGCATTTGAAATTTTGCAATATCTTGTTGAAATTAAAAAAATATGCAAGGAGGGTTAAAAATTTGTGTTAAATTTTTTTTAAATTTTTATAAAAAGGGTTCAAGCTATGATTTTTTTTTTAAATAGGTGTTAAAAAGTTTAGATACATTTAAAAGAAGTTGTAAATATTTTATAAAATGAAAAATCAATATCACAATTAATTTAGTCAATAAAAAATAAAACATAAAAAATTAAAATATTAAGATGTATATTAATTTATTTTTAATAGTCAAAAAGTCCGACCAATTCATATTATATCTAACAAAAATTTTATTAAAAAAAATATTCTTATATAGCAAATATACATTTTATCGATATAAGTTAAAAATTTAAATATTTTTAAACAAACATATTCAAGATTAATATTAAATATATATATAAAAGAAATATTGTTATCAAGAGATAAGATAATAGTAATAAAAAAATTTGTTTCTAAAAATAACAACAGAATTGAAAATTTAATTTATATATATAAAAAATAAAGATATGAATTTTTTTTTTATGTAAATGAATGTTGTGTTTTTTTTTTTTGCTTTCTTAGTAATATCTCTTTATATAAGAAAGATAAAGATAATTATTATAAGATGAATTATAATTTTTAATATTTTTTATCTTTAATTTAATGCATGAGAATGTACTTTAAGTGTAATACTTGCAGTAAAAAAAAATTTCTACCATGTAAATGCGTGTATCAAAAACTCTAAAAAAAATTTATGTAATTTTAATTTTACGTAAAAAAAAAATGGATTAGCTATCAATTTTGGCTAAATTTTTTTTGCTTCAATAAAGGAAGTGTTGCACGCAAGCTTCAAAGATGCTATACATACTTCAAAACACTAATGTTTGAAAAGATTTTTTCTTCAAGTATACTTGGAGGCTTGAGACACAAGACATCTAAATTGTTCTTTAGGCAGGTTTTTCTCGAGTGAACTCTTCGTACCACGTTCAACACTTTTCTTTATACAATTATATTAAGTCCTTCAAATTGAAGAAATAAAGAATTATGTACATAATTAATATTTATATTATCATGAATATTGAGATATAAGAAACTCAAATATTTTAGGTTTTAAAAGAAAAAATTATCATTCTTTTATTTTTTTTTTCTGGTCTAGATCTATTATGAGCCTTCCATTTAGAAAAAAAAATTATATATGAAATTTTAATTTCTTATTTTTCAAAAAATTGATATATGTTATTTTTATTTTAAATTATTTTATACTTAATTATACATTTATAATTTTGAATATTTTAAAATATTTATTTTCTTTTAATTTAATTTTAAAATTTTACTTAAATTTTAAAAATGCTTATGTAGTCTTGTAATATACAAGATACTGGGTAATTTGTTTTTATCAATATATATAATTCTCAAAAAAAATTCATGTTTATTTAAATAATTGTGAAAAATACGATTTTGATCTAAATAAATATTATTTAATGTAATTTTATTTTTTTAAAATATCTTTATTAATTTTCACCTTCATAAATTTTAAAATAATTCTTATATCACCATTTAGTGAAGATGTGACATACATCTTGTTATATTACATTTCATATTATATTTGAATAGTTTTTAAAAAACGAAACAAAACGGATCATATTTAAATAGTTGCAGATGTAATATAATTAAATGCGCACATCTCTATCAAATGGTGATAAATCATTTTAAAAAGTTTTAAAATTTATGTGACAATCAAAATTAACTAAATTTATTTTCAAGTAATTAAAATTAAACAAAATTATACAAGGATTTTCTAAATTTTAATAATTTTTTAACCTTATGCAGTATTATAATTTATAGATCATAAATTTTAAAATTAAGCATCGGTATGAAATTTGTTATTCCAATGCTTTTAAAACGGTTAATGACTTCCAAAACAATCTTCTTGTGTATGCAACTTGCATGTTTTGCAGTAATCAAGGCTAAAAAGTGTTGTAGACTCATTAAAGAACTCAGGCATAAAGAAAGTGTTTCAAGTAGCCGTCTCTATGTAATGCATGCAATGAACCTAAAAACATTATGTTGGAGCTTGACAACCGGAAGCATTGCATGAAACTTTCTCATGAACTTGTGGAGCGTCATATTCTCATTTTGGAAGGTATTTTAGAGACTATATGGACATATCTTTTTTTATTTTTGAGATATGCTATCAAATGAACAAAGATGAGAAGCCCAATTTTTTCTTCGCTAGGTTTACAAGCCATTCAGGCAGAAGAAGAGTTATTCAAGTGTTTGGAAGGAATAATTGTATTCATACAACTTAATATCACATGTTAGTTAATAACACATTAACCAGGTTAAGACACAATGTACTAATAAAAGAAGTGAAGCGCGGTGAAAGTTTCTATAAAATATCATGAATGTTTATCTTAAAAAGTGAGGTGCACGTTATGAGCAAAGAACACGGAGTGTAATAGAAAAATTATTAATATTTTATTGTTATTCTCAAGTTCACAATTTTGTTTATTTTATTTAATAATTTATATTTGAACCAAATAATAGTGTTGCTTTTTTTAACCTCCATGCTTAATTTAATAATTGAAGAGATGATGTGTTTTATAATAACAATTTTATACATTATCTACGTAAGAATGGGAAGATTGAAAAACAATGTATAACCTTGATCGGATAAACTCTAACAACATAAAAAATATAAGACCACATAAATAATTTATATTCTTCTGTATATATAAAAAAAAAGTGTCTTGTCTGTTGAGTGCACATATAATAGGTTTTCTAATCCAAACGCTCCCGCAAAACAATTATATAATATAGTTATATAATTGTGTAGGGTGGTATATATGATAGTATAATGTATTTTTATTTTTTAAGGTAATTCTACTGGCCGAATAAGATTATTATAATAACAAAATTTTATTTTTAAATATTTAACGAACCTACATAGTTAGAATTTAAACTCCAGATCACTGATTGATAATGAACTGACAGAAGTTGATCCTGATTTCCAGGCAATTTAACTCCAATTAAGTATAATTATGGATATAAATTAATTTCATGCAGCCTTTGGGAAATTAATGCAGAACCAATGAGACTTGTACCACTTCATGGTCAGCCGAAGACTATGTAAATAATTATTTAATTTGTGTCCCCTTAAATTTATATATATAATAATAATAATAATAATAATAATAATAATAATAATAATAATAATAATAATAATAATAATAATAATAATAATAATAATAATAATAATAATAATAATAATATACGCGGATGGTAGCAGGTCGATTTTATGGAAGTCCAAACCAAACGCGGTTCCCTCGACAACAATAATGTGCATGAAATTTGATTAGTTGAGAGCTTGTTCTGTAATTTAGAAAGCATCACTCGTCTATTATCTATCAAGTATGTAAAGTCACAAGCAGAGTCTATTTAAAAAAACTATAATTTCCCGCATATATTAATTAACATAAGCGGGACTGTTAACAGTTTTTTTGTTTGATTTATTAATATTTCCTCTACTAGTGTCTCTCAAAACCTTACAAACGTCACAAAGGTAATAATACAACTTTTAACATTTTCTTTTACTTTGCCCATGTTGCCTTTGTGTATATAGATACTTACATTAAGCAGTATTTCAATTCTGGAAAGAAAAAACAAGAATTTCAGCAACTAGATCAAACAGCCTTAGTAAAACTACTTGATTCATTAACCAATTAGAGTAAATTATAAATTTAATTTAAAATTGTGTATCAACTCATAGGATGATGATAAAATTTAAGAAAAAAAATAATTTATGAAACTGAAAAATAGGATAATGTTTAACTGAAGAACGGTGAAAGAAATAAAAGAGGAATAAACAGTTAATGAGTATTTTTCCTTATTCAAAAGCCTAATTCAAATATCTGTTTGTTTACCTTCACTCCTTTTTAGGTATTTAATATTGATTTTTTTATAGCTGGATTACCAATTCCTATGCCCACTTATTCTCTCTCTGTCAGTTCACCCACCTCCTCTCTAATAGAATGGTATGCAGAATTATCTTCTACATTCTGTAATTTTTTCCTCACGTACACCCTTATGATTAGTGGGACTCTGTCATTACTCTCCTCCTGAACTTGCACCTTATCCTCAACGTGGAACTTAGAAAATTGCTCCTTTAACTTGGTATCTAACTTCCAAGAGTTCTCAAAATTAGGTAAGTTCTGTCACTTACTAAGCGACTCTACTTTTCCTTTAATATTGGTTCTTTTGGTAAGTATTGTAGCTGGTTGTACTCTTAATTCCCATTCATCAGTTAAAATGGGGGGTAATGGTTGACTGGTTATTATAGGGGAAATCAATTGCTTGAGCTAAGAGGCCTGGAACACTAGGTGGATTAAACAACTTTTTGGGAGCAATAACTTGTAAGCTACAAGATTGATTTTCTAAATGATTTCATAAGGTCCATAATATCATGGACTCAACTTCTGGCTAACCCTTTTGGTCAATGTCTTCATTTTGTATGGTTGTATCTTCAAATAGACTTGCTCCCCTACTTGATATTCAAAATTTCTCTTGTTTTTGTTTGTTTGATTCCTTATTCTTTTTTGAGCTTGAGCTAAATGTTCCTTCAATTCATCTAGCATTAAATTACGTTTTGCTATGAGCCTATTCACTTCTTCTATTGTAGAGTGAGTTTCTTATCCTTTAATCAACAATTGAGGCTCTCTCCCATAAAGTGCCTTGAAAGGAGTCATACGGGTCGAGACATTGTAGTTTGTATTGAACCAAAACTCTGTGCAATGCAGCCATTTTGGCCACTGCTTTGGTTTGTTTCCTATCAAACATCTCAAGTAAGTCTCTAAACATCGATTCACCATTTCTATCTGTCCATCCGTCTGCGGGTGATAAGTTGAAGAAAATCGAAGCTTGGTCCCTATAACACGCTCGTCGCAAACGCGCAAAAATAATTTCTAGATTTCCCCCAAACTATTGGTATAGTATAAGGTGCAACCTAGGTCATCTTCCAAAGACCATTTCAGATTCTTAAGCAAATAAGGAGAAAATTAGAACAAGGGGGTTTTTGTAAAGATGTGATATCAAATGCTAAATACAAAATACAGAATGAAATTAATTTCACTTAACAATTATCAATTCAAGGAATTCAGAGGCTATTTTCATAACTAATTATTGATCACTAAAATCATGCATTGTGTTTATCAACCTAGGATCATTTGGAACCCCTACAATGATCCTTGAATTCTCTACTGAGAAACCTCTTAGAATTCAATTGATTATGATCAACAAGATTTAGTAACCACTTAATCTTTTATCTAAACCAATTTCACAATCAGAATTCAGTTGAAGTAAGTAATAAAATGAAAACCTTCAATTCAATTACTTAATTTATACTCTTCAAACTTTTGGAAAATGATTTACCAATCAAAAACCAATTATAAATCAATTATGCATTAATCAAAATACGTCAACCGATCAAACTTTGATTAAAGAATAAAATTGAAGAATATAGTGAAGTAGAGTAGAAACCACTTAATAAGCATGTAAATAAATATCAAGACCTCAAAGTTAAAATGAAAATAGCTTGAATCCTTGAATTGAAACTACAAACCTAGTCTTCCATGAAGGAGGCAAACTAACAACAAAGAAAGAGGCAAACTAACAACAAATAAATCCTAAGCCTTCCATGTAGGAGGCAACTAACAACAAATAAATCCTAAGCCTTCCATGTAGGAGGCAACTAACAATAAAGAAAAACTAAGCCTTCCATATAGGAGGCAAACTAACAAGAAAGAAAACCTAAGCCTTCCATGAAGGAGGAAAAACTAACAAGAAAGAAAGAAAGAAAGAAAGAAAATGGTATTGGAGTTAATCTCCAAAATGGTGTGTTTCTCCTCTTGTAAACCCTTCTATTTATAGAGGATTTGTGAGGCATCATCTTCAGAAAGTCACCAACTAGGATATTACTTTTCCACCCTTTTATTGCTTTCACATGGGCTTTGTTGAAAATGCAAAACACTTTTGAATTTTTGTCACCAATTAGCACAACAATTTTGACTTTCTTGCACCGTAATTTCGGATGTTCACATGTCAGAATTAGAGCTTGACTTCTGAACAAAAGTTGTAGCCCCGGATCTTATCTGTCCAACAGATTTGATTTCATCTCAATATGACTTCTGTATCTCAAGATATGGCCGGATCTTTACACACTGTTCAAATTCCACGTCAGCAACACTATCTCATCTTTTGAGATAATTTCGGAGTCTTAAACATCCCATTTAGAGTCTTCTCTTGCTTTGTAACTGTGGACACTTCTTTAAGCTTTCATTCAAGAGTGATTTCATGATTTTTGGATGTCTAAAACTCCTATTATGCTCAAAATACTATAATAGTGTCATTTTAATCGGGTAAGCAAAGAAATTCAATTAAACTTCATATGAACCCAAACTCATAAAATATGACAAAGACCACTTAATTGAACATATAAGAAGTTTTAATGAGATAAAAGTGAGAGATAATTATTTATGAAATTTATGCTTATCAAATTCCCCCACACTTATCTTTTGCACGTCTCGGGCAAACTTAAGTTAAGTATTGGTGACTATTTTTTTTTTTTGAAAGAACATCAAAGTTTTGAGTTGATTTCTCAAGAATTCACAAAATTTCATGAAGCATTCTTTCATCACATTTTTGAAATTACTTAGAAAGGTAACTTTAATTTGAAAAACATAGATTGAGAAAGATAAAACCTCACATGATATACTCTGAATCTCTCAAGTGTTTGATTTGGTAAGTGTTTCTCTCAAATTCAATCCATGAAAGATGAACTATCATAGGCTTGCATATCTTCTACTTCTCTACTACTATGTACACATGCAATGCACAAATCAAGAGGTCTTTATTCTGGTTATAACAGGATTAGAAAGATGAAATGATATATTGAAGAGATACAATGTTCGACCAAGGAAAATGGTGAGGATTAAGAACTGAGTCTAAGTGCAAGTGTGAGAAACAGATATCACTTCTTCATTTTTATTTTTTTTCAATATAATAGTTTATTTATTAATTTATTGCTTCAGTTTTTTTTTTCAACCATGATATCGATGAACACAACAATAATCTCCCACACACTTATTGAAACACTTATGGTATGATAAATCCAGTATTCCTCACCTTTTATGGTCAGACAAAGTTGTTTTTTTTTTATTTGTGGCGAGCTAAAAAGAAGAAAAGGTTAATCGGCTCAAAGGGCTGATCAAAGGATAAAATTATACGGTTTGGTTATTTGGCCAAGTGGTTTGTTCAAGAAAAAAAAATGCCTCAATCATTTTTGTACAATTCATGTGAAAATGTAGCTTCAAAAAGAATCAATGCAAGTTCTGAAGTAACATATTCCATGGATGAAAATCACACAAGAAAGAAAGTAATTAATAAGGTTCAAAATCTCACAGGTAATATATTTATCAAATCTAATCTATCCAGTTCAAATATGTGTTGCCAAACTAATTAATCTCGAAATGTAAATCATTTTGCTTCAATTATTTTATGAAATCTAAAGAACAACAAACTTCCACATTCAAATTTTTTTTATTTTTTTATTTTTAATCATAAGATGCGTATCAAGAGTCAAGTGTAACTCCTTACTCAGCCATCTTACTCAAAGCAAGTTTATGATTCTAACCTAATTTTTTTTTTGGGTTTTTTTTTTATTTTTTCTTTTATATCAGACCATCCTCCCCCCAACCTATCCAAGACATTGTGCCCAATGTCTTAGATAGAAATTATATAACAGGAAAAGAAATGTGACAAAACCACCAAAGTAAGGAAAAGTTATAACCGAAGAGTGGTATCTGGTTCTCTTTTGTCTCTGCCATCCTGATTTGGTTGGTTCACCAGCTGCATTGCTATATTCTAAAAATGGTGAAAATTTCAAATAAATTGAAAAGAAAATGTAAATGACAAACATACATGCATGAGAATGAACAGTAGTTGTGATTGTGGCTCACATCTTCCTCTGGTTTTACGTCCAGTAACGGCTGAAACGCCTTCTAAGAGTCGAGGATGTGCTTCCCATTCAGTTTTCTTGTAAACTGACAAAAGGGTCTTTTAAAGTCAGATTCCCAAGACTATAACGTGCTTTTTCCTTACGGAATAGTTCAAACAAATCAAGAATAGTATACCTAAAAAAAAATTGTTAGAAAGGTTAAAAATTTTATACAAACTCAAAAAATTGTTAGAAAGGTTAAAAATTTTATACAAACTCCTAAATAAGCCTAGGAAACTAAAATGGTCCCCGGCAACGGCGCCAAATTTTTAACACGCTCGTCGCAAACGCGCAAAAATAATTTCTAGATTTCCCTCAAACTATTGGTATAGTATAAGGTGCAACCTAGGTCATCTCCCAAAGACCATTTCAGATTCTTAAGCAAATAAGGAGAAAATTAGAACAAGAGGGTTTTTGTAAAGATGTGATATCAAATGCTAAATACAAAATACAGAATGAAATTAATTTCACTTAACAATTATCAACTCAAGGAATTCAGAGGTTATTTTCATAACTAATCATTGATCACTAAAATCATGCATTGTGTTTATCAACCTAGGATCATCTGGAACCCCTACAATGATCCTTGAATTCTCTACTGAGAAACCTCTTAGAATTCAATTGATTATTGTGAGCACCAATTTTTGTCCGGATATAAATCTCCCTTAATTAATCAAAATAACTTAAAAAATAAGAGCTCAAATGGTTAAAAGAAGAGAAAAGGAGTTGCAAAAATTAAATAAGTAAGCAAATAGATAATAGACAAATAAAGCTGAAGAAAACAAACAAAAATTCAGTTAGGTTAGTTGGGAGTTAGTTATAGAGTTAGTTAGGCTAGGGTTAGAAATTAACTTCCATAAGGTTAAGGGACCATGGTTAAGCTAGGGGTATAAAAGGAATTTTAGAAAAGTAAAAAGGGAGGACACATTTTTGGTACCAAAATTTGAAAACGGATTGGAGGAAACATTGAGCGTTCTCTCTCGATTTCGATTTTGGTTCCCTCTGGCTCGGTTCATGGTTTTGGGGAAAATACTTCAAGCTTTCCTTCTCTCTCATCTAAAAAAAGCTCCCAGCTCTCTGAATTTTTCCACAAGTCCTACGCTTCTAGGTTTTCTCTCCTGTTGAGAAGGAGGATTCGACATTTATCCTTCGCCTATCATCAATTCCTCTCTTCGAGTTTCTTGGTGGAATCATAGCCTTACGCTTCCAGGTAGGCTCACACTCATCATTTCACTCTTGCATCTGAGTAATTTTATTCTTTGTCATACTACAATATGCTTAAAATTTTGACTAAATCAAACCTATGAAATATGTGAAATTAATGATGCTTGAACATCTGCTCCGGTTTGCAATCCAGAATTATTGGTTGAGTTGCATATGTTTGTTTAAATGTTTCTATGTTTGAATAAGGTCAAGGTTCTAAAATAATCACTGAAGGTTGAGCTCGTCATTCAATTATTGTGATCCCAACCTGTTTTAAGAAGTTCTATTCTGGAAATGTATCAAAAAAATTATTACCTCTGCTGATCTTGAAATCATTTGGCTTGCAAATCATTAATTGTTTAATCATTAGACATAATTCAACCTAGGAAGTAAGAATTTGTGATCTGCTGTTTTGTAAACAAAATTTCAGACTAAGTACCAGCTGGTTCATTAGATCTTGGTTATGAACAGCAATCCTAAATGAATAATGATCTTAGTTTCATTTTCAGAATATGATCTAGTACTACTAATCTGCAACCAGATTATGGCTTGATTATCTGTATTAGCATCTAGGTTAATCAGCAGAGAAATCTTAGGTTCAGAATAGAAAAAGGTCCTCAACTTAGGTGTCAGTTAAATAGATCCCTGGGCATAAGGATAGGGGCCACCTAGGACCAAGCATAGGTTTGTCTAAGAGTTTCTATCATGTTAAGGTCAGTTGGTGCCAATGGCTAGTCCCTAACTTAACCTGACATAAGCCATTGGTGAGGCAAACCATAGAGGGAACCTTCTTCTGAACTAGTGAACTAATATCCATTAATAGAGCTTGGATTGGAATAGAGATCAAATGAGTCCAAGAGATGATAGTTCAACATATAAATAACCTCGGTCTGTAGCAAAGGTAGGCAGGTGTCTAATTCAGGTTTGGTTCCAGAACTAGAGATCTGGCTTGCAGTGGCCTCAGGTCCCAAATCTGGCTTTAGTTTTGGTCAAGGAGAATAATCAGTAGCTTCTTGAACTTAGTCAGAGAAATAGGCCTAGAGACCATGTATTCTCCATAAGTCTTTGACAAACTAGGTTGCCTTCTCTGAGTGAGTGACCTATGAAGTAGCTGACTTGGGATATTTAAGCTGAAAGTCTAGGGGAATTCTCATAATTATAGGTTTTTCTTGAAGATCACAGTTGCAGCAAAACAGACTTTAAATTATAGTCAGTTAAAGCATACATATCTGGCATGGGTAATAGTATTTGAAACTGAATATTGGGTGCAGTTAGGGTTCAAACTCATAGTGTGTCAGGAGAGGAACTTAAGATAGATCTTGAATTAGAGATTCAGACCTGATAGGTGGAGTATCTCTGGATTACTTTCAGAGAATCCTAAACCAGGCTTGACCTGCAGAATGCATGGGGAGATCTCCAGCCTCTCCTAGTGGATATCAGTGAATGGTTCTAGGCCTCACCTGATACAAATCTTTGGCTAGGTATGGACTGACAGGAGGCCTTTCAGGTCAGCATATACTGCTGCACCAAGGTGATATAAGTCAAACATATTGGTTTTGCTATTTAGGCGGGAAAGAAGGAACTCAAGGACTGACAGTTCAACACATAGGTAGTCTCATTCATGTCAGGTCTCCTAATCCTGAGCCAGAATTCTGGTTTCGATCTAGACGATTAAAATGGCATTCTGTTCTTAACTTCTAATCAGAGATCGATGAGAGCCTTGAACAGAATAGAAGTAGTTTGAATAACAGCCTTGTCTTTAGAATTGATGAACAACCAATTAACAAAGTCTTATTAGATTTTTATGTTCTGACCCAGGATTAATCAGGAATAAAGAGAATAGCAATTGGTCATTAGGATTAACCCTGAATGTTAAGAATACAAACTAGCTGCTAGAACAGTCTCTAATTCCAATCTTGTAGCACATGTTCGCCTTTCCAGGCCAAGTAGGGTGCATGCCTACTTGTATGTTCCTAGGCTTGTTGAGCTGGGTCTATTTGCTAGGATTAGAGGATAGGATTCTGTTCCCTTGGTCTTAAACCAGGTTGCAGCCATACTAGTTGTTGCAATATTTAAGGCCTGTTATGATCCAGTTTTGCTAGTTTAGGAACAAATTAAAGAATAAATTGGCCCTGATAAACTAGCCTGGTGCAGATTAGGATGAATGTCCAGTCAGGATCACAGGGCATCCCTTTGGATTAGAAATCAGTTGGTTTGCCTGATTGAGTGTTTTTTTATTTATTTTTCTAGACTGATTCTGGTAGGGAAGTTTGGGCCAGGTTTTCAAAGCAGTCTGTAGTTCACAAAGATCAGAAATAAACTACCCCTAGTAAAGGATCTACCTTAACGACAAATAGGGAAATTCTCAGGTCCCAAAACCCTGTAGAGGTAGCTACGTCAGCTGTAGATTCTATGTTCCTTCATCCATAAGCTGAGCAAAATTCCAGAAGTAAAAATTGCAGCCCTTTAGAACTGTTACAGTAACTAAGATACATTAGGCCATGTCAGACTAGCCCCAATTGAAATCAGAACCTCACAGGTCTTGGGATATAAACAGCACCAAGTCTTAGCAGAACGAGGATTGGTTGAGGAAACCTTATGACTTGTCAAACACCAGGGCCCTAGGGAGGTTTAAGCTGAACCTTACAAACCCTGCTGATCATGAGTTTAGACAATTTGGTTCATGGAGTTACCTGAGGATACGTGAAAATTAGAATATAACAGTCTCAGACCCTACCTTAATGATGTGAAGAGCCACGGGCCCTATACAAAACAAATAATGGGAGATTATCTTCATGCTTGGTCTTTCTCATTTCAATCCTCTGATCCAAGTTCTGATTTTACTAGGGCTTTGTCTCAAATCTTTTAGTTCACTCTTTAAATTCAAAATTTCTGTTTTAATTTTTCGAAATTCATGCAAACGGGTTCTAACGCGAACGAGTAGCATTCTCTACCGTGTCGTGTTTTAATTTGTGTGGGATCCAAATACGGCTTACGACGATTTAGGATCTCGCAAGTATGAATTTCTGAAAACCATCTTTAAATAAAAATCTTGAGAAAAACGTCTGTTGTTTTATCTTCCAAAATTCATGTAAACGGGTTCTAACGCGAACGAGTAGCGTTCTCTACCGTGTCGTGTTTTAATTCGTGTGGGATCCAAATACGGCTTACGACGATTTAGGATCTCACAAGCATGAATTTCTGAAAACCATCACTTTCAATAAAATCTTATAAAAAACGTCTGTTTTTAATTTTTCGAAATTCATGTAAACGGGTTCTAACGCGAACGAGTAGCGTTCTCTACCGTGTCGTGTTTTAATTCGTGTGGGATCCAAATACGGCTTACGACGATTTAGGATCTCGCAAGCATGAATTTCTAAAAACCATTACTTTCAATAAAATCTTATAAAAAACGTCTGTTTTTAATTTTTCGAAATTCATGTAAACGGGTTCTAACGCGAACGAGTAGCTTTTTCTACCGTGTCGTGTTTTAATTCGTGTGGGATCCAAATACGGCTTACGACGATTTAGGATCTCGCAAGCATGAATTTCTGAAAACAATCACTTTCAATAAAATCTTATAAAAAACGTCTGTTTTTAATTTTTCGAAATTCATGTAAACGGGTTCTAACTCGAACGAGTAGCGTTCTCTACTGTGTCGTGTTTTAATTCGTGTGGGATCCAAATACGGCTTACGACGATTTAGGATCTCGCAAGCATGAATTTCTGAAAACCATCATTTTCAATAACTTCCTATTAAAGTGTCTGTTTTTTTTTTCTATCTAAAATCACCCTTTATTCTTTTAGAGATCAAGTCTCTTAACTAGAACTACATAGCCTTGAGTTTCCCATTGCACCCGGGAATACGTAGGAGCAGGATCAAGTCCTGTCAGGCTATTTTTCATGAACCTATTTATTTTCTATTTTCTATTCTATTTTAAGGGATCAAATAGTTTTCAAAATATCACACACTCAGTTTAAGGGTACCATTCCTTGGAACGGGCGAGTAGGGTGCCTAATACCTTCCTTACTCGTAACCGACTCCCGAACCTAGATTTTCTTCCACAAGTTAGGGTTTTTCCAAATGTTTTCCCTTAAAAATAAAATTTGGTGGCGGCTCCACAATCGAAATTAAAATTCTTTTCAAAGATTAGAGAGTTCGTCGTCTCGTTGTAATTACGGTTATGACAATTATGATCAACAAGATTTAGTAACCACTTAATCTTTTATCTAAACCAATTTCATAATCAGAATTCAGTTGAAGTAAGTAATAAAATGAAAACCTTCAATTCAATTACTTAATTTCTACTCTTCAAACTTTTGGAAAATGATTTACCAATCAAAAACCAATTATAAATCAATTATGCATTAATCAAAATACGTCAACCGATCAAACTTTGATTAAAGAATAAAATTGAAGAATATAGTGAAGTAGAGTAGAAACCACTTAATAAGCATGTAAATAAAGATCAAGACCTCAAAGTTAAAATGAAAATAGCTTGAATCCTTGAACTGAAACTACAAACCTAGCCTTCCATGAAGGAGGCAAACTAACAACAAAGAAAGAGGCAAACTAACAACAAATAAATCCTAAGCCTTCCATGTAGGAGGCAACTAACTACAAATAAATCCTAAGCCTTCCATGTAGGAGGCAAACTAACAAGAAAGAAAACCTAAGCCTTCCATGAAGGAGGCAAAACTAACAAGAAAGAAAGAAAGAAAGAAAGAAAGAAAATGGTATTGGAGTTAATCTCCAAAATGGTGTGTTTCTCCTCTTGTAAACCCTTCTATTTATAGAGGATTTTTGAGGCATCATCTTCAGAAAGTCACCAACTAGGATATTACTTTTCCACCCTTTTATTGCTTTCACATGGGCTTTGTTGAAAATGCAAAACACTTTTGAATTTTTGTCACCAATTATCACAACAATTTTGACTTTCTTGCACCGTAATTTCGGATGTTCACATGTCCGAATTAGAGCTTGACTTTTGAACAAAAGTTGTAGCCCCGGATCTTATCTGTCCAACAGATTTGATTTCATCTCAATATGACTTCTGTATCTCAAGATATGGCCGGATCTTTGCACACTGTTCAAATTCCACGTCAGCAACACTATCTCATCTTTTGAGATAATTTCGGAGTCTTAAATATCCCATTTAGAGTCTTCTCTTGCTTTGTAACTGTGGACACTTCTTTAAGCTTTCATTCAAGAGTGATTTCACGATTTTTGGATGTCTAAAACTCCTATTATGCTCAAAATACTATAATAGTGTCATTTTAATCGGATAAGCAAAGAAATTCAATTAAACTTCATATGAACCCAAACTCATAAAATATGACAAAGACCACTTAATTGAACATATAAGAAGTCTTAATGAGATAAAAGTGAGAGATAATTATTTATGAAATTTATGTTTATCACCCTGCAAGTTTGAACAACTTAGTCCAAAAGGAGCTTAGGAACAATCTATCTCTATCTGATACTATGGTGGTTGGGAATCCGTGAAGTCGTATAACATTCTTTATGAAAAGTTCTGCAATGTCCTTGGCTGAAAATGGGTGGGAAACTACTATAAAATGGGCATACTTTGTAAGTCTATCTACCACCACCATAATGGTATCCACCCAACTAGTCTTTGGTAGATCCCCAATAAATTCCATGGCCAAATCAGACCAAACTTGATTTGGGATAGGCAAGGGTTGTAACAGGCCACTAGGAGATAAAGCCTGATATTTATTTCTCTGAAAAGTTTCACAAGCTTAGACATAGTGCTATATAACTTTCCTCATACCTTCCTAATACAGTGGTGTAGATATCCTCTTGTAGGTTCTGAAAATACCTAAATGCCCTCCCAAAGTCGAATCGTGAAATTCTTTTAGGATAAGAGGGATTTTAGAGGAATTCTTTGGGATAGCCATTATGTTTTTATATAACAGCCTGCAATTCTTCAATTGAAAACACAAATGCTGCAATAGGTCCTAGATAATACCTCTGAGTTGGTTATCAACTTGTAACTCTCCTTCTAAGTCATCCCACTCATTAAGCCGAATTGAAGAGATGGTTGAAAATTGTAATTTTCTTGATAAAGCATATGCTACGCCGTTCTCCTTCCCTAGTTTTTACTTTATTTCAAAATCATACCCAAAAATTTCGAGATCCATTTTTGTTGCTCTTCCCCCATCACCCGCTGATCCGCAAGAAACCTTAAATTTTTCTTATCGGTATGAATCACAAAGTGTCTCCCCAATAAATAATGTTTCCACTTCTGAACTACCACTATCATGGCCATTAACTCCCTCTCATAAACAGATTTGGCTTGAGCTCTTTCTAAAAGAGTTTGACTCATATAAGCTATAGGTCTTCCTTCTTGCATCAAGACTGCCCCAATTCCTTTCCCCAAAGCATCAGTTTCCATTGTGAATTCTTTAGCAAAATTTGGTACAACTAGCACAGGAAATGTCATCAAGGCCTGTTTGAGTTGCTCAAAGGCTTCTTGGGTTTCTCTTCCCTATTTAAAATTATCCTTCCTTAACTGTTGTGTAAGAGGCCATGCCATCTTCCCATAATTTTTAACAAAGCGCCTATAATACCCAGTTAGGCCAAGGAACCCTCTCAAACTCCTTATATCTAAAGGAGTAGGCCAAAACAACATATCCTTTACTTTGTTTGGGTCAGCAGCTACCCCTTGACTTGAAACTAAATGGCCAAGATATTCTAATTGTTTTTGGGCAAATGAACATTTTTTTATTTAAAAAGAGCTTGTTTTCCTTTAGCAATGCCAATATGACCTGTAAATGTTCCCAATGGTCCTGTTCAGACTTGTTGTAGATGAGTATATCATCAAAAAATACCAAGAAAAATTTACGAAGGTAAGGTTTCAAGACCTTGTTCATAAGGGCTTGAAAAGTATAAAGAGCATTGGTTAATCCAAACGGCATGACTGAGAATTCATAATGTCCGTCATAAGTTCTAAAGGCAGTCTAGTGAATATCTTCCCTTTGCATCCTTATTTGATGATATCCTAATTTGTGGTCTAATTTAGAAAATATCTTAGCCTCCCCAATTCATCTAACAATTCCTCAATCACCGGTATAGGAAATTTATC
Organism: Canavalia gladiata; assembly: GCA_037954105.1. Taxonomy (NCBI): domain Eukaryota; kingdom Viridiplantae; phylum Streptophyta; class Magnoliopsida; order Fabales; family Fabaceae; genus Canavalia; species Canavalia gladiata. The sequence continues at coordinate 45,982,557 of CM075664.1, forward strand.
AAGGATTGTGAACTTACTCAAAGCTCTATAATCAACACAAAATCTCCACCTACCATATTTTTTTCACTAATAATATAGGACTTGAAAAGGGGCTATTACTGGGTCTAATAACACCAGCATACAGCATCTCATCAACAATTTTTTCTATCTTGTTTTTTTTATTATAAGGATACCTATATGGATGAATGTTTGGTATTTGAACACCTTCCTTCAAAGGAATTGTGACACGCTCGTCGCAAACGTGCAAAAATAATTTCCAGATTTCCCCCAAACTATTGGTATAGTATAAGGTGCAACCTAGGTCATCTCCCAAAGACCATTTCAGATTCTTAAGCAAATAAGGAGAAAATTAGAACAAGGGGGTTTTTGTAAAGATGTGATATCAAATGCTAAATACAAAATACAGAATGAAATTAATTTCACTTAACAATTATCAACTCAAGGAATTCAGAGGCTATTTTCATAACTAATCATTGATCACTAAAATAATGCATTGTGTTTATCAACCTAGGATCATCTGGAACCCCTAGAATGATCCTTGAATTCTCTACTGAGAAACCTCTCAGAATTTAATTGATTACGATCAACAAGATTTAGTAACCACTTAATCTTTTATCTAAACCAATTTCACAATCAGAATTCAGTTGAAGTAAGTAATAAAATGAAAACCTTCAATTCAATTACTTAATTTCTACTCTTCAAACTTTTGGAAAATGATTTACCAATCAAAAACCAATTATAAATCAATTATGCATTAATCAAAATACGTCAACCGATCAAACTTTGATTAAAGAATAAAATTGAAGAATATAGTGAAGTAGAGTAGAAACCACTTAATAAGCATGTAAATAAAGATCAAGACCTCAAAGTTAAAATGAAAATAGCTTGAATCCTTGAATTGAAACTACAAACCTAGCCTTCCATGAAGGAGGCAAACTAACAACAAAGAAAGAGGCAAACTAACAACAAATAAATCCTAAGCCTTCCATGTAGGAGGCAACTAACAACAAATAAATCCTAAGCCTTCCATGTAGGAGGCAACTAACAATAAAGAAAAACTAAGCCTTCCATGTAGGAGGCAAACTAACAAGAAAGAAAACCTAAGCCTTCCATGAAGGAGGCAAAACTAACAAGAAAGAAAGAAAGAAAGAAAGAAAGAAAGAAAGAAAGAAAATGGTATTGGAGTTAATCTCCAAAATGGTGTGTGTCTCCTCTTACAAACCCTTCTATTTATAGAGGATTTTTGAGGCATCATCTTCAGAAAGTCACCAACTAGGATATTACTTTTCTACCCTTTTCTTGCTTTCACATGGGCTTTGTTGAAATTGCAAAACACTTTTGAATTTTTGCCACCAATGAGCACAACAATTTTGACTTTCTTGCACCGCAATTTCGGATGTTCACATGTCTGAATTAGAGCTTGACTTCTGAACAAAAGTTGTAGCCCTTGATCTTATCTGTCCAACAAAGTTGATTTCATCTCAATATGACTTCTATATCTCAAGATATGGCCGGATCTTTGCACACTGTTCAAATTCCACGTCAGCAACACTATCTCATCTTTTGAGATAATTTCGGAGTCCTAAACATCCCATTTAGAATCTGCTCTTGCTTTGTAACTATGGACACTTATTTAAGCTTTCATTCAAGACAGAGTTCATGATTTTTGGATGTCTACAACTCCTATTATGCTCAAAATACTATAATAGTGTCATTTTAATCGGGTAAGCAAAGAAATTCAATTAAACTTCATATGAACCCAAACTCATAAAATATGACAAAGATCACTTAATTGAACATATAAGAAGTCTTAATGAGATAAAAGTGAGAGATAATTATTTATGAAATCTATGCTTATCAAATTCCCCCACACTTATCTTTTGCACGTCTCAGGCAAACTTAAGTTAAGGATTGGTGACTATTTATTTATTTATTTATTTTATTTTTATTTTTTTGAAAGAACATCAAAGTTTTGAGTTGATTTCTCAAGAATTCACAAAATTTCATGAAGCATTCTTTCATCACATTTTTGAAATTACTTAGAAAGGCAACTTTAATTTGAAAAACATAGATTGAGAAAGATAAAACCTCACATGATATACTCTGAATCTCTCAAGTGTTTGATTTGGTAAGTGTTTCTCTCAAATTCAATCCATGAAAGATGAACTGTCATAGGCTTGCATATCTTCTACTTCTCTACTACTATGTACACATGCAATGCACAAATCAAGAGGTCTTTATTTTGGTTCTAACGGGATTAGAAAGATGAAATGATATATTGAAGAGATATAATGTTAGACCAAGGAAAATGGTGAGGATTGAGAATTGATTGTAAGTGCAAGTGTGAGAAACAGATATCACTTCTTCATTTTTTTTTATTTTTTTTTTCAATATAATATTTTATTTATTAATTTATTGCTTCAGCTTTTTTTTTTTTAACCATGATATTGATGAACACAACAATAATCTTCCCCACACTTATTGAAACACTTATGATATGATAAATCCAGTATTCCTCACCTTCTATGGTCAGACAGAGTTGTTTTTTTTTTTTCTTTTCTTTTTTTTTTTTTTTGATTTGTGGTGAGCTAAAAAGAAGAAAAGGCTAATCGGCTCAAAGGGCTGATCAAAGGATAAAATTATATGGTTTGGTTATTTGGCCAAGTGGTTTGTTAAAGAAAAACAGTGCCTCAATCATTTTTGTACAATTCATGTGAAAATGTAGCTTCAAAAAGAATCAATGCAAGTTCTGAAGTAACATATTACATGGATGAAAATCACACAAGAAAGAAAATAATAATAAGACTCAAAATCTCACAGGTAATATATTTATCAAATCTAATCTATCCAGTTCAAATATGTGTTGTCAAACTAATTAATCTCGAAATGTAAATCATTTTGCTTCAATTATTTTATGAAACCTAAAGAACAACAAACTTCCATATTCAATTTTTTTTTTACCATAAGATGCGTATCAGGAGTCAAGTGTAACTCCTTACTCAGCCATCTTACTCAAAGCAAGTTTATGATTCTAACCTAATTTTTTTGTTTTTTTTTTTGTTTTTTTGTTTTTTTTTTAATTTTTTTTTCTTTTTTTTTTCTATCGGACCATCCTCCCCCCAACCTATCCAAGACATTGTCCCCAATGTCATAGATGGAATTTCATATAACAGGAAAAGAAATGTGAGAAAACCACCAAAGTAAGGAAAAGTTATAACCGAAGAGTGGTATCTGGTTCTCTTTTGTCTCTGCCATCCTGATTTGGTTGGTTCACCAGCTGCATTGCTATATTATCTTCCTCTGGTTTTACGTCCAGTAACGGGTGAAACGCCTTCTAAGAGTCGAGGATGTGCTTCCCATTCAGTTTTCTTGTAAACTGACAAAAGGGTCTTTTAAAGTCAGATTCCCAAGACTATAACGTGCTTTTTCCTTACGGAATAGTTCAAACAAATCAAGAATAGTATACCTAAAAAAAATAAATTGTTAGAAAGGTTAAAAATTTTATACAAACTCAAAAAATTGTTAGAAAGGTTAAAAATTTTATACAAACTCAAAAAATTGTTTGAAAGGTTAAAAATTTTATACAAATTCCTAAATATGCCTAGGAAACTAAAATGGTCCCCGGCAACGGCGCCAAATTTTGACACGCTCGTCGCAAACGTGCAAAAATAATTTCCAGATTTCCCCCAAACTATTGGTATAGTATAAGGTGCAACCTAGGTCATCTCCCAAAGACCATTTCAGATTCTTAAGCAAATAAGGAGAAAATTAGAACAAGGAGGTTTTTGTAAAGATGTGATATCAAATGCTAAATACAAAATACAGAATGAAATTAATTTCACTTAACAATTATCAACTCAAGGAATTCAGAGGCTATTTTCATAACTAATCATTGATCACTAAAATAATGCATTGTGTTTATCAACCTAGGATCATCTGGAACCCCTAGAATGATCCTTGAATTCTCTACTGAGAAACCTCTCAGAATTTAATTGATTACGATCAACAAGATTTAGTAACCACTTAATCTTTTATCTAAACCAATTTCACAATCAGAATTCAGTTGAAGTAAGTAATAAAATGAAAACCTTCAATTCAATTACTTAATTTCTACTCTTCAAACTTTTGGAAAATGATTTACCAATCAAAAACCAATTATAAATCAATTATGCATTAATCAAAATACGTCAACCGATCAAACTTTGATTAAAGAATAAAATTGAAGAATATAGTGAAGTAGAGTAGAAACCACTTAATAAGCATGTAAATAAAGATCAAGACCTCAAAGTTAAAATGAAAATAGCTTGAATCCTTGAATTGAAACTACAAACCTAGCCTTCCATGAAGGAGGCAAACTAACAACAAAGAAAGAGGCAAACTAACAACAAATAAATCCTAAGCCTTCCATGTAGGAGGCAACTAACAACAAATAAATCCTAAGCCTTCCATGTAGGAGGCAACTAACAATAAAGAAAAACTAAGCCTTCCATGTAGGAGGCAAACTAACAAGAAAGAAAACCTAAGCCTTCCATGAAGGAGGCAAAACTAACAAGAAAGAAAGAAAGAAAGAAAGAAAGAAAGAAAGAAAGAAAGAAAATGGTATTGGAGTTAATCTCCAAAATGGTGTGTGTCTCCTCTTACAAACCCTTCTATTTATAGAGGATTTTTGAGGCATCATCTTCAGAAAGTCACCAACTAGGATATTACTTTTCTACCCTTTTCTTGCTTTCACATGGGCTTTGTTGAAATTGCAAAACACTTTTGAATTTTTGCCACCAATGAGCACAACAATTTTGACTTTCTTGCACCGCAATTTCGGATGTTCACATGTCTGAATTAGAGCTTGACTTTTGAACAAAAGTTGTAGCCCTTGATCTTATCTGTCCAACAAAGTTGATTTCATCTCAATATGACTTCTATATCTCAAGATATGGCCGGATCTTTGCACACTGTTCAAATTCCACGTCAGCAACACTATCTCATCTTTTGAGATAATTTCGGAGTCCTAAACATCCCATTTAGAATCTGCTCTTGCTTTGTAACTATGGACACTTATTTAAGCTTTCATTCAAGACAGAGTTCATGATTTTTGGATGTCTACAACTCCTATTATGCTCAAAATACTATAATAGTGTCATTTTAATCGGGTAAGCAAAGAAATTCAATTAAACTTCATATGAACCCAAACTCATAAAATATGACAAAGATCACTTAATTGAACATATAAGAAGTCTTAATGAGATAAAAGTGAGAGATAATTATTTATGAAATCTATGCTTATCAAATTGCATGGTCACAGTCCCTTGATGGAGGTAAGCCTTTAGGTTCTTGAAATAGTTCTACAAACTCTCCTAAAAGGCCCTCCAAAGTTGCTGTTACAAGTCCACATGTATCCTTAAGGAGTGTCACATTATGATACTCTATATAGTACCCTTCACCTTTATTCCTTAGGGCCTTCACCAAAACTTTCCATGAGGCTTAAGTTTTGCAAAGAGCTGAATCCCCCTTTAGGCTGAACTTTTGTCCTTCAACTACCCATTTCAAGGTGAACTCCTTAAAGTTTGCTTCAAAATCACCTAGACTTGCTAACCAGTCCATCCCTAACACCACGTCTAGCCCATTTAATTTAAACAGGAAGAAATCCTGCTTAATCTTGACTTGTTGTACTTCCAACCTCACCCCCTTGCATACCCCTTGGCTTTCTACCTTTTGACCATTACCCAACTCCACCACATATTTTGAGGTATCTTGTACAGGTAATTGTAGTTTGGAAACCAATGGTCTCGATATGAAATTACCAGATGCTCCATAATCTACTAGTATTAGCACTGGATTTTCATTAATTAGCCCTCATAACTTAAAGAACTTATTTGAGGTCAACCACATGATGCTATGCAAGGATAACTCTACCCCATTGGAACTCATTTGTTCTACTGTTGTGCTAGTCCAGTAAGTAGGATAACTCTTCCTTACTGAAACTCCTTTCACACTCGCAAATGAGTTTTGTCTCATCATGGCTACATTTTTTCTTCTATTAGCAAAGCTTTATCCATTATTTCTGCAAGTGATTCAACCTGATAGAGTTTTAATTCTGCTCGTATCTCCTCTTTCAGACCATTTAGAAAAATTTCCATCAGGATTTTCGGATCAACATGTCTAAGGGGACCCAAAATCGTCTCAAAGTCCTCCCTGTAATCCATAAGGGACCCATTCTATTTCACTTTTAATAAAGGTTCATATGGGTTTTGCACACTCCCAGGTTGGAACCTCCAGAGCACCGTCTCCCAGAACTCGCCTCAGCTTGTTGTTATTTTTTTATCCTCCCACCATTGGAACCAATTTAGTGCTCGTCCTTCTAATGCCACCATCACCACTGTGACTTGCTCGGTGTTGGTATAAAATCGTATGAAGGCAAGTGCACCTTGTCGTTTTACAGAGTAAAGAGTGAGTGAGAGTATCGTCTCCATAGAGATTTGGTTCACGTATTGAATTCCTACTAGTCCACTAATTGAACTCAAGTATGGGAGTGTGTAGAAAACACGATCCCGCGCGTAGGCAACGCAAACAGAAAATAATAAGAATTTTTGGGTTCTATCACTAGGCTGAAATTCTGTTCCAGTATGTCTAAAACTAATCAGAATAAATTCTGGGTTGTCAAATACTCAATAACTAATACGAATGGGTAAGAAATCAATCTATGGAAGGTGTTAGGGTTGGATTTCACCAAAACATCCCCTATATAACAATGGATCATTAAGTGTATTCAAGATGATTTGTAGTTGAAGATCAAATTCACAAATATTGATTGAAGGTCAGTCCCTTGATTCATCAAGTCTTCACTCAAATTAGGAATTCTAAAGATCTCACAATCGCAAACCTCTATCCCTAGAGCCTTCACAATTATGTTATTCAATCTCACAACCAATTCTAAAACCAATTTCCCAATTGCGAAGGAGAATTTTGATTCAATCTTATAAGTGGCCAAGTCATAGAAGCTTTAAGTAAAGAGATGAATAATCAAATTTAAGGAAAAACAATGTTGAATACACATAACGTATCCGGGTTACATAGGTTCAGTCATGGATTCCTCCTTTCCTAACAGAAATCTAGTTACACATATTGATAAAGGAAGAAAACACGAGAGAGAATGAAAGTAAAAAGCATGTAGACAAGCTGTAGATGCCCTTTGTCCTCAACCCTAGGATTTCTTCCTTCGCCCAGAACAGAACCAGCATCTAGGGGGACGGCGGCTCTATTCCCTACATCTGCATTCTGGAGATAAACCAGTTGATAAATTGATTGATGCCCTGTTTTCATTATGTTCTGGGCTTTTTATAGATCCTGTTCTGTAAAGTCGCGTGTCCAACGCGACACAGCTGCGTTGCCAACGCGATGCGAATAATAGACAGCTTCTTTTCTTTCAATTCTTCATGTGCTCCACGTAAGTCCGGTTGCATTGCCAACGCAGGACCCTGTGATATTTTGCAAAAATTAAAACACATCAGATTGATGAGAATTTATTACTTAAAAGGCTTTAAAACTGTATTTTCCAGATTGTGCATGGATTATTCAGTTTTATGTCATTTTCTCATGTTTTAATGGTGTTTTATGCTTTAATTACTTGAAATTACATTGAATTATGTTCTAAATAAGTGTCTTATTGGCCACTTATCACTCGGCCTCTGCAATTCTATTTAGTTTGAAATAACGCTCCATTCTATTGAGCCATTTGTACGCATCATCCCCTGAGAAAACAAGGACCTCTATTTTTCATACCTCCTCGAGTCAAAGGGTGTAGCTCTTCCAGTCAAGTCCACACTATGATTCCCCGATATGCTTCGTGCTTATGAATGCACAAATTCATTGTTACCCCTAGTTTTTTGATTTCGTATGGGTGTTCGCCGACGACAACGTGACCTCCCCCTTTTATCTCCTTCGTCTCTCTCCCTCAATAGACTCATCATCTCCTCCAAGCAACCTTCCAAAGCTTCATGCTTGCTCTTATTTTCCAACCTCCATTGCTGAAAGCTCCCCTTTAGGCTATTGATTCTTAAGTCTATTTTTGTGTGTGTGGTAACCATTCAAAGCTCCCAGGATCGAGAGCTCTCATACCAGATTATAGAACTCAAGAAAAAAATGATTTATGAAACTGAAGAACAGGATAATGATTAACTGAGTATAATGAAAAAAAGGGAAAATGAATATAGCAGTAAAAGAAACAAAAGAGAAATGGACAGTTAATGAATGTCCTCCCTCACCCAAGAGCCTAACTCAAATATCTGTCTGCCTACCTTCACTCCCTTTTAGGTATTTAACAGTGATTTCCTTACAGCTAGATTACCAATCCCTACGCCCACTTATTCTCTCTCTACCAGCTCACCCACCTTCTCTCGTAATATAATGGTATGCAGAATTATCCTCTACATTCTGTGATTTTCTTCTCACGAACACCCTTGTGATTGGTGGGATCCTATAAGATGGTTAGAATAAAAACAACTTCAAAACCCAAATACATGAAATCATATGGCAAATCCTACTCACGATTCACAACTAGTATAAGATAAGATTGAACATAAACCAAGTTAAATTTAGTCTGATTAAGATTGCACAATACAACCAATCACTCTACAACCAAAGTTGTAACTTTAAGGCCGCGTTTTAGTTAAGATGGGTTAATACCTATTGCATTTGGTATGAAAAATCCGGCCCTTAATTTTTCATAAAAGTCTATACATTTCACGAAAGAAATATATTATTCATACAATCTATAAAATATATTTTTTATTTCTATTTATTATATCGCTCGTTATATTTTATACTTTTATGATTTTTTCCCTTAAAATATAAATTATAGTATATATTTATCATAATGAAAAAAATAAAAAAAGGGCAGTTTTTATCAAAATTTATTAAAAGAAAACTTTGAATTTTTTTATAAAATATAATATTCAAAATTGATTTGAGTTTGGAAATCATATTTTGCATAAAAAAAGTGTTAGCATATCTTATAATATTTGTTAAAAAAATTACTTATTATTTTATTTTAAAGAAAGAATTTATTTACAAGAAAATTATTTTACATTTTATTATTTTCAATTAAAAGATAGAATATTTGCAATAATTTTTTATTTTTTAAAAATAAAAATTAAAAATTAAAAACATTCTTTTAACTTGATTGATTTAGTTTCTACTTTAGCAATTTCTTAATGCAATGGAGAAATTAGAATTACGTAGTTAAGAATTTAAAAGATAATTTCAAGTTGTTGGTTAAAAATAATTTGAAGAAGTTTTTTTTATGAAAATAATTTTTTAACAAATAAATTTTAAATAAAGTTAAAAGTAATTTTAAATTTGACATTGTTTTACCGTTATATGGTTTTAAAATTTTGAATTGGAAAATGATGGTCTCAAAATTTAAATTTTAAGAGTAAGTTATTATATTAGATATTAAAACTTGTATAAATTACCTATTGACATAAATTTGTTATTAAATTGAATTGGTTAATGTATGTGAAATTATAGCAAGAACTAGAAGAGATATATTATACAAATAAGGTTATATATGTCCTACGACTAGGATGATGAAAATATTTTTAGTTTACAATTTATATATGAAAAGAATGTGTTTGTTGTTTAGTTGATCAATCACAATTTATATATGAAAAGAATGTGTTTGTTGTTTAGTTGATCATAGGATTGATGTGTATGAAAATGTTGGAATTGATGTGTTGGAATGATATGCCTATTAAAGGGGAAATTTATTGGAGGTTTACATATGCATATGTAATACTAAATATTTCTTTGTATTTTATGGTTTTATCTTTGCTTAGATTGTACCATAATCACATCATTTATCTGTTACAAAATAAAAGGATATTATTTAATGATGTTAAGATTACATAAGGTATTGAAATTTTAGTTAATGTTAAAAATTATGAAATGATTGAATAAAAATGCTCTCTTATAAAACTATGTTGCCTTATAAATAATGTGACGCATGAATGAAAATTGAAGGTGGTACATGATATTTATTTATGTAATTTTCTATACGAAAAAAATGTTTGTTGTTTAGTTGATCATAGGATTGATGCGTATGAAAATGTTGGAATTGATGTTGTTAGGAGGATTTTCCTAGTAGTTATTGTCGCAACCGTAATTCCGACGAGACGACAAACTCGCTAAAATTTTAAAAATATATTTATTTGATAGGTGTGGAGTCGCCATCTGTCGCAACCGTAATTCCGATGAGACGACGAACTCGCTAAAATTTTAAAAATATATTTATTTGATAGGTGTGGAGTCACCACCAAATTTTTATTTAAGGGAAAAGACTTGGAAAAACCCTAACTCAAGTATGAGATTCAAAGTTCGGGAGTCGGTTACGAGTGGGGAAGGTGTTAGGCACCTTACTCGCCCGTTTCAAAGAACAGTACCCTTAAATTGAGTGTATGATTTTTTGAAAATGGTTTGATCCCTTTAATTAGAGTAAAAATAAATACTTGATGGAGGTTAGCCTGATAGGACTTGATCCTGCTCCTACGTATCCTACGGATTCCCTGGTGCAATGGGAAACTCAAGACTTACGTAGTTCTGGTTCATGAAGGCTTGATCTTCAGAGATGTTCAAAAGAAAGATGACATTTTGAAGAGGTTTTTATTTTTGGAAGGACCTTTAGTCCACTCATGCACAAGAACCGAGGCGGCTACAGCAGCACGGGAGCCTATACAGACTACTAAACGTTGGACAACAGTTGAACCGTCAGTCCCTCATTTACAGCTCATTGCGTGAGACCAAGGATCCCAAAATATTTGAAAAATCTAATATGATTATAAGAAATGAATTTGATTCAACATTGAAGAAAAGAATAAAACTTGATTGGAATGGAACTAGATTTGAAATATACTTGATAAAGAACGGACTTGAACTAAGATGAATTTTATTTGGAAATTGGATGAAAAGAATTAATTGGATTTGAGTATAAATGAATTTCATTTGAATTTCGACGAAAAGAATTAAATGGATTTGAGTAAAAATGAATTTTTTTACAAAATTCTTTTCTTTCGCCAAAATTAATCCTTTTCACCCCAAAATTCAAAAATTCATTTTTACTCAAATCCATTAATCATTTTCACCCCAAAATTCAAAAATTCATTTTTACTCAAATCCATTAATTCTTTTCACCCCAAAATTCAAAAATTCATTTTTACTCAAATCCATTTAATTCTTTTCACCCCAAAATTCAAAAATTCATTTTTACTCAAATCCATTAATTCTTTTCGTCCAAATTCAAATAAAATTCATTTTTACTCAAATCCATTTAATCCTTTTCACCCCAAAATTCAAAAATTCATTTTTTTAAATCCATTTAATTCTTTTCACCCCAAAATTCAAAAGTCCATTTTTACTCAAATCCATTTAATTCTTTTCGTCCAAATTCAAATAAAATTCATTTTTACTCAAATCCATTTAATTCATTTCACCCCAAAATTCAAAAATTCATTTTTACTCAAATCCATTTAATTCTTTTCGTCCAAATTCAAATGAAATTCATTTCTGCTCAAATCCAATTAATTCTTTTCATCCAATTTCCAAATAAAATTCATCTTAGTTCAAGTCCGTTCTTTATCATGTACATTTCAAATCTAGTTCCATTCCAATCAAGTTTTATTCTTTTCTTCAATGTTGAATCAAATTCATTTCTTATATTCATATTAGATTTTTCAAATATTTTGGGATCCTTGGTCTCACGCAATGAGCTCTAAATGGGGGACTGACGGTTCACCTGCTGTCCAACGGTTAGTAGTCTGTATGGGCTCCCGTGCTGCTGTAGCCGCCTCGGTTCTTGTGCATGAGGGGACTAAAGGTCCTTCCAAAAATAAAAACCTCTTCAAAATGTCATCTTTCTTTTGAACATCTCTGAAGGTCAAGCCTTCATGAACCAGAACTACGTAAGCCTTGAGTTTCCCATTGCACTAGGGAATACGTAGGATACGAAGGAGAAGGATCAAGTCTTGTCAAGCTAACCTCCATCAATTATTTATTTTCACTCTAATTAAAGGGATCAAACCATTTTCAAAAAATCATACACTCAATTTAAGGGTACTGTTCTTTGAAACGGGCGAGTGGGGTGCCGAACACCTTCCCCATTCGTAACCGACTCCCGAACTTTGAATCTCATACTTGAGTTAGGGTTTTTCCAAGTCTTTTCCCTTAAATAAAAATTTGGTGGCGACTCCACACCTATCAAATAAATATATTTTTAAAATTTTAGCGAGTTCGTCGTCTCGTCGGAATTACGGTTGCGACAATTATATGTTTATACAAGGAAAAACTTATTGGAGGTTTAGATGTGCATGTATAAAACCAAATATTTCTTTGGGGTCTATGGATTTATCTTTGCTTAGATTGTACCATAATTACATTGTTCATTAGTTATACAATGAAAAGATAGTAATTAATGACATTAAGACTATATAAGAATATTGAAATTTTAGTTAGTGTTAAAAATTATGAAATGATTGAATAAAAGTGTTCTCTTATAAGATTGTGTTGTCTTATAGATAGTGTGACGCATGGATGAAAATTAAAAGTGTACACAATGTTTATATATGTAATTTTCTATAATTAAAAAAAACACTTATTGTTTAGTTGATCATAGGATTCATGCGTATAACAATGTTGGAATTGATGTATGTTAGGAGGATTTTTCTATTGGTTATATGCCTATACAAGGGGAAACTTATTGGAGGTTTAGATGTGCATGTGCAAGACCAAATATTTTTGTGTGGTCTATGAATTCATCTTTACTTAGATTGTACCATAATCACATTGTTCATCAATTATAGGATAAAAAGATAATAGTATTTAATGATGTTAAGGTTATATAAGGATATTAAAATTTTAGTTATGTTAAAAATTATGAAATGATTGAATAAAAATGTTCTCTTATAGGATTGTGTTGTCTTATAGATATTGTGATGCATGGATGAAAATTGTAGGTGGTACACGATGTTTATATATGTAATTTGCTATGCAATTCTAGGTTGGGATCATATGTTGGTTGTAGTCATTTCATGATGGATAGAGAATTGATGTCTGCATTTGCAAAGAGAAGCACAGGGATACATACATCTTTCATTTGTCATTGAGAGATATGACCATCATATTAGGTGATGCGTTTTTCCTATTATATCTTCCAATAACAGATGAGTTCTTTACACACCTTAAATGAGGAGAGATCTGGCTTGTTATATATTGTAGGAGTTACTAGAAGTGTTAGAGGTAGAAAAAAAAACCTATAGATTGATCTCACATGTTATGTGCATGTGCAATTTAACTAGGGTTGTATACAACAAATGTATCAAGGGGGACATATGGATGTTGTTACTAAGATATATCTAATCTGGCTTGTGGGTTGTACTATTTATGTTGACAAGAATTTAACCTTTATCAAAGTGATATATCTGGAGTTATTTTGAGATATACTTACAGTTGGGAGGTATGCTTGGGATGCAACTATTTTTGCATACTTATTTAAGCATTTAGGTGATGCAAGTTTTTATCAAATTCTACATATAGGTGATAACATGACGCTGTTACACATACAATCAAACTTGTAGATGTATTTTATGTAAAATGTCATAAAACAATCATATAGTAGTTTGAACTATATATTATGTTTGTGTCACATATCAATTTTAAAGCAGTTTCCATGCATTGACTTCCGTCAATTAAACATGAAAGTTAGGTCTAGCATGTCTTTATGCATAACTATATATTATGTTCATTTTAAGCATAGATTTTAAAGTAGTTTCTATGCATTGACTTCCATCAATTGAACATAAAATTTAGGCCTAGCATGCCTTTACACATGCGGTTAACAGTTATGTGTGGTTCAAGCAACGTTATGCCATATAGAAAGGCTTTGGATCAATAGTAGATTGACGACACCAATTAGATACTCTACTCATCTTACAAAACATGTCGATTATAACATGATATTAGTTAGTATACACGATATATTAAACATAGCGGTTAGGTGCATCCACATTTACTAGAGATGATGTTACATCAGTATAAATATGTGTAGGATATTCATATATCACTATACAATATATTGGGGATGGTAAGGAATTTGTACAACATTGACAAAAATTATCAAAAATATCATTTATTATTACTTTATGATGAGAGAAAAGGCCCTCTTGTCACTTTCCTAAAAATGATGATTATATGGAATGATTTCACAAGATCTTACATTTGTATTAGATATCATTATCTAAAAGACATATCAATAGAGTGGCGTAAAGAAAGGTGGATAAAATAATTCTAATTATGACAAAGATTTTCATCCTTGATAAGTAAATTGAAAGCCTTAAAATTTCAAGTTTTTTTGTTGGCGTAATTTTATGGATATGTATATTAATATGTTGTTATCTTTTTTTGTAAGTGGGGCTTTAAAGGATTATAAGCTACTTCAAGGGATGCTTGATTTAAAAAACATGTAAGAGAATACATCATCTAAGACTCTAAGCATAACATGTGTAAAGATTTAGAAGATAATTACATATTGGAAAAAAAAAACTCATCTTTCTAGCTGATTTAACAATTGTACCTGATATAATAATGTTTAGAAATTATTCTATTTTATGTAATATACTACTTTTTATTAAGTTATGTGACTTATCTTGTCAATAATCTCAATTTCTTTTATATTTTTTCTTTTATATATTTTAATTTATTTCAAATGTTACTGCTTAAATTAGTATATAAATAAGTTTTAGTAGTAACATAACATTATGTAGTAGCATATAAATAAGTTGTAGTAAAAAAATTATCATAATTAATTAACTATAATATTAATGAAATTTTTTTCTTTATATACAAATTATAAGTTAAATAGTTGCATTAAACTAACATATAGAAATTGTTATAAATAAGTGTTATAATGATAAGATTTGTGATATTATAAAACAATGAAAAGTATGAGAGATCTTTCTTGCAAAAACGTATGTAAATAAGGATGTATCAGAAACTTAGTAAACTGATAAGCATAGATTTCATAAATAATTATCTCTCACTTTTATCTCATTAAGACTTCTTATATAATCAATTAAGTGATCTTTGTCATATTTTATGAGTTTGGGTTCACATGAAATTTAATTGAATTTCTTTGCTTACCCGATTAAAATGACACTATTATAGTATTTTGAGCATAATAGGAGTTGTAGACATCCAAAAATCATGAAATCTGTCTTGAATGAAAGCTTAAAGAAGTGTCCATAGTTACAAAGCAAGAGCAGACTCTAAATGGGATGTTTAGGACTCCGAAATTATCTCAAAAGATGAGATAGTGTTGCTGACATGGAATTTGAACAGTGTGCAAAGATCCGGCCATATCTTGAGATATAGAAGTCATATTGAGATGAAATCAAATTTGTTGGACAGCTAAGATCCGGGGCTACAACTTTTGTTCAGAAGTCAAGCTCTAATTCGGACATGTGAACATCCGAAATTGCGGTGCAAGAAAGTCAAAATTGTTGTGCTCATTGGTGGCTAAAATTCAAAAGTGTTTTGCATTTTCAACAAAGCCCATGTGAAAGCAATAAAAGGGTAGAAAAGTAATATCCTAGTTGGTGACTTTCTGAAGATGATGCCTCAAAAATCCTCTATAAATAGAAGGGTTTACAAGAGGAGAAACACACCATTTTGGAGATTAACTCCAATACCATTTTCTTTCTTTCTTTCTTTCTTGTTAGTTTTGCCTCCTTCATGGAAGGCTTAGGTTTTCTTTCTTATTAGTTTGCCTCCTACATGGAAGGTTTAGTTTTTCTTTATTGTTAGTTGTCTCCTACATGGAAGGCTTAGGATTTATTTGTTGTTAATTGCCTCCTACATGGAAGGCTTAGGATTTATTTGTTAGTTTGCCTCTTTCTTTGTTGTTAGTTTGCCTCCTTCATGGAAGGCTAGGTTTGTAGTTTCAATTCAAGGATTCAAGCTATTTTCATTTTAACTTTGAGGTCTTGATCTTTATTTACATGCTTATTAAGTGGTTTCTACTCTACTTCACTATATTCTTCAATTTTATTCTTTAATCAAAGTTTGATCGGTTGACGTATTTTGATTAATGCATAATTGATTTATAATTGGTTTTTGATTGGTAAATCATTTTCCAAAAGTTTGAAGAGTAGAAATTAAGTAATTGAATTGAAGGTTTTCATTTTATTACTTACTTCAACTGAATTCTGATTGTGAAATTGGTTTAGATAAAAGATTAAGTGGTTACTAAATCTTGTTGATCATAATCAATTGAATTCTGAGAGGTTTCTCAGTAGAGAATTCAAGGATCATTGTAGGGGTTCCAGATGATCCTAGGTTGATAAACACAATGCATGATTTTAGTGATCAATGATTAGTTATGAAAATAGCCTCTGAATTCCTTGAGTTGATAATTGTTAAGTGAAATTAATTTCATTCTGTATTTTGTATTTAGCATTTGATATCACATCTTTACAAAAATCCCCTTGTTCTAATTTTCTCCTTATTTGCTTAAGAATCTGAAATGGTCTTTGGGAGATGACCTAGGTTGCACCTTATACTATACCAATAGTTTGGGGGAAATCTAGAAATTATTTTTTGCGCGTTTGCGACGAGCGTGTCAAAAATTTGGCGCCGTTGCCGGGGACCATTTAGTTTCCTCTGCTTATTCAGGAGTTTGTATAAAAATTTTAATCTTTCTGACAATTGTTTTTACTTTAGGTATATCATTCTTGGATTTTCTGTATGAATTCACCTTTTTGTGTATGACCCGATCCAATCCTGAAAATTTATATGCATATGATCCTGAGATTGATAGAACATTCCACCATTTGAAAAGAGCACATAGAAATGATTCATCCAGTAATAACCAAGAAAGTAACAGTAGTGATTTTTCATCTTTAAATTTTGATAGTTTTAAATATTTTGCTAAGAACATGGCTGATAGAACCTTAAAAGAATTAGTTGCACCTGATGTTGCTTATCAACCGTTGTGTATTCAATACCCTGATGTTGATGCACCATTTGAACTAAAGTCTGGATTAATACATTTGCTACCTAAGTTTCATGGCCTTGCAGGTGAGGACCCTCATAAACATTTGAAGGAATTTCACATTGTGTGTTCCACAATGCGGCCATAAGGAATTCCTGAAGATCATATCAAGTTGAAGGCATTTCCTTTCTCCTTAAATGATGGAGCTAAGGACTGGTTGTACTATCTACATCCAACATCTGTTACAAGCTGGAATGATATGAAAAGATTATTCCTGGAGAAATTCTTCCCTGCATCCAAAACAGCAGCTATCAGAAAAGAGATTTGCGGCATCAGACAGAACTCCCAAGAAACTCTCTATGAGTATTGGGAGAGATTCAAGAAACTATGTGCCACTTGTCCACACCATCAAATCAGTGATCAATTACTGATTCAGTATTTCTATGAAGGACTCATGCCAATGGACAGAAGCATGGTTGATGCAGCTAGTGGTGGAGCACTTATGGACAAAACTCCTACAGCAGCTCGAGATTTGATTGCCAACATGGCAGAAAACTCTTAGCAATTCAATTCTCGAACTAATTCCTTGTCTAAAGGAGTCCATGAAATGACCACTAAGACAGACCATACACGATTGGAGAACAGAATAGAAGAACTAACCTCCATCGTAAGACAGTTGGCCATCGGACAACAACAGCAACTTAATGTTGTTGACAAAACCAAAACATGTGGCATATGCACTTCTGCAGATCATCCTACTGATGCATGCCTAACATTGCAAGAAAGTGAGACACCTGAGGCTGCAGTAAATGGTATTTTTGGCACAGGACAACAATACAGGCCTCCTCAACATTATCAGCAACAGAAGTTTGAACCACCTTCTGGATCATACAATCCTAGTTGGAGAAACCATCCTAACTTGAGATATGGTCCTCCACAACAACAAAGGATTCAAACATCTGACTCCCAAAATAAATACCAACCACCGTCATTCAGACAACAACAACAGCATATGCAGCAATCTGTACCTTCTAATGCTTCTGAACCTTCTCTTGATGATTTGATGAAGCAATTAGCAACCAACAATCTTCAGTTTCAACAAAATGTAAGTTCTACCCTTCAGGATTTACAAACTCAAATTGGGCAGTGGACTACCACTGTCAACTAATTGAAATCTCAAGGTTCTAGTCAACTACCTTCTCAACCTGTCATAAATCCCAAAAGTGTGAATGTCATGTCCTTGAGAAGTGGGAAGAAAGTGCAGACAGACCCTACAATTTTAAAGCAACAAAGCTTCAATCAGACTAATTCACACCAAAAAGAAGAATTTATCTCCACACCTGGAGACATCTCTGATAAGCCATCTGAATCAGAGGGAAAGTCTGATGAAAAAAGTACACCAGCCTTCGATAAGACATCGAATGATCAACAAAAAGAAGCTTGCCATAAACGATCTGCACTTAAAGCATCTGATGAGACAAAAACCCCAAATTGTGCTGATCTGAAGGTATCTATACCTTTTCCAAATAGAATGGTCCAATCCAAGCCCAATGTTCATGCAGAATTGGATAAGGAGCTTCTAAATACTTTCAGGAAAGTGGAAGTCAACATACCACTTCTAGATGCTATCAAGCAAATTCCCAAATATGCCAAATTTCTAAAGGACTTGTGCACGCATAAGAGAAGACTCAAAGGGGATGAGAAGATTAGTGTGGGACGCAATGTTTCTGCCTTAATTCAACCCAGCCTCCCTCAGAAATGTAAAGATCCATGAACTTTCACCATTCCTTGCACAATAGGAAACTCTACATTTGGTGATGCATTGCTGGATCTAGGTGCTTCCATTAATGTTATGCCCTCATCAGTTTATAAATCTTTGAATCTGGGAGAACTGAAGCCAACTGGTGTGGTGATTCAATTAGCCAACAGAAGTACAGCACATCCAGCCGGAGTACTTGAAGATGTGCTAGTTCAAGTGAATAAGTTGATCTTTCCAGCTGACTTCTACATTTTGGATATGGAAGATGAGTCATCCATCAACAGAGCAACCTTGATCCTAGGGAGACCTTTCCTCAAAACTGCAAAAACAAAGATAGATGTGCATACGGGGACTCTCTCTATGGAATTTGGAGATGATATCATCCAATTCAACATATTTGAAGCCATGAAGCATCCCATAGAGAATCATTCACTCTTTCAACTTGATGCCATAGATATTCTTGCGAATGATTATTCTATTGACAATCTACTTTTTGATTTTGATTTAGATTACTTAGATAATTTTACTTGCACATGTGATGAATTTGATCCATGTATTGTCTGTTCCAGGATTAATGCTGCCGACCAAACTTCGTTGAAAGATGACATGTTAGATGCAAGTGTTGCAGACATTTCAATCTCAGATAGATCCCTTCCTTCCATAATACAACCACCTCCTTTGGAATTGAAGCCTTTGCCTGAACATCTAAAGTATGCTTATTTGGGGGAAAATGAGAAGCTTCCTGTCATTGTAGCAAAGAACCTTCTACCACAACAAGAAGAAAGGTTGTTGCAAACCTTAAAAAGCCATAAACAAGCAATTGGATGGACTTTGGCTGATATTCCAGGCATTAGCCCATCTACTTGTATGCATAGGATATTGTTGGAGGAAAACACCAGACCTGTTAGACAACCACAAAGGCGTTTGAATCCAACCATCCTAGATGTGGTAAAGAAGGAAGTAAGTAAGCTTTTGGCAGCTGGTATCATCTATCCCATCTCAGACAGTGATTGGGTAAGCCCGGTGCAAGTAGTTCCTAAGAAGACTGGCATGACTGTAGTCAAAAATCACAAGGATGAACTAATCCCTACCAGAATACAAAACAGTTGGAGAGTGTGCATAGATTATAGGAAGCTTAACCAAGCTACTCGCAAGGATCACTTCCCTTTGCCCTTCATAGACCAAATTTTGGAAAGATTAGCAGGAAAATCTCACTATTGCTTTCTAGATGGTTTTTCAGGTTATTTTCAAATACATATAGCCCCAGAAGACCAGCATAAGACCACCTTCACTTGTCCTTTTGGTACTTTTGCCTATCGAAGGATGCCTTTTGGTCTATGCAACGCCCCTGGAACCTTTCAAAGATGCATGGTAAGCATTTTCTCTGATCTCTTAGAAAGTTGCATGGAAGTGTTTATGGATGACTTCACTGTATATGGTTCTTCTTTTGATGCATGCTTAGAAAGCCTCTCTAAAGTTTTGGACAGATGCATTGAGACTAACCTGGTTTTGAATTTTGAAAAATGTCATTTCATGGTAACAGAAGGTATAGTCTTAGGACACTTGGTATCTAGCAAAGATTTAGAGGTTGATAAGGCCAAGATAGACATTATTACTTCTCTACCTTACCCCACTTCTATGCGAGAAGTACGTTCTTTACTTGGTCATGCAGGTTTTTACAGAAGATTCATCAAGAATTTTAGCAAGATTGCACAACCTCTTTCTAAACTACTACAAAAAGATACCAAATTTGTGTTTGATCAAGCATGCAAGGATTCATTTGATGAACTAAAGAAGCGGTTGACAACCACTCCCATCATTCAACCACCTAATTGGAGGCTTCCATTTGAATTAATGTGTGATGCATCTAATTATGCCATTGGTGTTGTACTGTCTCAAAGAGTTAGCAAGAGATCTCATGTCATTGCATATGCCTCTCGCACACTTGATGCAACCCAATCCAATTACACAACTACTGAGAAGGAGCTTTTGGCAATTGTGTTTGCATTAGATAAATTTCGCTCCTATTTGCTTGGATCTAAAGTTATTGTCTTCTCTGACCATGCAGCTCTGAAATACTTGCTGAAGAAGGTAAATGCTAAGCCAAGACTAATTCGTTGGATGCTTCTGTTGCAAGAATTTGATTTAGAGATTAAAGACAAGAGTGGTGCAGAGAACCTTGTAGCAGATCATTTAAGTCGGATCCAGCAACCTTGTGAAGAAACTTCAATTGCAGATTCATTCCCAGAAGAGCATCTCTATCATTTGCACGGGAAGGATCCTTGGTATGCAGATTTGGTAAACTATCTGGTTGCTAAAGAAATACCCAAACACTTCACCAAATCGCAAATTGCCAAGTTGAAAAGTGATGTCAAACACTACATATGGGATGAACCATACCTTTGGAAGACATGTAGTGATCAAATTATTAGAAGATGTGTTCCAGATCATGAAGTTCAGTCTGTACTTACCTTTTGTCATTCCCTAGCTTGTGGTGGACACTTTGGGCCACAACGGACAGCTAGAAAAGTACTAGACTCAGGCTTTTATTGGCCTACAATATTTCGTGATGCACACAAATTATGCATAACTTGTGAGCAGTGCCAAAGAATAGGGAGTATTTCGCGCAGAAATGAGATGCCCCAACAACCACTTCTCTTTTGTGAGGTATTTGATGTATGGGGTATAGACTTTATGGGTCCATTCCCTGTCTCTTTTGGCTTTGTTTACATTCTGCTAGTTGTTGATTATGTTTCAAAATGGGTGGAGGCAAAAGCCACTCGTACTGATGATGCTCGAGTTGTTGCAGATTTTATCAGGTCTAATATTTTTAGCAGGTTTGGCATTCCTAGAGCTCTAATTAGTGACCAAGGTACTCATTTTGCAACCGCACAATGGAAGCCCTACTCCGCAAATATGGAGTCATGCATAAAGTCTCCACCCCATATCATCCTCAAACAAATGGTCAAGCTGAAGTTTCTAATCGAGAGATTAAGAAAATTTTAGAGAAAACAGTTCAGCCTAACAGGAAGGATTGGAGCTTGCGCCTGGTTGATGCGTTATGGGCATATAAGACAGCCTACAAGTCACCCATTGGCATGTCTCCCTACAGGATTGTCTTTGGTAAAGCATGTCATCTTCCAGTTGAATTAGAGCATAGAGCATTTTGGGCAGTAAAGAAATGCAACATGGATCTAGACCAAGCAGGAATCCATAGGAAGCTTCAATTGCAGGAACTTGAAGAAATTCGATTAGAAGCATACGAAAACTCCAAAATTTACAAAGAAAAGGTCAAAGCTCTTCATGACAAAAAGTTGGCAAGAAAGGAGTTTTCCGTTGGACAAAAAGTTCTCCTTTTCAATTCTCGGCTAAAGCTTATGCCTGGTAAGCTACGCTCTAGATGGTTAGGACCATTTGTAGTTACTAATGTTTTTCCTTATGGTGTAGTGGAAATAAAAAATGAGGTAACTGAAAAAAATCTTCAAGGTGAATGGACATCGTCTTAAACCATTTTTCGAAGGTTTTCAAAAGCACACGGTAGAAGAAGTGCATTTGCACAATGCCACATACTTGCAATAAATTCAAGAGAAGTCTCTCTCTCTCTTTCTCTCTTTCTCTCTCTCTCTCTCTCTTTCTCTCTCTCCCTCTCTCACATTCCTCACTTATAAGTTTCAACTAATCTCTCAACTTCCTTCTTCACCTCTTAAATCATCCCAACTATTACACTACATTGAGCTTGCAGGAATAATAACTTGAGTGTTTTAAGAAAAAAATGGAGAAAGCTCTCACCAGGATCAAAATTTTGTTCCCTACTCTCCCCAGAAATTTTCTTAAAGACATTTACAATTGCAGACTTGAACGATTGAGGGCATTAACACTCTTAGGCCTTCCAGAAGATGTCCGTTGGATCATTGAAGCTAAGGTACGTTTAGCAGGTGAATTTCAAGAATCATTTGTTAAAAACATGCCAGGTATGGGAAGAAGTTCCTATGCAAAGAAGAGAAGGGCAAAAAGAATTGGAGTTTGCTACAGGTGTGCAAGATGGACCTGTAACACAAGATGCAAGAACCCTGGAATGGTTTCAAGAAATCGAGAGGACAAAATTCAATTCATAAAGGATGGACTGAGTAAGGAGTCATTGGATGATATCATTCAGACTCTTGAGACGCATCCTAGTGGGCATGTACAAGGAGTCCTTCTTGATTTGTTTGAACTGTTCCGTAAGGAAAAAGCACGTTATAGTCTTGGGAATCTGACTTTAAAAGACCATGTTGTCAGTTTACAATAAAACTGAATGGGAAGCACATCCTCGACTCTTAGAAGGCGTTTCAGCCGTTACTGGACGTAAAACCAGAGGAAGATGTGAGCCACAATCACCACTACTGTTCATTCTCATGCGTGTATGTTTGTCATTTACATTATCTTTTCAATTTATTGGGCCACCATTTTTTTTGAAATTTCCACCCCTGCTTAAAGTCTTTCCCCTCTGACATTCATTTTTTCCTTGAACAAAAAATTCAAACTTTTGCAACAAAAATTCAAACTTTTGCTACTAAATCCTGATCCCGCACTATTCAAGCGATCTCCTTGTCTGATATTGAATCCCTATAAATTATCAACCTCTATGACATATTTTTTCAAAAAAAAGACAGAAACACCGTATATGGATAGGATCAATACTATCTGTGTTTTTGGTGGGTCTAACCTTGGAAAGGATGGAGAATTTCAACATGCAACTTATACCCTTGGTAAGGCATTAGCTGCAAGAAAAATCAATCTTGTTTATGGGGGAGGGATTCAGGGTTTAAAAGGATGTGTTGCAGGATCTGCACTCACAAAGGGGTGTAACGTCTTAGGTGTTGGCTTAAAAAATGGGAGCACCTCCTACTTGACCCTGGGTACTGAATTGAAGGTTGCAACCATGCATGACCGTATGAGACACATGTTGGTTAATTCTAATGCATTTATTGCATTACCTAGTGGTCTTGGAACAATGGAAGAAATTTTTACCATTATATTTTGGGCCTATCGGAATTTTCATAAAAAACCTTTGGGCTTATTGAATATTAATGGCTTTTATAATGGTTTGATATCCTTTTTAGATCATGCAGTAGAGCAGGAGTTCATGCCACAATCCATGCGCAACATCATAGTATCTGCTTCAACTGTTGAACAGCTACTTGAGATTTTGCAAAATCCTACATCTGAGCTCAGTCAAGCAATGCAGCTGGTGAACCAACCAAATCAGGATGGCAGAGACAAAAGAGAACCAGATACCACTCTTCGGTTATAACTTTTCCTTACTTTGGTAGTTTTCTCACATTTCTTTTCCTGTCATATGAAATTCCATCTAAGACATTGGGGACAATGTCTTGGATAGGTTGGGGGGAGGATGGTCCGATATTTAAAAAAAAAACCCAAAAAAAAACCCAAAAAAAAAATTAGGTTAGAATCATAAACTTGCTTTGAGTAAGATGGCTGAGTAAGGAGTTACACTTGACTCCTGATACGCATCTTATGATTGAAAAAAAAAATTTGAATGTGGAAGTATGTTTTTCTTTAGATTTCATAAAATAATTGAAGCAAAATGATTTACATTTCGAGATTAATTAGTTTGGCAACACATATTTGAACTGGATAGATTAGATTTGATAAACATATTACCTGTGAGATTTTGAGCCTTATTATTATTTTCTTTCTTGTGTGCTTTTCATCCATGGAATATGTTACTTCAGAACTTGCATTGATTCTTTTTGAAGCTACATTTTCACATGAATTGTACAAAAATGATTGAGGCACTGTTTTTCTTGAACAAACCACTTGGCCAAATAACCAAACCATATAATTTTATCCTTTGATCAGCCCTTTGAGCCGATTAGCCTTTTCTTCTTTTTAGCTCACCACAAATAAATAAAAAAAAACAACTTTGTCTGACCATAGAAGGTGAGGAATACTGGATTTATCATACCATAAGTGTTTCAATAAGTGTGGGGGAGATTATTGTTGTGTTCATCAATATCATGGTTAAAAAAAACTGAAGCAATAAATTAATAAATAAACTATTATATTGAAAAAAAAAGAAAAAAAAAAGAATGAAGAAGTGATATCTGTTTCTCACACTTGCACTTAGACTCAGTTCTCAATCCTCATCATTTTCCTTGATCTAACATTGTATCTCTTCAATATATCATTTCATCTTTCTAATCCCGTTATAACCAAATAAGGACCTCTTGATTTGTGCATTGCATGTGTACATAGTAGTAGAGAAGTAGAAGATATGCAAGCCTATGATAGTTCATCTTTCATGGATTGAATTTGAGAGAAACACTTACCAAATCAAACACTTGAGAGATTCAGAGTATATCATGTGAGGTTTTATCTTTCTCAATCTATGTTTTTCACATTAAAGTTGCCTTTCTAAGTAATTTCAAAAATGTGATGAAAGAATGCTTCATGAAATTTTGTGAATTCTTGAGAAATCAACTCAAAATTTTGATGTTCTTTCAAAAAAAAAAATAGTCACCAATACTTAACTTAAGTTTGCCCGAGACGTGCAAAAGATAAGTGTGGGGGAATTTGATAAGTGATAAGCATAAATTTCATAAATAATTATCTCTCACTTTTATCTCATTAAGACTTCTTATATGTTCAATTAAGTGGTCTTTGTCATATTTTATGAGTTTGGGTTCATATGAAGTTTAATTGAATTTCTTTGCTTACCCGATTAAAATGACACTATTATAGTATTTTGAGCATAATAGGAGTTGTAGACATCCAAAAATCATGAAATCTGTCTTGAATGAAAGCTTAAAGAAGTGTCCATAGTTACAAAGCAAGATCAGACTCTAAATGGGATGTTTAGGACTCCGAAATTATCTCAAAAGATGAGATAGTGTTGCTGACATGGAATTTGAACAGTGTGCAAAGATCCGGCCATATCTTGAGATACAGAAGTCATATTGAGATGAAATCAACTTTGTTGGACAGCTAAGATCCGGGGCTACAACTTTTGTGCAGAAGTCAAGCTCTAATTCGGACATGTGAACATCCGAAATTGCGGTGCAAGAAAGTCAAAATTGTTGTGCTCATTGGTGACAAAAATTCAAAAGTGTTTTGCATTTTCAACAAAGCCCATGTGAAAGCAATAAAAGGGTAGAAAAGTAATATCCTAGTTGGTGACTTTCTGAAGATGATGCCTCAAAAATCCTCTATAAATAGAAGGGTTTACAAGAGGAGAAAAACACCATTTTGGAGATTAACTCCAATACCATTTTCTTTCTTTCTTTCTTTCTTTCTTTCTTTCTTTCTTGTTAGTTTTGCCTCCTTCATGGAAGGCTTAGGTTTTCTTTCTTGTTAGTTTGCCTCCTACATGGAAGGCTTAGTTTTTCTTTATTGTTAGTTGCCTCCTACATGGAAGGCTTAGGATTTATTTGTTGTTAGTTGCCTCCTACATGGAAGGCTTAGGATTTATTTGTTGTTAGTTTGCCTCTTTCTTTGTTGTTAGTTTGCCTCCTTCATGGAAGGCTAGATTTGTAGTTTCAATTCAAGGATTCAAGCTATTTTCATTTTAACTTTGAGGTCTTGATCTTTATTTACATGCTTATTAAGTGGTTTCTACTCTACTTCACTATATTCTTCAATTTTATTCTTTAATCAAAGTTTGATCGGTTGACGTATTTTGATTAATGCATAATTGATATATAATTGGTTTTTGATTGGTAAATCATTTTCCAAAAGTTTGAAGAGTAGAAATTAAGTAATTTAATTGAAGGTTTTCATTTTATTACTTACTTCAACTGAATTCTGATTATAAAATTGGTTTAGATGAAAGATTAAGTGGTTACTAAATCTTGTTGATCATAATCAATTGAATTCTGAGAGGTTTCTCAGTAGAGAATTCAAGGATCATTGTAGGGGTTCCAGATGATCCTAGGTTGATAAACACAATGCATGATTTTAGTGATCAATGATTAGTTATGAAAATAGCCTCTGAATTCCTTGAGTTGATAATTGTTAAGTCAAATTAATTTCATTCTGTATTTTGCATTTAGCACTTAATATCATATATTTACAAAACCCCCTTTTTCTAACTTTCTCCTAATTTGCTTAAGAATATGAAATGGTCTTTGGGAGATGACCTAGGTTGCACCTTATACTATACCAATAGTTTGGGGGAAATCTAGAAATTATTTTTGCGCGTTTGGGACAAGCGTGTCAAAAATTTGGCGCCGTTGCCGGGGACCATTTTAGTTTCCTAGGCTTATTTAGGAGTTTGTATAAAATTTCTAACCTTTCTAACAATTTTTTTAGTTTGTATAAAATTTTTAACCTTTCTAACAATTTTTTGAGTTTGTATAAAATTTTTAACCTTTCTAACAATTTTTTTTGGTATACTATTCTTGATTTGTTTGAACTGTTCCGTAAGGAAAAAACACGTTATAGTCTTGGGAATCTGACTTTAAAAGACCCTTTTGTCAGTTTACAAGAAAACTGAATAGGAAGCACATCCTCGACTCTTCGAAGGCGTTTCAGCCGTTACTGGACGTAAAACCAGAGGAAGATGTGAGCCACAATCACAACTACTGTTCATTCTCATGCATGTATGTTTGTCATTTACATTTTCTTTTCAATTTATTTGAAATTTTCACCATTTTTAGAATATAGCAATGCAGCTGGTGAACCAACCAAATCAGGATGACAGAGACAAAAGAGAACCAGATACCACTCTTCGGTTATAACTTTTCCTTACTTTGGTGGTTTTCTCACATTTCTTTTCCTGTTATATGAAATTCCATCTAAGACATTGGGGACAATGTCTTGGATAGGTTGGGGGGAGGATGGTCCGATATCAAAAAAAAAAAACAAAAAAAAAACAAAAAAATTAGGTTAGAATCATAAACTTGCTTTGAGTAAGATGGCTGAGTAAGGAGTTACACTTGACTCTTGATACGCATCTTATGAAAAAAAAAATTGAATGTGGAAGTATGTTTTTCTTTAGATTTCATAAAATAATTGAAGCAAAATGATTTACATTTCGAGATTAATTAGTTTGGCAACACATATTTGAACTGGATAGATTAGATTTGATAAATATATTACCTGTGAGATTTTGAGCCTTATTATTATTTTCTTTCTTGTGTGATTTTCATCCATGGAATATGTTACTTCAGAACTTGCATTGATTCTTTTTGAAGCTACATTTTCACATGAATTGTACAAAAATGATTGAGGCACTGTTTTTCTTGAACAAACCACTTGGCCAAATAACCAAACCATATAATTTTATCCTTTGATCAGCCCTTTGAGACGATTAGCCTTTTCTTCTTTTTAGCTCACCACAAATAAAAAAAAGAAACAACTTTGTTTGACCATAGAAGGTGAGGAATATTGGATTTATCATACCATAAGTGTTTCAATAAGTGTGGGGGAGATTATTGTTGTGTTCATCAATATCATGGTTGAAAAAAAAAACTGAAGCAATAAATTAACAAATAAACTATTATATTGAAAAAAAAAGAAAAGAAAAAAAAGAATGAAGAAGTGATATCTGTTTCTCACACTTGCACTTAGACTCAGTTCTCAATCCTCACCATTTTCCTTGGTCTGACATTGTATTTCTTCAATATATCATTTCCTTTTTCTAATCCCGTTATAACCAAAATAAAGACCTCTTGATTTGTGCATTGCATGTGTACATAGTAGTAGAGAAGTAGAAGATATGCAAGCCTATGATAGTTCATCTTTCATGGATTGAATGTGAGAGAAACACTTACCAAATCAAACACTTGAGAGATTCAGAGTATATCATGTGAGGTTTTATCTTTCTCAATCTATGTTTTTCAAATTAAAGTTGCCTTTCTAAGTAATTTCAAAAATGTGATAAAAGAATGCTTCATGAAATTTTGTGAATTCTTGAGAAATCAACTCAAAACTTTGATGTTCTTTCATAAAAAAAAAAAAATTTAGTCACCAATCCTTAACTTAAGTTTGCCCGAGACGTGCAAAAGATAAGTGTGGGGGAATTTGATAAGCATAAATTTCATAAATAATTATCTCTCACTTTTATCTCATTAAGACTTCTTATATGTTCAATTAAGTGGTCTTTGTCATATTTTATGAGTTTGGGTTCATATGAAGTTTAATTGAATTTCTTTGCTTACCCGATTAAAATGACACTATTATAGTATTTTGAGCATAATAGGAGTTGTAGACATCCAAAAATCATGAAATCTGTCTTGAATGAAAGCTTAAAGAAGTGTCCATAGTTACAAAGCAAGATCAGACTCTAAATGGGATGTTTAGGACTCCGAAATTATCTCAAAAGATGAGATAGTGTTGCTGACATGGAATTTGAACAGTGTGCAAAGATCCGGCCATATCTTGAGATACAGAAGTCATATTGAGATGAAATCAACTTTTTTGGACAGCTAAGATCCGGGGCTACAACTTTTGTGCAGAAGTCAAGCTCTAATTCGGACATGTGAACATCCGAAATTGCGGTGCAAGAAAGTCAAAATTGTTGTGCTCATTGGTGACAAAAATTCAAAAGTGTTTTGCATTTTCAACAAAGCCCATGTGAAAGCAATAAAAGGGTAGAAAAGTAATATCCTAGTTGGTGACTTTCTGAAGATGATGCCTCAAAAATCCTCTATAAATAGAAGGGTTTACAAGAGGAGAAAAACACCATTTTGGAGATTAACTCCAATACCATTTTCTTTCTTTCTTTCTTTCTTTCTTTCTTTCTTTCTTGTTAGTTTTGCCTCCTTCATGGAAGGCTTAGGTTTTCTTTCTTGTTAGTTTGCCTCCTACATGGAAGGCTTAGTTTTTCTTTATTGTTAGTTGCCTCCTACATGGAAGGCTTAGGATTTATTTGTTGTTAGTTGCCTCCTACATGGAAGGCTTAGGATTTATTTGTTGTTAGTTTGCCTCTTTCTTTGTTGTTAGTTTGCCTCCTTCATGGAAGGCTAGATTTGTAGTTTCAATTCAAGGATTCAAGCTATTTTCATTTTAACTTTGAGGTCTTGATCTTTATTTACATGCTTATTAAGTGGTTTCTACTCTACTTCACTATATTCTTCAATTTTATTCTTTAATCAAAGTTTGATCGGTTGACGTATTTTGATTAATGCATAATTGATATATAATTGGTTTTTGATTGGTAAATCATTTTCCAAAAGTTTGAAGAGTAGAAATTAAGTAATTTAATTGAAGGTTTTCATTTTATTACTTACTTCAACTGAATTCTGATTATAAAATTGGTTTAGATGAAAGATTAAGTGGTTACTAAATCTTGTTGATCATAATCAATTGAATTCTGAGAGGTTTCTCAGTAGAGAATTCAAGGATCATTGTAGGGGTTCCAGATGATCCTAGGTTGATAAACACAATGCATGATTTTAGTGATCAATGATTAGTTATGAAAATAGCCTCTGAATTCCTTGAGTTGATAATTGTTAAGTCAAATTAATTTCATTCTGTATTTTGCATTTAGCACTTAATATCATATATTTACAAAACCCCCTTTTTCTAACTTTCTCCTAATTTGCTTAAGAATATGAAATGGTCTTTGGGAGATGACCTAGGTTGCACCTTATACTATACCAATAGTTTGGGGGAAATCTAGAAATTATTTTTGCGCGTTTGGGACAAGCGTGTCAATAAGCATAGATTTCATAAATAATTATCTCTCACTTTTATCTCATTAAGACTTCTTATATAATCAATTAAGTGATCTTTGTCATATTTTATGAGTTTGGGTTCATATGAAGTTTAATTGAATTTCTTTGCTTACCCCGATTAAAATGACACTATTATAGTATTTTGAGCATAATAGGAGTTGTAGACATCCAAAAATCATGAAATCTATCTTGAATGAAAGCTTAAAGAAGTGTCCATAGTTACAAAGCAAGAGCAGACTCTAAATGGGATGTTTAGGACTCCGAAATTATCTCAAAAGATGAGATAGTGTTGCTGACGTGGAATTTGAACAATGTGCAAAGATCCGGCCATATCTTGAGATATAGAAGTCATATTGAGATGAAATCAAATTTGTTGGACAGCTAAGATCTGGGGCTACAACTTTTGTTCAGAAGTCAAGCTCTAATTCGGACATGTGAACATCCGAAATTGCGGTGCAAGAAAGTCAAAATTGTTGTGCTCATTGGTGGCTAAAATTCAAAAGTGTTTTGCATTTTCAACAAAGCCCATGTGAAAGCAATAAAAGGGTAGAAAAGTAATATCCTAGTTGGTGACTTTCTGAAGATGATGCCTCAAAAATCTCTATAAATAGAAGGGTTTACAAGAGGAGAAACACACCATTTTGGAGATTAACTCCAATACCATTTTCTTTCTTTCTTTCTTTCTTGTTAGTTTTGCCTCCTTCATGGAAGGCTTAGGTTTTCTTTCTTGTTAGTTTGCCTCCTACATGGAAGGCTTAGTTTTTCTTTATTGTTAGTTGTCTCCTACATGGAAGGCTTAGGATTTATTTGTTGTTAGTTGCCTCCTACATGGAAGGCTTAGGATTTATTTGTTAGTTTGCCTCTTTCTTTGTTGTTAGTTTGCCTCCTTCATGGAAGGCTAGGTTTGTAGTTTCAATTCAAGGATTCAAGCTATTTTCATTTTAACTTTGAGGTCTTGATCTTTATTTACATGCTTATTAAGTGGTTTCTACTCTACTTCACTATATTCTTCAACTTTATTCTTTAATCAAAGTTTGATCGGTTGACGTATTTTGATTAATGCATAATTGATTTATAATTGGTTTTTGATTGGTAAATCATTTTCCAAAAGTTTGAAGAGTAGAAATTAAGTAATTGAATTGAAGGTTTTCATTTTATTACTTACTTCAACTGAATTCTGATTGTGAAATTGGTTTAGATAAAAGATTAAGTGGTTACTAAATCTTGTTGATCATAATCAATTGAATTCTGAGAGGTTTCTCAGTAGAGAATTCAAGGATCATTGTAGGGGTTCCAGATGATCCTAGGTTGATAAACACAATGCATGATTTTAGTGATCAATGATTAGTTATGAAAATAGCCTCTGAATTCCTTGAGTTGATAATTGTTAAGTGAAATTAATTTCATTCTGTATTTTGTATTTAGCATTTGATATCACATCTTTACAAAAACCCCCTTGTTCTAATTTTCTCCTTATTTGCTTAAGAATCTGAAATGGTCTTTGGGAGATGACCTAGGTTGCACCTTATACTATACCAATAGTTTGGGGGAAATCTAGAAATTATTTTTTGCGCGTTTGCGACGAGCGTGTCAAAAATTTGGCGCCGTTGCCGGGGACCATTTTAGTTTCCTAGGCTTATTCAGGAGTTTGTATAAAAATTTTAATCTTTCTGACAATTGTTTTTACTTTAGGTATATCATTCTTGGATTTTCTGTATGAATTCACCTTTTTGTGTATGACCCGATCCAATCCTGAAAATTTATATGCATATGATCCTGAGATTGATAGAACATTCCACCATTTGAAAAGAGCACATAGAAATGATTCATCCAGTAATAACCAAGAAAGTAACAGTAGTGATTTTTCATCTTTAAATTTTGATAGTTTTAAATATTTTGCTAAGAACATGGCTGATAGAACCTTAAAAGAATTAGTTGCACCTGATGTTGCTTATCAACCGTTGTGTATTCAATACCCTGATGTTGATGCACCATTTGAACTAAAGTCTGGATTAATACATTTGCTACCTAAGTTTCATGGCCTTGCAGGTGAGGACCCTCATAAACATTTGAAGGAATTTCACATTGTGTGTTCCACAATGCGGCCATAAGGAATTCCTGAAGATCATATCAAGTTGAAGGCATTTCCTTTCTCCTTAAATGATGGAGCTAAGGACTGGTTGTACTATCTACATCCAACATCTGTTACAAGCTGGAATGATATGAAAAGATTATTCCTGGAGAAATTCTTCCCTGCATCCAGAACAGCAGCTATCAGAAAAGAGATTTGCGGCATCAGACAGAACTCCCAAGAAACTCTCTATGAGTATTAGGAGAGATTCAAGAAACTATGCGCCACTTGTCCACACCATCAAATCAGTGATCAATTACTGATTCTGTATTTCTATGAAGGACTCATGCCAATGGACAGAAGCATGATTGATGCAGCTAGTGGTGGAGCACTTATGGACAAAACTCCTACAGCAGCTCGAGATTTGATTGCCAACATGGCAGAAAATTCTTAGCAATTCAATTCTCGATTGTGAAATTGGTTTAGATAAAAGATTAAGTGGTTACTAAATCTTGTTGATCATAATCAATTGAATTCTAAGAGGTTTCTCAGTAGAGAATTCAAGGATCATTGTAGGGGTTCCAGATGATCCTAGGTTGATAAACACAATGTATGATTTTAGTGATCAATGATTAGTTATGAAAATAGCCTCTGAATTCCTTGAGTTGATAATTGTTAAGTGAAATTAATTTCATTCTGTATTTTGTATTTAGCATTTGATATCACATCTTTACAAAAACTCCCTTGTTCTAATTTTCTCCTTATTTGCTTAAGAATCTGAAATGGTCTTTGGGAGATGACTTAGGTTGCACCTTATACTATACCAATAGTTTGGGGGAAATCTAGAAATTATTTTTTGCGCGTTTGCGAGGAGCGTGTCATAAACCATCACCACTACCATTATAAACATACATGTATATTATATTATAATTGTTGAGTACATTATACATCTCTACAAAATGCTGATTTTTTATATACTTAATGCAAATGATATGATTGCTACATTGAAATGGTGGTGATTCAATTCTAAGTGAAAAAAATTGTTATAAATTCATACATGGAAAGGACAAGCACAACATTATACTTTAAAAAATAATAACATATCTTATATCCAATATGATTAATTACTTATTTGTATATATTCTCTTTTTTTGTTTGCCAAAAAATAAAGAATTTTTTAATTTAGTAATTTGTTTATCATTATCAAAAAAAGTTAACATAGTCATCATAATATTGTGCAAATTCTCTAATTAAATCAAATACCAATTTGAGTTCAAGACTCCTCATTCATGCCAATAAATACCGTAATTGCATAATAATAATTTTATTTATTTCCACATAAATAATGCATTCAATATATTTATGAAGTTAACTAGAAAATTGGTGTAACATTGACTCAATTTATGTGATCAAGATGCTATGAAACGAATTCAACAATTTAATGACATATGAATGTATCCAAAATATATCTTGCACAACATTAAACATATCAACCTCCTATATACAATCATGTTCCAAATTAACTTCATTAAGTGTTATTGTTCAAATATAAGATTATTTTTTTCTATTTGAAAAGCTTATTCAACATTATACACCTTTTTGATAGAAAGTCACATTATCTTCTTGATCTTTTAAAATTAATAAAATATTTTTAGTTTAAATATATTCTTTGTCATATCACTAAATAAAAACATATCCTCATTACTTAGTTGATTTACATATGCATAAATTTTTAATAATTTGACTATATATGGTTGTAAAATCTACATATAATATAAAGTCTTAATCATTCACCATTTTTTAAGGATCTTCCTTTTAGTTTGAACGAGCATTCATATTTTTTAATACTAGTAATTTTATATGTTAATTCATTTTTATATTATGTATTTTTACTCTATTTACAATCTAATATTAACATTGTCTTTCACCTTATATCTTTACTGTTTGATCTGACAATGAAAATAATAAATTTAGTGTCTCTAACCACAACTCAACCCCAACTTAAAAAATCATCTAAAAAAACACTTTATCATAATAAGAATAAAAAATCAAATTAGTTAATGTAAACAATTTTAAACTTAAATTTTTAATTTATTGTCCAATTATCGTAACAATGATAAATATATTATTGTAATTTACATTATTTTTGAAGTTGAAATTTTATTTTACTCTACACTTAAATTATTTTATAATAAAAAAATTCAAATAGTTTTATTTCAATTAAAATAATTTATAAGTTCTCCAGATTATTCATACCTATCTATTTATTAGCCTTAGTATAAACATGACCATTTGATTAAAAGTATTGTTAGATATAGAATATGCATTACTTAAGTTTTGGAATACTGTGAAACTTAAATTTCAAAAAGAAAATAATGAAATATTTTACTTTATTTCTAAAATTTAAATTTTGAAACACCAAATAATGTTTCTACAATTTAATTTCTAAAAGTGTAGTTTGATCAAATTATTTTTAAAAATTAAATTACAAAAGTATTAAACATAGAGAAAGAAAAAAAACTCATCTTCAATAAACCTTCGTCAAAGACTACTAAACATGCTAAAAATAATATGCTTTAAGAATTTACTTATATAACTTACAACAATGTATGCTATATCTATGTGATGGATTGAGTTTTTGTTAACAAAGATTGAGATGGGAAGTAGGGGATATATGTATTAAATAAATGATAAAAATATTTTTAAAACTTTAATTTTAAAAAATATTTATTTAATAAAATAAAAGATGTAAAATGCAATTCACCAAATTTTCTATCACAAAAAAAATCCCTTTCCACATTTTATGGTGAAGCCGAAAACTAGTTACAAGCTGAGTATGACTGGAGTTCTCATAGCCCACAGTATATTTGGGCTGATATGACAATGACCTAAAGTCACACTCACGTGGGCTTCTATGGACGCCATCAGATCCATTACACATGTCACTGAACTCCTTTTGCCTAAACCATGCCCATTTTCTGCGTCATGCGTGTACCCATCGTTTCTCTGAATGGACCAAAACCTGCCCCGTTCGTGACCCCTTTCCTCAACATCCAATTTTTAAATTTATGCCTGCACCCATTTAGTATCAATTAATATTGTTAATAAAATATAAAGAGTTAAATATATTTTTAAAATTTTTTATTTTATTTTTTAAATATTTAATTTTGATCCTTTATTTTTTAATATATAATAATTTTAATTCATAAATTATATGTGCAACATCGATATATGTTATATATTGAACAAATTGTTTTATAAACTAAAATCAGTTTATTTTAAAATATAAAAAAATTAAATCAAAATTTCAAAAATAAGATACTAAAATTAAAATTTTAAAATTTTAAAATAATTAAAAATATATTTAATTCAAATATAAAAAATATGTAAAAATGTTTTTATAAATATAAATTTAGCATAATAAAAATTTATCATCCATCCATCAAATTATTTTTCTACCTTCTAATTCAATTATGTCTTTATCAAATGCACATAGAGAGCAAATGAGAGTTTTATATCTCATATTTCTTTTTTTTTATTTGAAAATTTTTAAATTTAAATCTCATTATTTTTTATATTCTAAAAAAATTATATCTTTTTAACCTTTCAAAAATACATTTTTATTTTATTTATGATTTTTTTTACATGTTTAACGTATAGGTTAAAAAAAATAAGAACAAAAAAATTAAAAAAATAATTCTTCTTACATACCAAAAATAACTTACACATGATATAAACAATCTTCATTTTAAAATAAAATGCTCAATCGGATAGATACTCGATTAGAAGTGTAAGTTTCTATTTGTATACTAAGAATATCATTGCTTAAAAAACTATATCAATAATAAAATTTATTTAAAAATATATATTATATTAATAACAAGGAATTTTATTTATTAAATTTTAATTTTATTTATTAAATTTTAATTTTATTTATTTTTTATCCTTTAACATATGCCTTAGATGTATAGAACAGAAAATTCGACTTATTTATTCAAGTGATAAATAAATAAATAATGCATGGTTTATACTTTACATGCTTGAATCTTCTCTCTATTTCTAACTGAAACTTCATTTTAATTTTAAACTTGTTTTTCCTTGTTTAAATTAAATTGTATCGTACATTGTCAACCAGAAAGTCTCTACAGAAAGAATCACACGTTTTACATTAACTTGTAGTTGGTTTGATCGTTATTTTGTATTTTTAGGTAATCGATAACATTATTTTATAAGTTTTTTTTTTTACATTATTTGATTAGGTTTGGCTGCGGGTCCCTAATTCTCTCAACACAATTTTATCCGCAACACGCTATAGGTAAGCAGTGACTTAAGCCTTTGTAGGCGGTTTTTTTTTTAAGTTATTTTTAAATTGGAAAGGGTTAAAAATACATTTATATTTTATAAATCAAAATTAAAATTTATTTTAAATTAAAAAAACTATACGCTTTTATTTTTTTATCTCGAAGAATTTTATCCTAAGTCATGTTCATTGCATATTTAAAATATTCTTTTAAAGCTATTTCTAAAATTAATAATTATTTGTAAATAAATTGTGTGTTTATATTAATAAGAAATCATTTTTATTGAAAAACTACTCTTTTCAAAAAATATTTAAAATATGTTTATTTATAAAATATTTAAAGTAGGATTTTTAACCTTCATTAGAATTCTGCATAATACGTACCACTGCTCTCTTTGATGTTCTGTGTGTGAAATATATTAAAATTTGATTTAAACATGTTTTTAGTACTTTTAAAATATTTAAAATTTAAGTTTAGTCTTTTAAATTAAAATTTTTTATTTTTTAAAATATTTTAATTATAATTTTTAATATTAATTTAAATTATATTAAATTAAAATAAATTAACTATAATTAAAAATTATAATTAAAATATTTTATAAAATAATTAAAATTTATTTTAATAATACTTAATATAATTTAAATTAATATTAACAATTAAAAATTATAATATTTAAAAAAATAAAAAATTTAAACTAAAAATTTTAAAATTAAAAAATAAAATTTAAATTTAAATATTTTAAAAAAAATAAAAATATATTTAATTCTTAAAATTTTATTTCTCATGTTTTATCTTTATTTTTTGAGTTATTAAAAAAATTAGGACAAATCAACTTGTAAAATATTTCAAAACGTGAATAACATTTTGGCGTTAGAATTAAGGTAGGCGACTAGGCGTGTTAATGGCGCTGTCCGACCTGTGCATTCGGTTTGGTCCGAACAAATTAGAATAACTTTAATTTTATCTTTATTTTAAATAAAAATAAAGTTTATCCAAATAAAAAACGATTTTTTATTCTATATATCAGGTGCATGGATTAAATTTTTTAGTATAATGAATAAATTTTAATATCAATATAATAATTTTTCTAATTAATTTTTTATTTATAACTTTTTAACCTATACATGGTATATTGGTTAGAAAAATCAAATAAAAAACTCAAAAATAATCCAAAATAGTGTCTAAATTAGTTATATAATTTGTACACTATTTGGACTAAAAAGTAATAATCTAAAGGATTCACACATAATCCAAAATTGAACCAAAACCCTCTTTTAATAAATAAATTGCAAGAAGGATTTAAATAACTTTAAGCTTTAAAAATAATAATAAAGCAATTAAAAGACATAAATAAAAATAAATGAAATGAAACAGAATTAAAGTTAAAATGAATTGAGAATGCACACTTAATTATTGCTTTTTTACTGAAAAAAAAACCCTTCTACATACATACAATACAATAGTTTAAATATGGTTAGATATAAATTATTGAATCTATTTTATTTTTAATTATCACTTATTAGACCATGAATGTATAAGAATGTAGGGTATAATTTGTATATAAGTCATACATGATTCTTTTATTGGTTTACAAATCAATAGAAAATTATATAAATAATTTTAAAAAATTAAAAGTATTTTTACCAACATAAACCTTCTATAATTGTTGGCCTACTTATATGATCACAAAAAAAATTAATCTATAATTTATAATATAAATATTTCAGATTTTTTTTAAAAAAAAATTCTACGTATTACGTTTTGATAAATCATTTCTTTAATATGCATTTTTATTGTCTTATTTTTAGTAATTTTTACTTAAACATTCTTTTATACATTTGAAGATTTTTAAATATTTTTTCGTTAAATTTCAAATTCAAATACTCTTATAACAAATGTCAAAGTTAGATAATTTTTTAATGAATGCATTCATGTATTTTTTTTTATTTTATTAGATCAACAAGATTTTTGTTATTAAATTTCAATTTTTATATATAAAGATGAAATTTTCTTAAGTTTTTCTTTTACGCCAACAAATAATATGGTGAACTCAAGTAATAAATTTTGTAATTATGAATCATCGTTATTTTTTCTTGTTTAATCTTGAACATTTCACTTGAAAATTTGATTTTGATTGATTTAGAACATTTTATGTAACTAAATATTAATTTCAGCTTCAATTTAACAACATGAAATTGTGCTTAAATTTAACTTTATCATGACATCGTTTCTTGTTTTTTTTAATACTAATGCATCAATTTAATAAATGTGATCTTATTTTTTTATATTGAATTTAAATATTTATGGATATACATATACATTCTTTTTTATTACTTTTCTTTCTAAACATTTAACGAACAAGTATATTATTTATATGTGAATAAGAATCTTTCAAAAGAAAAAATAAATCAAGTGATGTATAAAATCTAGTGTATTTTAAAAAATATATATATATAAAAAATTATCCTTTATATATATAAAATAAAATTTTTATAACTCATAAAACTATCACCAGTCAAATCATTTGGACCTTCATCTAAGTTTCAAACTAAACCGACATCTACAAAGATATACTTCAAACTCTCTCATATATAAGATCAACATTTTAGATTCACATCATTGGCATTGCAAAATTCAAAATTTTTAATTGCTAAATACATAGGATATATCATATAGGGATGTTTTATAACCTTAATTATGACTAACTTGTAACTAAATTTCTATATAAAATATATTTATACATTATCTAGTTATGTTTTTATACCAACATTATTACAATGTTGGAATTTACACTAATTTGAATGATGGAATTTAATTGCAAATATTTCATCTTTCAATTAAAATATTTTCATAAAGTTGTAGTTCACGTTCATCATTTCTAACCATTTGAAGCTAATTGATAAGTCTTTATTACATCATATGAATATTAATCATCATACATCTTTACCTATTGGATAGAATTTTATGCTAATTATCTATACTTTTTTAGGAAGAATCACATTTACATCTTCTAAAGTTTACCAAAATTTTTATTTCTAAAAGTATTGCTTCTACTGTTCCTTCCACATTGTGTAATCTATTTGGTGATGACATCACTGGCCACATTCTTTCAAAAGACAAAAAGCAAGCAAAATTTGAAAATAACCGGAAGCAATTTTATTTTTTCAATTTTTCATTTGATTTTGATCCTTATATTTTTAGTTAAGTGAATTTAATCCTTCTCACCGATGTGGTTACACAAATATAATCAATATAAGGAAATCTCTTCCATTTAATTTGGGATGATTTTTAATTATTAATTTTAAAAATTAAATATAAATTTAATTTTAAATTTTTAAAAATTATTGTAAAATAAGTTAACTTATTTTATTTTTACTTTTACTACAAATCTATTAAAAATAAACAAGTAAAATTATTAATTAAAAATAAGTATTCTAAAACAGTAAAATTAAAAAACTTAAGATAATAAAAATTAAAAATTATTATTATTATAATATTAATAATAGGATAATAATGATGATAATTATTATTTATGATTATAGTAGAAAGGATGTAACAGTAGTTATTATAATGGTAAAAAAAATAATAATAATTATAATAATATAAGATAATAGTAATAATAGTAATGATAAAAAAATAAATAATAATAACATTATATATAATTTTTAATATATTTAAAGATAAAATTAAAGTTAAAAATTTAAATTTAAATTAAAAATAACAAAAAAAATTATTTTAAAAATTGAGTTAAAAATGTTTTAAAATTATTTAAAACTAATTTAACTAAATAGATTTTATTTTTAAATTCAATTTAGAATAAAACTAAAAAGTCGAGTCCCTCATTAATGTATACGACTATTTGGATTAATTCATATTCTAGATTTGATTGGATTCATGTAACACAGTTCATTGAATATTGGTGGGGGAAGGTGCATAGACACGTGTAAATTAACATTACTGAACGCTTCTCGTAGCTTTCCAAAATGATATGGTTTCTAGATTTCGAGCGGAAGAAATTGGTACTTTTTGTTCAACTTTTATCTCTAAGATTAAGGAAAAGAAAAGTGTTATTTAATGTTTTAAGGATTTTAATTAAAAAATATTATTAATAATTTAACTAATATCTTAAACTACTAGTTAGTAAAATATTATAAGGAAAATTAGCATGTAATAATTATATTGTATGTATGCCTGGAAAATGTTAATGATTAAGCTTATTATCTTTGAATAGGAGAAAAAGAAAACGATAATGATACTTCTATAAAATTTGAATAGAAAAATAAAAAAAGACTAGTTTTTAAAAGTAAAAATTTAAGCTTTAAGTTTTTATATTTTAATTTTCATTTTAATATTAATTTTTTTCTGACTTTCCTTCCATCCCGAATAAGGTTTCAATTTAAATATTCTGTCTAATCTACCTAAAATAAAAAGTAGATTCAAAGTGAGTACAAAGAAATTTATTAATACAAAATTAAAATAAAATATATTTTTCTTATGAACTAAATCAAATTTTACATCATAAAGTTTTTTTATAATTTTTATTATTTATTTTTTAAATTTTAGTTGTATAAATTAATGTTAATTTAGAAAAATATTCATGTTATTTATTTTATTTTTTATCTTAAAATTAATTTTAAAAAAATTGAATCACGGTTTTATTTTTAAAGTATATATTAATTGTTGTTCTTGAAGCTCAATTTCCCAACATTGAAGGAAATTGTCATATATTGCAAGGAAATGTTTAAACTGTAATAAATTTTGATTCCTTTATTAAGTCGTTTAGATCGGTTCTAATAATAAAAAATTATAATTATAATAGTTTACATTGACGTTTATCGTTTTTTTAATTATATTTAACAATTTTGAGCTTTTTATATATAAAAGAATAATATTTTATTTTTAAAATTAAAATTTTTTGAAGACTTTTAAACATTGATTTCAATATTATAAATTTTATTTTTTAAAATAATAATTATTTATTATATATTAATAATGTAACATACATCTAACATATCATAATATACGTTATCTCAACATGAATACTAATATATATATATATATAATGCATGTTACGTTATCATTAAATAATAATAATTATTTAAAAATAAATAAAAATAAAATTAATAATTTTAAAATTTGAACGATCATTAAATTAATAAAAAAATTAATTTATATTTCATTAGCTTAATTGTAATTGAATTGATTTGAATATATATTTTATATTATACAATATATTTAATAATAGATTTAGTATACAATTATAACAAAATAAACTAAATAAGATTTTAAATAAAAAAATTATATTTTTGAGATAAAATTTTATAGAGAATATTAAATAATAGCGACCAATATATAAATATCATATACAAATATTTATTATTTGAAAATAGGTTTAAAATGAACTTTTTAATAACTGGTTAATTTAAATTGGTTCTTTAGACTATAGTTCGCTGATTCTGCCTTATTTTTATCCTATTCATTACTGATTTTTTTTTCCCCTAACTCCTTGAAGTGTCTTGACTCTTGATTAATGTTTAAAATCAATTTTGGATCCAAGCAATTAAGTCTATTTTAAGAGAAGATGATTGTAACTCCTATACAAAGTATTCTAACTTTATTCTTAACCAATATAAAAAATTTATTGAGATTAAATATTTATTTTTAACCAATATAAAACAATTTATTGAGATTAAATATTTAGTAGGTAAAATTTATAAAACTAAACATTTATAGAAGAGCTAATATTAAGATAAGATAAACTTTAATATCCTTAAAAAAAATTAAATCCAATGACAAAAAAATATTAATTAGTAAAATCTTACAAGGATAATTAGCATGTAATAATTAATGCCCGTATGACGGGGAAATTTTTATGATTAATCTTATTATTCTTTGTTTAAGTAAAATAAAAAAATAAAAAATACTAATAAAGATGTCTTTTTATTTAATTCAAAAAAATTTAAATTTTAAAAAAAAAATTAAACGTTAATTTTTTTCTAATTTTATTTTAATTCAAATTTTTTTTTCTTTTTTCTCACCTTTCTTTCATTCTACCAAGGTTTAAGTTTAAATTTTTTTTCTTAGTCAACATAAAACAAAAAAGTAATTTTAAAGTCAGTATAAAAAATTTTCTTAATATATAGAAAAAATTAAAATAAATTATATTTTTCTATAAATTAAATTAATTAAATTTTACATCTTAGTTTTTATATAAGTTTTCATCTATTTTTTGTGTGATAAAATGTATAAATTAATTTTAATTTATAAAAATATTCATTTTATTCTGTAGTTTTTTTATCGTAAAAAGTAGTATTTGCTAAAAAATGATTCACAATTTTTTAAATAAATATTAATTTTTGTTCTCGAAATTCAATTTCTCGTAATTAATGAAAATTGCCATATATGCAAGATATTGCATGGAAATGTTTAAAGTGCAAGAAAATTCAAGCTTCTTTTTTATATGTAATTTTTTTCTTAAATTAAATTTGGTTATTGTTTTTTTAAAATATTGTGTTTGTCTTACGAATTTTATTTTATTTTATAAATTATTATTATTATTTATTTATTATAAAATAAATTTTTTAATTATTATTTTAAAATATAAATAGTGATAATTTTAATTTTAATTTAATTTTTTAACAAATTTATATTTATTAAAAATTATAAATCAAAAGAAATTGTAAATAAAAATTTAAATAATATAACTATCATAATTTAATATATTCTATATTAATTTAATATAATTTATATTAATTTAAATAATCAACAAAAAACATCGATAAAATATTCTTTTCTTTTATAGTAATTGTAAAAAATGCATCTAAATATATAATGTTTTATATTATCTATCTATGTATATATATTTAGATGCATATTATATTATCATTAAATATTAACAATGATTATTTTAAAAAATAAATACTGAGATCAATATTTTTAAAATTCTACTAATCATTAAATTAATAAAGATACTGAATTTTGATTCATTAACTCAACTGTAATTGAATTGAAAACAAAAAAATATATACTCTTGATGATATCTAATATATTTACTAATAGGTTAGTATAAATTATAAAAAATTAAATAAGATTAAAATAAAAAAATCATTTTTTTGAGATAAAAATTTATAATAAATAGTTATATAAAAAAATTTATATATAAAATTTATATATGAAACTTTATTTTAAAAATCATTTTTTGAAAATAATGATTCAAGTTGATTCTTTAGACTAGTTTGCTGAGTTTGCCTTGTTTTGTCCTGTTCATGATCGGTTGGATTGATTTTTATTATTTTTATAATTTTTTAAATGTTTTGATTAGTATTTTGATCAATTTCCAATTCAATTGCTTGTTTTATAAGAAAATTTAACTTAATTTTCTTAAAAAAAAATAGGTCAAAAAATAGGGTCGTCCAAATCCTATAAAAAATATTTTAACTTAATTTTAATTAACGTGGAATGTTTTAATAAAATTAAATATTCGATACATGTAAAGTATGTAAAATTAAATATTTATGAATGGGTCTAACATTAAAACTGATTATATTAAAAAATTAAATTTATTTTGACTTAACCTATTTTTAAAAATAATTAATGAATAAAAATTATAATAAAAAAAATTAAAAATATATAAACTCTAGTTTAAGTAGTAAAAAATTCAAGTACAACAAAGTTGTAACTTTCTTTAATAATTTTCCCTATATGAGGTGTGGTTATAGGGAATTGGTTAAAAATCATATATTATTTTGTTTTACTTAAAAAAACGAGTGAAGAATATTTATAATATGTAGATTGATTATAGAATGGCTAGTATTTTATTTACTTCAACAAATAATGATAAAATTATTTAAGTCTTCTATATCGTGTGGTTGATTGCCCAGGTTTTGACCTCTTAAAATTGGGCGCTATTATTATAAATATATTCATATTCGAATAAAGCATG
This sequence comes from Canavalia gladiata, assembly GCA_037954105.1. Classification (NCBI taxonomy): domain Eukaryota; kingdom Viridiplantae; phylum Streptophyta; class Magnoliopsida; order Fabales; family Fabaceae; genus Canavalia; species Canavalia gladiata. The sequence continues at coordinate 46,027,337 of CM075664.1, forward strand.
TCCACCCTTATCACTCATAAATTATAAATGTAAATATTTAATTTAAAACAAAAATATGTTAAGATCCTTTTCTTATTAAAGCTATATATGGTGATTTTTTATATAAATTATTTTAATTTTTTAATATTATTACTTAAATTCAATTAATCCTAATTTAATTTTAAATTTCAATACATTATATTAAATTTAATATATTTTCTAGATAAGTAAAATTTAAAGTTATTGTAAACTTAGTCTGTTTTAATTTAACTTTTTGTGCAATCTTAATATAAAAATTAATTTTTAAATTTTAACACAACATGCCAAATTAATAGATAGAAACTATATTTTAATTTAAATAGTTTATTTTCTTAATTTCCTTTTAATTTTACAAATCTCAATGTCTTTTTAAAAGAACCAATTTTGACTCCATTAGTATAAGAAAAAAATATTTGAATAATTAAAATGTGTAATTGATAATTATAATAAATATTTTCTATTCTTAAAAATGTTATTTTTGCAATAAAATTATAAAATATTAAAATTTAGAAAATTTGTAAAAGAAGAATCTATATTGGTTTTTATGAAAACTTGAACCTCCTTAATTAGATGAAGGGAAAGGGTAAAAGGGAAAGAATAAATCGTCAAATTCTCCAAATTAGCTAATATCCTTAATATTTTAATTTTAAATTGTAGGTATTATTTTTGTTTTTTTCTTCGTTTTCTCATACACAAATAGGAGAACCCTGCATTAGTAAACAGCTATAACGCGCTCCACTTTGATGAATGTCCAAAGCATAATTAAAATTAGTGGTAATAGGCCACTACAATTCTGCTCCGCTTGTTTTTGCTGACACCAGATTCTACCCCACAAAAATAGAAAACCTTCCCATGTGACCTGGATGGTTCCTTCCTCCTTTTTTTTCCAATCACTTCCTTCCCTATCTTGTAACAGACCACCAAAAACATAGTCTCATGGCGGTGCCTGTTTTTTAATGAGTGATGCAATTGGCAGTAATCACTCGCCTCTTATTTAACCACTTTAATGTTTTCCTTTACATAATAAAATTATGCCAGAAAGAAATAAACAAAGGCAATCCATATTTATATCTCTTCTCATATATGTAAAATCAATTTGCATTCATATAATGTGAAAATTTGAAAAAATTGAAAGGAGGAACAAGGAATCCAGCATAATGACTTTCCAAGTTGCAAAACAAAATATTTTGGGGGTTTTTTTTTAAAGGTCGGCCCCAAAAGATGTTGACAAGGAAAAGTCGTTGGGTGAGTGTCCCTGACGTGCCGGCTGCTGTAGACGAGACCTATAATTTGGACCGCGTTCACTTCCCACCTTAAGAACAGAAGAAGAACCTTTCTTTTTTGTACTTTATTATTGTGGATTTTGACTAGGAACTTGGAATTTGGAACCAGTCTTCTTTCAGATTCAGACTTCACTTCCTTCGTTAGCTGGTTGGTTGGTTGGTTCTCAGTCCCTTCTCCACTTCTCTCAATGTCAGTGCCTCACTCCTCAAAAAAAAAAAAACTCAGTCACAGTGACACTTATTTGACCGACTTAAAGGTCACTCTTGGCCACCAAGAAATTCCCTCATAATGTACCTAAAAAACGTGCTCCACTATAATCCACCTGTACTCTATCTGTTCTTTTTAAAATTTAATTAATTAATTAGTAAGGTTAGCTTGGGCACCGCGCTTACTTGTTCACCACTTGTCACGCAACTTCCCTCAAATTCTCACGTCCTTATAAACCCCTCTTCCCACTCTCACTCCCAACTCAATTAACACAAACTCACACCAAAACTCAAGCTACTACAACTGCAACACACCAAACCAAAACTCACTCTTTCACACCTTTATTCCTTGCTTTGCGCAACGCGTTGATTTCATATAGGAATATTAGCAAACACATGGCTCTGGAAGCTCTCAACTCACCCACCACCACTGCTCCATCTTTCTCCTTCGACGATCCAACGGTTCCATGGGCAAAACGGAAGCGTTCAAAGCGTTCCCGTGACCACCCTTCCGAAGAAGAGTACCTCGCTCTCTGCCTCATCATGCTCGCTCGCGGCGGCGCCAGCAATAACCGCCACAACACCATTCCCACTCCTCCACCTGAGTCACCGCCACAACAACCAAACTCAGATCCCTCCACCGCCACCTCCGCCGTCAAACTCAGTTACAAATGTTCTGTCTGCAACAAAGCCTTCCCTTCCTACCAAGCCCTGGGTGGACACAAGGCCAGTCACCGGAAACTCGCCGCCGGCGGTGAAGACCAATCGACCTCATCCTCCTCCGTTGCTGCCGCTGCTTCCAGCTCCGCCACCACAACCAACGGCGGAGGAAAGGCGCACGAGTGTTCCATCTGTCATAAGTCTTTTCCCACGGGACAGGCGTTGGGTGGACACAAACGGTGTCACTACGAAGGCGGCGCCACCGTCACCGCCTCCGAAGGGGTGGGGTCCACCCACACCGTTAGTCACGGTCACCGTGACTTCGATCTGAACATCCCGGCTTTTCCGGAATTTTCTACCAAGGTCGGAGAAGACGAGGTAGAGAGTCCTCACCCTGTTATGAAGAAGCAGCGTCTCTTTGTGATTCCCAAGATCGAAATCCCTCAATTCCATTGAACTCGTTGAATTTTAATTACCTTGGTTTTAGATTAGTGAAAACTTGGCTAGCATCGGTTATATGTTCTTTTTCCTTTGCTTTATTTTTTTTTGGAAAATTGTTAGAGTTATTTGTTTGTGTACATATGCAGTACCTGGAGTTTTGTTGGATCGTACCGGACCCGGTTCTGTGGTTTTGGTTGTACTTTGACGGTGGCTAATTGGCAATTCAATTTATTTATTTGTTTATTAATTTTATCTTTTAAATTTGTGAAAGTTGTGTTCTAGTTTAGTTGTGTGCCTGGCTCGTTCATAATTATAATAATGAATGAGGAGTGACGGTGGAATGGGTATGATGAAACGGCAGAGTGGCGTGGTGAGTGCGGCAAGAGATGGTGGCAGTGACAGTGGCTGTTTGATTTCAGTTGAAAGTTGAAACCACTTGCGAATCTTTCTGTCTGTGTGTCGTTGACGGTTTTTACTGTTCGAAACTCTGCCCACTAACAACTGTACATTTTGTTATTCCTTTCCTTTCACGCCCATAATATTGAATGGAAAAGGTGTTGTGTACGTGAAAATAGGTGGAATGAATGACATGAAAAGAAAAGATTAATCGGAGAATAGAAAGAAAGAAAAACAAGTAAAAAAGATTAAGATAGCATGGAAAATTTGATCTAATATAACCATAAATATAAAAAAGAGAGTATTAAGATGAAAAATTACGATAATCAAAATTCGTATTGAATATATATTTTGTTTATTTTTATCTATTTAGATAAAAATGTATGTATTAAAACTATAATTAATATTATTAACTTTTTGAAAGTTATTATTTATTTTTTAATGTATTCTTTTAATATTTTTTTATCTCTTCTTATTTATTACTTAATAGAGTGGGATCTGGGATATTAGATATAATAAATTATTGCTGTAGATAATAATTAATGAATATAAGGGTATATAGAAAAAATTAATTAATATTTTTAAGTATTCAAATAAATAAATAGAAAAAAAACTTATACTTTACTTGGATAAATACAATAAAACATAAAAATATTTTTTAATATTTTATTATTTTATAATCTGGTCCAGTAAAATTAAAAATCTTTAAGTAATAAACAAAATTTATGAACGCGTTATTAATGGAATATTAATTATATATCTGATTTATAGAATAGAAAATTATTTTAATAATATTTTTAAAATGTATAAAAATGAAAATATGAAATATAATAAATAACATTAAAAAGTTAAAAGTTAAAATGTTATGAAAAATTGTTATAAAAGTAATATTGTTTAATATAAATATAAATATATATATATATATATGAGAAGTAAAAGAATATGAAATATAATATTTAGTTCTTAATTAAAGGTATTGGTATCAACTTTCAAAAGTGAAAGTGATTTGAATTTTTTTTAATAAATTTACTCATGTTAAATGGGTTAAATCATTCATTTAAAGTTGAGTTAGGAAAATACTTGAGGAACTAACCTTTGTCAGCGGTTTAGCGCCTGTATTTCCGTTGTAAAATGTATTGCTCATGTAAATACATATCCTTTTTTTTTTCTCTCACTTTTCTTTCTTTTTAACAATTAGCTGTTCTGTTTAAGAAAACGAAAGGAATCTTTTACCCACAGATAAAAAAAGGTTCAATATTCTAACCAATTTTTGTCAATGAATGAAAATATGATATACTGTGATTTGAAGCGGAAGGAGGTTGATGACATATGCGCCTATCCGGAATGGATGAGGATGTTTCGTGAATGATGTATGGTTTAGATAAGAACGGAGTTTTGGCATTTTACACTTTGTGATCCAATGGAGTTGATTGGAACGACACGCCATATTACTTATTTCCAGTTACTTTTATGATTTTCATATGTAGCTTAATAGAAAATGTTAACTACGACATTTATTTTTCAATTGATTTTAAACATATAAAAACAATATTTTTTTGATAAAATAAATATTTACTATATAAATTTATTATTTCTTATATAAAAATCTATTATTTCAAAATCAATTTTTAAATTTATTTTATGCAATATAAAGATGAGCGTTGACTCTGATAATTTTGTGGCATTTCCAATGCGTCCGAGTATTCTTGTGCCGCGTCATTGAACGCAAATGGTTCTAAGATTGGCAACCACAAAAAGAGCCATAAATAATATGCGGTTTGATTCGTTTTCTATGTGTGCGTATGAGGTAGGAAAAGGAACTGAAATTTCGTTTTACATGTGTATGATGTAGAAGCAAAGGAATACGAATTTGTTGGCGTGTTAATGAGTACGTGTCAATTACTTACAAGATAACTGCTACGTGAATCTTCACCGTTCCACTGTCAAATTTTCTTTGCTGCAGTTACAATTAAAATAAGAAGTAGCAAAAGAAACGGTCACAAGTTAGCAAAATGTGGTACCTGATTTTAGGCCAAAGTCCCTTTGCGTGTTAGATAGCATGGTGAATAAGGACGACCCTTTATTAGTGTTCATACCAGAATAGTATGCTTTTCCACATGTTACAACCGGCGATTGTACTAACTAAACCGTGCAGAACGCGTGGACGAGTTTGATGCACCTTCTCGGATGCACACATTTTCTAATTCTAGTTTACACGCTAAAGAGTTTCCACTTCTTCAATGCAATTACTAATAAATCACATGATACCATCTTCTCTTTTATTTTATTAATACTTCAGGATGCGTTTTTACTTCCTTGCGGATAAATAACTTAAAGACGAAGACTGTATGGGGGGGAATATTTAAGAAATGGGATAAACGTGAACAATTTTTAACAGATATAGCTATATTAATAAATAATATTATTATAAAATTTTCTAATTTTAATATACTGTTAGTTGTTTATAAATTGTCATAAATATTATTTTTAAATTAATTATTATAAAAATTAATCATATCTATTAATTTTATGTACCATTTTACAATTAAATGACGGCTGTGTGTCTGAACTTTTGATAAATAAAAATCTTTAAAAATTAATATGATTTAATACAAATCCTCAAAATAAACACTTTACTGTTTAGTAAAAATGTGTTTTCAAATTGTACAACAAGAAAAATGAAAATTAATGGAGAATTATAAAGCGGATAAAATGAAAAAGAAAAAAAGAAAAAACAAGAATCGTAAAACAGATAAAATGAGAATTAACTGAAAATAAAAATATTAAATAAATATAAGAATTTAAAAAATTTATAGAAAAACAATTTAAAAACTTAAAGAAACGAAAATTTAAAAGGGAAAATAAATATAAATGTACAGAAACTTAAAATTGTATAAAATATAAACAGGAAGATTGTATAATCAAATTTTCTACGAGCTATTAATTTATAAAAGTTAAACATATTAAGCATTTAAAATTTTTTAAGTAGATAAAATATCCAACCTTTATTTCATAAAATAATGAGATATTTATAGTTCATAATTAATAAAGTAAAGCTAATTTTGAACATGTTTGGACACATAATCGACGGTTATAAATTTATTTATTTATTTTAACAACAGATGTATTTAAACAAAAAATAACATAACTACTATACTAATTTTTCAACACTTGTCCAACACTGGAACAATCATAAACAACGACATTTTGAAACAAGCACATTCTCATATCTTCTTCATACATCTTTATTCTTAAAACCACTCCAAAAATGACTAAATGTTGGTATTCGCTTTCCTTTGGATGATTTTCAAGTTTCAATCAACTATTCAACTTGTCATCGATTAAAACCTAATAAAAATCTTTCTTCCAATCTTGCAGGGGCAATCGCTTCAGTTTCCTTTTTTTTTTCAAACCTTTCAACTTCAACTCTTCAAGTCACTTAAATAATTTTGAACTAACTTCATTCCTCAAATTGAGAACAATTCGAACATCTGGACTTCTTGAAAAATATTAAATCTTTTTAAAAAATTTCCACCCACCAACAATAATGTAAAAAAAATTATTATCGTGCGTTTCAATTAAAGTTAACATAAATTTAGGTTTTAAAAAATTGAAAAGTTAAAGAGGAACTTGAAATCCTGTCAGAACCGTCTCGTGTACAATTACCTATTTCTTACATAATAATTATTTAACATAGTTTTTTTTCTTTAAAAAATCCGAAAATTGTAGAACAAATTTGATTCAATATTCTTAGATTTTTATTTTGAATATATATATATATATATATAAACAAATATCAAATTATTTTAAAAATAATTTTATCTGAAATTATTCCGTTTAATAATTTTTATAAAAAATTAAATTTTATAAACTTAACTGTTAAATTAATAAATTATATTATAAAATTTAATATTTTATTAAATAAATTTAAATAAAAAAATAATATATTTTTTAATATTTATTAATTTAAATTTATTTAATAAAATATAAATATTTTTCATATATATATATAACGTTTATTAACATTTAAATAAATGATTGTTATCCTCTATTTCAGCATTCTTGATGTCGATTTTGTATTAATAAAAATATATAATTTTTTTTCGTTGAGACAAGCACTTTAAAAAAGGAAAATTAAACAATAGGAAAACTCTCTTATATGTTAAGACATACATGCTTTAATTTATAGTAACTTAAAAAATGTATGAAAAATATTTAATTTTTTTTTTAATTGTGCACTTTTTTATAATCTCTTCACAGTTGATAAAAAAAACTATCTGTGACAGTGGCACACCGTCTTAGAATGATCCCAAAATAACGAAACGGTAATGAGTAACGTTTTTCTGATTTTTTTTTTTTTCTAAACCGTTGCACCACTCAAAATTTTTAGAACCTTTTGCATGTTTTGGAAGTGATAAAACTAAAATACACATGAAATAAAATATAGTTTTTTTTTTTCAGGATTTTCCCTTAAAAGAAAACATCATGTTCTAACTTCAATTGTTTGTTCTTGCTGTTTTTATTTAGTGGAATCACTGGAATGTTTGCAATTAAGTAGTTGGCTTTAAGTTTAGGGTTTGACGATTCTCCAAAATTGAAAATTAATAAATAATTTAAATATATTTATTGTAATTTCAAGTATTATTTTTAATAGTTAGTTATGGCTTTATATTAATATTTCTTTGATGTATATTATTGCAGATAATGACGTAAATAAGAAGCGAGAGAAAGGCCATGACAAGTTAAGATGATTAATTTTGGCCTTTTGAGCTCCTCTATTATTTTATTTTTTGTAAAAATAAATTTAAAAAAAAAATAGGAATGGAAGTAGATCAATCAAACTAATCTTTGAACATTTAAATTTAATCTACGAAGCATGAGTTCGAATCTATTATTTATTAAAGATTTATTTTTTCTGTTAATATCTGATTTAAAACCTACACAATTTTAAAAATCTACATTATAAAAAAAATTAATAAATAAACTTAAAGTTTGTATAAATAATTAATTAAAAATATTTACAAACTTAAATTTTATAAAATAAAAAATTTATTAAATAAATCTAATATATATATATGTTTAAATTAATATTATATAAATAAAATATAAATAAATATTATACAAATATAATATATAAATATAAATAAACTTTTAAATAGATTAAATATATTTTTTTATAAATTTATATTTGATTTATTTTTTTAAAAATATTTCTTAACAATTCAATCAAATCAGATTTTAAATGAGTCGAAGCATAAACCTTTTCGGATCTTATTTAATTATATACCTAATTTTAAAATAAAATAAAATCTCAAAATTTAAATAAATATTTATAAAAAATTTACCTTTATTTAATTTTAAAAAAATAAAAGAAAGCTTTAATCTACAATTAATTTATTAGATAAAATATTCTATTTCATTTGATAAATTAACCCCTTTAAATTATGTTCCTCTATTTTGTCTGGTTTTTTAAGATAAGATACAAGTTTTATTTTTTCTCAGAAAATAACTTCTCAAATTGAAGAAGTCTCGTCATTTGATTTTATTTTATTTTATATATTATGGAACGTTAAAATAATCTTAAAAGTATCAAAATATTTTTCATCAAATTTAATAATTCTTTCTTAGTTTATTGTTGACATGGCACTGCAATTATTGATTTCAACTGTTGTGTGGGTTAAATTTGATGACATGGATATTTTATTTAGCCATTTTGTGGATGCGGAGATGATGTGACACAATGTTATGACATCTATTAAAAAATTATCACAATAATATAAAAAGCTATAATTAGGTCATAATTTTAATAAAAAATAATATCACAAAAATATTTTTCTATATCTGATGATGAAGTTTTCAAACATGTTAAACATGTCAAATATAAAATATAACATAAAATGATTTAAAAATTTGATTTATATCAACATAAATTAATTAAATATTATACTATTAAATTTTTTATATAAAATATATTTCTTATCAACTGTTAAATTAAACATTTTTCTTAAGAAATTTTAAATATCATTATTTTATTTTATATTTCATTCTTTATTTAATCATCATTCATTTCTTATTTTAAAATTTTAAAATTTCATATCATAAAAACAAACATCAATATGGTCAAACATAATTAATAGATAGTTGTGATTATGTAATTATATATATTAGAAAGATTTTTAAAATAAAATAAAAGGATAAAATAATTATAAAATACAAAAAATATAATAAAAATTATATAATGTTTTTAATAAAAATAAAACTTATTAATTATATTTCTTAATTTTTATTTTTTAACCTGAAATAATTTTATTATAAATTGAAACGAACACTAACTTAACTATAGTTGATACCCATGACATTATCGGTAGAAGTTGGGTTATGAGTTCAGTTAATTAGTCATACTCTCAATAACCAAGAGTGTTTCATTTTTTCATTTTTTCATATTTTCGCCTATTTTTATTAAAGATGATAATGATATAATTTGTATAAAGTATTATAGGTGTTTATTTTTATATTTATATTTTCAAAATATTAATTGTATCTGTTCCTATATTTTTATAAATAATAATTTATTTTTATTTTTATATCTGTTAGAAATTTATTTTTATTATTTATAATTTACTTAACTGAAATATGATCTTTCATCTCTTTTAACATATGCTTTTGTAAATCAATAAAATATTAACATTTTTATAAATAAACTTCATTAGTCAATAATATAACTTTAGATTTTGATTAATGGATAAATAAATATGCATATTATAACATTGATATTTATGTCAATAAAATTTTATAGATATTTACCTATATCACAATTCAAAGTTATCAATCGGATATTTACCTTATTCATTGTGTATGCATTAGACCTGCTATTATCTCTAATCTTTCAGGTGATCGGTAGGGTGTCATTTTATTAAAGATTTACTTTTTCACTAGTTTTCTCTTCTTTTCCTGGTTTAAAAAATTTAATTTATTCACTCTAATTTTTGTATTAATATTTATTGTTTATATATTTGTAAACTTAAAGTTTATAAATCTAAATTTCTATTTATCTCATATTATTATTTAAATTTAGTCATTTTAACTTATTTAAACATTATTTAGTCATACTATATTTATTTAAATATATATATATATATATATAATATTTTAATATTTTTTTTTAAATAATAAAATCGTTCTATTTGGACAAAATATCCGACTAGTAACTAAAACATGTTTATGATTAACTTAATTAGCAGCGTCGTAATAACATATAAAATTATACATTTTCGAGATTTGCGTGCTTTCTAGATAAAATCTCTAAATGAAGAGAAAGAATCATTAGGACAGGAAAAAACTAAAGGTAGAGTGATTTTTTTTTTATTTAGATAAATTTATCTTATATAAAAAAAAAATTAATTTTTGATACGTTCATATATTTTTTAATCTTCCTCATGAGCTGAGAATTAAGGGGAAATTTTTTATTTTAATGTTTTTATTATTAATTTTAAAAACAAAAAATAAAATTTTATATTAAAAATAAAAATTTTAAATTTAAATTATCTTTTTAACTTATATAAAAAATTATACTATTAATATATATATTTTATTTTTTTCATCCATTCAAATAAAAAAATCTTTTCATTTTTTCTCATTTTTATCTATCTATATAACTTTTTTTTTCTATTTTTTGTTTTTTTCTTCTACTTTTTATTTTTATTTTTTTTATCATCCAAACCAAACATAAAAAGAAATAAATGATTTAAATTTGAGTAGGCTAAAAAAAGACACATGTTATATCAAATTAGTCATAAAATTTTATAATTTATTTTATAACTTTGAAAAATATTTTTATTGTATTTTTATATTAAATTTTAAAAATATATTTTTTAATTTATTCATATATAATAAAATAAATCACCTTTTAAAAAAATATATTCTACTATACTTACTATTTTTTAAAATACATAATTATGTCATTATTTAATAATAGTAATATACGGTTTTCTTTTGTATATTTTTTAAAAAAATTTCAAATACACGTTTGATATATAAAATTAATAGCATATATTATTCTTTCAATTCAAAATAGAGTTAAAAATTAAAAATTTTACATTGATAACTGATTAAAAGTTATATTGGATATATTTTTTAAATTAATTATTATAAAATTTAATAACTCATAATTTTATGAAAATTTATAATTGGATTTAAATGTAATACAAAATATATGAAAAATATAAAAATTACACTATTACTATATTTTAATTAAATTCTTCAAAAGAAACATACAATATAATAATAATAATAATAATAAAATAAATATCATAAAAATAATAAGGTTTAATTATAATTTTTTTATCTCTTAATATAGTGCTAAGGTAATTTTGATCTCATTATTATTTTCAATTTCAATCCACTATTTTTTTAAATAAAAAAAATGTGATTAACATTAAGTTTTTCATCTAATTACTCACAAAAATACTTACTTCAATTTTTCATCTAATTATTAATGTAAAATGTTAACTTGGACAATATTATTTAATTTATATTTTATCATAAAAATATATTTTATAATTTTAAACATGTAAATTTATTATTATTTATATAATTTATAATTTTAAAATTTTATTTATTTTAAATTTATATATTAAATATAGATATTTTATTTAAAGTTTTAAATATGAATTTAATAGTTTTAAGATGAGATGTTGATGAGACTTTTTTTATTAAATATAATATTTATATTATCAAATACCAAATTTTATCCCATAATAAATTATTAAATAAAATAATTCATACAAAAATTACTCTTATATTAAATTAATTTCTTTTATATATATATATATATATATTAAATAGTTAAGAAGAATAACTTACATTCATATGTTTAATCGTGGATCGTAATATAATTTTTGTTTCTCATATTTGTATAATTGTATCATCACAGCTAAAATCCAAATTTTTTTTCATTAGAGTCACTATTTCCATGCATATCATTACCACATATGGCACTACTATCAAAAATAACAATAACTTGCTCATTACCCAGCACGTTTATATCTTGGAATAAACTACGTTTATATCTTGAAATAAACTACTTCTACTTAGTAAAAAATATTATTAAAAATAAAATGAATAAAATTATTTGACAAAAAAATTATGATTTATTTAAAATTTAACAAAGAAATAAATTTATATTTGTTAAATTTTTTAATAAATAAATTAAATATAAATTTAAATAAAAATTTGTTCAATTTATTATTTTTATATATTATATATTTATATTTATTTTAATATATTATATTATATATATATGTTTTAAGTTTATTTAATGATATTTTTATCTTATAAATTTTAAATTTACAATAATTAATTATTTATATAAATTTTAAATTTATTTATTAAATTTTTAAATAAATTCTTAAACTTTATAAACTTTAAATTAAATTAAACATTAAAAATAAAAAATATTTAAAAAATAAAAATTTAAATTTAAATTTTAAATTTTTTAAACAAATCATATTTAAATATTTAAAATTTAATTCAATCTATTTTTATTCTACCTATTCCTGTTAACCCAAAATTCACAAGTCCAATTTAGATTTAATTTTGAATCCGAACACATCATACGTAAAAGGCTTTAATATAGAAGACTTGCGTAATTTTGTTGGTTTACTTCTTCAAAGTGTCTAAATGAAATGAATAATTAAATGGTCGGCTACCAAACTAATGGAAGGAGACATAATGATAATAAAAACAACAATTGCATTTATGCATATATTCCATCCTAATTTAGTACTCTGCTATGGTGACGTAAATAATTCAGACAGAAAAACAGAGAATAAAGTTTGGGATGAATTTGGCAGAAAACATTATTTGTTTAAGAGCTATACATTAGAGTGGTCCTCAAAGTTACAGCCAGTCACCCACCTTCCAACTATCTTAGCGTAGTTCGGAATCTTTGTGGCGTCCAAGTTCTTCGAATCTTGTTCTTTCTAATTGCCTCAAGGTTCGGATGTTCTACTTTGCTTGCCAATAAAAACATAAATATAGAACAAATGAAAAAGAATTGGGTTTATTAAGCGGTAACATATGATGGCTTGTAACTCTGTTCAAAAAATATCGTAGAATGCGTGAATTATTATTTATGTTATCGTTCAATTATGTCATAGTATTTTATTACTTACATATCCATATGAATTAAACATATGTTTGTGTTAAAATAGAGTAATTTACTAAAGTATTGATTAGTTTTAAATTATATAATTTTTTTTACTCATTTATATTTTTAAAAAATTATATTTAATAATAGATTAGTAAAAACCAATGAGTATATTAAGATTTCTAATTGTTTGGGATAATAATTAAATTTCAACTAAAAATAATAATAATAATTTAAATAAGATTAAGGACTTGTTTGATGATTAGCATAAGATAATTTATTCTATCCTGATTTATTTTTAGTATTTTTTGTATTAGAAAAATAGGATAACTTAGTGTTGCTTTATCTGATCATGTTTCTTTAATTTATAGTCGTTTTATTAAATTGACATAATGATGAATATTTTAATAATTTATATTTTATTGTAAAAATATATTTTATAACTTTTTAACATGTAAAATTATTATTTTATATTTTTTATAAAAGTTAAATTACTTGTTATTTTAAAATTTTATGTTAAACATTAAATTTTTTATTTCAAATTCTCAATCATCAACTTTCTAATTTTGGATGAAATGTGTATGACATTTTTTTATATTTTAACATGTTGAAATATCATCGTTGAAGTTAACGTTTTATATAATTGGATGAAAAAAGTTCAAGTCAGCATTAATAATTGGATGAAAAAATTAATGGTGGACCACATTTATTATATTTTTAAAATAGTAGATTAAAATTTAAAAATAAGAAAATCAAAATTGTCTTAACACTAAATTAGTAGGATAAAACATATAATTAAACAAAATAATTTTTCATTATTTTGTTATCTCTCAATCTATAAAGTTTTTTTTTTGTCTAATTCTTTCACCAAATCTAAAAAAAGTTAAAAAGTATTATATATATATATATATATTTGTCTAAATTATTTTGATTGAAAAATAATATCATTGTGATTTTTAGGTTAAATTAATTAGTTAAATCCCATAATTTTATCAAATTTTTTAATAAAATGTTACAGTTTAAAAAATTAAATCATGTTATTATAGTTTTATAATTAAAATTTTTGAAAATAATAAAATTGTACCTGTATTAATTTAATTTTTTTATTAAAACAACAAAGCTATTAAAAATTATATAAATAAAATTTTCTACACAAATATGTTGAATTCCTACTATCATCATCATGAGATAAGAAAAAAAATACAAAGAATATTTAGTTTTTCAATCAATGTTAAAGGTTACAACTTTTTTCACAATCTATAAGATGGGCAACAAAATCAAAACATAATACAAACTTAAAAAAAAAAATCAATAAATTTTGACATGAAAATATTAATAGAAGAGAGATGTGTCCCTACATTTATGGAGGCTGATTTTATGGGTGTCCATATCCTGGTAGCTCTCTATGTATATCTCTACATTGTGGGTTGATGGTGTTGCTCACAGTTAGGTTGATGGTCTCAAGATAAAGATGGAACGTTGTTGTAAAACTTTAAATGAAGCGTACCCTTATTATTATTATTAAAATATTTAATTATAAAAAATTTAAATTAAAATATTAATAATTTTTAAAATTATAAATATCTAATTAAAAATTTAATAAAATTATAGGAATGAAAAGATCATTTTAACCTAATTTTTAATATAAAAAATAGGTCAAATTAACAACAATTTTCGTCACATATTTTTATAATTTCATTATTTTAGAAAAACTAAAAAATAGTTATAGATCAAATTTAGAGACAAAAGTTATTTTAATATGAAATATTATAATTTTATAGAGAAAAATTCATAATTATAGAGAAATATTTAAAAAATTTAATATTCAAAATTTGAAATAATGCTAAAAAAAATAAATTTAATCTAATATGTGTGTGTAAATTTTTTTGATCAATTTAAAATTTTTTCATTTTATATATTAATTTTTCAGATATGTATTTGAATGGAAAAATTTTAGAATTATAATTTTTAAATATACAACGTTTTAGATAATATTAAAAAGTTTAAATCAAATTATAGAAAGTTTACTTTCACATATTTTATAATTTAACACTTTTGAACAATTTAAAGAAAGTAAAAATTAAATTAAAAGAAAATACACAGCTTGCAAAAGGAAAGAAAGAAATAAATTAACATCTTCCTTAGTTAATTTCTTAAATTCTTTTCTTGAATACGGAATTTTCCCAAACTACAATCTTCTTGTCAGAGCAACCTGTCGAATTCATGGAATCTATTCAAGAATTATTTTTAGTCTCGCACCTTGCAATAATGATGAAACGCCCAAAATTTTCTAGGCCATACAGATTGTCCTTATGGTAGAAATTCAGAATAAATTTTCCAAAATCCTTCTGTAAATCATCTCTAAAACCATAACTGGAGAATCTTAAAAGCTGTTCTGATTCCATTATGAAGTATTTGAATCATACGTAGCTGGAAAAGGAATAATTTCACTCATTCAAGCTTTACTCTACATGGTAACTCATAATATAATATATATATATATATGTGTGTGTGTGTGTGGATGTAATCCCAATAACCTGATCAGGTATGTCCTGAACAATCTTAAAAGATATACATTGGTTTAAATTCAAAAATAGAAAAAGAACCCTGTTAATGCAGCATGCTCTTATGTAAAAAAAATAAAAATAAAAATTCTGTTTATCCAGATAAATAATCAGTTATCTTATACGGTAATAAGAAAAAAAGGTGAGACTAAATTTTTATCTTGTAGTGTAGGCAAATTATTATCTTCAATAAAAACTTGTAATGAGATTATAAAGGATCAATATTAAACTACATGACATTGATAATAAACTTAGTGAAATAATTTATTTTTTAATTTTATATTGAGAGATAATCGTATTAATCTAATTATTGAATTAAAAATATTTATATAATAAATTAAGTTTATAAAATTTTAAGTAATTTTTAAAAAATTTATATTTTATCGTTGTATTTTATTTTTACATATAGTACATTATTTAAATTATAAATAAATATCTATTGTTAAAGTATAATTATTATAATAATATCATATAAATTAATGTTTTAATTGATAAAATTATTTTTTAATAAAAAATTATCAAATGTATCATTTTTTAAACGTATCCGATTATAAAATCAAGTAATATAAAAAAATTAAATTAAATCTAAGACGTTATTATACAAAGTCAAAATTTATATGTATAAAAGACATTATTAAGAGGAGCATTCGCCTCTAATATTTATAATAATATTTACTGAAACAAAAAGGAAGCTAAAGGTAAATTATATCTTTTACATAATCTGAGGATCTTTTTCTTGGAGTCAGTCATGTAAATTTGTTTTATATATATATATATCAATAAAATTTAAGACAAATAGAAAAATAAAAAGGAAAAAAATTAAAGATAAAATGTATAATGGTGATTATTAATAAAAACATACTCAGCTTTTGATAGTTTTATCAAAAAGGTGATTATTGAGTAAAATGCATTATTTTTAATTAAATTAAAAAATAATAAAATATGTATAAATTTGATTAAAATAAACTTTCTTGAATGTGTGATGAGGGAGTGATGATTTGGTGCTTTGGTACTTTTCATTGGCGTTGGTGTTGTGAGTTGTGACGTTGAGAATGGGCATAATAAACTAATTGATTGGAATGGATGAGGCATAGGTGTTGTTGTCCATAAAGTATAAGTTGGGATATGTTGAATTGCAATACATGTGGCTTCTACATCCACCACTAATTAATCATATGCAATTGCAAGCTCCACACAACTCATTTTTCTTTGGTCCTCACATCTTCTCTATCTGTTCGTCTCTCTCCAAATGCCTGTATTTCCCATTCTCTTCTCTTCACATCCACACACCTACTTCATCAAATAAAACTCACCAACTTTCATTTTCTTCCCCCCTTTTACTCTTCTGTTTGTACTAAGACTCGTTTTAAGATGCCGTACAAAAATTATAAGATATGGAACTCCCATAAAATTAAAATAGTATAATAGTAAGACATTTTTATCCTATTTTATATTTTTAATAAATTAAATATTATGTATTATTTAATATTTAATATTTGGGATGGATAAATAATATAGAATAAATTATAAATTATATTAACATAAAAAAAAATTTTAAATCAAAATTAAATATATATATTTTTTTTAATTTAAGTTTTCAACTTTGTAATTAACATATATTCAAAAAATAGTTAAGAACATAAACAATTATTAAATATTTTTTAAATACAAATATTGTTGAAAATTAATATTAAAATAATAATTTTTTAATTTTTTTTATGATTAAAATTTAGAATATTTTTTGAAATAAATTATAATTAAAACAAAAATAATTACAAAATTGTATTTTGTACAACATTTAAATAATAACATATTTTTTAATTTTTTTTCAAACACCTTTCTTATTATTGGTAAAACGTCTCCAGTAGATTAATGTTGATGGTGTTATACCGCAATTGAAATGGGCCTGTTGCTTGGACTGGTTCGGCAACTACGAGACCCAACCAAGACGCCATATCAGCATCTTCAACGACCCAATATAGAAATAAAGAGAAACGGAGGACCTTGTGGATTGATTGGTTCTTGCTAATGGTAATAATGAATTGAAAATATATCAAAATTAATGATAAAACTTACATGAAGTGACAAATATAAGCTTTCTCACGTAATTGCAGCATGACCTACACACATTATGTTGGATTTTTCTCCATTTCAGCAATTTGATCTCTGTAGCGGAAAATGGTACTTGACCATTTTCTAATTTTTATTATTCCTAATGTCTAATAATGTTATCTATTTTTTTTGTCAAAATTAGTTGACATTACTAATTAAATTTGAATATTTCTGTTAATGAATAATTTTTATAAAATATAAAATTTATTAATTTAACCATTGAATTATATAATAATATTTATATATTTATATACATTAAATTTTAAATAATCTTAATATTTGCAGTTATACTATTCAACGGTTAATATTTATTTATATTTTAATAATATATTATATATTAAAATAAAATATATAATAAAATATCTATTAATTTTTATTTTATATAAAATTTTATAAATATAATATATTTGGTAAAAAAAATTAATCTAATAGTTGAATTATTGAATCTTATATTTTATAAAATTTTATTAAATAATATAATTATTTTAGTTTGAAATCGGATATTAAAGAATAATAATTTTATTTTTAAACACATTACCAAAGCTTTAATCTAAAGTTGGGGAGGCATTTCATTTTTAATCTTTTCCCCTTAGCGTCCATTTCAAATTCTTATTGCGTTGAAAATGAATTTCTATCTTCACCTATTTAGATGGCAACTCAAGAGTGTAGGATTAAAGAGAGAAATGGAAAAATAAATGGTCATACAAGGAGCTACTTCAATTGGATTAAAGAGTAATGAGTATCTCAAACAAAGTATGTCATAACATAAATCCTCAATTCCAACTAAATTAGGAACCCTTCTTCGCCACCCCAAACCTATTCCAATACACATATCCAATAGTCCACCCACTATAATGTTTCAGTTTGTAGTTACTGCAATTATGGGTATTATAGTCATTGCGATGGATATTGTAGCCATTTACGACATAACTTTATTTTATATTTGCATATAATGTAACGTATTATTATTAGTGTTCAAAATCTCTTATCTTCTACTCATTTCTTTCAAATTTCAACTTTCCTTCATCACCAACTCACTACCATCCTAAAGTCCTACTAAATTCATAATTTCCTCTAGATCTATTAAGTAAACAGTGAGGAAAAGACAACAATTTGTTTGAGGACTCTAATGCCTGTTGCAGTCCAATGTGGCCATTTCACTCCTTCCATTATAGCATTTCATGCAGATGTTTTGGAGATAATTTCAGAGACACCACAATTGTGGTGTGAAGTGATAGTGGACACTGTTGCAACCATAATGTTTTTGCCTCATTTTTTATGTGATCTGCAGTTTGAAACACTGATAATGCTACGAAGCAACTTTGCATCATCACCTAACAACATAGCACATATAAATCTAAGGCTGCACGAGTTAGAAGACATGTGTGGCACCATTTCCTTTGATCCTTTGCTACTTAATTTTGTGCCCCACACAAACGATCAAAAGCAATGCGTCCCACACATTCTAATCCATTAGACTCCTTCCCTCTTCTTATTATACAAGTTTTAGTTTGATCATTAGAGCTTAGAATTTGTAACTACAACATTCACTTTAGAATTTTAGGAGCAACAAGTAAGAAGTAGGATGTGTTAAAAATTTGGAGGTGAAGTAAAGGAAATGGTGTAAAGTGGGGTTGTCTTAGCAGAATATTTAAAATGTTTGAAAAATATAGGAAAGCTGGATATAGATGGTAATAATGCATGGTGATGAGGAAGAGATTCATGGATATCATTGAATTAAAAATAGGGACACTGACAACATAAGAAGTTAATTAATGATAGTGAGACACCATAATTGTGAACTGATGTAACATTGGCTTCAATGTTGAAGGAGAAAACTCAAGTAGAGAAAGAAATTGAAGTGTCTAGCTCATAGAGATTCTAATGTTTAAGAACTACAGAAGTACTTAAAAGGAAAATTGAATATCCAAAGCCTTCGTCATCTCATTCCTTGAAAAAACTGAAGACCTTGACTCCCATTGCTGACCATATCTTTCTATCTCCATCCCGATCATACCTTGGGTTGCGCATCGCACACCTTCCTATTGTTCCATTATGGATGTTTGCAGTCTCGTTTGATTCGGTTTTAATAAAAAAATATCATTCGAACCCATTATAAAGAATAATTGTAGTTTGATTTGGTTGAAATATATTAGAATAAACAAATTAAATCAATTTTTTTTCAGTTTGTTTTGGTCTGATTATTTTATTTTATTTTAAAAATCTAACAATAAATATAAGTTAATAAAAAATATGAAAATAATCATTTTTAAAAATTTAAAACTAGCATGAATTAAACATAAAAAATAATAACATCCATACTTAATATACTTCGAAATATTTAGATAAACATAATACATCATATGTCATAAAGTAATTAAAAAAATATAATTAACAATAAAAATATCATAAAATATTATAAGTAGATTTAGTTATATTTTGATAAATTTTGTTTTAATATATCAACAAAATAAAATATGTGATTCAAAATATATGATAAAAGTTGAAAAAATCTAAAAAATATGTTAAATAATAAATATTAACTAAAAAGATAATAATTTAACGATATAATATTCAAAATATATAAAGTTATATACGGTTCAGTTTGAGTTTGCAAAGATAAATCATAAATTAAACTGAATCGCATAATCTTTTAAAAATTTTGATTTTTAATTTTTAATTTAATTTAATTCAATTATGCAATTTAAAGTGGATTAATTCGATGCAGGACCTTTCCAAACTACATGAACTAGAACGTCTTTAGTTGAGAGTTTTTTTTCTTGGTTTAATAAAGTTTTAAATCCATTATTTTATATTTAATTTTAATTTCAATTTCAATTTTTAGCATTTTTTATAATAAAATTCCTTAATTTATAAAATTATTGGTTTGGTTCTAATTATTAAACTTTTTTATTCTATTTATTCCTAAAAATATCAATATGTACAATTTAATTTTTAAATTTATTTATTTATATTTTTTTCTTTTAGGAGATTTTTATATAGTTTTAAAATATATTATTTATATATTTTGATCATTAAATATGATAATTTTGTTCAAAAATTTTATTTATATATTATTTATATTTTTATAAGAAAAAATTAAAATATAATCAAATTAATATTAAATTGTATATCGTACTGGCATCTTTTGGAAATAAAAGTATAGAAGATTCAGTTTTTAAAAATTAAACTATATATTTACTCAAATAATTATTATTTAATAGATAAAATCAATAAGTTGTATAAAATAAAGAATCAAAATAATAAAAAATTATATAAACTAAAATAAAAATAGTATAAATTGAGTGACTAAAAATTTTGTTAGGTCTTACTTCTAATGGCTTTGAGTTTGAACATTATTATGGCGTAAAAAAGAAATGGATATGAATTAGAAAAGGAGGATCGCTAAGGTTTCAAAATTGGGGACAAGGGATACCATTTTTATAAGAACTAAAGCCTTTTTGAGGGATCAAAACATTTTGTGCAAATGATTCCAACTATCTATTTTGTATTGTTACATAAAATTTTATCTATTTTTAAAATCTAAACAAAATCTATTCTATTTCATAAATATATTATATTTAGATTTAAATATTTATTTTGATCGTATTGATAAATATTTTTATGATAAATTTTGATCTTATACATGTTAAATATTGTACAAATGTCTTTCTAATTTTTGAATATATTAAAATTAAATTTTTAAAAATTAAAATTATCAAATATTTAAATGATAAAATTTTTAAGATAATATTAAAAATAAAAAACATAAACAATAAAATAAATTTAGTTCATGTCTTAAAAGTAAAAAAAATACTTTATAAAATTGTAATAGAAATTCAATAAAAATTATAATCACTTGAATAGACTAAAAATAATTTATTAAAACATTTTTTTTTCAACAAGTGAAAGGTAAAAAAACAAAATTACTCTTAAAAAACAAATAATAGTTCATGTGATTAAAGTTTTTGAAATTTTTTATTGCAATAAATTTAAGATACTTCTTATTATTTTGAACATATTAATTATAATTTATTTAATTAGTAATTTTCTTATGCTATCCTAAATTTATTTTTAAATTTTTATATTTAAGTATTTAATTAACTTTTTAAATTTAATTATAGTATATTTAAAAATAGGAAGAAGTATGTGCAGTATTTAACACAAGAAATTGTGTAATGTGTCAAAAGTTACTATAAGAGTATTTTTATTAATATCGTTAAAATAAAAACTTAGAAGTTAAATATTATTAAATTTAAATATTATATCTAGAATTTAGAAAAAATATGTAAATTTTAAAATAGAAAAAATTGAATAATCAATATAAAATAAAAAAGAAGGTAGAAACAATTTACTCGAACATTTTCAATATAATAT
This sequence comes from Canavalia gladiata, assembly GCA_037954105.1. Classification (NCBI taxonomy): domain Eukaryota; kingdom Viridiplantae; phylum Streptophyta; class Magnoliopsida; order Fabales; family Fabaceae; genus Canavalia; species Canavalia gladiata. The sequence goes on from CM075664.1 coordinate 46,049,542, forward strand.
TTTGGCTTACATAGGTGATGGCCCAATTTTTATTCTTTACATCATTAACAGAATTTTTATAACAAGAAAGAAAAGTAACAAATTCAATAAATTAAAGGATCAATGGAAAAATCACCTAAAAAAATCTCGACTGAATTAGAACTATAATTTTTAGAGATTAAAATAAAAATAAATTTTAAATATGAAATACATAATTAAACCTTCTAAAATTTATTAAAACTCCCTTTTTTTCTAATTATACTTAAGTGTTAAAATTTAAAAAAAAAATACAAAATCAAATAATTCCAACGGTCCAACGCTCAATAAGGTCGGAAATAATCCTACCAAAAGACCAGAAATAACAACCGATCAGTACAGGAAGCCACGAACTTATCCGCGGCAAGCGGATGCTAACAATCCACAGGCTCATTTAAAATGACGTAGAATATTAGATTTAACCAGTTATGAATGAGATCAGGACGAACCCGGTTGGCGGGTTTAGCTACCCACACATTCAATTAAATTAGTTCAACTGATTAAAATCACAAAACTGTGTAAATTTAATGTGCAAACAACAGCCTAAAAATGCTGGCTAATATTTACTTCATACTTTCTTTCATATATGAAATTTCAACAATATTTCGATTAAAAGATGATAAAGGCCTTCGTTAGAAATATACAAGCGTAACTAACACTGCAAGTACTATAGAACGCATTGAACGTGTCCACATTTTTTCTAATTGACCTAGTAAACGTCGTAGTTCACACTACGATTACGACATCCATTTTACAAAGCTAACACGAACACAAATAAAAAACTAATATAAATGCTACACAGTTTATATACATCCTCTGACACAAGAACTATAAAAAGACAAAAAAGCATCGATTTTTTTTCTTTTTAGAAAGATATGTATACAAACTAACTCCCGAACGACAAATCCCAATCCTCACCTTTAGCTTATAATCAATCCCCATAGGGCAACTATTTGGTATGAATCGCTTTGTACGAAATGATGAAATCCTGTGGTTTGATCAGTAAAGGGCACACGACCATACCGGGTACTCCGTAAGTAAAAACTAATATATTCAACAAATTTCTCCTCGTAACATCGATACGGTATACCTTTTTTCCCGAACTATCCAGCATTTCCCAATCAATCATCATGTCGGTTCATGTTTTAACTCACGGCCAAATTAACCACTCCTATGTTATGATGTTAGCACTGAAAGCAGGCAGGTCAGATGTATTTATTTGTTTGTTATTTTTACTGTAGTACTTCGGGGTAAGCATCTCAGTTGTGTAATATGCGTTCTCAGGCTATACTCTGTAACCTGCTCATGAAAAAGGTTTATTTTAATGCAATTAACGATCATCCAAGGAAAGATCAAAAGTAGAAAACTTACCTGCAAGGTTCTAATCACTGACAAAAGGTCTGTGCACTCTTCAAGCAAAACACGCTCCTTCGCACTTAAGTTGGCAACTTCAACAACCAGCGAATTTACTTGCCCAACCTATCAATAACCAACATTTTCACATGCCAATAACTATGACCAATAACTAGAACATTTGCTGGGTATCCATAAATGCATACATAAATACGTGAACTCCTGACAGTAAAGAAACAAACAAAGAAAAAGGCAGACAAGGTGAATTACCCTGCCGTATTTATACTTTTCTGTTAATGACCTCCATCCATACATAAAATAAAAATGAAGTGGACATAAAGGTGTAAAGCAAATAAAGTTTATTTGGCAATGAAAACATGTGGACGAAGAAAAACTTTCAAATGCAGGTAAGAGTATTTCAACAAATGATATGTACTTCATCCCCAAAGTGGCAGCAGCGTATATAATTTGAACCACAATAGCAAAATGATAATAATAAAAAGCAAGCCCAGCATACACAGTAGAAGGGCAAAAGCCACATCAATCTCGTTTAAAATATAAAAGCCAAAATAAAATATGTCTTCTACTTGTTCTCTTGCCTAATTTTAAAAATTTGAACTTCCAAGACCAAACCAAAATAAGATCCCGCATCCCCTTTTACTCCCCATTTTATACTTTTAGTACTTTTAGAGAGAGAGAGAATTGAATAACTTAAAATCAAAAGTGAAATGAATCTTTTTTTTTTTCAAAAAGGAGGCTCTTCTATATTCAGTGTTGTAGTTTGAGTGTAAATAAATAAGGGAAGCTCTACGAGCTTTCTTCGCATGCTTGCAATTATCACTCAAGTCCTTGCACTTATGACTAATTAGATCGGTGAAGGGATACATCAGAGGAAGAAAGACTGGACACAATAAGAACCACCTCTGTATTAAGTCAATAATTGATTCATCAGATTTGTTTATTGATCTCTATCTACACTGCATAACAAACCTATCATATGGTAAATATATTACTTTCTTAGCAAAATTGAGGAAAAAATGGATGCCAATATTCAATTCATCACTACTGAATGTAAAAATGTTTTCCCCTCAAATTAATGCCTATCTACAACTCAGTAAGCTCTGCATTTTTAATTACTATTATAAATATATTGGTCCCTTTCACAAATTGAAGAATAACATCAGGAAAAAAGAGGGAAGGAGAATTGTTTGTTGTATACACAATAGTTCCCTTGGTTGTATACACAATAGAAAGGATATGAACAGTTTTTATTCAGCGTTTTTTCCCCCAAAAGATCCATAAAACCTTACCTGCTTCAAATACTTGTTACATATACAAAACATGGGGTTTAAAAAACATTTGTTGTTCACTAAAATTTCACAAAGGGAAAGACATAGAATGTTAAATACATTTATTTATACATCCAATTCTATACTGCCACAACATTCTCCATTTCCTTAATTGTACATCCCATATACATAACCATTTTTGGTTCTTCACTGTAAGACAATCAATAAATATTCGAAAAAAAAATAGTGCAAACAATGGGATTTACTAAAGACAGAGAAACAGCACAACAAAACACTGATTCTAGTGTCATGGAAACTTTCACTAATACTAAAATACACTAGTTATAAAAATATTATGCATTCAGCATCTAACCAAATATCTCACTTGATATGTATATCCATGCATGCTATTAGAAAGACAAAGGGTAGCAGGATAAGCGCCGAGACTTCCTATATAGTATAATAATAGTTGTGTAACATGGAGTCAATGGTATATAAAGTGCATACACAAAAGAATGAAGAGGCTTGAAGTGCACCAGTGGTATATTATAAGTAAAATTAGAGATTGTTCATTTCTGCACCTGTGGCTATTATAGCATGATTGCAAAAAAAAATTAGGTAGTGTAGTTTCTGACTTTCTGAACATTTGAAAAGCAAAGGATTTGATCAAATTCAGAAGATATTATCAGAACGAGTAAGGAAAGGAATTTGATTTATGGAATCAACACTATAGCTAGCCAGAAAATTTTAAGAAGCAAGACTAATTATTTAAAATCAAGTCTAATAGCTTCTCAATTTTCACATGCCAATGATTACTTTGCACTTAAAAATGAACATTAAACCTTCTGAGCTTTTCTTGTTTTGGTGACTTGGTTAGACTATACTTAAGGATATATCAACCTAAGTTGATTTTTTGCCAAAATCATAATCTAGCTAGCATGGGAGAGATACAAAAACACTCAAATTATCAGAGAAGAAAACAACAATAAAATACTTCATAAATATAACTGAGATCAAAGATTTGTAAAAGTAGATACCTTTGGTGACAGTAGGCATATGGAGGATGCCATTGCCTGCATCACATCCATTGCTGAACAAATAGCATCCTTCAAATTCAGCAAGTCTGCCTGAAGCAAAATACAAAGCTTTTATATCAGTTCCAAATATGGTAATTAGAAGATTAACTAAATTGCTATGTTACTATAAAAGAATAAACAAGAAGCTAAAAGGAAAATACCTTGGCCCCACCAACAACAGGAAGACGAAGTGTGCTAGCCCTTAGGGCTTCAATAGCTCCTGAAAGCGAACTTGAGTACACCGGATCCAAACTAGCCCAATCATCCCAATATACCATCTGCACAAAATAGTTTACATTAAGAACTTATTACAAAAGTTGAACATACAGCTAAGGTTATTGTATGCATCCACCTTACCTACAGATGAATGTAAATATCTTTCTAACTGCCAATTTGGACTATACTCTAGTTACTGTCAATACAAGAATTCCACTTCACAGTGCAGTCCAAACTCACTTTTTCCCAAACTAACAGTTTCCTGCTTGGCCTCAGTGCAAGGTTTTTTGTTTTTTTTAAATGTTTTTGGTGGAAAACAAAGCTCTAAGCTATTCAAAAAGAAATGAAACACACACATGTAGTATGGAACAATTTCAATTAGCCTGTCCGGATTTTTCCTATTAATGTCAATTGAAAAACATGATAGAAAATTTGAGTAAAGTCAATGTATCCAAATCCAAACATAATACAAATGAGTTAGGAGGTATTATAGAAGCAGATTAAAGTAATGAAACTAATTACAAGAAACTAGATGCCATGTGAGGGATGGCAATCTAACAACTAGAGAAATGATAAAACTTCAAATCAACTGAAGTTAATTAAAAATATCCACTAGGAAATTTAGAACAGGATAGAGGTCGATCTTACTTGATCCTTCAGGATGGACATTAGTTTAAACCGCTGCTTCAGCAACTGAAACTCTGTTCTTTTGGCTCTGACTGATTCTCGCAGTTTTGATGTAGCTAGCCATGCATCGTAGAGGCTTTTCTGATACAACAAAGTATTTTAGGGAAAAATATAACAGAATAAAAACAAAGAAAAGCTAAACATAAATTCCTTTCTCTCTTCCACCTTCCATTTCTATGAATGCACCATTTACATTGCAAATAAGACGTTGGTGTTTGTGATCAGATGCTAAATTGGAACTAATATATCAAAATAAAAATATCTGTTCACTAACTTTACCCAATATAGTTTCAAAGAGCAATGCACAAGCAGGCAGATTACAAAACGAAAACAAAATTTGAAAAATACGTAAAAAAGTAATACCTCCGCATTCAATGTCTGTGCAGAGTGCGCAGCGTCTGCTCTGGCGTTTACAAAACGCCATTGCAAGAGCCTGTTATGGAGAAGTCTCAATAAATGCGCATCAATAATCCGGTTCTCCCCTATCTTCCCCCTCGGAACATCAACAGCAAAACTCAAAACAGAAGGTTCGCTACCGAACCTACTACTCAGACTACCAGCGACACCGTTTCGTGCTCGAGAGGGGCTCACTCCTCTCGAAGGTGACCACACTGACGGTGTTGCTAACTTACCCGGAGAAGCAGGACGTACCGCAGATCGAATAGGAGAACCTTGAACCCTGTTATTCACTACTCCTCTCGGAGACGAAACAGGACAATCGAACCCTAGCTTTTTCGGCGCTAAGAGCTTCGGAGTAACCGTTGCTTTATTTCCAATTCCACCGTTTCTACAAGACGGAGGGTCCGTTTGCCGCCGTAACCGATTATTAGCCTCTTGCCAGAACCTCGCTGGTACCACGATCCCTCGAGAACCTCGTTGTACATGTCCTTCTCCAGAGGAACTACCAGAAGTCACACTTTCGTTATCAGAAGGAACAGGCTCAGGTTCAGGCTCAGCCTGAAACTCAGATCCGTTATTTTTTTTGTTCTCTGATCTCAGTGTTGCGTCATGAGAAGCTCGAACATCCACCATCAGATTCTGCACCGACCTAATCGCGGTCCCCGGTGTATCCGTCTGCTTTCTCGCGGTGGAATCGGCACAATCCAAGCTTCTGTTCACGCAATTTGCATGTTGCTGCTGTGATTTTCCCGGCCATCGGTGCTGATCCAGTGACCTCGAATTCTCGGTCTGATCCGAAATGCCGTTCGCTCCTCCTCTCGCCGGCGTCGGCGTCGTCGAGGACTTCCTCCTCTCCGGCGTGCTCTTCCTGAAACTCTGTGCCGGCGGAGGCGGCGGCTTTGCAGTTCTGACCTGGATCGAGAACGACTCGCCCTGAAACGAAACGGACAAACTCCTGGTCGAAGTGAAAAGTACCTTCTGAGCAGCCGGAGCATCAGTTCCGCCGCCGGTAGGTCTAGGAGTTCCTTGCCGCCGGCGCTCCACCGACTGAGACCGCTTCGCCAGCGGTGTTGGCGTTTGCTTCGGTCGCGTCGAATTCACCGTCCTGGTTACCAGCGGCGAATGGCATCGTCTCGGAGGAGACGAAGCAGACGAAGACGAAGACGAAGAAGACGACATGTAGCGAGAAGTAACTTCTCGTGCTTTCGCCCTGCGTGGAGGAGCGAGTGCATTGTCCGATTCAGAAGGTAACAGAGGAGTTCTCGTTGGAGTTGGAGTTGAAGCTCGCTTGGGGTTTATCGCCGTAGAAATTGCAGCCACCATTGTCATTCCAAAATTCTAATTATGAACGTAATGTTACTATTATTATTCCATAATAACAACCATCAATAATGATCCAATCCTAAACTCGAAACTCATCATTGGAATTCACGCTCAGTCTCTGAACCCTAAACCACTTAACAGAATACGAAGTGACGATGCAGAGAACAAGGAAAGCAGAGAGCGTGAGTGCGTTGAAATTTAGTGGTGCTAATTCACGAGCAAGGTTGAAAATGGGAACGGCTATATGACCGTTACGCTTCGCCGGGGCTTGACCGAGTAAGGAGTGTAACTGTCGTACTCGTAGTGGAGTCACACGCTGCGCGATTGTGGTTCAATTGGGAAAATTAACGCCAAAAATTAGAGGGAGCAAGCTGAGCCACCACTAGAGTGAGGCTAACACTGTGACACACGTACGCGCGGTGTTGAGGAGAATAAATGCACACACCGTGACTTAAGGGTAGTTTGGTAAATGGACACATGTTTACGTCACTTTGTGGTGCTTTCGTGGGGCTGGAGGCTTTGTTGACACGCCATTTTTTAATTTTTGATAAAATAAATATGGTAAACGGATGAAAACGACGTCGAGTAAGAGAGAGAGAGGAGGAGTATAACTGTATAAAGTACAAACCTTGAACTTGGAATTGGATATTTGCGTTTCGCCGAGGGAATGAATCTTCGGAGAGACGTTATGCAAACGACACTGCTGCTACTTTATAATTGGTCGTTAACGGGAAAATTTTATTTGTAGCCGTTTCACTTTTCAGCGTATGGTAATGGACCGAGGTATAAAAGTTTGAATAAACTTAAATACCCTCTAATCAATCACAACTTTATATAATTAATTGAGTTTTGGAGCTTGCTGGATAAAGATTGCTTTAACTTTGCAGTTTTTTAACCTTTGTATTTTTTTAAACTCTGGTAGACCACGTTCTAAAAATTGTATGCCATTGGAAGCTAACAACAGCTGATTAGATGATAGCCATATCAGATTTGCATTATTATGTTAAAACAACTGCATCAGTTAATTCCTCAAGTGGAGATAAAAATTTATTCTCATTCCTGTTTGTCTCTTTGTCCATTGGTGAGTATGGTGAGTACAATTTAATAATCAAATCATTTTTTATTCTTGTTCTAAAAACTTTACTGCTGCAATTATTTTATGGTTATTGAGTTTTATTGAGAGATAATTTATATTTATATATTATGTATAAAGATATAGTGTTAAGTATATTACTTTTGTTAGGAAATGTATGATTTAGATCATACTGGTAACTAATTGCTATTACGTGGAAGATAAAATAATTAGGTTTTGCCGACTAAGTAACAAATATTAAATAAAAAAATATTTGATATATTAAAATCTTAGAAAGCTATATTTTTCGTTTTAGTTTTTTAACTTCTAATTGTGGTAAAAATTTAAATAACTAAACCATTACTATAGGTTAAATTTATCCTAATCATATCATAATAAATTACTCTTTTTACATACGTGTATAATTATGTGTAATAACATTTCCTAAGAAAGTAAAAGTGCCTGCGGTCATAAATGCATGATAAATAGTTAAAATAGAAAATATTTGATATAAAATATATAAATATTAATTTTTAAATATAAAAAATATTTTAATATGATGAATTTAATGTTTTCATACCATTCATTTTAAAGTAATTTTAATGGAGTTTTTTTATTCACTTTTAGAAAAAAAAAACTTTTTATATATAAATTTTAAAATATTATATACACATAAATAATAGGATATATTTATTTATATTCAGATATAAATTGTTAATTTTTTTAAAAAGATCTATTAATTATTAAATAAAATATGTAAATAAGTATATCCTAATGTTTATGTTTATATTTGAGAGAACGGTTATATTCGCTCCGGACCTCAATTTTAAAGGTGGAACAAATGACATGACACAGAAAATTAAACTATTATTCTAAATTGGTTGGCAGTTACACTAGGAACCATGCATGAGGGAAAAGAGAAATAGATGATGCAGCCAAAATTGAAACAAAATTAATCACAAATCAACGTCTACAATAACACAAATCGGACTAGTTAAAACAAATATATTATTGTTAAACATAAATCTAAATGATTATATTTTTATCATTTAAAATATTATTTTATCAATATTAAAAATTTTACATTAATTAAATATAAAATAAATATAAATATATAATATAAAGAGAAACTTATTTTATAAGAATAATTTTTGAATTAAATCATATTCGAACTTAATTTTTAATAATAAAATAGTAATTAAAATAAATTTTTTTATATTTTTGAAATATTATGCATTTTATTTTTATAGTAAAAATAAAACAAAAATTGATTTTTTAACTTAAATTAAAATAATAATATTCATAGAACATCATAGTAAATAGACGTACATCAAATATAAATTAGATAGAACTTGTAAAATTTATTAAATATTTTTTTTGTTAGAATTACATCATTAAAAGAGTTACTTTCCCAGTAAAATATCTTAAAAGAAACATAAAGATATTTATTTAAAAATTTACATTTATTAAATAAGAGATTAATTAACTTTTTTTATTGTAAGATGGAGAGATCCCATTTTTTAAAAACAAAAAGGTATGTATTAAAGAATAAAGTTTACTTATAACTAATAATTAAAAAATTAATGGTTAAAATTCATATATATAACAAATTTTTGAATTAATATAATTTCAGACATTAATTTTTTAATTAATGATTATTAATATAATTTTTTTTTAAATTCCCTTTCTTCATTTTATATAAACCAAGTTTTGGTTGAAGATGCACTTAACCACACAATATACAAGTACAACCTCAAAGTATAATAATGAATACAAATTACTATTATTGAATCTTATTTTATAAAGAAATAATACGTGCAAGTAACCAATTTTCTTTTTACAGTCATAAAATGAATACGTGCAACTATCTTTCTCATTATAATCTCATCTTACTTTTTTATTTTTAATTAAAAAATAAGCGGTGTCTATGATGTTTCCACAGTCAATGCAAAACGCACACCTATAAACATGACCAGCCAAAATAGAATGCAATATCTGAGTACATTATTATGTTTTGCCATTCCAATTCTATCATGACATTTTCGATGGTAGCAGGTGGCGACGGTACAACATCATGGCTCTGGTAAACATATTTATAACCTGATATGATTTAATTGCAATTAATTATTACCTGTTAATCAACTTGGCTAGCTACTGCTAGACACTAACATAAATAGGACCTATTGGTTCTAAATATGATTGATCAATTAAATATTAGTCAAGGATCATATAATCGGAGAATTGCTTGGATTTGGCCTTTCAATCCCTTTGTGTTTTTTTCCAAATTCACAATCTCTCATTCTCATTCGGAATGGATAACTTAAATCGCAAAACACATTAAATCAAGATTCCAAGTCTTAATTAGTTACTAGATTTTGAATACTAATCATGCGTACCTGCCTCGGATATGCCAGGCTTTATATAAAATAATTAACATTATCAACATATGATTAATTAAATATTTCTTATAAACTTGAAGCAATTTTTTTTTTAAATTAAATTTTAGAAGTAAACTAAATTCAATTTTCTAATGAACAATGTTATTATAATACATGTTTTTCATATCATACAAGCATTTGGGGTTGTCGGGGACGGAAATACTTTGTACTACCAAGTACCAAAAATGAAACATGGATACTTTTACCTTAATTTGTTTCTAGCTGCAAAAGTGATAATTAATTGCATTGTTTGCAAAATAGCCACTTTTAGCAAGTAACAGGCGCAAGTCACTGGCCTTTGTCCTGTGTGATGTCGTAACTAAACTTTACTTCCACCTTAACGCGTGAACATCATCTCTGGCATTTAAGAAATATGACATCTCAGTGGTATTTTTTTTCATTTTTTTTGTTCTTTTTCTGGCTGTGACTGTGGTGTTATAGATGTTACCGCGGCTTTCAGGGTCACAAGTTAATGCTTGGCACCAGGTAAAATGAAGGCCCATATGCATGCATTTGGATCTGGGAGTGGGAGAATGGGAGGCACTTAAATTCACTAAAATTTTCACAAACCAAAATTTAATAGAAATGGAATGGACAGCTACACATGCATGCATTCACTTTTAACGCGCATAGGACCACTACAAAAAGCTACTTCCTTCCCCAGCACTCCATTTCATTATGGTTCTTTTCTTTCCCATGTAACAACCAGCAAATATGTTAGGATCCTCACATGATCAACTAAATGTATATCAAATAAATTAATTTTTATTTTAAAAGTTAACTTTTAAAATTAAGTTAAACTTAAATTAAATTATATTTTTAAAATGGTATCATTTTTTTTAAAAATTTTAATATTAAGATATCTGCCAATATCCAATTCTACTAACGAATTTATATAAAGTGAAAAAATAACTATTGGGATAAATTAATTTTTGAGGGTTGGACGAATCCAAATCTAATTTTTAAGAAAAGTTAAATTTTATCATCCATAAAAAAACAAAAATTCTGTCAATGGATATATGATTGTGTAATAACTATTAGATTAACTTGCAAGATTGTATGAATTAAAATATTTTAATTTTAAAAATTTTATATTATTTTATTATTTTTAATTTCAAATGACAATAAAAATTAAAATAATTAATTTATATAATTTCAAAAACTGATTTAAAAATTTATTCATCAATAATAATAATAATAATAATAGGTATGGTTAATTAATTAGCCATCCCGCAGCTTCATAGGCCCATCACCTCCACAAGATGAGTATTAATGAGAGATAATGATAGCTTTCTAGAATATTTTGTAACGAACAATCATTTTGTCTAGAGAGTGACAGAACTTGGGAAAGGAAAACTCAATGCAGAAAAATGTATATCCGCGCGCCCCTTCAAAACTCTAATTGCATATGAAATTCAGAATATTTGTCTAATAAAAATGCTAATGATGCGGTTATGAACTGTTTTATTGCAAACGCGAGTAATGTGATCATTGTTTAAGTTCAATTGAAATGGCAATTAGATAAATAAGCACTCTTTATAGAGCAGAAAAGAGGGACAAGAAGGCTTCTTTGATATGATTTTGCAAGCTAAGCAAAAAGCATCACTTTTCAGGATGCTCCTGCCTGTACCATCTTTGTTCATCCTCTTCTCTTTATATCTTTCCCTTTGCTTTAGTAGTGCTTGTCTGCGAGATGTCACGGGTCGGTCCTCGTTATTTCTTAAAACACTGTTCATTCGCATGTTCTTAACCAAGAAACTACACACACTAAAATACTAGTCGTATGTACGTTGTTACACATTTCATCTAGATTTTGCGTACTACTAATTTCTTTCCAAAACTTTTTTTTTTTTTGAAATTTTATATCATCAGAATACCATGTTTTAATTTTTGTTTTAACCTTTTGACTTACACTAACTTTTAAAATATCGTTTCAAAGCGAGCGTGTAAGCTTGTGGTATCCTATTTCATAAATAAATAGTATTTTGCGTACCATCAAACATATGGATCAATTGATAAAAGATTGATTTAAGTTAGTTAGATGTTTTGAATTGAAGTCTTAGATATACAATTGGGTAAATATTTTTGAAAAATATTATTTATAATGATCTTAAATAATTTGTGTAGGATTGTCTCGGCTAAAGAAACATGTAATTTAGACAAAACAAAAAGGATTATCTCTGCTAAAGGAACATGTAATCTAAAAATGTTTCTCTATTTTCCAATAACTCCGAAGATCTCAGAGTAGGCAAATTAATAACTCCTGACTTTTACACAAGTATTATATTGGAGGGGGGGGGGGGGTGGTCTCAAAACTTCATTATAACTTCTTACCATTTAATTTGGTTATTACAATATATACATTTGGCTCTGCTTAATTATATATTACCTTAACGAAACTGTTATATGGTACAATTACGGATTTGCTATACAGAATTACATTCCAAAACTGTTTATCCAACAATGCGTGCATTCGTCAAAACTTGGTACGAAAAGTTCTCGTACTCTCTAGCAGTGCTCGTTACCTTAATCACCAGTGATTGTCGCAACTCACAAGGACAGGACAAAAGGATGAGGAAAATTTCTAACAGTAACTAAATGTAGCCATGATTTTCCAATTAACACAAACTCTCCTGTAATGTGGATAAGTTAGATATATAAGGTAGTTATATACTAGGAATCCAAAGGGTGCTGTTGGACTATATACATTCTAATAAACTTGGATTTAAGGCTTGCAACATATAATATTAACAATTTACAACAACGAAAACACTTGGGTCAAGTTCTAATATATAATTCTCTCTGAAAAGTCTCGCCGATTTAAGTATATATTATTATTTAAGCATCAATTCACTTTGTCAGTTTGAAGGCATATAATATGACTAGAATTTACTCAAGGGAAACAAAACAAATTTGACCAAGAGTAAGAGGTTGAGAACATCTTAAGAAAAGGAGTATAATTTTATAAAATCACAAGGAAAAGAAAGTTATATATGCGGAAAGGTTGGTTAAGAGGTCCACTTAAAAGCGTGTGATATTAAGTTCATGATTTGTTAAAATTAACCAAACCCACAAAATGAAATCACACAAGTTAGGAGTTCCGAAAGCATCATCACTTGAAAAACACTTCAGAACAGCAATCATGAGTTTCTAAAAGTAACTTTTCATAAGCTTACTAAATAATGTTTGTGCATTTGTTTAAACAAGGTACCTCACATCGAAATGGGTTCTTCAAGAAATTAAATTTATTTTGCTTGGTCCCATAAAAATGAATTGGATAATGGAGACGGCACGGTTGGGATTGAAAGAACGGGATTTCCCTACAGCTGTTATATCTTTAGAAGACCAAGTCACCAAGACCCGCTAGGTATTATTAGTGAGTCAAGAAAAGGGAATGAGAAAAGAAAAAAGGCACACTTGGTGGGACGTGGATTGAAGGACCTCTTTACTTCTAATGGTAGTAATCCTAATTAGCTGATGAAAATTTTGGGTGATCAAACTACATGAGCGGCAATAATTTTATCTTAAGCAATAAGTGACTCAACAAAGTCTAACCCAACTATGGTATTATTCTTAATCAATTTTGGATTTCAATTGACTGTTGGTGGTGGTGGTGGTGGTTATCTTCAACAACAACAACCATTTAATATCTAACAATCCTATGGGATTGGGCAATTATAGCTTTATAATTATTACTCACAAGACACTTGGATATTATTTACGGTTATTTTTAAGTATATCATATAAGCTGTCAGTGATTTTTCTTTTTTTGTTTACATGATGAAAATAAAAAAGTTTAGATGATTCAATAACTCGTTAGTCACCATTTGAAACAAAAATTCAATAGATATATTCGTATATCTATACAGAATCATCTATCCTAATACACCCTAATTCAACAGTTACAAATTTTTTTTAAAAAAAAAGAAGAAGCAAACAATTAAAGAATTGAACTAGTGTACCACATGCACCATTTTTCAATTCAATATTTATTAACTAAATCGACCTTGATTCGTAATTGCAATTTTATTGAGTTGCCCCTTTTATTTTGTTAATTATGATAATAATACTTTTAAATTGTCAATTAACATATTTCCTATAAATCTTTTTGCTTAATAAATACTAATAAAAATTAAATATATTTTGTATTTTCAAAATATTAAATACATTCTCTTTTTATTTAATATTTTATAAATTATAAACAAATAATAGGATATAAAATTACTCTTGTAATAATCATTTTCAAATCTCCTAATAAAACTTTTTCACTAATGATTTTTATAGACCCACTCTTCTTTACAACTCCTTTTTCTTCTTCCTTTTTTCTTCTATATCTTTTTTTATTTTCATCACATTATACCATGTCTTTCACTTTTTTATTATTTTACTATTTTTTAAATATATTTACCCAAATCATATGTACATTTACAATTCTACTAACTTTATTGAGCTTCCGTACACATCTATAAGAAGATGATAGGCATCTGATAAAAATTTGAGTGGAATTTGAAAATTTTACTAAAGGTAAAAAGGATTGAATGTCATGTGATCATTCGGTTGAAGAACAAGTTTGATACCATGTTAAGAACTCATGCAAAAACTAAAGCTGTTATGCGGAATCCAAAATCATTTTTACCATCAACAGTCACTGAAAGCCTTCGCTGTCTACTTGATATTCTCTGATGCAACTAAATAAAGCAACCAGTCTCTTATTGACAGAATTCCATATCAAAGTAGTAGTCATCAAAAGGGTCAAGCCTGGCTAGTGGCTACTCATACCATATTCGTCTGTTTTAAAGTATCCTTCCATTGCTTTAGGGACCATCTACCTCATTGTCATTGAGAAACAAACAGCACTCAATTTGAGGAATTTGGCACCTAATGTGAAGAAAATATTATTTAAAAAGATAAAATGTACTAATAATTATTGATTAGAAAATCAATAATTTAAATTATAAACAAATTTAAAGTTAAACAAGTATTAGAATTTTATCACAATTTCAGCAGTTAATTTTCTAATCAATGGTTAATGATGCACTTTATCTTCTAAAGTGCACCCTCCCCCTCACTTTTAGAAGAGTCCAATCCCAATTTGAGAATATAGAGTTACAGTGAGAATAACAATGATCACCAATTAAAATAAATTCATATATTATAAGAAAAGAAGGATCAAAAGAAAAGAAAAGGAAATCATTGCAGAAGTTGCACAAACACTTATAAAACTTAATAAGCATAGGGATCTGCATGATCCTTCTAATTAAGTACGTACATTGGCCACTTCATAGGATGCCAAAAGGCACATTTTTTTTTTCACAACTAGCACACGAAAAAAGCAAGGATTAAGAGCCTGGCAAACAGAATATGAGCATGAAAATGTACAAAAAGCTGACTAAAACAACCTGCGCAAACTAAAGTCCACCCTCTCTTCATTTTGAGCATGGAAAATGCTACCAAAAAAGTGCTACCAACACACTCTTGAACAATCATTTTTGGCCTAGTAATAGGAAATATGTTAAAAAGAGAGTTCAAAAGAGTGTGTGAATAGCATTCCTCTTAGCATAGTCAATAGCATGCTTGAAGAGAACAGCAAGTTTATTAGAATCTCAAGGCATAGGATGGCTAGGAGGTGGAGGTTTAGGGATAATATGTGGATTAAGAGGAGTTCCATGCTCAATAGGTCCTGGATTTATAGAGTTCTTGGACGAACTTGGTACTGGATCAACGGGATCGTAATCATTCAGAGTCACTTGACCTATACTACCCTCATCGTTAATGTTGTTTCTGATACCAATGCCATTTTCCTGAAATTTCATAGAACAAAACAGTTTAAGATACAATTTAATTTAGCTGAAACAATCATGATCTCCCTATAATTTGATTTTGACCAACTTGCTCAAAGTTCAGAGCTAAAGTCCAAGGATTATATTAAAAGCATCCATACCTTCAGTTTCCTGCTCACAGGAATCAGTGTTGTTCTATCATCATAGTTGGTAGCAGCCAAACCTGGGTGGTATTCAAAAAACACATGAAAGCTTTGCATTGTTAAGAATCAAAACAATAGTGCACCCAGTAAAATCTACTCTTGTTAGTCAATGACATTTGGAAAGATCTAGAAGAACATGAAAAAAGGTACTACGCGGCTAGGCCAGAAATTTAATTCATGCATGCAATAATTTGATTGAACTATACCATACACATCATGAAATGTGGAAGAATTTAAGAGGAACTCAATCATCAGTTTTTTTCACCAACTAGTATGAACTGTGACAGATACTACTTCAATCCATAAATCGAGTCTCTTAATTTTTAGAGTAAATTCACTAATAACTCAAGTGATTATTGCAGCTATATACTTAGCATGATATATACTTAGCAGATATAAAAATGTCAACTGTATCAGGTATATATGAGTTTAAAAGCATGTTGCCTTTTTCTAGGAAATAAATGTGTAAGTTCAGAATAGGTGCAAACTTGACAACTAGAAAAATGCATATATGCTCTGTCAAATCATAAATTACTCGTACAATTTCGAAGACTCAATTTTTGCGCTAGAAAAATTTGCGGAAATTGTCTAGAGTTTAATCCTAGTGTTTGTAGCAGAATAATAACATGAACAATTTGTCAATTATAGAAAACTATACATCAATAAAAGGAATTAAAAGAATGCAAGGAAGAAAATTTTCTCCAAGAGGTTGTGGATTGGAAACTGTCATCATCACCAAATCACTAATGCATGCATGCACCCTGTTCCCTTCAAAGATAATGTAAATAAATAAAATTAATCAAAGGAAAAAAAAATTCAAAGCATCACATATGTCTTTCTAACCGATGAGTTTGTTCTTATATAGTGATAGTAACAAAATATTTGACAAAGACATGGAAGATTTCCGTTAATGCAAGAGATCTAATTTTTCCCAAATGAAATAAAGAAATGCAACAAATAAAAATAACAAAGAAAAGAATATATTTACCGGGAAACCAGGAACCGGTTGTATCAGTGGGACTTAACAAGTTAAAGAAGGTCAAAGCTGCCCCAACGAGCAAGAGCAAAACACAAAAGCCAGAAACCTTCATGATGTCAATGATTGCTTTTCAGTTACAACCAAAAGCTCAAGTGGACAATGTCCTGGAATTAGAGTGAGTATTATCACACACTATTAATATATAAGTTTATAATAACTCTTCTTGAAACTAGGAGGGCATGCAAGAGGAGGATTCTGGTAACTGAGGGTACATGAAAACCAAAGTCTAACTCAAAACCTGCAAAGATAATAATACTAATAAGTTTGAAAGGGAAGAGGATGAAGATGAGGTTCCAAACAACCCCAGCCGTTGATGTGTTTTGCATTATTTTATTATTAAAACACTTTTCATTTAGGTGCTTTTCTGTCACCACAACGTGCTTTGGGGCTCGCATTCCACAACACACTTTAGTGCAGTCATTAAAGACTCATCAGCCTGTTCATTCCCGTCTGCAACTCCAACAAATGCAATAACATCTCCACAGGCACCGCAATGAATGACAATGAAACTTCCGTGTTCCTCTTTATTATTTTGCTGTTTTTACATTATTATTTTTTTGTTAGGGTTAATTTTAAAAATTTAAAATTAGTATGTTTTTTAATTCTTTCAAGTGTCATCTAAGATTGCTGACCATGGATTTTAAAAAAAAAAATAGTTAATGTCTCAGATTATATTAAAATTAGAACCCTGTTACCTAAAAGGTATTGGTTAATTAATCGAAACTAAAACTTTTCTATCACATTTTCAAGTATGACCTTTATTTTTCTAATAAGATGTGTCTATAATTTTTTTCTTATCAATTAATCAAGCTTACATTTAATGACGGGTTGATTTAAGTGATATATATTAATTTTTTAAATAAAATTTAAGAATTAAATTTTTATATATAAAGAATCTCTTTAAAAAATTAATTTTACCATATTATAAATTATATAAATATTTTTGTAATCTAAAAATTAAAATTAGATGTGGACACTTAATTCACAAACCAACAATTAATCTTTTATTGAAATGTAAAATGATAGTTAAATAACAACAAATTTTTCAAAAAAACTGACAATTAAAAAGAATCAAAGAGACTAACTTTTAATTTAAAAAAAGTTATTTATTACACGTTTATACTTTTCAATAAAAAAAACTGTAAAAAATCAACTCTAATGATTGAAATTAATATTTTTAAAGCATATAAAATATTAGTAATTTTTATTAAAAATTCTTTTTTGTAATTTTATAATTTTTAATAATAAATATTATGGGTTATACTATTTATATAACATATTTCTATTACATAATTTATTTTCAGAAAATTACTGTTGTATATAAGAAAGTAAGTACAATGAAATAGAGAATAGAAAAAAAATATAATTTAATATAATAGAAAGATAGACAGATATAAAAAGAAAAAAATGTATTAAAATGAAAATATCATTAATATATATATATATATATATATATATATAACAATTAGATTCTTTTATTTTATAATATTTTTTCTTCTCTTTTATATAGATAGATTATTATATTAAGTATAACTATCATTTCTCTATAATTATTAGATAAATATTAATTAATTTTTAAAAATATTAATTAAAGAATTGTAAGTAAAAAAAATTTATTGACAATGGTAACAATGCACTTTTCCTATGATTTTTAAGACACTCTAACTAATTTTCTATCGAAAAAAATTATTTGTTAATTTCTTAACTATCGCTAATTATGTCATCTTTATTGGTGTTCCTTGCCGAGTTTCTTACCTACAAATCTGCAAAAAAGAAAAGAGTTAGCATTTATGTACTCGTTGTTGATTCTACAAGTTATTAAAGTTGCTTAGCATTATTTTATTGTGATTTATATTTATGAGGGTTGCACCGTTAGTGGTGCTCTTAGCAGAACCTTATTATTATCATTCTCCTTAATGTTAAATCTAAGATATAATTTTAAGAATTTAAAATATTACGATTTTGTTATGAAATATGTTTATTATATTAAAAATATAAAGTATAAGACTTAATTACATTTTTTTATCTTTAAGTTAAATTATATATAATTTCATTTTTAAAAATCAAACTAATTATTTTAAAAAAATAGCAAATTTAATCCATGCATTGATTTTATTTTATTTTTAATTTTAATTTTTATTCAATATCTATATAACTCAAAATAATTTAAACTGTGTTCACTTAAAATTATCAACCAAAATATTAAACTCAAAATAAAAAATTTCTAAAATTATTCTCTTCAAATCTTAATCTCATATTTTAAAAATTCCTTCCATTTTTTAAGATTTCACTAATGAAAACTGTAAAAATATAAATATTTAATGTGATTAATTTTTGTAAATGAGTATTTATACTCTCGAAGAATAAATAATAAGATTGATCGTAACATTTGAATGTTTATAACGCCAAATGCTTGAATTTATAATTGATCTCGTGCGGGTCCAAGCTACACAGAGCTGAAGAACCCTAATCCCAATTTCTTTTCAATTTCGCATGCTTAATCAGTCAATCTCGCAGAGTCACGATTTCTACCGCACTTGGTACGCATTCAATTTCTACTACAGATTTAGATTTTCCGATTCAATTTCGCATTCTCAATCGCAAAATTACGCAGAGGCATTCAATTTCTATTCTCTTCGATTCAATATCTGTTGTTTCATTTTCCCAATTTTCTTACAGAGGCATTTGATTTTGCTGTGACGTTTCTGGTGAGTTTGGTTGGCACATGAATTGGATTCGTTAATGACGTTTAAATGCAGCACTCTGTTCCGTAAGAATAATCAAAGCTAAAGTAACAGAACCCCCTGTCGTGAATTGGGTAAGGGACTGTGAGACCCATGTAATTATATCAATAGAATTGATGTACATTTATATGTAAGTGCCACTGGAAGAGCAACATGATCTATGACAGTAATGGGTATGTGGATGGGATGTTCTGTTTTGAGAAAATTAACTTGCTCAATATTGACATTTTAGTATGGTTATGTTGAATCATGTTCAACAGATGAGATGAAATTTGTCCTTATGGTATTACAGTGTTTATGTTAGTGCTTTAAATTGTTTGCTATTACATTTCATGTCTTTGTTTATACTATATGATTTAGGAGTTCCATCCTTTTCCATTTCAGTTTTATGTTACTTGCATACATTTCCAAGTTCCTGATAGAAATGGTCTGCAGTGCATAAAATTGGTAATCTTAATGGAAGCTAATTATAAATGTAGTGCATAATAGATCTGAAATGAAGTTGCCATAGTTAGATTTCTAATAATAATAACTCTATCCTTTAATAAAAGAATGTAAAGTAAAACATCAAAGTTTGTAGAAAAAATATTTTAACCGGACTACATACTTGGTCAATATTTAGTCCAAAAATTCATCACTTATGAAAAGCTGCAGCAAGAGGTGGTAATACCTGTTTAGTGTTCATATGTTTGAATTGTTGTAAACATGGCTCATTATCCAACATAAAAAATGGTGAAATGTGATCAAATAAATGTAAATAAAAACTCTTTCAACCCAGACAAGCAAATTGTAACAGAAATAAAAAAGCATGATAAATTCAAAATCATTCACAACATGGTCCTAGTTTATAAATTTCATTGTGATTAATTTAGTTGGTTGAACTGCTTGACAGTTGTCTCAAAGTAGGAAAATATGCACTGGGCCTCCATCATATTGGTTGATTTTGATTATAATTTTGGCTTCTTTGCAAGAATGTGCATGTTGCTACATAATTCAATCCTTCATCTGTAGCATGCATAGCCTACTTAGATGCATTTATAGCTTTCAGTCTATTTTGGTTACTGTTATTCTTTTAGTGTCCTATTATATAGTCATATAGTGGAGCCTTGAGAGAAATTTTTTAATAAATTCTATATTCCTGTTCATTTGGATTATAGTACTGAATACATAAGCAAGTACCTCACTCTTTCTCTCGTCTAGTCATATTATGTATGCTTTTAACTTTTTCAGGTTGTAATATTTCGAGATGGGACATATATAACTTTGAAGGAGGTTTTTGAGAGTTTGGATTCAATTAGGTAATGAATTCTAGTAATTTCTATTATAATTATAATTTATAATTGACATTGGCTTGCAGTAAGTTTCAGTAATTAATCCTGTTGTTGAACTCATTTTTAACAGATATGATCTCAATGTTGACTCTCTGCTAGAAGCCC
Source organism: Canavalia gladiata (assembly GCA_037954105.1). Taxonomy (NCBI): domain Eukaryota; kingdom Viridiplantae; phylum Streptophyta; class Magnoliopsida; order Fabales; family Fabaceae; genus Canavalia; species Canavalia gladiata. The sequence goes on from CM075664.1 coordinate 46,070,612, forward strand.
ATGGGCTAAAAGAATAGTATTCAGCCCAATGGGTTAGATTAACATTTTTGAAAATGGGCTAGTCCTAGCCCACCTGGCCCTATGGACTTTTTATATAGTGGACTTTTGGCCCTATGGTCTTTATCCCTAACCCACATGGGCTAAGACTAAATAGATTAGGGCTAGCCCTTTTGATAGCTCTAGTTGGGTCAGTTGCAATTACTCAATCTATTTCATTCATATTTCTTCTCAATTTTCCATGTCCCAATATGTATTGGAAATTATAATATCTTGCAATATGATTTTGTTTCATAACTTTTGAATGCATAGTTTATCATTGTCATGAAACTCAATGGCATCGTTGTTCTTTCTTGGATGTGATTTACATGTAGCCTGAAACAATTATCATTGGCTTTTCATTTAGTAATTTAGCAATAGTTGCTAGGTCTTGTACTCCGTTTGTTTCATGAATTAACATGTATTTCTTTTAATTTGTTTAACATGCTTGCAAGCGCTCTTGAATAACCTTATTCACCACCCTAAAATGTTGTCATGGAATCCCTTGTTTTTACTGTGAAATTAATTGAGTTATATTATGTGATAGTAAATGTTTTGGTAGAATGTGGTCAAAATGCTTTTAGCCTAAAGTTTATGCTGGTGATACTGTTTCAGTTCTTCTGCTTCCTTTTATGATCTAAGATATGGTGAAGAAAGTTTCTGATCTCATTTTGGTTAAATAGAGCAACTGAGATAACAAGTGCAGTGAAATTGCCATGGACCCATCTATTGTGAAGCTTCTTGAAGATGACGAGGTTTACTCTGCTCTTTCATCAGTTTCTTTCAAGAAAAAAATTGGTTCTAATTGGGGCTTCCCCTAATCGTACCATTTTGTTTGAATGTTTACAGGATGAAACAATGCACTCAGGGGTGGATGTGGAAGCCTTCCAGGCTGCCCTAAATAGAGATATAGGAGGGGATGCATCTACTTCTCAGATTTCTGGTTCAGACACAGGTATTCCTCAATTTTATTCATTATTTTCTGTTCAAAACCATCTCTCTCTCTCTCTCTCTCTCTCTAATAGGATAGGTACTAGTTTTAGTTGAGTCTAATTGAGTGTTGGGTCATGTGATTTGTTATATTTGCTTTGTGATTTCTCAAGTGTTTATGCTCCATGCTGCTATCATTGCTGCAGTTTTGTCTCAAGGAAGCAATAATACATCAAGTCAATCTTTGTCACAGTGGCCTACTTCTAGCCATGACAGCCGAACTGACAGTCAAAATCAAGAGCCTAAAACTACACAGCAGCAAGAGCAACCTTCATCTGAGATGGAGCTGAAGCAACATGGATCTCTTGTGGAACAAGTGCATCATGTTGCTTCTCAGGATGTAAATAATTCTCATTTGTCAAAGAAACAATCTCAAGATGAATGTCACCAGGCTCCAGTAGTACAAGTTTCCCCCCCAAATTCTCAAGCTATTGGAATTCAGAATTCTGGAAAAGATCCAGTCCTTAATAATGAGGTAGTCAAAATTCATAATCCTAGCAGTGAATCTCAGTATGCGAAATTGCAGCAGATGAGTAATCAACAAGCTACAGTCACTGAGCAACCAAGCAGCCAAGTAAATCGTAGTAAGCAGGTACCATTTGGCCTGTTGTTACCCATCTTGATTCCTCAACTTGCCAAAGACAGAGCTATGCAACTTCAAACCTTGTTTACTAAATTGAAGGTATTTTTTTCAAACCAATCTCTCTCACAGGTCCTTTGGTCCCTCCCCCTTTCTGTGCTAAATTTTAATCTTTGTGGTGGTAGACTAGGACCAGCTTATGAGCAGATATTTCATGCTACTAATTGTGTTTCATCAATTTATTGTTTTTTTGTTCTAGAAAGATGAAATACCGAAAGACAGTTTTGTGCGGCTTATGAAAGGTATTGTAGGGGACCAGATGCTTAGATTGGCATTAGCAAAAGTGCAAATGCAATCACAGGTAGGAATATAACATGGTTTGTGTTATGGATGGTTTCTAGTAAGCCAGTTAAATATTAATGTCATGCTCATGTTAAGATTCATCTTTTGTCTACTATAATAGGCAAGGCCCAATCAAGGACCTGCTGGGCAGCAGCATCCTGTAAGGATGCCAACTGTTAGTTCAGGTGCAAGACAATTGAATGATCCCCATGCTTTAGCACAGATGCACCAGAGAAGTATGAATGCTGCTGTTGACCAATCTCACATGACGTCTTCAGCTGGCCAAACTATGGAAAACAATGCTAGAAAATCTCAGGAATTGGATGTTAAAATAGAATCTCAAGGACTGCAACCAAGCCAATTGTCCTCTTCCAGATCTAACCCTGTTGGTCAAGAAACAGAAAGATCATCAGTTCACATACAAGGGCTTAATAAGCAGCAGCAACAACATCTACATTTCCCATCAGCGTATGGAAATAGTGGTGGTAATTATATCCCTTTTTCTGGGACAACTAGTAGTTCCACTTCTATCAAACCTCATCCGCATGATTCACATATAAGTCAATATCCGCATCAAAGTATTGGTTCAAATCACTTAGGTGGGGCAACACAGGGTTTGAATGTAATTGGTATGCCAAAACTTGAACGGCAGAATTCTTTCACTGATCCCAAGAGATTGCCAGGTGGATCGGTGTCTCCTGCTGTAAACAATACAGCATCTCAACAAACTTCAAATGCTTGGCAACCATCAACAAACAAAGAACAAAATCCGGGCTTGTCATCATCTGTTTCATATGTAAAAAAGGAACCTAGTGACTTGTCTACGGAGCAGCAACATAGGCACAATTTGTCTAAATTGCATGGGTTGCCTTCTGTTAATTCTGCGCAGATTGAACAGGGTGGTGCTAGTCAAGGAACTGTAAAGGATGAGTTTTCAAGAGGTCTTCCAGCATCCACAAGCATGTCACCTACAACGTCTACTGGTTTGTTGCCACACAATTCTGCTTCCCCTTCTGTGAGTGAGCCAACTTTAAATTAAATATCAATGATTGTCCTTGTTTCTGTTGTGTTTTAATTAACTATAATTGCGGGTTGATCATATATTCCTTTTGAATCTTTACTAGATTGTAATTTTGAGATTTGTTAGGATTAGTAAGCTGTTAGTTAATTCCATTAATTCCATCCTTGGGGGGTTTTTAATAACTTTTGTCTTTATAGGTGGTTTCCATGGGCTTGGGTTTATGTTACTTAGGTGATAATGGTTCTTGTTTTCTTGTCATTTTCCTTGTTTGGAAGACAGCTCTAAAATTGATGTTTGTGGAAGCTAATTGTCTGTCCATATAGGATTGAAAATGACTAAATACTTCAGGCTGTGCTAAGACAAGCTCATGCTCTGCTCATTCATTTTAATCTCAGTCCACACTTTACTGACATTCTATTGGTCAATTTTTCAAGTTCATGCTAGGCTGAAGTTCCAATAGCTACTTGAGCTGGCACAATGAGCTCAAAGGGGTTGAGCCAAGTTAACTCACAAATTTAATGAGCCAAATGAGTTTTGAAGGAGTTCCAGATTGCATTTAACTTGTTCAATTATATAATATACTACTGTAATGTAACCAACACCCATGGATCAAAAAATAATATTTAATATTGTTACATATGAAAAATCATTCATATGTTTTACCCAGCAGCTTAAGATTTTGAAATATTTGGTTCATGACATTTTATCAAATCCTTTTATAATCTAGTGGTCATGAATTTTGATCTTTCGCATCCCTAATCTTTTAAATGAGTAGCTAACTTTCAGCACTAGGTAGGTATGTTTGTGCATTGTTCATGCCTCAAGCCCACAAGCCCTTACAAGATGGGAAATGTTAGATATAAAACCATAGATGTGCTTTTACCCAACACTTTAACCTTTTGAGATAGTTGATTCATGACAAATAATTTATGTGATAAATGTGTAAGTTCTGAGGATGTGTATATTATGCCAGTTCATGAACAAATGAGTTGAGTATTAAGTGGCTCACGCTCAGCTGATATTTTGAATGAACCATATATTCCAGCACATGCTCAATTTATTTGCTCACGAGCCCAACTTATTCAATTACAATTGAGTTGAGTCATGAGCCACATGCCATTGGCTTGGTTTGTTTTCATCCCTGCTTGATTTACTCTAGAATAAGACCCATCAACCTTGAATTTCCAATTTGACTAGCACTGGGTTTTAACTCTTTAATCTATTTTTTGTAAAATTGCTCGTCTTGACATGTATGTGTACAAAAAATGTTTGATTCACCAGTTTTCTTATGTATGTTTATGAGGTGCATCAAAGCTGTATTGCAAGTTGCAATGAAAAATAACAAGCATATATGTTGTGTTTATTTTTTATTTCATGTCCTTGGGCTCATACTTTTTTGTTTAGTAGAACCTATCATTGAGAAATACTGACTTCATCTTGTTTTTCTATTCATTTCTTTTATTTAAATAACAAAATATCATCTGTGCACAGAGCGTGCCCCATGTTTATAATGATATCTTCAAATATGTTGATGCCTAATTTCCTTAGCCTCACTTCTGTGAAATTGATCAGCTAAGCTCTCAGATCCCGTCAAATGCTTCTGGAATTGTTGCAAGGACGCCTCTTAAAAAGCCTGCTCTTCCCCAAAAGAAACCACTTGAAGTACTTGGTTCCTCACCTCCTCCTCCAAGGTGGTGCATGCCTTATTCAACTGGATCATGATTTACTTATATCATGGGTTAATTTTGTAATGTCTAATTCATTTTGGTATATGCATAATGTGTCTGTTATCCTACAGTAAAAAACAAAAGACATCTGGAGGATCTGTAGAACAAAGCATTGAACAGCTTAACGACGTCACTGCTGTTAGTGGAGTTGATCTTAGGGTATGATTTAGTGTGTCATGCTGAACTAAGATGGATAGGTCAATAAATAGGGAATATTTACACTCTTCTATTTCAAAATCTGAAGCATTTTATGATGTTTCTTCCCTTTGCAGGAAGAGGAAGAACAGTTATTTTCAGGTCCCAAAGAAGACAGTCGTGTTTCAGAAGCTTCTCGAAAAGCTGTGCAAGAGGAGGAGGAAAGGCTGATTTTACAGAAAGTTCCATTGCAAAAAAAATTGATTGACATTAGTTAGTGTCCTATTATTTTCATACCTCTGTCCATTTTAGTTCTTTCCTTTCGAGCTTCTGGATATGTATTAGGCCTACAATCCTTATAGCTGCTTTATGTTACTGTGGCAGTGGCCAAGTGTGGCTTGAAGGGTATGAGTAATGATGTGGAGAGATGCTTGTCACTGGTGAGATTCTTGCAAATTTTCACTTTTCATTGCAATAGGTTTGCATTTAATCTTATGACTGAAAGTAAATTTTCAGAGTGTGGAGGAAAGGATGCGTGGACTGATAAGTAACCTGATTAGAATATCAAAACAGGTCAGTCTTCTCTAGCGGCTTGCACAAAATAATCTTTTTACATTTGTTCAAACTGTTATACTGAACTAGAATTTTCCTACTAGAGGGTTGATTTTGAGAAAACAAGACATCGGACTGTTGTCACTTCAGATGTTCGGCAGCAAATCATGGCAATAAATAGGAAAGTAAGGGAAGAATGGGAGAAAAAACAGGCTGAAGCAGAGAAGCTTCGGAAACTAAGTGACGTGAGTTCCAAATATTGGGATTTGATTGAGTTACTGACAAGATATTAACCTTGTCCACGCACATTTCCGATCCATGCTTGCTTTTTGCATATTTGCATTTGAAACTTGTCTGCCTATCATTTAAAATGCCCCTTTTTAATATAGGTTGAGGGCAATACCGGAGTTGATGGTGACAAGGAGAAGGATGAGGGTCGTGGTAAATCAATAAAGGTATTTATATCTCATTCATATATTTCACTTTTGTTGAAATTGGGAATTTTTTCTTTGATTTATAATATGCTGCAGGTGAACAAGGAAGAGGATGACAAGATGAGGACAAATGCTGCAAATGTTGCTGCCCGTGCTGCTTATGGGGGAGATGACATGCTGTCAAAGTGGCAACTTATGGCTGAACAAGCCAGGCAGAAGCGTGAAGGGGTTGTTGACACATCATCTGGTTCTCAGCCAGCTAAAGATGTGAACCGCAAACCCTCAGCATCTGGAAGATCATCGAAAGATAATCAAGAAGGAGAGAGAAAAAATCCAACCAATTTTGCTACTTCAGGTGAGTTTGTTTTAAGGTGTTTTTCTGTCATTTCTATTGTCAAATGATTCACCTGCAAGATGGCAATCAATTTTAGATAGTTATTCACCAAACTGATATCCTTAATGCTTTATCTTAATTTATGGAGAAAAAAAATTAATAAATAGTGGAATGAAGAAGACTCTGTCAAAATAGCTCGCATAATGAAAAAAAATAATACATTTTTGCTTAATATTCTGTATTTTTGCCTGAAAATGTTTCGATAAATACCTAAATGTAGAACATCCTCCTCTTCTTGCTTCTTAAAGGACTGTATCATGCTTTTGATTGCCTGCTTTGCCGCTGTACTGTATAATGAGCAAAATACTTTATGATTAATGTTGCCAACAAAATAGCTTCAAAGAGCTCTCTACATGGAGTTGCAGAGATGCGGTGTTGGTTTTTGGTTTGAATCAATTAAATTAGTACCTTTTTGATTTGGTTGTTACTTTTTCATTGTTGTTTTGGTTTCGATTCTTACGACAGGGGCTGCTAGAAAACTTGGGAGAAATCATGCCCTTGCCCATCAAACTAGGATAGCGCGTAACATCTCTGTTAAGGATGTGATTGCGGTCCTGGAGAGGGAACCCCAGATGTCCAAATCATCGCTCATACATCGGTTGCACGAGAAAATTCTTTCTGATGCCCCAGTTGAATGAGGTTAAACAAAGTAGCTTAGGTGATCTTGATTTTTAATTTTATCGCTGAGATTATTATTATTATTATCTTATCCTTACCGACCGAAATTGATAGGTTTTGATTCAAGTCGGTAATCGATTGTTTTGACATGCACTTCATCACGTATAACCCAAATAGTTTACCTAGTAAATTTGGTTTTTCTGATTCTCTCTTGTTTGTATTCACGATCGCCGTATGAGAAATTTGCCAAGTTTTTGTATCCATTGTATGTGTTCATTTGTATAGTCACTCAGCAAAGGAAATTAGTGCAATTGAACAGAAACCTCTCACTGATCTGGCTTTTAACTAATGTGATGCCATTGACACAACTGCACACCTAGCTCCATCGTTGTTTAATTTGTTGTTAAACTATTGAGTCAAGTGGTTATGTAGTGTGTATACAGCTGCGAGTGCATCCTATCGAACCGTGGCATTATTCTTTAGCTAGGTCTTTCAAGTTCCAACTGGGTGCTTGAGTAACGCTTGTACTTGTAGTGACCTTAACTTTTTCCTTTCAAACAAACATTCAATATGTATTTCAATCTCCCAAAATTTGACCAAATCAATCGTCAACCAAATCCAATCTATTAATTTTGTGGATCGGGTGTTACATCTAGGAGTTTCAGTTAGTAATATTTGAAAAGTTGGCTCAGATGGAGGAGGATCGCGGAGATCTTTAATGAGCGGTATCCATGTAAACTGTAGCTATTTATTTTTGGCTGAAATTCAATTCTTTGTATTAGTTTTTTCATTTAGCGGCAAATTATACCGAGTTGTTTAGATTAGAATTGAGATTATTTCCTGTGGCAACTACCGAAACAGCAAACTACTGTATTAATCGATAAAAAGCCACGAAAATGTTGATAATAATCATAATTTAATTGGAATGTAATAATTTTATAAAGGTTTCTTTTTTGTTGTCTTCATTAAAAATGGTTTTTTTTTTACTTAATTGTCATTGAAAATCATTAAGTTTTGTAAGATTTGTAACTACTGTATTAATTGATAAACAGCTAAGAAAATGTTGATGATAAATACACAAAATTAATTGAAATATGAAAATAGTATAAAGGTTGCTTGATTTTGTTATTCAATCTTGGATTATCTATTTATTGAGAATCATTGATTTTTGTAAAAATTATTTCGACAGTTATATTAACCAACTTTTTTAATTGGTGACGGTGTAAATTTGATAGTAGATGTTTAAAACTATGTATTAATTATGATGAGAATTACTGTAATAATTTTTTTTATAAAAAATTATTCACATTAAAATAGATTTAAATGTAACATATATTATTTTTTAAGGGAGGAGAGTATATATTTTAAAAGAAGACAAAATGAAAATAAAACATAAGTATTTTTTTAAAGAACGAGAAAAATGAAATTTACTCTTTAGAAAAATCATTTTAAAAATTTATACAAACAGGTTTGAAGTAGAAAGTTTGCTAAATAGATCGAAGGAGTTTGTTGTTACGATTATATGCCGAGTCCAAATATTCAAATTTTGTTAGTTAATTAACATTGAAAAAATAATAAATAAATCATTTGGCGGAAGGAGTTTCAAGTTTGTTACGGATAAACGACGAATTTGTTAGTTAATTAACAAATTAAAAAAAGCCTTTCAAGAAGAACTAAAAAAGAAAGTATGTGGTGAAAATCATGCGGGATAATGGTATAATAAATCTTTTTCCAATTTTGAGTCACCTATCTCGCAAAAATTGAAATAAAATTAAATTAAACATGTGCTGATGTTAGAATGGAAAAAAAAACAAACGGAAGAGTAAACCTAAACATGTGATGATCGTGACGAAGAAGTAAAAACTCTCGTGGGTGTTCCAGCCGGATAACGATCGTGGACCATGGTAGGGAGTGGTGAGTCAGCATGATCTACGTGGTCATGGATATCCACCTTTTTGCGCTTTTCTGTCACACACGTCGGTGACCCCTTCACCGTTGTCTCCGCAACAATGGGACCCACACTACCCTTCCCAAGCCCAAAAAGTTACCCCACAAAAAAAAAAAGATGGCAAGTAGGTAGCATAGCCAAAGCATAAAGTAAAATAAGCGCAGAATATGCTTTACTCTGCTACGCAGATTATCCTTTTCCCTTTTTTTCGCTCATCTCTTCCTTCAGTTTCTTCCTTCCTAATTTCTCTCATTAATTTTTTTCTCTCTCTAAAACAAACACCGTTTAATTCCGATCCTAATCCTGTGCTTAAACCTCTCCTCGCCCTCACTTCACACTAAGAAAAGAAAAGAAAAGAAAAAGCGTTATGGAGGCTGTAACGGCGGGTGATCTTTTTGCAACGGCGTCCCTGGCGCTTCTTCTCACTTTCCTCGTTGCAAAGCTTGTTTCCCTGGCCATGATCGACACTCACACTCACACCACAACAAAACGTCACGTTCGCAACGAACCGGTTGGGTCGGTTCATCGTAGAGAACGGTTGACGGTTCAAACCGCTCAAAGCAAGAGCAGGGTCGAATTTATTAGTCCGGTTCAAGTTGCTGCCACGTATGTGGAAACGGAACGCAAAATAGAAGGGGCTACCTCGGTCAAACCCGATTCCAACGTTGCCGTCGAGTCTCTTGTGAAGTCCGACTCGGACATTGCCGTTAAAGAGGAAATCGTTGAGTCCGTTGAGGAAACGGAAAAGTTTGACGATTCTACAGAACAAAGGAACATGAAAAGTGTTGAAGAAATAAGCAGCATAGAACCGTCCACTGAAATTGAAGTTTCCGCTGTTGAGAGCAGCGTAAAGGAAAATGATGATGAAGATGATGATTGGGAAGGGATTGAGAGGAGTGAGTTGGAAAAGGAGTTTATGGTGGCTACGGAATTTGTTGGTGGCGAGGAAAATGGATTGGGAAGTGTTTTAGGAAACAATGTGCAGTTAGAGTTGTATGGACTTCATAAGGTTGCAACCGAAGGGCCTTGCCGTGACCCTCAACCAATGCCTCTAAAGCTCTTTGCACGTGCCAAGTGGTACCAATTTCTAACTTTCCTAAATTACCCCTTTTCCGGTGTTGTCAAGTTATGTTATGCCTTCTTTAATTGCCTTTACTTCCCTTGCTTTGCCTTGCCTTGCCTTGCCTTGCCTTGTTCTTTACTCTATCTAAGTCTGCTTTTGTTTTGAGGCAGTTATTTGGATTTGGATTTGTTTCCTCTAGATTTTAAATAACATGAGAGGCCATTCCTGTGGATAGAAAAAAGATGCAATTTTTTGGCTAACCATTATTTATTTTTATATTAAAAAATGTTTTATTATCTCTAACGTAATGCTGGTTTAAGAATGGGAGAGATCCAAAGTTCCATATTGATAAGCTCTAAATTTGGAAATTATTCCAATCACTGCCAAAATTTGTTTAGGCACATAAAAAGACCGATTTTTTGGTCTTAGCCTATTAATAGTTTCTAATTATTTAAAGGAGAATGCCAACCACTCTAGATCACTAATTAAATTAAATGTTATTCTTATAGAAAAGTATAATATTTCATATTGCATTACATTTTACTGTAATTTTTAATAAAAATTTATTTATTAATTCTTTATCCAAGTTTTTTAACAGTCATTGGCATTATTAGGACCCTTATCCTAAATAAACAAGTATTGAACAACTTTTAATTTTGATATAATAAATATTTTCCTTTCATGATAAAAATTTTCGTTTTTTGTTTCTTAACATTAGCCCTATTTGCAAAACATATTTCTAAAGGTTAAAAGGCTATGATCGAATCACTCAAAGGACCCGAAATAAAACCGAAACCTAAGACCATAAAAAGCATTTAGGTGTGATGATGTTAGCAAAACTTGCGATTAGGCAGTTCTCATATCTGATTGGATATTTTCCCCAAGACAAGGTCTTACAATTCGTTTTAGAGATGAACAAATTCTGAATCCTCTTATATTGTATTTTTACAAATTTTTTAATTAAATGAAAAAATATTAAATACTTTTAAAATTTTTAAAATAATAAATACATATACTTTTCATTTATTACTCAGGATTTATAAGAAAATTAATAGGAGAGAATAAAACAAAACTCTTCACGGATAGATCCGATATCTATCTAACCTGTTTGGGTAGCTGGCTGAAACTCCATTTCAAAGCCCAATTCCAATTTCTGAGACAATTAAAATTTAGTTTTTACCAAGAAAAAAATTCTCAGTTTTGAGAAATGTGAAAACAAACAGAAGGGAATATTATTCAACTGAAACTCAGTAGACAGAAAATTTGGACAGATATTGGATCTATCATTGAAATGAATTGCAAGACTTTATCCTGCTAACATAAAAGACACAAGGAAGATTATTCAAGAGGGGGGAAAATGTGCCAAACGCTCTAACATGATAAACAAATGTGAACAACACATGCGGCCGTGCTGTACTAGTTACACGGTATAGCTTGATTGCTAGTTACAATAACAGGGTTGAGAGCTGCTTTGTATGAGTGATCGACAGTACTAATTCCGTTGTGCAAGGAATGCTTGGCAAAAACTGGGGAACATGAGTCCAGAGGTTGCAATGGAGCAGTATATCAGCCTTCTTTCGGATAAAGTCCCTGGATGGATGAAAGACACTTCTGCTGTGAGTTTGTGCTATTGAGGCATATTTGTGTTATAAATATCTTAAATTCACATGAACAATGGAATTGACGCAAACCTTTTTTCAGGGAATGAGTAAACATGAACCCACAAAATCAGAGGTTTCTGAATTTGGCACTCCTGATTCGAGCACATCTTTGTCTCGTCAACAAATGACCATAACTGAAAGGTAGTTGATAGACCCTTTTCAATACCATTGTTGTTATTTATGTCTCTGTTTTGATTGACTTTTTTGATCAATATGCTTTGCTTTTGGTGTATTTTATTTTATGGTGGTCACATCTCATGCAGGGAAATTGAACAAGAGTCTGGTTCCCAGGACCATAGCCCACCTACAGAATCAGATTAGGACAACAATGTAAGATTTTAAAACCATTCGGACAGATACATTGACAAACAATCCAATAGCTTAGATAATATTGCTTCTTGTGAGAAAAGATATTATCTGATGATCAAGTCTCGATATAGATCCATGTTAGTCTGTTTGACTGAATAAATAGTTAAGAAATATGCACTAAAGTGAGGAGCCTAAATAGCAAATCATGCAAGAAATTTATTGGAGGATTTTTTAAAGAAGCATAAACAGATGGAGACATATTGTTCATCTTATAAATTTGGAATTGGTTTCTGAACAGCTATCATCCCACCATTGTATGATTTATTTATGTCATTTCCCTACTCCTCTAAATGCTTAAAGCAGAGGTAAAATACACATTTAAGCCCCAAGGATTAAATGTATAGTTTTAAACTTCTTTAAATGGTATAGTTTTCCTTGAGTGCAAACAAGTAGAATGATCTTTGTTTTTTATTCCCCTTAGAAAGTTTGATCTCCTATCTTTGTTTCTTTCAGGTTAAGTAATGATGACATCTATCTGCTTATATCGTGTGCAAGGACATCCGTCTGGATTTATTTATTTCATCAAAAAGAATATACGTTTGTTTCAAGGAATGCAAGATTCTTGGGATGTTTGCTTTCTCCTCTGTTCGTTAAATCATTTGCTGATAATGACGTGTTAAAATGTTCTTCAATATCAAGCTGTTAATATATTTATTGTACATAAATAAATGCGTGTATATGATCTTTGTGCTGTCGAAGGTTACGTACTTTCCTGGTTGTTAAAACTAATTTATTGATATCTGGTCACTCCTGAGGCCATTCAGATAGACGCTATGTTATTGCATTATCTCAGTTTGACCAATTATTCGAAATGCCCATTTTCGAATTTCTTAATAATGCGAAATCCTGTTATCCAAACTATTGTTACATCTACTTTCTTTTGGTTTTTCATTCTACTATCCTGGTTACGTATGGTATTGAAGTCTGCCAGGTGATAAAAAAATTAGTGCCATGGATTTCCTGGTGCATATTCTTCCAAAGTCCGTACTTTGCAATATTTAATACAATTTAGTGTTACTTTTCACTTGGAAACCCTAGTTTGAGCTTACACATACACGAGTGAAGAACAGCTTTTCGAGTGGCATTTAGTTAACTTGTAATTAGAGTTCTTAAAAGCATACCATAGCAGGTGGAAGTTTGTCATTTCAGTATTGCTGTATAGGCTAAGATATCACACTTTCATGAAGCAAGGGTATATGGAGAGATTCACGGATAATGATACCTTGAACGTATGGTATATAAGGTGCGGGAATGAGTTCATCCATTCATTCAATTTATTGAAGTGAATAATGAAGATTTCAAGAATGAATGTATTATGTGATTTATCATATTCAAGGGACCTGTTCTTGCAGCAGTTTAAAAGAATTGCAGATGATCCGGTCGTAGATTTACTGGTGGCATCTGGCACTCTTTCTGTTAAACCACCATCAAAACTGATACAGATATCCGCATTGGCATTTAGAAGTGCTTGCTATGACATGGTATTGAAACTTTTTCTTTTCTCCTGCAGCATATATGACATGTATGATCATTTTGTCCGAATTTATTTATTTTTAAAATAAAATATCAAGTAGAGGAATAATTATTATAGAAATATCAAAATTTAGACTTCATGGTGTTGTGTCACCATGTAAATCTTTCTTCTTTAAAAAAAATGAAACTTGGCAAAGGGTGCAGGCAGAGGTTCAGTGTAAGTTCTATAATTCCTTGCCTAGAGAGGCTCCCTTCACTAAAATGATGGATGAGACCTGGTCTCAGTTGAATCCTCAAGCTAAGGATAAAACAATGGTGCAGAATGGAGAAGGGAAGTTTCGGCAATAAGATGGCGCGGTTAAAGCAGGGCCTCCTCCAGATAGGACTCCAGCTGGAAGATGAGGGAGCAATAGAATGTCTCCAGATGAAGAGAACCACAGTACCAGGGGAACTAGAAGAATGCTTGGTCCCCACAAAGAAAGTATGTTCTATCATAAGGCTAGAATAACTTGGATTAAGGAAGGTGATAATAACACAGTTTTTTCATTAAACGACCTGTATGGATAGTATCCACTTCCAACGTATTACCTCGAGAGATACAAGGTTGACTAGTGAGATAGAGATGGCTCTTTATCTTAGTGAGGGGAACAAGAGCCGCGACACATATGCGTTTGTTAAGCAATTTTGACACAGAAACAGTAGTGGGGATGAAGGTATTCTCAACAAATGGTTAATTATAGCCCAGCCTTGGCCTTACTCAACCCCTTCTCTGATGGGCATACTTTTTGCATCCCTTTTTTCCTTTTGCATCCCCTTTAATTTTATAAAAAAAATTTATTATAATTTTACTCTCAACACTTCTCCTTCATCTCATTTGGTCTTCCAAAAAAAATTTCTCTTTCACAGAAGTTTTTCTCTTTCTCAACATCTTTCTATTTCTGCAAGTCTGCACTCAATTCAAACAAACAAATGATCAACCCAAGTTCCAAACTTTAACTTTCAGGTTAGTATCCTAAACTTATTTTTAGTTCGTAGTTTATTGGATAGGTTAAATGTAGGGTTTTAGACGTAGTTGAACTACTCTGTTGAATTCTAATGTAGAAGACGACACCGATATAATCTGTAAATTAGTTTACGGAATGTATCAGATGTATTTCGTAAATTAGTTTGCAGAATACACAACATTCCATAAATGTTAACTTATACAATCCGTAAATTAGTTTATGAAATGTATTAGATGTATTACGTAAACTAGTTTACAGAATACCTTTCCACAAATTAGTTTACGGTTTGTATAAGTTAACATTTCACAAATTAATTTACGGAAATATTTTAACGTTCCACAAACTAGTTTGCAGACTAGAATACTGAGTTTGATGATCAGTTCACCTTCATCTTCTCCAACGTTTCTCGGATGCTACTTTCCTCAATTCCTTCACTGGTCAACAAGAGAAACTCAACTTACTTTCAATTAATAATGTTAGAGAAAAAAAATGAAAAGAAGAAAGGAGAATAAAAAAGATGTTAAAAAATATTATAGTGATCAGAGGTATTTTGATCTTTTTATATATAAAAAAATAATAAAAAAATTGAAGGATATAAAAAATAATTTTCTTCTCTGATACAATCTAAAATTTTTGTAGCCCAATAATCATCAATGCCACTATTACTCTATTAGGAGTAAAGGACCAAAACTAGCAAGCATGTTAGGGAAGGGGACACCGCAAGCTAACTATACGTAACTATAATTTTAAAAAAAAACCTGTAGTCAGAAGTCTAAAATTAGAATAATTCTTTTATGAGTTAATTCGTCCAACACATTGTAAATGTCAAATAAGTTATTCCTCGTTTTAAAAAGTTTTATGATAATTTTTCATTTAAATTATTATATTTTAAATTTATTTTTAATTTTATTTTCTGTCCCTAATATTTTGATGTATTATGTTAAGAGTTATCCAACGAATTTAAAAGAACGACACTTTATTTTATAAGGTATACTTTTTTAATATAGAATTTTTTGTTTATTATAACTTTTTGTTAGCTTTTATAATTTTTATTAATTACAATATGTATGATCCAGGATGATGATAATATATATATATATATATATATTGTTAATTTATTTATTTTTGTTAAATTTTATGGTTCTTAATTATTGTGGATTAGAAAGTATTTTAAACAAAAATCATTGTAATTCTAAAAGTGATATTTTTATGTAAAAAAATTAATTTTTAATTTAAATTTTATCAAGATTTTTACATATTTATCAACAATTTAAAAGTTGGATTGATACTCTTAAATTGTGAGAGTTGTAGTCAATATATTCAATAATAAAAGATGAAATTTTAAATTAACATAACGATAATAAAAAGTATACAAATTAAAATATTCATATTTACAAATATTCTTTGAATAAATTTAAGTTCACCTCACATGATACTTTTTCATATATTTTAAAATTAAAATTATTTATAGACTTTGTTTACAATATAATTATCTAACAACTCTTTTTTCTAAACCCTTAACACTTGTAATGTAAAACATCCAATTTACATAAACAACTTATCATAATCATTTATGTTATAAACATAATAATTAAAAAAATATGTTGAATCAACTACAATTAATCTTTCAAATTTTTTTAAGATTTTTTTTATTAATCAATCGATCTTCAAATTGTGGAGAATCCATAATCGATTTTAGTATTAACAAAATAACTTATTTCAATGATTGAAAATAATTTTGCTTTTAAATATCAAATTCAAATCAAATCTTTTAGTATCAACAAATATATTTGTATTTTCTATTTGGATATTAATCCTATTCCAAACATATCATATTTGGTATTTTTTATAATAAACTTTAAAGATAAATGTTGACATAACAAATATTGAAAAAAAAAAAATATATATATATATATATATATTTAGCACTAATATTAATAATTAAAGGTTTAAGATTAATTCAGAAATAAACCAATATAATATAGTATAAAAAGAGACAAATAGATATAGATATACATGTTGTATAAATATATAAAAATATAAAAAAAATTATATATATGTATGTTAAGTGCATAAATAAAACTAATAATCGAGAAATATATTTATAGTGTTATTAAATTGATTTATCATATTAATAAGTGTATTAGAAGTAATATTAATACTAGCATGCTTTCTAACACATTCGCACATTGAATAAGCAAAAGGGGAAGAGGCAAAACCTTCTATTAATAAATAATAGCGAAACTTATATTGCATTACAAGTTTCTCGTTGTCATACATAAATTGGACAAATTTAAGAGGGGAAATGTTGAGTTTTAGTCACAAAATGGAAGCAAATAATCACTGTTGTAAAAAACACTTAATTAAAAAAAATGAACATGTTCAACTGTTTGGACCATGACCACTTCACACACGTTACTAATTTATGATTAGTTTTTAACAGGTTGTTCGGTGTCAATTGAACTCATCAAAAGTTCAGTTTCTCGCTATTTTTGGTTCGTTTGGTTGGATTTAGTTCCAACAATCATTGTAAATTAAAAGGATGAGATAATTGTAATCAATCTCTCTCTATATTTATACATATATCGGTGTGTGAGTGTTCAAGATCTATGTATAATGAAGGTCCATGTATTGAATATGACTTTATTATACATAAACTTCATCACTTAAAGCAATAAACAGGTATAGTATATCTTGCAAATTTAATTATAAAGAAACAATAATTATCTCATTTTCTATGTTTTTATTTTGTATGAATCCCAAATTCTTCTATTTCAAATGAACAATTCCAATTTTAAATGTCTTTTTTACTATTCTAATTTTAATTTTTATTAAATATTAAACACCCATCACTTATAAACAATTACATTATTTTTAAAATTCTTAACTTTTGATTTGAAGTTGTCTCACTATCCAAAGTGAGTAATGGCGAATCTCTCCTAACTATTCTACATCTTTCACCTTTTATCCTTTATTGAAGTTAAATCTCATAATTTGCTACAAAACTTCATGTATTTTTTTCACAAAAATTGTCTCCTCTATTACACAAAAAATTTTAGTGATATTTCTTTATTAGGAGAAAAAAATTAACAGAATAATACATTTTTTATTTTACATGATACACATTTTTTTCTTAAAATGAAATTGAGTATTAGACAACAATATTTCAATAGTATTAATTAATTTAACGATATAAATACATAAACCCAGTCCCGACTAAATCTTTAGGAGTGAGCCTATTCATCTCAATAAAAAAAATTAAAAATCCCTTAATCTTAACTCTTGAAAACAATAAATAAGTCATAATATCAACATCGCCCTTATCAAATTTTTTCTATTATGAAAAAACATAATTGAAATAATAATTTCTTTTTATAAGTCTTAATCAATAATTTATTTATTCTTAAGTATTATAAATAATTTTTTGGTTGGTATTTAAAAATTAAAAAGTAATTTAAAAGTATATATATATTTTATAATTCACATTCTCATAAATATATGTTATAGTTTTAAAAAGATCTTTAATATACATATTATTTAAATATTATTTTTTAATATAATGATAAAAAAATATAAGGAAAAAAATCATTATCTACATATCACTAAATAATTTTTATGTATATAAATACGATGTCTACTATGTTAATTTATAAAATTGTGGTAATTTATTTTTAATGTTATTAATGTGTCCATATTTATCTTGTTATAATGGAATAAATTGATCATAGGAAAGCGATTAATGTTTAAAGTTGGAGCAGTTAACATAGGATTGATTAATTTCTAAAGTTGGAGTAGTTAGCATAGGATTCTATAATTGCAATGTTGCACTGCTGGGAGACTAAACGTGACAACTGCTACCATTTGGAAAATGTCTATAAAAAGTAAATCTTAAACTTGGTGTTCTAAGCTATATATAAATATAGGATTTTATAATTAAAATATTATGTTAATCTTCATTATTCATATATAATTATATGATATAAATTAATTTTTATTATTTTCATGAAAAATTAACATTTTTATTAAACTCATTCTCATACAGATAAAAAATAAATCAAATAAGAATGCTCTTTTCATATGAAAATATAAAAAAAAATTATCATTAAATTTTATCATAAATAATTAAGATTAAAACGTAAAACATCATATATATATATATATATATATATTTAAAAATTACATAATTTTTAAGAAATTATATAATTAAAAAAAATTAATTTTAATTATTTATATATGATTGAATAATTCATATTTACTGTTCTCGTCCTTACAAGGAGATATTCTCACTATATATATATATATATATATATATATATATATATATATATATATATATATATATATATATATATATCTTATGTATAAATAGATCAAATAAAAAAATATTTTTTTAATATAAGAATACAAAAATATTTTTTATTATTAGATCTTATTATAAATGATTAAAATAAAAAATAAAAGTTAAATAATTTTTTTAAAAGTTATGTAATTTTTTAAGTAATTATAACTTAAATTTTTTAATTTCAATTATTATATATAATTGTACAATCCAACTTTACTATTTTTATTTTCCTATAAAATTAACATTTTTACTTCATTCATTTTCTATATATAGAAAATGGATCAAATAAAAATATTTTTTATATAAAATTATAAAATTATTTTTTTATTGATATTAAATCTTATCATTAATAATTAAGATTAAAATATAAATTATATATTTTTTAAATAAGTTATATAAAATTTTTAAGTGATTATATAACTTTAATTTTTTTAATTTTAATAATAAAATGAAAAATATTGTTTTTATATCATAAGAAGACAACGTAAATTTATATTTTTAATCTCTTTTTTCTATTTTTATTTCCTTTGTATTTATAACTTGATAATTTATACTTTATTTTGGTATTTTCTTAAAAGAATCTATTATAATTTATTATATAAAAAGTACGCATAGTCTGTTTTATAAAAGAAATTAGTATATATATATATAACATAATAAATAATATATATAATTTAACAGAAAAATATAAAAAAAATTAGACAAAATAAGAGAAAAACAGTACTACCCAAGTGTATAAATAAATATATATATATATAAATCAAGATTTTTTTTTACATGAATAATATTATACCAATTTAATATTTTATGAAATATAAAATCCATCAATTTAAATAATTTAAATATTTGATTCAACTATAATATATATATATATATATATATATATATATATATATATATATATGTTTCTGTCCTTATTACGAGACCTTTATTTTTAATTTTGGTCAAAATCATGAGGCCTTTTCGTCCTAGCTATCAAACTCTTGGCATCAACTTGTTGGGTCAGTTGTATCACTCAAAAATACGTATAGTATATAACAGCACGCAACTTGCAATGTAACTGCTTTTAGGTCCATTCATAGTGACTAAGAATATGCAAATGCTTTTTCAATTGTGTTTGGTTGATATATTATAATCCATGCAATTAAGCTTTGTTGGTTGTCAATTCTATTAGTATTAATGAGGCCCGCCCCTCAGCAACCTAACTATTCATTATTCAACAACAGACGATTTCGATTAATGGTTACAAATTATTTTGTCCATTTTTCGGCGTGTGAATATGACTTCTTAGCTACCATTTATAATTTGACAATACATTCATTCTATATTATACATAAATTTTCAGATCTTAATTACTTCGCCTAGGACAAATTTTTTTATTGGATCTGGTTTAACACTTGAATTATGAAGCATTCAATTCAAATTTTAGTGATTCAATGATTAATTAAAAATAAAACTAACTTAACTAAAAATAATTCTTAACAAACTTTAATACTAACCCAAAAACTGCCTATTACTGAAACGATAAAAGTTAACTTTGATTAAGTTGATTTTACTTTTTAATTAATTAAAATTTTGAATTGATAAATTTTTGTTTGATGATTCGTAATTTTAGCTAATGAATATGATTCATTCAAAAAAAAATCTTGCTTAGACATAAATATTCGAGTCTATTTACGGATTCACAAGGCTAACTGTTTTATCCAATATATAGTTGAATGTTTAATTTGATATATTTTTTATATATAAATAAAGTAATAAAATTTAAATTTAAACCTTCATATAAATTAGTTAAACTTCTCTTGATTAGGCTGATTCTAACGACTTTTTTAATTTGATATTTTCGTTTATTATTATTTATATATACAATTTACTTGTTTGATATTTTTGTTTATTATTTTATATATATACAATTTTTTTTTACTTACTTGATCGTTTTATTTTAACCTTTTTAATTTTAATTTTCTTTATCTTCTTTTTAAACGTTCTTTTTTATTGTAGTTTAATTCATTTTTTATTTTACTTTAAGGAAAATTTCTTCCTTTTCTTCCTTCACACATTTTTAAAAAAATTCTCTGTAATGTTTAATATATAAAGTTTTTTTGGAATGTTACAACACTTTTCAACTACTAAAAACGTAAATTTTTTTAAAAATTTTCATATAAAAAAAAAAACAAATTCCTTGTATGTTGCAAAAATAAAGTTTGATCGATCTCTTTTGTTTCAAAACTTTGTTTTATCTTAACCTTTTTATAATATATTTTTTTATTTTTTTATTTTTTTTTCTAGAACACAGATATATTTCACATTAGAAACAACTTACTTTATTGGAATAAATTGTAGATGATAAAATTTTTCATACAAGTTTTAAAAACAGTAACATATTCAAACTCGTGATCTTATATTAAATTAAATCAACATCCTAATTAACCTATGTGCTTCATAGTTCTTTTACTATTAATTTAGTTCATCATTCTTTTAACTTTCATCTTTTCACTTTTTTTTAATTTTTTTTTAATCATAAATTTCTTTTTTTATTTTCTTTTAATATCATTTTATTTAAATTTTATAATATTTTTAGAATATTTTAAACTTAAAATATATTTGTTTGCCATTATTTGTAATTGCTAATTGATCAACATGCTTCACTATTCTTTTACTATTATTTTAATTTTTTTAACTTTAATCGTTTCACTTTTTTTAATCTTCATTCTTTAATTTAAGATTTTATCATTTTTATTTTTTAATATAATTTTTAAAAAATTTCTATTATCTTAAATTTAAAATATGTTTCTTAAAATTATTTGTAATTATTATTTTATCTTAAATATATGTTTAATTGCTTTCAAATTTTAATTTTTTTTATTTTAATCCATATTTTTAACAAATAATTAAATTAAATATAGATAATATCAATTTTATATATGATTAAGGATAGAGGATGTAATTAGGAAATATAGTTATATGCAATATCTTTTTATATCTATTATTTGTAAATTAGGCATGTTATATTAGGAAAGAATTATTATAACTTTACATATTAATTTATACATATATGTGATTAAATAAAAATGAAGGGACGGAATGAAAATTGATCAAACATCTTTCTGTCATGGTATCAAAGCTGTAAGAAACTTAAAGGGGAGGAATAAAGAAAACTCACTCTCCCTATGAGTTGAATGCAAGTGACAATCCTGAAAGTATAATTAAACAAGTGCAATTGCAATGAGAAACTTATGACAAGTAGGCTAAACTTGTGAAGGTCTGGCTTTAGGCTCGAAGAAAGTGAGTATTCAAAGATGAAACTCGCAAATAATCAAAAGAAGATGCACTTGAATTTGAGGATTGGTGGACAGTCTAATCCATGATTGTTTCTTGGATCTTGAACACAATCAAGTCAAGTTTGCGATCTACCATGGCGTAAGTAAAGAATGCGTAGAAATTGTGAGAAGATATTAAAGAACGTTTCTTGATTGTGGAACTTACAATGCAGACAAGTAACAAGGCAAAAGGACAAGGTGATCATGGAGATAAATCAGTGACAAAATCTAGCTGCGGTAAAAGCGAACACAATGTTAAAGGATGCTTCCAAATTGTGGGATATCCTGAATGGTGGGGTGATCGACCAAAGAATCAAAGAAATGGTAGTGACAAAGGTTCAGGACGACAAGTGATGCGTAACTGAGGAACCCCAACATGTGCAAATATAACGTATATTGGTGGAAGCGGTGGTGGGCATACTAATGACGTGGAAGCTAAGAAACTTAAGGTGGCATGATTCACTAATGAATAATGGAAGGTATTGATGGATATGAGCACCACCTAAAAGTCAATTGAATTGAGGATTTATGAATCAATGATAGTAGTGCTTCCAACCGCATGACTAAAACCTTGGAAAATCTGCGTGAAAAGAAAATTATACAAGGGTGCCTAGTGGGGTTGCTTGATGGTGAGCGTGTGATAGCTTGCAAACAAGGAACATTGATTCTTGAGAGAGGACTTAGACTGAAAAATATGTATCCAAATTAAAATGCAACTTACTCTCAATTTTGCAACTAACATATGCAAAAAATTGTGTGGTACAATTCACTAACAAATTGCGTATTATGCAAGACCGCATTTTGAAGATGCTGATTGGAGTGGGTGAACAAAAGGATGAGCTCTATTGATATTGTGGGATACACAAGACTTAAGTTTGTCATGTTAGAACGGAGAATCAACCAATACTTTGGCACCAAAGATTAAGACATCCATCCTTTAAAATTGTGCAAATGCTTCCTATTATAAATGACAAATGTACAAGTGATGAACGAAATAAAATTTGTGAAATTTGTGAAAAATACAAATAAACAAGAGATAAGTTTCCTTTGAGTGATCATCGGGTTTCAAATATTCTTGATCTAGTCCATTGTGACTTGTGGGGACTTTATAGAACTCATTCATCATGTGGTGCTTTATATTTATTAACTATTGTGGATGATTGCTCACGGACAGTTTGGATATACTTGTTGAAAGAAAAGACAAAAGTTTCGATCATGCTAAAAAAAATTTTTACCTTGGTTGAGCGACAATACAATCAGCGTGTTAAAATGATGCGATCTAACAACAGAATGAAATTTATGTGTTTAAAACAATACTTTGTCCAACAAGGCATTGTTCATCAAACTTCATGTCCACCAACAAAATGGAAGTGTTAGTATCGGCATATTCTTAATGTTGCTCAATCATTACGACAATCTTTCTATCCAATTTTGAGGAGAATGTATTTAAACTAGTGACTACTTAATTAATATTATATCATCCTCAATACTAGAGGGAAAATCTTCCTACGAAGTCCTCTATGGAAAAACACCAAACTATGAGCACTTGTGAGTTTTTGGCTTGTTGTGTTATGCTCACACTCAAAATAAAAACGGGAACAAATTTGATATTTGCAATCATTTGTCGGGTATCCATTTGGGCAAAAAGGATAAAAGTTCTTTGGCTTAGAAAAAGAATTTTTTTTTTATCTCTCATGATGTTCATTTTATTGAAAATGTGTTCCAATTTGAAAAGGCTCCAGATTTTAGATCACGATTGGGACTGCTAGTTCCCTATGTTAAAAACTCTTATTGAAGAAGACATGCATGATGGACCACGTCCTGTCCTGCTTCCACACTTGGACATAACACTCACAACCTAAATGAACATGATTTTGCAAGTGACTCTCTCACCACAGAAAAGGAGGGACATTAGCTTGAAGAAATACAATTATTTATATGAGTCTCACCTTACACCTATTCGTCTTTATTGTGACAGTCAAGTCAACCGGTTCTCCATATTGCCAAAAATCCTATCTTTCATGAATGCACGAAGCACATTGAAGTAGATTGTCACCTTGTTTAGGATAAAATCATGTACAATCATTTTCTTTCATCCTGTATTTCAACTCATATTCAACTGGCCGATGTTTTTACCAAAATTGTCAACGTTAAAAAGTTTGGAACAATCTTTGTCAAGCTAAACATCCAAGACTTAAATACTCCACCTTAAATAGAGGTCTTAACAGATAACTTAGCTAAATATAAATAGTACCAATTCTATGTATAAATAGTGATCAAGGATGCAATTATGAAATAGAATTATATGTAATATCTTTTTATATCTATTATTTGTAAATTAGGTATGTTATTTTAGAAAAGAATTGATACGACTCTATATACCAATTTGCATGTATATATACGATTAAATAAAAAATGAATAGATAAATTGAAAATTGATCAAACCTTTTTTCTATCACATATTTTAAAAAACAAAAAATTTTGATCCTTCATTCTTTAAAATATGTATAACATGTGTTAAATATTGATTACTTTAAAATTTAAAAATAATTTATTTTAAAAGATGAAGAACCAAAATCTATCATTTAAAAAATAAGAAACTAAAATTAAATTTTAAAAATTAAAAATATGTTTAATCTTACTTTTTTTAATTTTAAAATAATAAAAAAATATATGAAACTTTCACAGGCACGAGAAAAGAAAGGATTCCTATTAGAAAAACAATTTACTCAATTCTTATATATTACACAAACAAGGTCCTCATGATACAAGAAATGAATATTGAAAGTTGATTAGTAATTTTCATATTATTTAAGTTTATTTTAATTAAATATCAAAATATATAATTAATTTTTTCTTTAGATCTTACATATGTTATCACTATAATAATTATTTTCTATCCCAAATATTTATCTTTTTAATAATTTTATTATCAATTTAATTTTTGAAAATAACAAATAAATAATATTTTAAATTTTATAAAAAAAATTCATTCACTAACAATTTGACGTTTGATTTAGTCATTGTAAAAAAATTAAATAGTTAATATATATATATATATATATATATATATATATATTATAAATTTATACTAATAGAAAACTATATTATGTTAACAAATAATTTTGTTGGTGAAAAATATTATTATATATTATCAAACATTAAATATTAGTATAATGTAATATCTATTAGTATAGTCCTTTAAAATCTATCCCAACAATTTAATTTGTGTTAGCCAAAGGTTATACTAGCAAATTAGGTCTTAAGAATTTAATTTAGTTTATTAACACTCCAACAATATTTGACATAATTGATAAATAATTTTATTTCTTAAACATGCTAACAAAGATATGAATCTTAACCTTATACATGAAAAAGGCTTTGCTAAAAGAGTCAGGATCCAATATGATAATTTCTGTATTAAAGTGATTAGTTTTCCATTGGATTAGAAAATACCCTTATTATACATTCACCTAAAACACTATTTAATATTTTACAATTTTTTATTTGTTAATAAATATTTGTAATAACTTAAATCAAATCAAATGATAATCATATTAATTTATATCCAAATACTCAATTTATCAATATATATATCATCCAAATTTGTATAATAAATACTTCATGTATTTGATTAAATTCAAATTCAAATTAAATAATCTAATAGTAATACTAATAATCTATTATCTATTTTATAGCTTGATTCTTTTCGGTGTAGTTCATTTGAGTCTCTACTTTTCCTTATTAAAAAAAAAAAAAGTAAATTACACGATACTTCTCAGATTAGTAGAAAAAATATATTATATTACATTTTTTTTATCATTAAAGTTATTACTCTTATTTGAAACGATCCATCATATTTAAATATGAAAAAAATTAAATTACCCTTGATTGTTCAAATGATCAAAATACCTTGCGAACAACTTAGATCAACAACTTGATGATTGTTGCTTTCTCAAGCACAACAACAAAACACAGCAATGCCGTTCATTTTGTAATGCGACGAAAAATGGCCGAGTTATCATTTGCTATGTGCCACACTATCCTTACTACCGTTTACTTCAATTTTGCCTTAGTTTCATGCTAACACCGCACACACACGTGGATGGTGTGCTCAACGCTCTCGACATAATGAGGATAAAGATGTGATATAAATTGTTGCAGAAGTTTGTAAAAATTTATGCTCAACACTCCTGTGGAGGACCTCGTTGCCAATGAGGAGGTAATGTGGCTAACTTTTGTCCGATGGTGGAAGGGTTTGATGTGTGTGACAACCCATTTAAATTTGAATTTCTTTCTATTTTTTTATCATAAGGGGTCATTTCATATCCTGAAATATGTATACATTTTTAGTGAAAAAAATAAAAAAATAGATATAAAGAATAAGATGGTAAAAAATACATATATAATAATATAAAATAGATACAAAAATTAAGTGAAAAAAAATCAAGCTTAATCAAGAAACTGGTCCATGGCCACGGAATGAAGAAAAAATAAATACTCAACATCTTATTAAAATACTATTAAAATAAAATAATAACTTGTTTTTATATTCATGTAAGAATGAAACTAAAGAAAGAGAATATGAAAATGAAGAGAGGAACTTTATGAGATAAATCTGTGAACGAAATAGGGGCCAGCGCAACAACAGTTTAGTTGTTTTATCACTGACCAAAGTAATCCCTGCATTAACACCACTGAATTCCAACTGAAAGGGTAATTTTGTATATACACTTTAAATGATAATTTACATAAAATTGGGGATTAAATTTAGAATAAAATACTGCATAATCAAAACATTTAATTAATTTAAAATTTTTAAAAAAGATATCAATGTTAAAGAATCAATTGTATAAATTATATATTTAAAAGAAGGGTTTTTCAATTGAAATCATGCTATGTTATAACGTTAAATTTATTTTGTTTCTCATCTAAAATAATTTTATATGTAAATTTTTTTTCAACAATTATAATTTCAAACACTAATTATTAAAAAGTAATCAGAATAAAAATTTAAATCAATTAATTAATATCGAATACAATAATTTAAATGAACCCTTTAGTATTTTTTGAATTTTAGTAAAGAAGAAAAATAACACAATCAATCAATTCTAACATTTAATGATTAATACAAATATTTGAACCGATAAAAACTATTATCTGATTCAATAACTTAAATCAGTAAAAGATATAATTATTATAAATAATATTTAATTAAATATATAAAAATTACATTATTATATAAAATCACATTATTATATAAGTTCTCTCATCTTTTTTTTTTTCCATTTTAGATAGTTTACCTCATAGTTATAAAGATAAGATGAAACCATTTTCTCCATTTTTATTGTGTAGATGTTTTTATAATATTTTTTAAAATTCAAAAATAATTTTGTACTTTAATATATAACTTTATTTTAACGGATAATATATTTATCCTAATATATATTAATTTAATTTAATTTAATAAAATATCAAATTATTTTTAAATTTTATAAAATTTTTTTAAAAATTTATTAATTTAATAGTTAGATTGATAAAATTTAATTATTTAAAAAATTATTAAACAAAATACCTTTAAATGATTTATTCATAATATATATATATATATATATTAAATCTTAAATTTATAGTTGCTGGCTAAGATTGTCATAGGCAAGGCATTATTATTATTAGTTATGATATTCCTAGTCGCTCCAAATTCTTGGTTGATAATAAAGAGATAACGATGAAGGTGAAGACCTGGTGATTAACAATAATTGGAGGAGATTTAGAAGGTGGAATAGTAGAAAAAAGAAAAAAAATAGATGGTGGGTTGAAATGGATAATTCAAAAATTTTTCTTTTTTCTCAGGGAGTGAAGTTTTACTCTTTTCAACTATTATCTCTTCTGTTGATGAGCAGCACAACGACAAGCAAGTTTTGCAATACTACACTGTACAAGATGATTTCGAAACAGAACATGGAATCTTCTCTGAATTCCTTGTGGTTGAACAGATCTTCGTTTCAGAAGGAGAGATTAAATGGCAAATTTTTGGATACCTATATTTGTAGGTAAAGTTAAATAATCTCAACCATTGATTAATTTATAAATATATCTTACACGTTATTATTTTCGTTTCTTAAAGTAAGTTTTTATCTTTTTTTTTTTTATTTTCAGTAAATTTTTCTTTCCAATATTTGAACTTTAGTTGTTGCTATTTTTATATTTTCTTTTATTAAGATATTGCAAAAGATTTAAAAGAGAGGTTTTGCACACAAATAAACCCAAAGAGTATTAATATGATAAAAAATAATGTTGTCCTGTTTTGATATAAATACAGCCTTACTCAATTTTTTTTTTATATATATCTATATGCCCTGTTACACAAATAAAGTATATGACTAATATTTCTAAGTTTTTCCCACATCATATATTTAATAAATAAGTATTGATAGGAGCATCAATCATTTTTAAATAGAATTTTTTCATTCGTAAAAATTTATTAAGCTTATTAATTAATTGATTATAGTTTGTCACATCTAATTATGAGTGTATTGGCATATATAAAAATGATTAAATCTAATAATATATAAATTCAGCATATCAATTCAGGAGTTTACAGGGTTTTTAGGAGAAGAGGTCATCTTATTTCAACACTAATTCAATTATTTTATTTAATAATATTTTTAAATTTTAAATTTTAGTAATCTAATTGTTAAATTAAAATTTTATTATATAACTTAAATTTACAAAGTTTTTAATTTAAAAAAATTCGATATTTAATTAAATAATTTTAATTTAACGTATAATATATATTTTTTAATATACATTAAATTAAAATTATTTAATAAAATATTAAATTTATTTTAAATTTTATAAATTTAATTAATCTATTTTAATTTAACAGTTAGATTAATAAAATTAAATATTTAAAATAAATACATAAAATAATTCTAATCTAAATTATTCTAAAGTAAGTTTATATATATATATAAATAAAAGAAGTGTGTGAAAAATAAAAATTATTTGATTATAAATTTATTATTATTTAAAATTTATAAAATTTGATGTAAATAATAATTAATTATAAATTAATCTTTAAATTAACAAAAATCGTATTTTATTAAAAATTATAAGCAATATAATCGTGTTGGTATAACTTTTAAATGATGTAATTTTTTTTTCATATATATATAATGAAGATATTTTTTATTAGAATTTTTTTTTTATATAAAAATGACAAATAAATTTAGAACATGAATAACTGTATATAGATAATTAAGATTAAATTTTTAAAAATCATATAATTATTTTAATATATATATATATATACAATTTAATTTTAATAATTATAATAAATCTAATAATTCAGATTTATTTCTATCATTGTTTCCTAAAAAGAGTTTTTTATATAATATATTTCTATGCATAGGAGTCCTATAGTTACTTCTTTAAAAAATAAAGATACATTTATATTAAATTCTTACTACATTTTCTATAGTTTTTAGTCTATATTCTCTACTTTTATCGCATTACCTATTTTATTATAAATTTTTATTTTTTATGGTAAGAATTTTTATATAATTTTATTTATTAATATTTTTTTGAAAAATAAATAAAAGAATAATAATTTTTTTAGGTACAAATATTAATTTATTTATATCTTTTATGAAAAGATTAAATAAATTTATAAATAAAATAAAATAAATTTAACAATTTATATTTATATATATTATTATTATTTGTATGTATAAATTTTTAAAAAAAATAAAAAGATATTAACAGACAAATAAAATTGTGTTAATCAATCATTTTACATTTATAATCTCTACTGACAAAATCAAAAACATAAATAATATATTTATGTTCTAAAATTAAAATTAAATTTATATTTATACAGTTTTTTTTTTATTTTTTATGCATTTTTATTTTTTTTTATTTATTTTCTGTTTTTTTATATCTACATCTTTTTTTAATTTTATAAAAAAATTATCATTATATATATTAATAATTATTTAAATTTAAATTTATCTAATTTTTTTCTATATCTCTTCTATTATCATATTATATATTATATTTTTTTT
Organism: Canavalia gladiata; assembly: GCA_037954105.1. Taxonomy (NCBI): domain Eukaryota; kingdom Viridiplantae; phylum Streptophyta; class Magnoliopsida; order Fabales; family Fabaceae; genus Canavalia; species Canavalia gladiata. Next base: position 46,100,687 of record CM075664.1, read on the forward strand.
CTATCTTATATATATATATATATATATATATCTTAAAATATTGAGGTGTACATTCAATATTATCCATTAAAATACACGTGTAACATAGCCTGAACATTAAGTCATTTTCCTGATGATGGATGTATGTTCGGCTTAGCATACAGACCTCAAAGCAAAGATCAGATTCCATTAGCCAAGGAATCATACAAAATTGCAAACAACTAATACTTCTTTTTTTCGTTGGTTCTTGATTGGCTCTTCTTTCATTTTCTGTAGTAACACACCTGTTTATGATTGAAACTGATACGACAACCATTCTAGAAAGAGATATCAGAATTCAGGAATCATCAGGGAAGAATCGTCCCACCATTCACATCACTCGTTGCTTCTTTCAATGATGCTCACCTCCAACAAATCCAACATGGAACCAATTGACTGCCATTTCCATTTCATCAGTTAGTAGCCAAAAAAATTAAATTTACTAACATTTTAATTTTTATAAATTTGTTATAACTTTTAAATCATGTAAATTAATCTTTTATTTAAAAAAATTTATAAATTATTTCTTTTGTAAATGATGTTAAAAACGAATTTGTAGAAGAGTAATAAAAATGGAAAACTAATATAGAAATTTTATTAAAAAGAAAATTATTTATAAAAATTAAATAAAGCAGAGATTCAAATGTTAATAAAATTTAAAATATTACTCACTTTCAATTAATTTGGACCATTAATTTAATGATATAAATTTAATCATTTTTTTTAAATATACATCTGGAACATATGATGAAATTGTGACCAATAAATTTAAAATTAACGAACTCAGATTCATCCAAAATACTTTCCCTGCAACATAGTCAGTAAATCTAATTCCCACTGACTGAATCTATTGTGTAGAAAATATGTTGAATGTTGTCATCTTATTATTGTATATTGGTTGCTGTAATTTGGGACCCAATGATATTTTTACTTGGATGAAATGTTGCAGTGAATGGCAGAGTAAATTATTATTATTATTATTATCGCTTACCAATTATTGGTGAAGGCCTAGTATAGTGAACAGTGTTTAATTGTATAAATTTTAAACTTGGTTGCAAGCAAAAGATTTAAGTATAGAACGCAGGTTGCTTAACCTATGCCGTTAGCATTAATAAGTGGTAGGTCCTGTCCAGCTAATTGCCTGAATAAAGCAGAACAAACAAGTTTACAAGTTGGAGAAACTATCACTCAAACGTCTTTGCTCTCAATCATTAAATGACTTTCTCGCTTTGTCTATTCAGCAATCCATTTTCTTCTATACAACTTTAATCCCACAAAGATAACTAACATCATTTAATTATATATCAAGACTGTCTTAGCAATTTTTATTAATTCCAGCCTTTATACACTCTGAAAAGATTTTTTCCACCATAAATCTGTGTGGACAAGGAATCTTTTTCCTCTTTTTTTTGCCAAATCAGTGGATTGTTGGTAGCAAATGCTTACATAATTAGTGTTTGTCTTAACTTTTCTTTGTTATTTCTCGATTATTTTTTTGGGTAAATACTTGTTATTTCTCTTTTACCTAGCTAAATAGATGAAAGCGACGTAATCTCATTTCACACGCCCGGTCTGACACCTGATCGTAGTTGTCAAAAAGTAAAAGAATCCCTGTGTTTTGATTTTGAAAAATGTTTGTTAGGATGTCTATACATTATTGATAGAAAAGAAAGAAAGAGAATTGATAGGTACTATCAGTGATGTAATATAATAAAATAAAAAATAAAAAATATTAGGTTTAATTTATGTATATTTTTTAATTTTTAAGTATTTTTTATTTTTGATTTTTAAAATTTAGTAACTTTAATTTTTATTGATTTTTCTTCAAATTAAAAGTTTTAAATTATTTTTTATCCAAAATTTTGGAGAAATTTGTAATAATATTAAAAATATTAAATGATTTAAACACTTAGAAATTAAATATTGTGTTGAAATTAAATAAAATTTGACGAATTTTATAAGATTTAAAATTAAGTTTTGAAAAGGAAAATAAAAATTTTTTAGTCAAATTTAATTTCTGGATTAATGACTTTTCAATATAAAATAATTTAATTATTTTAATTTTTAAAAAATAAATAAAAATGTAATTATAAAATTTATGATAAAAAATTAATAATAGTTTAAATTTGTTAAATGTTAAAAATGGATGGATCAAAATTGTTATAAACAAATTTAGGAAATCAAAATTACAAATAAATTTCACTAGAGAGGCAAAAAATTACTATTACACCTATATATTAGCATTGTTCGCTGTATAAAAATTATAGTTGTTTGAGTTTTCTATAATTGACGATGCTGTTTAGATTTGTTTCTCCAAAGTTTGGTGGTAGAGTACATGGGTGGGATTTTTGTGTAGAATCATTGCGTGCCATTCTACAAAATTTATAAGACCTGGTGAAGATGCTAACTGAATAAAGAAAGCAAAGTGTCAATTATTGTGGGATATAGATACATTTGGTTTATATCTTGGTCGTACGTAACCCTTTCTTTTCGTGATAAAATCAAGCCAATTGAAATGGTATTCTCTCTCATTGGCTTAGTTTTGCAAATTTGTGTAAGTAACTGAGAAATTTCCTGCTCAAGGACGTTTAAAGAATGAGCAATATGACATGTCAAGTATAATTAAGCCAAAGGGATTCTCGTTTTTTACCCAAAATGTCATCAACGAACTTTCCCTAAAACTTAAATCGTTAAATAAAAGATACATATATAATTTTATATTATAATTACCAAAGTTATTTATGTAAAACTCAACTTTAACAAAAAGAATGAAAATAATAAAAAAAGTATTTATACTAATAAATCATAATCTTGATATTAAATCATGAATTAATTATTTTAAAAACTCAATTTTTTTGGTGAAAATAATTTGGCTTCATTATAATTTTTAATTCTTTATTTTAGTTTGTGTAATTTTGATCATTGTAATTGTTTGCATTAAATCCCATTAGTTTTTTAATTGTTAAAATTACATCCTTTATCCCATATTTTGTTCAATAATTAATAGGAATGAAATAGAAATGTGATGTAATATTAACTTGTATAAATTAACAAAATAAAAATTATAAACATTTAAATAGAAATTTAAAAAATTTATTAAATACAATGAATGACTTCTTTTAAATTTATATTGTGATACTTTATATTTTTATCCATTTATACAAATTAATATTACGTCATATTTTTTTTATATTTTACTAATTATTAGATGAAATAAAAAAACGGATAATTTACTATAAAAATGATATACAAATAATTAAAATTATAGGAACTAAAATCATGTGTATGTACGTGAATCAAAAAATACCATTAAACTAAATAATTTCTCATTGCATCTCTAACATTCCCCTCCTCGTTAGATCCACCACATCTAAATATTGGCGTTGTTTAAGATAGTTCATCCAGCTTCAACTCAATGGCTCGTTTACAGAAGGTATAGGAATCAAAGTTTTTTAAAATTTGAAGCGATTAGGTAATATTTGAAGGTTTAATAGTGGTTGAATTATGGTATTCCATAAATATTATTTATAAAATATTTATTATATATAATATATTACAAAATATAATAATAAAATAAATTAATATTTTAAATATAAACTATAATATTAGATTAAATAAATAAAACATAATTTGATTTTTATAAAAATATTAAAATAATAATATTCTATATATAAAATTATTTTTTATCAATTTTATTGATTCATCGATTTATTAGTTTATTGTCAATTTTAATTAAATTAATTTTATAATTTAAATGATCGGGAATAATATTTGATTTTCGATTTAATCGGTTATATTTTCATACTCATAATAAAAATATTAAAAGGTCACTATTGTTAAAACTTTTTTTATTATCAAATAATTTTACTGATATTTTTTAATATATACATCTTTTTAAAAATAAATAATAAATAATATTAGAAAATATTAATTTTATTGGATATAAAATAGTTACAATTAATTAAAAGATAGTTTAAAAATGATCATTTGAATTCTCCAAAAATTCTTTTTTTAAAATATTAGCAATTATACTATTATTATTTCATAAAATTCTCACAAGTCACAACTTCTTTTATAATTTTTTTTATCTCTCTTCCTATTTTATTCTAAATTCTTCCTCTTATTTTTTATATATATTTATTTTTTGTCTTTTAATAAAGTACGATTGTTAAGTAAGCTAAAAAGCCACTTTGTCTCTTTCCAAAGGTTTGCCCCACCACCAATTCTCACAGCTCACAGCTTTTTTTTTTTTATAATTTTCTTTATCTCTCTCCCAATTTTATTCTAAATTTTTCTATTCTTTTCATATATATATATATATATATATATATATATATATATATAAAATATCTTTTAATAAAGTATGATTATTACGTCAGCTAAAAAGCTACTTTGTCTCTTTGCCCATCCAAAGTTTTGCACCACCGTCAATTATGTGTGCGTGTTTAGAGTCGCCGAAAAAGAAAGAAATCAGAAAGACAAAACAGTTATTTTGGTCACAAAATATTAGAAATTAGTCATAATTAAAAATAAAATTATTATTATTTTAAAAGATAAAAATGACCTATTTTAATTTTTTAAATAAATATATTTTTTTAAAAATTATTAAAATAATAATTTTTATTTTTTTAAAATTAATACAGCCTATTTTTAACATGTTAAAATCAAAATAATTTCTTATTCAATTAGAGTTTTAAAACTAACTTGTTCATTTTTTAAAAAAGAAAATAAGGGTCACAACATACCTTTCTAGATGCATTAAACACCATCATTGAGAACATAAATTAATTGGTAGAGTTGTTTTTATCTTAATCAGTAATTTTAATTTTTAAATATTAATTATTAAATATTAAAAGTACAATTGAAGTCGATAATAATAATTGCTTAGTACATCAATGATTGTTGGTTCAATTTAACATTTCTTAATAAATATGAAGATATAGGATATATGGTTCAATATATTTATTTTATATTTTAATTCATATCTTTAGAATATAATTAATACAGATAATATTTTTTTAGTTTGATATATTTATTTTTAAAAATATTTTAAATTTATAATTTACAAATTGTTTTATTTGGTAATAATGAATTAACCAATTATTTATCAATTTTGAACTAATTTTTGAAAACTCCTTTACTTATTTTGGTAACTAAAATCTTTTTTTTTTCTAATTTAAAAACAACACCATAATTTCTATTAGGTAAGATTGAAACTTACAACATTTATTATTTTTTTATTAGAATATTTAAATAATATAGTATAATTAATTTTATAATTTTTAATATTAAATTATAATTAGTTAACCATATTTTTCTATATAAAAATATTATACATTTTGTAAATTTTAATAATTTTAAATTATTTTATATTAAATTAAATGTTCAACAAATCAAAACTTATTAATAAAAATATATTTTATATTAAATTAAATTTATACAAAAACTAAACTATACTGTAAATTTAAATTAATTGATATTAACTTAAATTATTAAATTGTAATATTAAATTTAAATATTAAAATAATAAAAATAAATTATATTAATATTTTAAATTAATTGTAATAATCTATACTTCGACTTTTTTTTCTCAAATAGAATAAAATAAAGGTAAAGATATTTTTCATTTTATATATTATATGTCAAATTAAATTATATAACTTAAATTTTAATTAATTGATTGTAATTTTTAATATAAAAATATTATATATTTTCTAATTTTAGTAATTTCAAATTACTTACTACTAAATAAATTTAATCGTACTAAAAAAAATTTAATATTAAGTTAAATTTATCAAAAAACACTAAACTTTGTTATAAATTTAAATTAGCTCATATTACCTTAAATTATTACATTTTTAATATAAAATTTAACTATTATAAAAATAATAATTTTAAATTTACATACATATTTGAATATTATACGTTTGTAATTTTTTATTTTATATACCAAATTAAATATTATATATATATATATATATATATATATATATATATCAATTAGTTGGTGGAAATCCTTTAATATAAGAATATGATGTATTTTTTTAATTTTAATAATTTTAAATTATTTAATATTAAATAAAAAGTTGAACAAATCAAAATGCGTTAATAAAATTATATTTAACATTAAGTTAAATTGTAAAAAAATATTATAATTAAAAATTAGTTTACATTAATTTAAATTATTAAATTGTTTCTATCAATTTTTAATATAAAATTTAATTACTAAAATAAAAAATATTAAAAAATTATATCAATATTTTAACTTCATTTTATTGTATGATTTAACTATTTTTCATTTCAAACAAAATAAAATATATGTTTAAACTTTTTAATCTTATTATATGTTAAATTAAATTTTATATATTATAAATTTAAATTAGTTAGCAGTAATTTTTTATATAAAATAATTTATTTTTAAAATTTCAATAATTTAAAATGACATAATATCAATTAAATATTGAATAAATTTAAATGTATTAATAAAAATATAGTCGATATTAAGTTAAGCTTTAAAAAATAAAAATTATATTTAAACTTTTCAAATTTTTAATATTATATTTTAAATTAAATATTAATTTTTTTATAATATATAATTTAATTTTACATATAATATTAAATTTTTTAAAAAAATTAATATTTATTTTATTTTAATGAAAAATAAAAAATAAAATTATGCAATATAATTAATTCATTTTTGGTTGTTTTAATAGATAAAATTTATAGTAAAATTTGATAATAAATTTTAATAATTTAAGTTAACATAAATGAATTTAAATATAGTTTAAATTTTATAAATTTAATTAAATATAAAATATATTTAATTAATGCATTTGAAATTATTTAATATTAAACTTAGTATCAAATAAGTTAAAATTTCTTGAATTGAGAAAACACATCATGTTTTAATATAAAAAATTACTATTAACTAGTTGAGATTTATGATATATATATATATATATATATATATATATATATATATAAATTAAGAGTTTTATACATTTATTTTATTTTATTAAAAATAAAAATTTAAATTATACAGTTACAGTAAATTTTTTATAATTGAAATTAACCTGAACTAATTTAAATTTATAACACAGTTGATTTTTTTTTATAAATCTAACTTAATATCGAATATTTTTTATTAATATATTTAATACTTTATTTAATAACAAGTAATTTTGAATTATTAAAATTCAAAAAACAGATAGACGTTTTATATAAAAAATTAATTCCAATTACTTAAGATTTAGATTATATAATTTAGTTTTATGTATGCTTTTATTGATTTTAATATTTATCAAAAAAATTAGAATATACAATCTAATTAATTTAAAATATTAATATAATTTTATAATAATTTATTTTAATTATTTTAATAGTGAATTTTTATATTAAAATTGACAATAAAATTTAATAATTTAATTTAACATCAACTGATTTAAATTTACAATATATTTTAGCTTTTTTTACTAAATTTAACTTAATCTCAAATATATTTTTATTAATATACATAATTTTTTAATATTTAATTTAATATAAAGTACTTTAAAATTATTAGAATTTATAAATGGATAATATTTTTATATAAAAGTTACGATAACTAATTAAAATTTATGATATTAATAATTTAATATTAAAAATATTTAAATAAAAAATGGTAAATATTTAAAATTTCAACCATATCAGATGTTGTTTTTAATTTTAAATTAAAAAATAAAAATAAAAATTTGTTACTAAAATATTAAAAAAGTTTTGTTAAAATTAATATAATTTAAAATTTTAAAAAGTATTTAATTATAATTACTAAAGAGATCAATTTTATCAATTATAATTTTAAAATTTTTTAAAAATAAATATATTAAAATAGACTTACGGCATATAAATATATTAAAGGTACATGAAAACACATGGTTATTATGTTTATTTGCTATATGTAATATGCTATTTTTTCATTGGTTGTTTTGAGGACCTCCTCTGTTTATATATCGTCCTCCATTGCAATTTCTCGATACTGTCTTGGCCGTAAAACAATCTTTATCTAATTGCTCTTCAACAGTCCCAAATCAAGAATAAATACCTCACATACCTGTTTCTTCGAAGCAAAAAACAGAATCCATAAGCAGAACACAGAGTGAAGATGAGGAAGACCCTGATTTTCAATTCCCTTCAAATCGTTCTTCTGCTAATATTCTGCAGCAGGAACACCATAGCAAAAGACACATACATAGTTCACATGGACAAATCCACGATGCCAACAACTTTCAACGACCAACTCAACTGGTACGATACATCACTAAAATCAGTATCAGACACCGCAGAGATGCTCTACACCTACAAACACGTAGTTCACGGCTTCTCCACAAGGCTAACAGCGCAAGAAGCAGATACACTTGCAAAACAACCAGGAATTCTCTCTGTGATTCCCGAAGTTAAATACCAACTCCACACAACTCGAACACCAGAGTTCCTTGGATTGGGTAAAACCACCACCACACTTTTACCTGCCTCAGAGAAACAGAGCCAGGTGATTATTGGGGTTCTAGACACAGGTGTTTGGCCTGAGCTTAAAAGCTTGGACGACACAGGACTCGGTCCAGTACCAAGCACCTGGAAAGGCGCGTGTGAAACAGGTAACAACATGAACTCATCACACTGTAACAGAAAACTCATAGGTGCAAGGTTTTTCTCCAAAGGCTATGAAGCAGCTCTTGGACCCATAGATGAAAGCACAGAATCAAAATCAGCAAGAGATGACGATGGCCACGGAAGCCACACTTTAACTACAGCAGCAGGTTCTGCTGTGACAGAAGCTAGCCTCTTCGGTTTGGCTTCTGGAACAGCAAGAGGAATGGCCACACAGGCACGTGTGGCGGTTTATAAAGTGTGTTGGCTTGGCGGGTGTTTCACCTCAGATATAGCTGCAGGAATTGACAGAGCAATAGAAGATGGTGTCAATGTTTTATCCATGTCCATTGGGGGAAGTTTAATGGAGTATTACCGAGATATCATTGCAATTGGATCCTTCACAGCCACAGCCCATGGAATTGTTGTTTCCACTTCAGCAGGAAACGGTGGGCCTGGCCCATCAAGCTTGTCCAACGTGGCACCCTGGATAATCACAGTGGGAGCTGGTACTATAGACCGTGATTTCCCTGCTTATATCACTCTTGGAACTGGCAAGACTTACACAGGAGCTTCTCTTTACAGTGGGAAACCTTTGTCTGATTCTCCAATACCGCTTGTTTATGCTGGTAATGTAAGTAACTCATCAGTGGGATATCTTTGCATACCAGATTCCTTGATTCCCTCAAAGGTTCTAGGCAAAATAGTTATATGTGAAAGAGGAGGAAATCCCAGGGTGGAAAAGGGTCTTGTGGTTAAAAGGGCTGGTGGTGTTGGAATGATTTTGGCAAACAATGAACAATATGGAGAAGAGTTAGTTGCCGATTCTCATCTCTTACCTGCAGCATCTTTAGGCCAAAAATCAAGTTATGATTTGAAGACCTATGTTTTCTCTTCTTCTAACCCTACAGCTAAAATAGCTTTTTTGGGAACTCATTTAGAGGTTCAACCTTCTCCGGTGGTGGCAGCCTTTAGCTCCAGAGGACCAAATGCTCTTACGCCCACTATACTCAAACCGGACCTAATAGCTCCAGGTGTCAACATTCTAGCGGGTTGGACCGGTGCTGTTGGACCAACTGGTTTGACCGTTGACACCAGACACGTGAGCTTCAACATCATTTCTGGCACGTCCATGTCGTGCCCTCACGTGAGCGGTTTAGCCGCGATTATCAAAGGGGCGCACCCTGAGTGGAGTCCCTCTGCTATTAGGTCCGCGCTCATGACCACGGCCTACACGGGTTACAAAAACGGTGAAACCATTAAAGATGTTGCCACCGGAAAACCCGGTACCCCGTTTGATTACGGTGCCGGACACGTGGACCCCGTCGCTGCTCTTGATCCGGGACTTGTGTACGACGCAAATGTGGATGACTACCTCGGTTTCTTCTGTGCGTTGAACTACACGTCGTTTCAAATCAAGCTTGCTGCGAGGAGGGACTTTACGTGTGACTCGAGGAAGGAGTATAGAGTGGAGGATTTTAATTATCCTTCTTTTGCTGTTCCTTTGGAAACAGCTTCAGGGATTGGGGGTGGTTCATATGCTCCCAAGACTGTGCGATACAGTAGGGTTCTGACTAATGTGGGTACGCCAGGGACGTATAAGGCTTCGGTGTTGTCGTCGCGGTCTTCGTCGGTGAAGATTGTGGTTGAACCGCAAACGCTTAGTTTCACGGGACTGTATGAGAAGAAGAGCTATACGGTGTCGTTTACCTACACTTCGATGCCTTCTGGAACAAACGACTTTGCTCGTTTGGAATGGACCGACGGAAACCATAGGGTTGCGAGTCCAATTGCGATCAGCTGGACATAACATGAGTCTGGCAAATATGGGCCAAATAAAAGGGCTTTCTGAAGTGTAACACTTCACTCTTGTATTGTGTATCCCTTTGCTGTTTCTTCTGCCCGTTAGGGGAAATCAGGTGAAAACATAGTAAGAAATAATAATTGTACATAAAAATAGGTAATGGCGCATGTCTGTGTGATAATGACTTTGAATTGTTTGTCATACTCATATCTTCCTAGCTTTAACTTGTTCTCCGTGCTTCCCGTGACCACCAAAATTATCAAATTATTGATAGGTGCCATGTATCTAAATTGCATTTACCGACACTTTTTTTTTTTTTAATATTAAGTATTCTTTTCAGACCTAAGTGTCTTAGCTTATACTTACATTCATAAAAGCAAAAATAATGAACTATAGTATCATATAATGAAAATCGGGTGTATATTTTAATTATTTAAAATGATCAATGGAATAAAATAAAATTTATGAAATGTTTCATTTCATTTTTTTTTCATTTTCATTTAATTTCATTCACTTTTTTTGAAATATTCAGAAATTATTTTATGATTAATTTGCTCATGTACGTTATATGTCTTTATCTATCTATATAAAATTTTTATTATATGTTAAAAATATGTTAGTGTAAATTTATTTTAAGGCTTAAATGGTTAGGTTCCCGTTTTACGTAGAAATTTAAGTTTGTTAGTTCTTTTAGCAAGTCTATTATTTTGTTTAAAATTCTTATTACGCAATTAACTTTCTACATGTTTTTGAGATTAGATCAACAATTTATTAATGGATTGCGTGCATCAAATAATACATTACCGACATATTTATTTATTTTAAATTATTCTGCAGTACAGGTGGTTCTTTAAAGAAGGTGCTCATATCCTCTTCCTTAAAGGAGTGAGAGATAGATTAAAAAAAAAAAACAAACGTGTAAGGGATGTGATATGTATGTATAAGAAAGAAAATAGAAAAAAAAAATAGAGAATTATTTGTTTAAAGAAGAGTTCGACGGATATTTTATTCAAATGTTTAGATAATTTTAACAAAAAAATTATATTTTGAATCTTTTGAGAGTGTTTTCATCTTTTAGGACGCGGGTTAATATTAGTACCAATCAGATTGATTATTATTAACTTAGGGGTCTGATAGGTAAAATTAATAAAAAAACTTAGTTAAAAATTTAAAAATTAATTGATTAAAATGAAAGTAGTTGATAAAATTAACGGATGAATATTTGATAAAATAAAATAATAAATAAAAATATAAATTATTATATTAAAATTTAACTATTATAAATTCATAATTAATATTATTTAAATTATTGTATTAAAAATTAGGATAATAAATTTTTTTAATTTATTTTTACTCATACGTACTTTTATGAACAAAAATAAGATAAAATAAAATAAATTTACAATTATTTTTATAATTGTATATTATAAAAAAATATCTGATGGTTTTATTTAATCACTTATTATATTATTTCTATTGTGCTTGTTTTCTTTTTAATAAAAATATTATTTATTAATTTTTCTTTCTTTTAAATAAAAAATATTTATTTTAATTTTTTATAAATAAATTTTCAATAACATGCAAAGAATTATTTTTAATGGGCAATTCCTTCTAAAAATTAAATAATATTTTAAAAATAAGAATGATAAAAGTAAATTTATGTTAAAGTTTCTCAATCATGTCACTAAACAAAAGTTATTTCATTCACTCCTTTTCCAAACTCCAACGATCAGCGTATTAAAAGGAACATCAGAAGAAAAATAAAAAAAAGATTAAGTAGGATCTGCCAAAAAACAATAAAAATGTAAAATTAATTTTAATGAGCATCTAAAAGTTAGGAAGGTTATCTCTAATACTGTAAAAAAAAATTTAATAACTACCCATTTAACTATTTATCAAACCAAATTAAAGTATTCTAAAAAAGTTTTATTTACTTATTTCATCTTTTAGTTAGATTAAATCTACAACTATAAATATTCTCGATCCACATTTTAAAATTAGAAACTCAATCTTTAGAATGTTTTTATCTTTAATTTGAAATCCAACACGATGGTATAATTTAAAATGCAAAATTAAATCACATATTTGAATCTTAGTTAAACATCATTGAGAATCCTATGTAGATTGACGTACCAATATTTGTGTTTAACACCTTCCCTCACTTGTTCTCCTACTCCTAAATTGATTAAACTTTAAACAAATTTAATACAAATCTAACTAATCTAAAATGGATATAAGCCACATCCATAGTCTGACATGCAAATTCTTTTTTTCTTTCTTTTTTTTTTTTCTCTCAAACTCACCGAGCTTTCTCCGTATGTGGAAAACATTTATCCATTAAAGAACCAAGCTCCAGCAACTTAAATCCAAAATAAAATAATAAAACGCTGAATTGTTGACCAACAAGACCAACAAATCAAAATTAATTATATTAACATGTTATAATTCATAGTCTTATATACAAATGAAATACCTAATACGGTCATATTCTTCACTTGCTCGAAACCGAACCTTCCAGAAGTTGTTTTGTAGCAATAGAAAGTGCAAAAGGAAGCAGGATGGGGCAGTACTTTATTGACCATTAACATTTGCAGCATTCAGATATTACATTACGCGTTGAACTACACTTCCTTACCCCTATAGATTCCCATACCCATGAGAAAATCTCGTTGACTGCACTCACCAAAAACAAATAAAACAATAAACGAAGGTGTAACAAAGAACTACCTTTGTCCTATTTACATTTCTGACCCGCTTCATTCTCCTCCAGGCTCCAACTAATTCTCACGGATCCCTCAACTTTTTCCCTTTCTCTTCTGGTGTTTAATTGACGACTCACCTACCAAGCGTCAACCATTTTTATTGATTGGTCACTGCAACAGAGATTTCCTCAGTTAGGGTTTTATTCATCGAGTTCATCATTTTTTCTCATTTTTTTTTAAAATTATTGTGACCGTTGTTCGAAGTTCGAAGCGACATATATTAATTCATGGCATCGAATTTTGACCGGTGGGAAAATGATCCTTTCTTTAGCGCTGCCGAAGAAGTTCAGGAATCTTCAGATAGGTATCCATTTACGTATTTATCAACAGTTTTGTTCGGTTTTTGTTTAAATTATTTTGTTCCTTTATGTAATTTGTGATTTATTTGGTTTTGAAAAGGAGATTTGGGATAGAAGTACAACTTACTTAATTTGTTCCCCTCCATCATATATGGAATTCAAAGAATTGGGGAGCTTGAAATATCTAAGTTCATTTATGTGTCACAGTCTTATAAACTATTCTGCTTGAAATTTCTTGTTGTTGATATTCTTGTTATTGATCTGTTATCGTTGTCTTTTTCAAGGATGGAATCTACTTATAGGACATGGATACACGCAACTAAAGATGCGTCCGGCATGTGGAACTCTGATGAAGTATGCAGAGATCTACATACTGCCCTTGGCACTGCTAAATGGCAGGTAATTCCTAGTCCTGGTAAAAATTGTAAATAGTTAGTTAGTGGGCATATTTTATCATCGAAACAAAGATATGATTGCATCTTTGGCGGGTGTTGCAGTTAGAAGAATTTGAACAGGCAGTGAGGTCCAGTTATAGCAAAAGCTCAAGCGAGGAAGCACGAAATCGGCACCAAGATTTTATCACTGCCATTAATGATAAGATAATGAAAGTTGAGCATTTGTTAAATGAATCAATCCTTCCTGGCAGCAAAGCATCTCTGCCTTGGTTGCGTTTAGATGAAGGAGAACAGAATGAGCTTGCTTTATTTCTTTCTGGAATGCCAGCAGCTGAGAGTAGTGATCCCACTTGGTCTAGCAGTACGGACATTGAAAATCCACAATTAAGTGATCAAGTTTCAGCCAGTACTTGTTCAAATAATTTTGATGTTTCATCTGGATGGGGTGAAGCAAAGGAGGAGAAATCTCATGGGCATCGTAGGGTAGCTAGTGCTAGTGCTAATATCGGTTCTTGGAAAATTTTAGTTTCTGATGATGCACAGCAATGGAGTTCCTCCAGCAGTTCTTCTGGTCTGATTCATAAGGTACCCAGTTTATCCGGATTTCTTAGTTCCATGGAATCTGTCTCTAAATTGAAGTGGCCTAGGAATGGGTATAGAAAGCTGAAAGCAGTGGATCATCATAAAGAAGCTGATAGAGCTCTACTTCCAGCAGCTCAATTGAATAGGGTGTGCTCTTAATCTCTTTTTGTTGTTTCTCTTATAATGGAGACTTGCTTGAGAGTTTTTTGATGCATTTGTTGAATTACTAACACTGTAATTCTTTTTTTTTTTTCTTTCGTTGAAAAAAGGGCAACAATGCATGCTACGAAAGAAGTAAGAGTAGCCTTGATAGGTGTGATGAATTTTATGACAAGCAACTCTATGGATGGTATGGTGCTATTCAAAGACAGCTTCAAAGATCTCAATACCAAATGCAATATAGTCAGCCTGTTCGAATAACTGTTTGGATTATTGTTCTCCTTTGCTTGATTGGTAAGCAGTTGGTTTGATTTTATGTTGTTGTTGTTATTATTGTATGCCTTGTCAATTTGCTCTTGCTTCTCTTCATCATAATTTTTTTCAATATTTTTCCTTGTTTGTCAAATTTACTCTGGTTGCTCTCTCCTAGCTTTTCTATATGTTCATCATGAATTTGTTCCTGTTGTATATTTCATACATAGACATGAGGCTATTTTGAATTTATTAAACTTTAATGTGCAATGGACATTATTTTGTGAAGGGCTTCTTATATCATGTAAGAATCCTATGAAATGTAAATGTGAAGTGTTAAACTCTTTTTACTCTTGCCCCTTTCCAATAACTTACCAATAGAACTTTATAGTTGGCTGTTTTTACCAACTGATGTGTTTTTTTAACATCTTTAAGCTTACATCTTGATCTACGCTTGGTAAATGTTTAAAATTTTGTCTGCTTGCAACCACCATACATGCCAACTAGCTTTCTCCCCACATGCCTGCATTATTATTATTGTTACTGTTGTGACTAACAGTTATCGATACCCTGCAGCTTTAACTGCATTTCGTGCAATGTAGAGGGAAGATATAGATACATGATCTATCAATTTGTAACTGGAGGCAGCATGGGGTACAGTCAAGCTTTTGTTACAAATTCATATAGCCTAGATTGTCCCTTGATCTGGAGAGATAGGTTAGATTTTCTGGCTCTAGCTTTGGGATTACTATTTAGAGCCTACCATAGAACTTACTCAATTTTCCATATTTTTGGTATTCAATCTGTTCTTTGCTTCCCATTTCAAAGTTGTCCTTGAAGAGTTCTGTGCCTTACTGGGATTGGCCTAATAGATGTTGAAATGTATATGCATGTCTTCTGTTAGTCTAGCATGTGCAGATTGAAGATAATACTTTCATTATTCGGTGGTGTCTCGGTACCTAACCACAGTAAGTGTACCAGAACACCAGTGTCCATAACCCGTGGATCTAATAACTAATAAACGAGTGGCTTTGATTTATAACTTCCAAGTAGTATAACAACTGAAGTATATTATTTTATTAAAATTAAAACTGGTCCCTTGTCCAAAATATTTTGGTCTGAAAACATCCATTGCAGATGGATGTCCGAAATTGGTTCCAAACCACCATAGTAGAAAATTGAAAGTCAACTATTGAATTTTTCACACATTATTGGTCCTGCAACTTGCTTTGTCTGTCACTGGTATTCTCGTACACTTCCTTTGTTAACATTTTCCCAATGACATTGGCACAGCCCCAACGGATAAGCTCTTCCATGGCAGTATGCCGCTTTAAGCAACACATAATATAATCCGATGCAAGCGGGGCCAAATCCAATGGATTTGGACTTCGTAAAATAGCTTTATTTGGGTAACCTCTTGTATTGTTGCCTTCAATTGGCCTCCACATGCACCATTGAACCCACCTTTCAGTCAAACACTTTCTTCTAGTATTCTTACAACCTCGGATATCATTAGATGATACTCTGGTGTTGCTTGCTTGTAGAGTAAAAAAACTTTTATCATTTATTTTCCCTGCTTGTATCTTG
Source organism: Canavalia gladiata (assembly GCA_037954105.1). Lineage (NCBI taxonomy): Eukaryota > Viridiplantae > Streptophyta > Magnoliopsida > Fabales > Fabaceae > Canavalia > Canavalia gladiata. Next base: position 46,117,170 of record CM075664.1, read on the forward strand.
TAATTTTTATTTTTTTATTGAGGTTGCGGTCAACAATAGCCTATTCTTTTCTCCCTTTTTAATCTCTTGGATCATGAAAATATATCAAAAACAGTAACCAGCAAGTAAAAATAAATAGTACAGATCTTTATTTTAGATGACAAACAAGAACCATGAATGCAGAGGCAGAAAACTACACAAAACACTGCACACCTTTTCTTTATCAAGATTAACAGGGCAAAAGGTGATCATAAAAAGTATGTATTTTGATGTCAGAAACATTATATAAACAATTTATTTCCAACTTGGTAAAATTGCAGGATACAGTTATTACCAAATGAAACTATTCTTGACTCGCCACAACGATTATTCCCAGCCTGAGTGGGTTAAGATATCCTTTCTAGATGGTGCGTCAGTGACAGGCAAATCCGTATCAATATGTTGAATGTCAAAGTTGACATTACCACTCTTTCACGAAACAACCTAAGAGGCATACACGAGTTCTAAGAAGAATGTAACACAAAGAAGAAACAAACACCAAGATAACTAGGAGCTAACAAGGAGGTTATGATATTTAAGTGATCTTCTACTCATACACTCTGCATAATGTCAGAGACATGAGCTTCCACAGTTCCACTACCAGAACAACAACGCCAAATATGTATTTCCATCACTTGTTAGAGAAAGAATGCCACATTTCAAAAGTCAAGGGTGTAGACACTTTTTTTTGCCTCAAATCTAACCTGTCAAGCGCTTTTTGAAACAGGGAGACGTACCTTTGAGGACACACAAGCTCTGTGAAATGTTTAGACCAAGGACCTCATTCAAATTTTTACACCATTTACCAATTTAGCAAAAGTTATAAAGGACCGAAAAGTAAATATAACAAGCAAACTAATTTATAATAGCAGGTCATTTTAAAGGTGAACAACATATCCTAGAAGCCACATTATTCTTTTGCCATTGTTGTCAACGACTATTTTAAAGTGGGGCTAGACCAAGATAAAATAGGACACAGTTACGTAGGATCTAATCTCCCGATTGCATCAGTCAAAAGAACGACAACAATATTACACACAGCACATCGACAAGAAAAATTAAGGATATTTTGATTTGTGAATATATTTTTATTTTTATTTATAAAAATGTCACCTTAATAATGTACAGCATATCACTCACAACAGATATCCGATAGTAGACACAAATAATTAAATATGGTTGAATAAAACGATATTATTTATATTAATTAAATAAATATATAAATAATTATTATTAACCTAAATTAAAATAAATTAACTATCTTGGTAACCTTAAATAAAAATATATATTTTACTATCCTCAAAATTTTATTAACCCAAGTTAAAAAAATTAACTAGTTTCCTAACCTAAAATATTTACAGAGCTAAGTTAAAAAAATAATTTATGAACCTAAATTATTTGTTAGACTAAATTCAAAAAATTAACTAACTTACTAACCTAAATTAAAATAAACTATGTAATTTAATAACCTCAATTAGTAAAAAATTAACTAATTTAGAAATCCAAAATATTTAATAAATTATGTTGCTAAAGCGGGGGAGAAAGTTTAAGGGAATCGGAGACAAGGAGAGGAGATCGACTCGGTTGGGCAAGAGTTGTTGGGTCGCCCAAGGCTAGATCTGCTAAAATGTCAACAACAGGTTAGGTAAGTCAAAATGTTATTTTACTAAAGTGGGGTTAAAAAAATAATTATTTATTTAAATAGGGTTCAAAAAATAATATTTATTACAGAGGGATCATAACAATGTCTGTACCGTATAAATTTATGCGTTAAAGTTGGAACACATAAATTTATGCGGTACAGCTAATTTTTAATTAATATCCTATGGTTTGATGGATAAATTTATGTGTTAAAGGATTAGAATAATATTATTTAATGTTCTAACGCATAATTTTATGCGTTAAAGGTTCAAAAAAGTGACCGTTTGATCAGAAGAACTAAACATCTCTTCAGTGACATTGAAAATCTAGGATTTTACTTTAGGTTCTTACTTTAATTTCTCTCTTTGACATATGACATTTATGTTTCTATGTAATGGTTTGTCTCAACCCTCGAATATTGTTATCTTTTTTTCCCTTCCTCTCTTGGACTATTTGTTACGGTGGTTTCCATTTTCATTGAAGGTAAGAAAATTACTAGCTAAAAATCTTGTATAATTTTTTTCAGGTAATTAATATTAGGATTTACTCTTTACATTTTTTTATTAGTTAATGTTTAGAATTTATACTTTACTACTTAGTTTTTCTAGTTTTTTATTGGTTATTGCTTCGAGAGGAAATTATGTTAAACATTGCTTTTACTATTGTTAAGTGTGAAACATTGGATCAATTGAATTGGTTTTTAGCTCTGTTAAGGGAGTATGTAACTCAAGGGAGTAAAATTTGTTTGATATTAGATAGACATCAAAATATAAAATTAGCTATTAATAACCCTTATTTGAAATGACAACCCCACATGCGTATCATGTTTATTGCATCAGGCATATTGCTAGCAATTTTAATCACAGATTTAAAAATCAGAAATTGAAATAAGAGTTGCTTAATCACAGATTTAACTATTGCACCTCTTTACACAAAATATTCAACCAAACGACTATAAGTCCATTTAACAAGAGTGGTGATTGACAGATTTTGTACACCTTTTAAAGCTGTCTTGAGCTTGTATACAGAACCTGGGGCAAATTGGATCATATTATGCAACCAATTCGGCAATAAAACATTAGAATGATCTCAATCACCAAACACACGAACAATTGCTTTTTGTTTTGCAATCCATGCTTTCTTGTATGAAACTTTGTATCCATGTAGACTTAGTATTCTTTCTTGAATTAAGGCTATTGATAGATATGGTTCTTCATTTACCATTCCTAATAAATAATAAAAATTAAATGTAAAAGTTATTAAGTGAAATATAATTAGAAAAAATGACATTAAGTTTGTGGAAACAACATACCCAATATGCACAAACAAATGAAATCAGAATCCAACTTTTTATGATCTTGGGACAGAGAAGCATTCACGCAATTACGTTGACCAACCCATTTTGTTACAGACCATTCATTTGATCGTTTTGATAAACATGCTCTCATTCTCTATGGATAACCACTTCCGTAATTAGGACAACGAATAAAAAGAAATGTTCTTTTAGATTTAACAATAACAATACTTTGGTGTACCTTCATACATTAATGTTTCAACGCAGTTTGCAGTTGTTTTTTACTTCCAAATTGTAAACTAACATATAACTCATCACCAACCACCCATTTTGTATGTCCAACATTTGTTGGAAAGTTTAGATCTTTATCTTAATATTCCCAATTAATACTGTTATAGTGCAAACCGCCACTCCAAAATGCTAATTCTTTTTTTTAAAATAAAAAAAAAGTTAAACAATTTATCTAAAAACTAACATTAACAATAAACCCTAAACTTATTTACCTGATTGATCTCTTCGTTTAGGAGATGTTCCATGTGCTGGAGACGGAACGTAAAATGAACTTCCATCTACATATCCATCGAAGCTCACCATAAATTGTTGATCAACGTTATCATTATCACTATCACCATCATTATCATTATCAACAATGTTCGTTAAATTTTGTTATTCTAATTCATTCACATTTTCTTCATCACTAAACTCATCTACCAGGGACAAATAATATTCATCATCATCATCAGAGACATTTACATCACCTAGAATAAGAATAAATAAAATATGTCATTTAATAAAAATTAGTCAACTCAACAAAAATAATAAATGTAAACCATGATTTACATATCACTTAGAGCAAATCCCCTTTCTTCATTAACAATATTAATGTCAATATACACTTTAAGTACAGTCATTAAACGTTGTTGCTCAAATGTATTTATCATTCATTGTAATCTTCGTTATCTTTAATTTGAAATCCTCTATACTCAACCCTTTCAGATGAGACTAAAAATCTTCCTATTAAATTCGAAATAATTTTCCTAGATGACAATTTTAATTTTTTGAAATTTTTTTTCTTTCAATTCATTAAAACTAACATTTTTTTAAATCTAAATTGATTTTTTTCCTTCAAAGGTTAAACTTTCATCACCTTCAAACGTTTTTTCATTAAAATATATAATTATTATTATTTCATTCATGATTAAAAAGAATTAACTTCAAAATAAAAACTAAATAAGTATGAAAAAAAATAACCTTTACCGGGAAATATAATAAAAAAAAATTTATTGAAAAACTCTCTAACTTTACTCTTATAATACAATTTACTCAAACTTATTTATAGATCCTTAGAATGCATAAATAATTGCATCAAAAAATTAGGCTTGCCCTTAAAACACATAAATTTGGGCATTTTGTCCATTAAAACATATCGTTTTGCCCTTAAAACGCATACATATGGGCATTTTGCCCATTAAAATGCATATATTTAGGTGTTTTGCCCCATAAAAAGCCAAATATTATCCTTAAAACGCATATATTTGGACGTTTTGGCCCTTTAAATGCAAACATTTTGGTGTTTCTCTTATAAACCGCATATATTTGGGCGTTTTGCTCCTAAAAACGTCCAAATTTGGGCATTTTGCCCCCAAAAAATTTTCACCCCTTAAAAATTAACTATTTGGACATTTTGACCCTTAAAATGCAAATATTTTGATGTTTTTTTTCCATAAATCGCATATATTTGGGTTTTTGCCTCTAAAAACGCCCAAATTTGAACGTTTTGCCCCCAAAAGAATTTTTCGTCCCTTAAAAATTAAATATAACGCATTTTTTTTACATCAAAGTCTAAAACACATAAACTTTTACATTTTAAACACGGTTTCCATCCCTAAAAAAAAAAATACTTCTCAAAATACCTTATTTACGTAGAATATCCTATTTATGTAAATTTAATTTTCAAGTACACCACTTTAGAAAAATAACCATTTAAACTACTTTTCCCCTCCAAAAAATACTTTTCCCCTTAAACCATAAAAATAATATTTTTAAAATATTACACCTTTGTTAAAAAAAGCCACCACTTTTTATCTAACATTTCATGACTTCCTTTTTTTGTTTTCTATCTCTTTGTTACTTCCATTATATCCCTCAATTTGTCTGTAGCAAGATAGAGAGAGCAATAAATTCACTCAATTACGTAAACTCATCACACATATAAACCATAACTAGATTACACATAGAAGCCAAAGCAATATTACAAATAGAACTAAAACATAAACATCAACATTCAAAAACTAACTGTTGTATTGTGTTTCATTCTTAAGCAAACTCAAAGTACTATCCAAACCCTCACGGCACAATCTTGGAAGCTCTATTCTTATTTATCCAACTCACAAACGATTTCTTGGAGTTCCTAAATCCCAAAAACTCATTCTCTTTGGCCTTGTTCATGCTATCCAACACAGGATCCATTCCCAACATAACATTCGCATGCCACCAGTTCCCAACATCTTCAAGCTTGGTATGCTGCAAATGATTCTCCCTCACAATCTCTTCCCACATTGGACCCTTATCGCTCATCAGCTTCAAAAGTCTCAAATTAGAACCTTCATTGAACCCGTATTCCTCAATCCCAAACTCTTCTGTCAACAGCTTCCACAGATGCTTCCACTTGAAAACATCACCATTGCTGCAATTAAACGTCTCATTCTTCGCGTAAGGGTCCATCGTAGCCCAAATGTGCTGCTCCCCAATCAAATCAGCATCGGAAGCAGTAGAGTAACACTCCCACGCCACTTTGGTGCCAGGAAACCACAAGGGAACACCTGTGTGCTTGCAAATAGCAGCCTATACGGAAAGAATCCCAACGAGATTCATCAAACTGTATGGGGAAAAACCAAAAATGACATGTGGTCGATTAATAAACCACGTTAACCCATTCTTCTTCCCAACCTCTTCCCACAATATATCTTCTTGTGTGTAATAGAAATTCAGCGTGTCTAATCGTGGCAAGTCTTCTGTGAACGGTGGCTCATGGACCTTCATCTTCCCCCAACAACTCGAATGGTCCTACGTAGTGCTTCGTACCTGTCTGGAGGGACACGTGGCGAAGATACGGAGCGTTTGGGATAACCACTCGTAGGCCGTTCCTTAACATGGCACCGTTGACCTCACAGTTTTGGGCCTCCGTGGGCCTATTGATCCAGCAAATGTAGAAGATGTGGGTGACATCGGTTAATTATGACAGCTTCGACTCGGCGTCGTTTTGATAAGAGATATTGCACTGGATGTAGTGGAAGGGATGATGGGCTTTCAAGCTTGGACAAGGATGGTAAGCAACGCCGTAAACCTTCCATGGACCACCGGGTATGTTGTGGAGTGGTAGAATCTCAGCTAGACCGTTACCGACGATGCCGGTTACGCCTATAATCAGTGCCACATTCTGTAAGCTTTGTGGTGCTTCGTTGAGTTTCGTGAAGAAAAAGAAAAATTAGCATTTATCATTTATTACTTTCCAGATAATTTTACTAATCAATGATTCAGGTAACTATAAAAGAGGAGTACTGTTTAAACAATTATGATTCAACTTTTCCTTTTCAGTAATCTTTTTTACTTTCTTGCTCATCCGCGTCACCTCCTTTTCATTTACATTCGAACATTATCTCTGGTTTTATTTGTGAGTACAGTAAACAAATTTATACAGAATAAAAAAGTTTAATGATTATGTTAATTTATCAACTTATTTAGTTATTTATTAATATTTTAATTTTTATTTAAAATTATATAATAAAAATTTAGATATAACAAATTTTTATTGATAATATTTTTATTATCTATCTTTGAATTATATTAAAAAATCATTTAATAAATTATATATTTTTATTTTCTATTTCATATTTTTATAAATAAGAAGATATTAATAAAAATTTACAATTTATAATTTTTAAAATTTTTATGTGAATAGATAAATAAAATAATTTATTTTTATTTTTAAACAAATAAATAAAAAACAATACATTTTATCATGTATATGAAAGTAGGACTGATAATAAACTTAATTAATTCAAAATTATTTTAAAATTTGATTAGATAATTAATCGGTTAAATTTGATTTATGAACTCAATGAGTTGAATTTAATTAAATTTAATCTATAAACTGCTAACTAAACAAGTTGAGTCTATATATAATTCAATTATTTGATTTATAAATCAATTTATTATATATATATATATATATAAATAAAATGTAATATAATTTCTTTTATATATATATAATTTAATTTTAAAATTAATAATAAAATATAAATTTAAAATATTTAACATATAAAATAGTTATTTAATTTTTTAATTATTAATAATAATTTAAATATAAATATTTATTTTATATAAACAATAATTATATTTATATTTTTTATTTAAATAATTATTTTATTAAAAGTATATTGATAAATTATAAATTATAAATATTTTAAATTTAATTTATTTTAATTTTTAATTTATATAAAATTCTTTACAAACTTTAATCAAATCAAGTTAAATTAAAAAAAAAATTATATAAAAATTAAATTTAATTTAAACTAAATAAATTTTTATCCAATCAAATTGAATTGAACCAAATTCGATTCAATTCAAATTATTTATAATTTTAAATGGTAGTAACCAAAATTTTATACTTAGGAGTTAAAAATTTATTGTTATAAATCTCAATAGAACGGAATGTAATAATGAAAGAAAGAGAAAAGGATGTGAAAGAAATAAATATAAAAAATAAAATATATTAAAGTAAAAATTTTGTTAAAATGTAAAATAATTAGAATAAAAAAACACAAATGAACGGTAACAAATGAGATTTCGGTGGTGGAAAAAAAATTAAATAGGCTAAAATTGAGGCTAGTCCTATTTATTTCCTCTTTTTTTTATCTTATTTAATTAAAATAAAAATAAATTTTATTTTAATATATTAAATTAAAAAAATTATAATTATTTTTACAGACTTTTGTTAAGTCATAAATTATTTAATATTTACTTTTTATTTAAAAGTTTTTTAATTTGATGTAAATTTTAAATATTGATATATTATAATAAATTTAAAATATATCACCTCTCTAAATAAGTAATTTTTAGATTATTATATTCTAAATTCATTTAAATTTATTTTTTAAATTTTAAATTATATGATATATAATAGCAATGTACATTATGTGTTATAATTTTTTAGTTTTATCTTTAATTTTAAAATTTTTATTTGTTTTTAATCTTTGTAAATATAATATTATATTTATCATTAATTATTAGTATTAATACTAATAATAAAATTATTTACTAATTTAAATTGTTATATCTTTAATCATAAATATTATTTATTTTCAAAAATACTTGTAGAATGCAGGAATAATATGTTGGTTAAAAATATATTTTGTTAGATTTAAAAAAAAAACTTCAAAAAAGCTTAAGCCTAAATGGTAACAATTATAACATTATCAATAAACAACAGTATCGTGGTTTTCAACATGAAAAATTCTATTAATATGGGAGACAAAAATTACAGATTATACATATTAGATAAACAATTTCATTATGATGAAATAAGAGTATTGAGATTCTCAAATAAGAGTACAAATTTTTAATGTCACTTAATTTATGGCACCTAGTTTGCTTTATGCAGCAAGATTGCTTCCATTTTTAAAGTCAAGTATATAGCTTATTTATGAGCTGATATGGTGATTTGTACCTTTGACTTATAAGGGAAAAAATTGTCAACCACCCGCAATGTAGTGTATTCTGGCTTACGGTCCAAATATAAGTTGTTTAATTGTTTTTTATTTTTAAAATGAAATTTCAATCATCAAATCTAGGTATAGACGAGTAAATTTTACTGTAGGTATATATGCCTATCGATTCTTTTTTTTTTTTTTTTCAATTTGTTCGCATGTGAGTTTTTAGTATTTTCTTTACATCTAGTAGAACTAACCAATAGGTAAACACTGCAGATCGACTTAGCCTCTTCTTTGTACGTGGATTTTAAAAGATGGTGTGTGCACTGCCATTCTCCATAAATGGTATTCTTTTATCTCTTCACATTTAAATTTTGGTTATGTAGGAAATATCCACGCTTAGATTCTTTCCTTAGATTCTATGTCATAGTTTTGCAAATAAAAAAATATATACGCTTGTGCATTTTGTGCCTAAATGTATAAATTGTAATGGAATTTTTTTGGGATATTTAGTCTAATCATTTTTTTATGCCAAAATTGTCCATTTAATCAATTATAATTTACGTAAGCTTTTCTGTAAATATTTATATTTACAAGCCAACTAAAATTTCTCAACTTGTAGAAATATTATAAAATAGTTAATATTCTTAAAAGTTTCTACTATAATAAAATATCCAAGTCTAAAAGAAATTTTGGGCTCCTTTTACCTCTTTAATTTTACGTATTTTTATTTGGGTTCCTTTTACCTCTTTAATTCCACATGAGAGTATAGTCATTTTAAGTCTTTGTATCATTTTATAAATTTGAGTTGTGATTTCTTTTTTATTTTTTTATGTATGTTTGTTATACAAAACAAAAGTCTTCTTATGTACAATAATTTATTTTAGAAATTTTTGAATGGTTCTAGCAAAGTCTTTAATTCAAACTAAATAATGCTATTAAAAGATTTTTTTAAGAAATAAACAAAAAACAACAAGTAAATATGATTTTTGTGAGTTTAAAAAATTTACTGTTTAAAAAATTTAATTTACAGTTAGTAAAAATTTGAAAGCGTTATAACAAGATCTCCTTCTATCTCTACTTAAAATCAAATAATCATAATTAAAAAAGATTTTTCTAAAATGTTAGTGTCAGCCCAGCGTAGCTGTTACTCATTTATTTATAGCTATTCCAAGCTCTTTTATCCCTTCCCAATTAAAAATTGATATCCGTTCCCAATTAAAAATGTTATGTATTATGCATATCATGGGTGTTTCTTTGATGCTAAAGATACATTTGTTTTGTTGTAGAGTAGTTATAAAGTGTAAAGCATGTGCAGATTCAAGATGATGATTTGATTATTTGATTATTTGATTATTCTACTTGTCCTATTGTTATCAACTGACTACTTGAGAAGCAAAATAATGGCACCTAGTGATAATCTTGACCAATTAAATAGAAATAGATATACCGTGCGTCACAAATTCACTTACAAACATATAAACACGTCTTCCAAACTAAAGCAGCAAAAGAATTTAAAAGCAGCACAGAACATAAACATTGATACACGCAGCATTATTACAAACAGCACACAACAACATAAACATAGATACATGGAAAAGCAACACATCCTCTCGAGTTTCATTTATTAATAACAGAGAGGAGAGAATATGGAAACAGTCAGGGCACAATCTTGTAAGCTTTGGTTTTCTCAATCCAATTTATAAACGAATTGGTTGAGTTCCTAAATCCAACAAATCCATGCTCTTTGGCTTTGTTCATAGTATCTAACTTGCCATCCCCTCCGCCTCCCAACACAAAATCAGCAAACCACCAGTCACCAACATCTTCAAGCTTAGTTTGTTGCAAATCATTCTTCCTCACAATCTCCTCCCAAACGTGTCCCTTATCCTTCATCATCTCCGACAGTCTCAAATCCGAACCTTCTAGAAACCCATACTCCTGAATCCCAAACCGTTCCGCTAACACCTTCCACAAATGCTTCCACTTGTAAACATCCCCGTTACTGCAGTTAAAGGCCTCATTCCCTGCGTGAGGGTCCACCGCACCCCAAATGTGTTGCTCCGCAATCAAATCAGCATCGGAAGCAGTAGAGTAACAGTCCCAAGCGTCTTTGGTGCCAGGAAACCACATGGGAACACCCTCGTGCTTGCAAATTGCAGCGTAAACGCAAAGCGTCCCAATATGGTTCATCATACTATAAGGAGAGAAACCAAAGATAACTTGTGGTCGGTTAACGAACCACGTGACCCTTTCCTTCTTCCCAACCTCTTCGAACAGTATATCTTCCTGCGTGTAATAGAAATTCGGTCCCTCCAACCGTGGCAAGTCCTCCGTGAAGGGTGGGTCATGGGGTTTGATCTTCCCAACCAACTCGAATGGCCCAATGTAGTGCTTCCCGCCCGTCTGAAGGGACACGTGGCGGAGATTCGGAGCATTTGGGATAACGGCGCGTAGGACGTTTTTCAACATGGCGCCATTCACCTCGCTGTTTTGGGCCTCCGTGGGCCTGCTGGTCCAGCTAATGTAAAAGATGTGGGTGACGTCGGTTAAACGCGAGAGTTTGGATTCGGCGTCGTTTTGGTCTGAGATATCACATTGGATATAGTGAACGGGATGGTTTGCGTTCCAGCTTGGTCGGGTACGGCGAGCCACACCGTAAACTTTCCATGGACCACCAGGTGTGTCTTCCTGAGGAAGAATCTCAGCTAGGCTATTGCCTACGATTCCCGTCACGCCTATAATAAGTGCCACGTTCTCGAAGCTTCGTGATGATGCTTTTGATTCGTCCAGTTTCGTGGTCTGCATTACAGGCACAACAAAAAATGAGAAAATTAGAAGAAATAATTAAGAGAAAATGGAGACCGCTTTGAACTTGCCTTGGTGCTACCAGTTGCTCTAGTCAACCACCAGCTCATTTTTGTGTCTTTTTAGAGAAATAAAGTATGATTTGCTTCTTTAAATTACACATTCATTCATATGCATATATGTGTGTATATATACATATGAATGCAGCGAGAGAAGATGACTCGTCACCAACAGTGTTTGAATGGGCTTATACGATGACTAGAGCCATGACATATTCACTTGTTTTCTTTCCAAACAATTTAATCAATAATTAACAAAAGTTTGTTTAGGGGTTATGTTTCTTCATATATCACAAATATTATATACAAAATTATTAACCCAAGTAAAAGATCAAACAATATAAAGCTTTTTGAAACCTATTTTCTGCATACTTTTTTTCTTTGATCCAACCCAAATGATTTGTTTGTCTTTTCAGAAATTGTTTGAAATCTTTTGTTCCATCATATGTTGTTGTGAACATCATATTAAAATTGCAGAAGATTTCTTTTGATATTTCACGTGAATCGAAAGGTTTTTTTTTATCAAGTTGAAATCGATCCTTGAATTTCTTCGAGCGGGTAAATTGACTAAAGACTTCTCTTAAACCTCCTGATGCATCTATAGTCTCAAAATTTCGTAAGATTTCATCACCCTATTTGAAATAATTCATCAGATCTTTCTTGTGGATCAAAAAATCTGTTTCACTAGCAGATGGTTTATGCTTAATTTAATTTAACATCTACCTTTAGCATATTCACCGCTCGAGCAGTTGACTGTTTTTGCTTAGTTACAACAATATGCTACTTTCGGTTTGTTTGTTTTGTTTTTTCTTAATTACTGCTATTTTGTCTTTGTCAAATTATTAAATAAAAGCTACTTCTAAAATGTTTCGTCACACAATGCTTAAGTGTTGTTTGATCTTCGAAAACGTTTTTTTTATTATTTATAAAAATGTCTCTTTATTTTTATTTCATTTTCTGCTTTCTAAATTTTATACAAATAAATAGTAAAAAAAAAATCTTATTTTTATCAATAAAAATAAAAATATTTTCACAAATCAAACAATACCTTTATTTTGTAAAATTTTCTCTTTTATTAACTGTTATCTACAAAAAGATATAGTAAACATGAAATTTACTTAAACTAAATAAACAAATACAATATCTTTCGTTATATTTTTTTATATCGGTGGCTAATGATCCACGTATTACTTTCAAATGACCTTTACGAGAGAAGATAACAGATGCCCTTTGCCCCTTAAATGGTTTTAGCCGCCCCGGTGACCTGAGCCATGACGTATGTTACACTATTTTCCCCACTAATCATCACAAATGTCATTCATACATTTATGATGAAATAAAAAAATAAAAAAAATAAATAAAGATAAAAATAAAAATAAAATAAAATTATCTAGAAAAAAAAATATTAATAATATATTTTTTATTTTATAAATTTTTTAAAAATTAATTTTATTATTATATTTTTATTGATATCATATTTTTTTTAATTTAAAAGATTATTTAATAATTTTTTAAAAATAAAAATAAAAAAATTTATCTTTTTTTATTTATTTTTTTTGAAAAAAATAATTTTTAAAATTTTAATTTCTTTTTTATATAAAATAAATACAAAGAAATATAGATAGAAAAATAAAATTTATACTTTTTAAAATAAATTTTTTAAATTTTATCTAAACAATTAAAATATTTAAATAAATTATTATTTTATAGAAAAATTTTAAAAACACTAATATATATATATATAAATTAAGATAAAATGATGATAGAGTATAATAAATATTAAAAAAATAAATTATAAAAAGTGTTATAGGAATGTATAGAAAATATAATATATTTCATATTTTATTTAATTATTTTTCTATTATACTATATTATTTATTATATCGATAAGGCATGAAATAAAAAAATTAAAAAATAAGAAGCAGAAATAATATAAAAACATATGTTATCTAAATAAATAGAAATGGTATGAGAAAAAATAGAAAAAATTCTATTCACGTATTTAAATGATTAGATTCTGTTTATGGTCTCTAATATATAATTCTTTATAAAATTTCGAAAATATTTTTTATATTTTCTCTTATACAGATATTGAATCCTTTTAACTTTCTTACAATTGATATCATAGTAAAGTTTAACTTTAAATATACTTAAACCGGGAATGTTATACTAAATTTTTCAAACACTAATGCATTAACTTATTATAATAACTTTTTTTAATCTATGTAATTTGATTGAAAGAGTCATATAAAAAATTGAAAAAATATACTATGCAGAAAAACTTTTTATGATAATAATAAAAAAATAATTTTCAAAAATTTTACCATAGCATTTTTCTGAAAAGTTATATTAATTTTAATTTTTAAAATAAATTATTATAAAAGACCCTCCACTATCCTCCCCGATTCCCTCTACTATCGAGGGAAGTTTTTTTAATGATTGACACCACTGTTTCCTAATCTTTTTTCTCGCATTCAAATAAATCATTTATATTATTCATCTCCTAGTTACCTCCACGCGTTATTCCCTATCCCAAAACAAACAAATCATTGGATAGTACCATCTTTTGGTTATTGCTAAGCGGGTCCAACTTGTTATATAAAATAAAAATTGATGACCCTACATTTGATCTTCTCAAATATATTACTTTTATGAATGTTTTGATTGTAGATTAGGAACGACAATGGTTAAGGACAGGGGTTTGCAGTGCCTTTTGCTATCTCTTCCTGTGTCTTCATTATTTCGCATTCCGTGATTTAGAGTATCAGGATCTGGTTTGATTTAGCAAGTAACCACAAAAACAAAGCAGAGTCAATATACAAATGATGCTTGCTTATTCAAATTAGAAATCCATCTTGTGTGTGTCTGTCACTGTATACAATAAATTCTTTAGATAAAAACAATTACTGGTTATTTGGTTTGAGAAAAAACTTTTTTATTTTTATTTCTATCAGATGACTGTTGGGATATCTGCAGAAACCCAAATAATCAATTATATGTATTTGCCCAACTGCCAAATATTAAGGAGTAGTAATTCTCTTTTGATTCCCATTGGGAATCACCAAAATATAATGAAAATTTAATAACCTTCAAATGTATGATATTTGTAAGATTATTACTATTAAATATTATACCATAATTAACTTTAGTATTGTACATGTAATATTTTTGTAGATAATATTTTTTCCTCTTATATTACCAATATTCGTGATTAAGCAAGAGGATTCCTAAGTTATTTACGTGAACCTTTCTAGATTAGGTAACAATAATTTTTAGTTATAAAATTATTATGTCATTTTTTAAAAAGTTTATAAATGAAACAATGAAAATATTTTTTTATTTTTACTATTATACAAATTTTTAAAATAAAAAATAAATATAATATAATAATTTTGTAAATAAAATAAAAAATATAAAAGCAAAATATATTTTTACTAAAAAAGAAAAAAATATTAATAATATAAATTTTATTTTATATAAAATTTTAAAATATTTTATTTTTTACTATATTTTTTTATAAATATAATTTATTAATTTTTATTTTTAATTTTTTAAAAAATAAATAATAATTTTAATAATTTAAAATAAATAATAATAAAAAATTTCCTCTTCACTTTTTACCACCACTAAAGAAGAAAAATAAAAAAGTGTAGATCTTGTAGATAAAAAAATTTTCTTCCACAAAAGATAAAATTCACTAAATAAGAAAAAATTACTTACTCCGTATATTTCCTTTTTTCTTATTTTGTATTAAATTTTTTATCCTTTTCATTTTTCAAAAGAAAGCATTAAGTTTTTCATAATAAAAGAATATGTAACAACAACATAAAATATTATTCGACTATTTTTAATATTTATTTATTTTAAAAAAATCAAATAAATTTTAAAATATTAAAATTACATATTTAATTTAGAACATCAATCCTTTAAAATAGACAAGTTCCTGTTCCCCACATACATCTTTCCTAAATCTCCAAGTTTGATAAGATTTTTTTAAATATTTTGGTTAAAAATAAAATTTAACAGCGGCTTTACTTTCTAAAATTCTTCTTATATTCTTAAATTTTAAAAAAATTTCATTTTATTACAATTCCAGTTGAAATAATAATAATAATTATTATTAATAATAATATTATTAAAGGAATTATTATTTTTATTTTATTATTATAATTATAGTTATTAAGATAAAAATAATAATTATATTATTTTACCCTATCATTCAGCCTTTTCTATCAGATAAAAAATACTATAAAATATAAGATGGAATAGATTAATAAGATAGACTTGTTATATTTCATTGATTAAACAAAAAAAAAAGTATTATACCATGTTCATTTTATCCTATCTTCCAAACGAATGCTAAGTTTATATTCTTTTAGTATAGCTACGTACCACAGCTAAGAATTGATATCTTCATTTATAAATTTGTTTATTTATATATATATATATATATATATATATATATTGTTTTATAAAATAAATAATAAATAAAAAACAACATTTTATTATCTTAAAAATATAAAATTATTTAATAAATAAAAATACTAATAAAAATAAAAAGACAAAAAGCATTTCAATAATTTTTATTACAAACATAAGGCAACATAAACTCTGATCCCTGAAGCTTCAAATTTTGTTTATTAACAGAAAAAAAAAAAAAAAAGTCCTGCAAGCACATCAAGAGCTATTCCTTGACACAATTCAAACTTACACTCATGGCACAATCTTATAAGCTTTGGTATCATTAATCCAACTTATAAATGAATTGTTGGAGTTCCTAAATCCCAAAAAACCAAATTGTTTGGCCTTGTTCATGGTATCCAAGACACCCTCCATTCCCAACATAATATCCGCAAACCACCAGTCACCAACATCTTCAAGCTTAGTTTGCTGCAAATGATTCTCCCTCACAATCTCTTCCCACACGTGTCCCTTATCCTTCATCATCTCCGACAGCTTCAAATCCAAGCCTTCTTGGAATCCATACTCCTCAATCCCAAACCGTTCCGCCAACACTTTCCATAAATGCTTCCACTTGTAAACATCCCCATTACTGCAGTTAAAGGCGTCGTTCTTCGCATGAGGCTCCACCGCACCCCAAATGTGCTGCTCCGCAATTAAATCAGCATCCGAAGCGGTAGAGTAACACTCCCACGCAGTTTTCGTGCCAGGAAACCACAAGGGAACACCCTCATGCTTGCAAACAGCAGCATAAACGCAAACCGTTCCAATCAGGTTCATCAAACTGTAAGGAGAAAAACCGAAGATAGCTTGTGGTCGGTTAATGAACCACGTTAACCCCTCCTTCTTCCCAACCTCTTCGAACAATATATCTTCCTGAGTGTAATAGAAATTCGGTACATCTAATCGTGGCAAATCTTCCGTGAAGGGTGGCTCATGGGCCTTGATCTTACCAAAAAGCTCGAACGGCCCAACGTAATGCTTGGCGCCCGTCTGCAGGGATACATGACAGAGATTCAGAGCGTTAGGGATAACGGCGCGTAGCACGTTCTTTAACATGGCGCCATTGACCTCACAGTTTTGGGCCTCTGTGGGCCTGCTGGTCCAACTAACATAGAAGATGTGGGTGACGTCAGTTAGACATGAGAGCTTCGATTCGGTGTCGTTTTGGTTGGAAATATCGCACTGAATGTAGTGAACAGGGTGATCTGCGTTCCAGCTTGGTCGGGTACGGCGAGCCACACCGTAAACTTTCCATGGACCACCAGGTGTGCCGTCATGAGGTAGAATCTCAGCTAGGCTATTGCCTACAATTCCCGTCACGCCTATAATAAGTGCCACGTTCTGGAAACTTCGTGGTGCTTCTGCTTCCTTCAGTTTCGTGTTCTGCATAACAGGCACTAGGAAAATACATTTAAAAATTAGAAGAAAATGAAAATTATAACAAATTAATTGAAAATGGAGAACTTACCTTAGTGCTACCAGTTGCTCTAGCCAACCACCAGTTCATTTTTCTGTGCTATAGAGTAATAGAGTATGGTTTGATTTTGCAAGTAACCAAGACCCCATTAGTTTGATTTGCATTAGGATGCTTGCTTCTTTTAAACTACATATTTCAAGGTTTTCGACCGGTTTCAACGGTTTTCTACTATGACAGGAGCCATGACATCTTCATATGTACTATTTCAAGGTATACATACTCACATGCACTTGTACCAACATCTGAACATTTATGGTTCCAAAAAGGTACACCATGAGTAGGGCTGGTTTCTTTTTCCAGTCTTTCCGGCTTTTTTACCTTTCTACGCTTAAATATAAATATATATATATATATATATATATATACGAATCTATGGTTAAAAAAAAAAATATTTTTAATATCGGATTATATATACATAAATCTATGATTAAAAAAAAAATATTTATTAATATCGAATTCAATGATTTTAACACATAAATTTATGCTCCACAGACGCATAAATTTATGCGTCATAGATTATAATTCTGTAATTAATGCTCTATCCGTATAGAATATGACGCATAAATTTATGTGTCATAGATTATAATTCTATAATTAATGTTCTATCCGCATAAATTTATATATCATAACACGTATCACATAAATTTATGCGTCAAAGTTTTTTGAAAATAATATATTTTATTTTGTGACGCATAAGTTGGCACCACTACAATTAGAATTTAATATTAAAAAAAATGAGATTAATGATATTAAAATGGTTTAGAAATAATACTGTTAAGATAGGTTTAGAAAAGTTTAGAGTAGGATTTGGATTGATGAATATGATTTTGGAGTCTAAGTTGAAGAAAAAACGAGAAAGAAGAAGAAACGATTTAAAAAATAAAAAAAATTTAAAAAAAATTATAATAAAAACAATCGAAATATATTTAAAAATAAAAATAAAATATTTTTGCACAGACAAGAATATGAGAAACAGAAAAAATATAAATTCGAATATTTAAATAAAAATATAAAATTAATTAAAAACTTTGAATCTGAAAGTTTGTAATTAAAAAAGTGTTGAAAATATTATTAATTAAATTTTAAAATTACAATAATAATAATATGGAAAATATAGAAATAAATTTTTTTATAAAAGGCCAGCATTAAATATATTAATAAACTTTGAAAAAAAATGAAAATATTATTATTTTTTTAATGAATATCAGAGTATGAAAATAAATTTTAATAAAAAGAAGGTAAAAATATATTATTAACATTTTGTTTTAAATTTAATATTAAATAATTTAAAAATTTATAAGTTAAAATATATATTAATATTAAACTTGATAATTTTTTTTTCAACGAATACAGAATATTAAAAAATATTTTAATAAAAAGAAGGTAAAAATATTTTATTAACATTTTGTTTTAAATTTAATATTAATTATTTCGAAAAATTTAAAGTAAAATAATATGTTAATATTAAAATTGATAATAAAATTTGTTTAAAAATTCAGAATGTGAAAAAAATGTTAAAAAAAAAATTGTAAATATATGATCAAAATATTGTTATAAAAATAATGTTAATTAATTGAAAAATTTTGAAGTAAAAAAATATTAATATAAATATTAAAATATATAAAACAATAGATTAAAATTTTCAGAATGTGAAAAATATTTTTAACACAAAAATGTTAAATATGTTTTTAAAAAATTTGAATAATTATAATATTAAATAATTCAATAAATTTGCTTTACAAAATTTTTAATATTATTATTTTAAAAAAATTCTAAAAAAAATTGTTAATAAATTTTTTTAAATATGTTATTAAAAACTGTTTGAAATATAATACTTATTAATATAATTAGAGTTTTTAAATTTTTTAAAAACAGAATAAGGAAATAGGAAAAAAAATTTAAAACATTATAAATGAGTATTTATAAAAATAATATTTGGTCCAATTAATTATAAATATTTAAACCTATATAATGTAAATAATTGTACTTAAAAATATAATTTTTAAAAAAACAGTATATATTTTAAAAAGTTTATAAATATAAGAAGTGAAATATTATGTAATAATTGAAAAAAATTTGTAACATTATGTTTTAAAAAAATATATTTACATATTATTATGTATTTATTTATATATAATAAAAAGAAACTGTAATTATTTTTCAAAATTAAAAAATTTAAGTTAAGTTTAAAATATAATTAATAATAAATAGATTTAATAAATAGATGTAATTGTTAATTTTATGTTATTTAAATGTGATTTATTTAGTTTAATTTAGTGTGGTAGGATATGCTATGTGATATGTGATGAATAATTTATTTATTTATTTATTTATGTAATTTATTGAATTGTTTAATTAATTATACTTATGGTTTAATTATTTAGTTTTCCTTATTTATATTTATTGTATATTTAATTTATTATTCAATTGATTCTTGTTATAGGGTTAAATTTATAGAGTTCATAAAATTTAAAAAAATTAAACTAAATAAAGATTAAAAAATAAAAATGATAAATAGGTTTACATAAAATGTTAAATATTAATTTAAGTATAAAAATTTAATGTAAAATAATATAGATTGTATAAAATTATTAAATAAAGTTAAAATTTTAAAAAAATAAAAATTTAAAATGGATTAATGTAGTGTTAATAGGTTAGGGTTACATAAAATGTTAAATATAAATTTAAGTTTAGAAATTAAAAATAAATACTATATAATCTATGAAATTAATAAATATACTTAAAAAATTTTAAATTTAAAAAATTCAGATTTAAATTAGATTAATTTAGTCAAAATAGAAATTTAAGTTTAAAAATTAAAAACAAATACTATATAATTTATGAAATTAGTAAATACAGTTAAAAAATTTAAAATTTTAAAAATTTATAACAAATTAATTGAAAATGGAGAACTTACCTTGGTGCTACCAGCTGCTCTTGCCAACCACCAGTTCATTCTCTGGGCTAGAGAGTAATAGAGGATGGTTTGGTTTTACATGTAACAAAAACAAACAACGCACAGTCTATAAATCTATATATCCTATTAGTTTGATTTGCTTCTTTACTACATATTTCAAGGTTTTCTACTCGTTTTCAACGGTTTTTCAAGGTCCATGTACTTGTACCAACATCTGAAAATTTACAGTACCAAAATGATGCACGTGAATTAATTAAGTTGAACTAGACAATTCCATGAAGAAGGATGCACGTGAATTAATTAAGTTGAACCAGACAATTCGATGAGTAGGGCCTGTTTCTTTTTCATGTCTTTACCCTTTTTCAACCAGGGTATCTTACCATGCTAAGATGAAAAAAAATATTTATAAAAAAAAAATTAGGTTGAAAAATATTTTTCTTTGTGGGTTCGTACAGTATTCATGACACTTGCCAGGTAGGATAAGTGCAAGGTTAGGAATAGAATCGGATTATGAAGTATCATGTTAGGTGTGCTGTATAAATTTGACTTTTTCACAGGTTTGGTGTTACTTTAAAATATAATTATTAAAATAGAAGTATTTAAAAAAAATATATATATTTTTTTAAGATAGTTTGAATCATGCACACGACAAAGATAAAGATCAAGAGTTCAAACACAAGTCTATCGCATAATGGAAGAACAATGGAAGCTGTGTATGAAAATATGAAAATACGGTACAATTGATACAATTGTACGTTATATTTTGAAAATAGAATATAATTTATATTATTTTTTATTAATTTTTTAAATTTTTTAATTTAATTTTTTTAAAAAAAATTATATTTTTAAGTAAATTTTTTATTTGCAGGCTTATTTTTGAAAAATAATTTTATATTTTTAAAATAAATAAAATTATTGTTATTATTTATTATAAAAATAAAATAAATAATTTTTTATTATTTATAATAAAAATAAAATAAGTAAAATATTTATATTTTTAAAATAAGTAAAATTATTATTGTTATAAATAAAATAAATATTTTTCTTACATAATTTATTGGTTATATACATGAATTATATATAAATCATTTTAAATTTTTAACTAAAATTATTTTAGAAACAATAAATTTATTTATTTTAAAAACATAAAATTATTTTTTAAAAATAAACTTTTAAATAAAAAATTTTACTCAAAATATAATTAAAAAAAATTAATAAAAATAACGTAAATTGTGTCACACTTCCAAAATGTAACACAGAATTGTATTATACTTTCATAACATAAGAACTAAAAGTGTGTAATCCTTTAATTATACGACATAAATTGAGGTCGTATTTTTAATCTATAATACATATATCTCATCCTTTTATTATGCATGATACACTATTTTAACTCTATACAAAAATTATTTTTTAAAAATTTTGTTCTGATAATTATTTTTTAAAATAATCTAAAAAATTTTAAAAAATCATATAAATTTATGTATCATAAATAATTTTATATTTTTTATTAAAATTTTTTCTTTATATTTTTTTTTATTTTTTCTTCGTTTGATGCTATTTTTATCTATTGAAGTTTTATATGTGCGATTAAATAAATTTAAAAAATATATATATATTATTTTAATTTATAATATTATAAATAATGTTGTTGAAATAGATTAAAAAATTAATATTTTTTATTAAATTTTATTTTTAATATTTAATTATATATAATTTCTACTTTAAATTTTTATAGTTGTTTTTAGTAAACTAAAATTTTAGCCGTGTAAATATTTTATAGAATAGATATATACCGTAATTGTTGCCATGTAAATAGTTTATATATAGTAATTAATTATAATCTGTATAATTAGCTAAAAAAAATTAGCCGAACTGATAGAAAAATTAAAAAATTAAAAATTGTAATTAATATAAAAATAAGTTTAAACAAAAAAATTATATATTGCATAAAATTTTAAAAAGTTATATAACTTTTTTAGTAGAAATAAATATTATTAGTTAAAAAAATTGCTGACCTAAATTAAAAAATTAAAAATTAAAAGCTGTAATTAGTATAAAAAATTTCAATAAAAAATAATTATATATTGCATAAAATTTAAAATAATCTTATTAAATTAATAAGTAGAAAAATATAATTATTTAAAAAAAAAAATTCTGACCAGAATTAAAAAATTAAAAATTAAAAGCTGTAATTAGTATAAATATAATGTGAATTAAAATATAACATAAATTGATAATGAATTTTTTAATCAATAAATTAGTATGATTATTACATAAAAATTAGTAAGTATAGAAAGTTAATTAATTTAAATAAAGAATTTATAATTTAGAATTTTAAAAATAATTATTGCTTAAATGTGTAGGGTGTACATATGTAATTTATTATTACATATTTATTTTAAGGAGTAAATATATAAAAAAAATTAAATTTGCATAATAATTTTAAAAAATATTTTCATTAACTATTTAATTTTAATAACATAATTAATATTAAGGTATATATATGTAGTTTTGATAGGTAAATTTATTTTATTTAAATTAATTTAAAAATAAGATATGATACATAAAATTTATGAAATTTAATTTAAATAAATAATATATTATATAATTAAAATATAAATTAATTTAATCAAATATTAATTTATTTAAGATAATAAAATATTATACATTTAGTTAATATTTATCAATATGCTAATTTATTTATGATAAATAAGTTAGATAAATTAAAATTAAATATAACATAAAGTTGTATTTAGATTGTTTAAAATAATATTATTTATTTATTAGTTTATTTATTGTTTGATTTATTTTTTATATAATTGATTAGTCGAAGGTTTTAGAGAAATAGAATTATGTTCCATAAAATTTTAGATTTTAACATATAATTATATTAAAAATATTATAGAAGATTTAAATAGACAAAAACTTAAAAAAGATTAATTAGTTTATAATTTTTTATTTAAATTAGTTAAATACTAAAATAATTAGGTTCTATAAAATTGCATAATACTTTATTAGATTAGTAGTTAGACAAATATCGTTAATGTATGTTTTCTTTTTTTTCTTGATAATCATTAATTGTATATGGGGCGTGAACTATAACATCATCATCAAGTCGTTATATATTATTAAATTGGATTCAAACGATTTGTCTCTTATCACACTTTAAAGTGTTCATATTTATGAGTAATTATGGAACGATGAGCCTTAAAAAGAGTTAAAGATTAGGAGAGTGAAATGATAGCACAAGCACAATAACATCTTGTTATTCTGGGTGCTATAGTAGATAAGTTATAGAGAGCAGCTTTTATAAGTATAGCTCAACTATATTTTATACATTGCGATGCTTCATTAGTTGAAGTATTGGCAGAGAAATGAAGACTAGAGACCCAAACATTTCACACTTTTCTAGAAAAAGTGTACTGTTACGTTACAAGATGTTGGTGTGCTCACTGGTATTTATATTGATGGATATGCTGTTAGCGGTAGTACATGTTTAAGGGTTGGAAAGCCTGTCATGCAGGACTTGTTAGGCGTGTCACCTGTTAGGAGGAAACTCGTAGCAGGAGCGCTGAAGATAAATTGGTTGCTCTAACATTTTGGGCAAATGGAGGAGCACGTGGAGACCGAGCAGCACCTAGATCAATTCACTAGAGCCTAAATTTTGCGACTTATTGGTGGAGTTCTTTTTGCGATTATTTCAGCTCGAGAGTTCTATTACATTACTTTCCACTACTTGCATATTTTGACCAAGCTATTTTGACCACTACTTTCCATTACTTTCCCTCTCAATCTATCTTCATCTGCTATAAGAACTCAATTGAACGTCTAAGAAGTCATTGTCATTCTCAATTAGCCACCAATCAACATAGTAAGCACCATAAATATCTTGTAATGTATAAACATCATCGACAAATTGATAGAAGTCAATACTAAGCACCACCCAAGCAACTATTATACAAGAGTAAGGGCACCTTAATAGTTGAAATATAACGTATTCACAATAACAATATGATAACCTTACACACCATTTGTTATCTCCTTATTGAGTTATTGGATACAAAGCTTCTTCAATTTCAAACTGTGAAAATTGTATATTATATCTTCTCACTTGGTGAGAACAAACATCATCTTAATTTATTCTGATTGCATCCATTAATTTTTTACAAAAACGTTGTTCACTATTAATCTCACACTTAGCTATTATCCATCTTTGCACCAAATATTCAACCAAATAATTATAAGTACATTAAACATGAGGGGTGATTGGAAGATTTTGTACACATTTTCAAACTTTATTAACTCCCTTTGCTAAATTAGTTGTCATAGGACCATATCTTATTTCACGTTCATTATATGCAAGACTCCATTTCATCTTTAATATACTATCAATCCATTTGACCACATCTGCATTAATTTGTCTAAATGTTTTTAGCTTGTGATAAAGAATTTCTCCACATATAGTATAGCCTGTAAAGTCATTGAAAAATGATTAGCATTATACACATTATTAAAGACATCAACATGTATAAAGTATAACTTTACCTAGTTTAAGAAAATCTTGTTTCAGTTTTTTGGTTCTTAAGAATGTGATTAAAATATCTTGTAATATGCCTTATGCAATAAACATGGTATGCATGTGGAGGTTGTCATTCCAAACGAGGGTGATTCACAGTTATTTTTATGCTTTGATGTTTGTAGGATATCAAGACAATTTCACTCCTTTGAGTTACGTATTCCCTTGCCAAAACTAAAAATCAGCTCCATGCATCAAATATCTCACCTTCAACGACAACAAATGAAATAGGCAACGTGCTGTTATTTTTCATATTGAGTTGTTGTTATTAGTAACGTTTCTTTGTATTTTCCATAAATAAATGTTCCATCAAATTGTATAAGGTTTGTAATAGTTAAATGTCTCACAACACGGTCAAAATACCAAAATACTCGAAAAAAATTTTGAGATCCATTTTGAATCTAATCATCAATAATCACATCTTCTATCTTAAACTTGTACCCAAACCGTAGTGCATATTGAATCATTTTATGTAACCATTTGGTAATAAAGCGTACGAATGATCTCAATCCTCAAACACACAATTGTTTTGTTTTGCATTCCATATTTTCTTGTATGAAACTTTGTATTTGACTGAGTATTCTTTCTTAAATTAATGATATTGACACAAATAGTTCTTCATTTACCATACATGGTAAAAAAAAAAATTAAATATAGGACAATGATTTAATACAATAGAATATACAAGACAACATATTATATTATCAAAATCACATATCTAATATATATATATATAAGGAAATGAAATCAAAATCTAACTTTTTTGATCTTAGAAAAGAGAAGTATTCATACAATTTTGTTGATCCCCAATTTTATTATACGTCATCTATTAGAATTTTTTTATATATAAATGCTCTCATTCTCCATAGATAACTACTTTTATAATTAGCATAACAAATAAAAAAAATGTTTATTTTAATTCAACAATATTAAAAGTTTAATGTATCTTTATAAAATAATATTTTAATATTAAACTTAATGTTTGCTTTCAAATTATAAATTAACATATAATTCATTATCAATCATTCAATTTTTATATCCAAAAATTATATTTTTAAAAATAATGTTTTAGAATTTAACTTAAATTTAAAAGTTAATTCATAAAATAAAAATTAATCTTATCTTATATACGTTTTTGTTAATCATGTCTTTAATTGACGGAAACGCTAACAAAATTGGTGCAAACTTGCTAACTTGGCCTCTCCTTTGTACATGGATTTTAATTAAGAAAGGGTGTATGCAGTACCATTCTCCATAGATGGCCTTCTTTTTTGTCTCAATTCATTTAAGAGAAATATCCACGTTTAAGTGCTTTGTCCGTTGGATTCACAGTTTTCTGGATAAAAAATGTCAACGCTTGTGCATTTACTGTCTAAATGTATAGATCGTATTGGAATAGTTTTTTTTTTTTGGGATATTTAGTCTAATCATTTTCTTGTTATTATATATACTTAAATTTGTCTATTTATTCACTTAAATTTTTCTGTAGATATTTGTATTTTTTAAACGAACTATAATTTCTTAACTTAGAAAAATAACATAATTGGTTTAGATTATATAATGGTTAAAGTTCTTAAAAGCTTCTACTGGAATAATATATCTAAATCCAAAATAAATTTTGGCATCCTTTTACCTCTTTGATTTCACTTGTTTTTATCTGGAATTCTTTTACAACTTCCACGTATGAGTATAACAATTTTAAGTCTTTGTATAATTATAAATTTGAGTTGTGAATTTGATTTTATTTTTTTGGTTTTTGCTTAAGTACGTTTGTTACACAGAACACAATTTTTTTATTGCACAACTATTTACTTCAGAAATTTTTAAATGGTTCTAGCAAAGTCTCTAATTCAAATTAATTAATTCTACTAAAAGAAGTTTTTTTTTAAATAACAGATAACAAATAAATATCATTGTTGTGAGTTTGAAAATTTTCTTATTAAAGAATTTATTTTACTGTTACTAAAAATTAAAAGGGTTATAACAAAATTTTCCTCTATCTTTACTCAAAATCACGTAATCTTAAATAAAAGAAGTCTAAAATATTAATCACGCTCTCTTCCTTTTTGTCAATAAAAATAAAAAACTATAGCTTAGGAATGACCGAGTTCTACTATAATTGTTCCCCAATTATTGCTTTAATTATTTTTGCAATTCCATTCTCTTTTATTTTTTTCCAATTAAAAATTGTTCATCAAAATTTCTATTGTACTATATATTAACATGAATTTTAATTAATATATATCATAAAAACATTTTTATCTTGATACATTTTACTTTTTTTTTTATATCACATCGTATCTTTCTTTTCATTTACTATCTCTTTTTATTTCATCTATTTGCAATGTATAACAATATTTATTCTATTAAGATAGATATGCTAAAAGGGATTGCGTTATTAAATATTATAATGCATATCACACGTATTTCTTTGATGCCAGAGATGATTTTATTCTAAAGTTGTTGTTATATAGCATGTGCAAATTCGAGATGAAGATTTCATAATTCTTCATGTGGTATTGTTATCAACGGACTACTTCAGAGGCAAAACAATAGCAACCCAGTGGAAATCTGGATTATTGAAACAGATATATATACGGTCACAAATTAACTTACAGAGAAACTCTTCTTCAAACTACATCAGGTATAGAAAGAACACGCAGGATTATTACATACAGCACATAACATAAACATGGATACACGGAAAAGCAACTCTTCCTCTCGAGTTTCATTTATTAACAGAAATTTAAAAAGAAAAAAAGGTCCCACGTGACAATATGGAAACACTCACGGCACAATCTTGTAAGCTTTGGTATCATTAATCCAACTTATAAATGAATTCTTGGAGTTCCTAAAACCCAAAAACCCATGCTCTTTGGCCTTGTTCATGCTATCCAACGCAACCTCCCCTCCCAATATGATATCCGCAAACCACCAGTCACCAACATCTTTAAGCTTAGTTTGCTGCAAATGATTCTCCCTCACAATCTCTTCCCACACGTGTCCCTTATCCTTCATCATCTCCGACAGCTTCAAATTGAAACCTTCTTGGAATCCATACTCCTCAATCCCAAACCGTTCCGCTAACACTTTCCATAAATGCTTCCACTTGTAAACATCTCCGTTACTGCAGTTAAAGGCCTTATTCCCTACATGAGGGTTCACCGCACCCCAAATATGTTGCTCCGCAATTAAATCAGCATCCGAAGCGGCAGAGTAACACTCCCACGCGGCTTTGGTGCCGGGAAACCACAGGGGAACACCCTCGTGCTTGCAAATTGCAGCGTAAACACAAAGCGTGCCAATGAGGTTCATCATACTGTAAGGAGAGAAACCAAAGATAATTTGTGGTCGGTTAACGAACCACGTGGTCCCTTCCTTCTTCCCAACCTCTTCGAACAATATATCTTCCTGCGTGTAATAGAAATTCGGTCCTTCCAATCGTGGCAAGTCCTCTGTAAAGGGTGGTTCGTGGGGCTTGATCTTACCGAACAGTTCGAACGGCCCAAGGTAGTGCTTGACACCAGTCTGAAGGGACACGTGGCGAAAATTGGGAGCGTTAGGGATAACGGCGCGTAGGACGTTCCTTAACATGGTGCCATTCACCTCGCAGTTTTGGGCCTCCGTGGGCCTGCTGGTCCAGCTAACGTAAAAGATGTGGGTGACGTCGGTTAAACGCGACAGTTTGGATTCGGCGTCGTTTTGGTCTGAGATATCACACTGGATATAGTGAACGGGATGGTTTGCGTTCCAGCTTGGTCGGGTACGGCGAGCCACACCGTAAACTTTCCATGGACCACCAGGTGTGTCGTCCTGAGGAAGAATCTCAGCTAGGCTATTGCCTACTATTCCCGTCACGCCTATAATAAGTGCCACGTTCTGGAAGCTTCGTGATGCTTCTGATTCCTCCAGTTTCGTTGTCTGCAGTACAGGCACAGAGAAATGAGAAAATCAGAAGGAAATGGAAAATTTTGAAAATTAGAAGAAATTGAGTGAAAATGGAGAGTTTTGTGAACTTGCCTTGGTGCTACCAGTTGCTCTAGCCAACCACCAGCTCATTTTTCTGAGATTTAGAGTAATTAATAGAGTATGCGATTAATTTGGTTTTGCAATTAACACAAAAACAAAAAGAACACAGTATTATCCGATCGGTTTGATTTATATTAGTATGTTTCCTTCTTTTAAGTTACTTATTCGTTCATATGTGTATGTGTGTATATATATAGGTATGCATGCAGGGAGGGAAGATGAGTAGTGACAAGAGCAATGACGAATGTAGGTTGCCGCAGTCGGAGAGAGAAGGGAAACTTGATCTGCTCTTTATCTATCACATGACAGGTTCACACCCATGGCATGTTCATCAGTACTGTTACCAATTTACCATTGTATCTGGACAAAGATTTTTTCTAGGGAAAAGATGAACGAATATTCTTTTTGGAATGCATTTTTATTCAAAGAAATAAAGAGACTTAAAACAAAGAAAAAATATAATATGATGAAAAAATAATATATATATATATATATTAAATAAAACATTGATAAAATAGATATAATTTGAACTCTTTATACATGTTTATGACTTTCAGCTCTCATATATTTTTTACTTTTGAAAAATAATATTATTTCTTTTTTCTTATGATTGTCTAAAATAGATATAAAAGAAGATTTTTATTGAAAAGTTCCCTAAACTATTATTAATAAGAATAAAGATCAGAATATATTATATATTTTTTGGGTTGCAGAAATTATGACAGATAAAAAGAAAACATAATAAATATAATAAATGATATTATATGATAGAAAAAAAATAATTTTAATAAAATATTAATTACATGATGATATTATTGAGATGTATAAAATTATAATTGTGTTAGCTGATAGGTATAAAAAATAAAAATATTAAAAATATAAAATATGATATGTAATATAATAATAATAATAATAATAATAATAAACCGATAATGTAAAAAATTAAAAAAATAGATATCTAATTATTTATAAAATTCAAAATTGATGTCTTAAACATGAGAAGTTGATTGCGGCTAGGGTAGATGTTTTGCGTAATAGATGTTGAAGAGATTTGTGAATGCAGTTAAACGAGGAAAAAAAGAGGCATTTATTTTCTAAAGTAAAACTGGTCACTTAACGAAACTATGGACATTTCTTCGCCAAAAAAAATAAATAAAGTCCACTTTTTTTGCCAATTTGGGCTAATTTAGGAGTTAGGAGCGGTATCAACACGAAGCTAAGGGAAATTTTCCAAGCCCCGCCCATTGGAACATTTGCCCTTATCTCATTGCCTCCCTCCTCCACGGGTCAAATCCTGCTTCTCTAGTTTCCTCAATTGCACCATTCTATCCTTAATATGAATCTTGGTTATACTCTTCTTACATATTAATCTTGGTAGCTCCACAGTGTTGTATCTCCTTTTACTTTGAGTGATGAAATATTCTTCTATAGCCACAAAAATAGACTAAATAAAAGAGCAGGTAAAGCTATTAACTATAATTTGATGATACAGGACTGATTGTGATTTGAATTTCGAATATAGTGTGTGACACTGAAGTTGAATTAGACTTGGCAATTAGATGGGCATGGTATGGGCCATTTTTTCCACCCTAGCCCGACCTTCTGCCATAACCCTAAAGTCACATTCAGCTTGTCCTATTCCTTCCCCCACCCACTCCACGCTTATGAATAAAATTTATTAGTAACTCCTTTTTACCTTCCCAATTCAATTTTTTTTTTTTTATGTAGAGTTCTGCATTGTACTTTTTCTTAAGATAATGGAAAATGGGATTGAGTTAATGTCCCTTTCATTTAAAGTTTGGTATTGTTGATTTTGATAAAATTATTTTTGAACATTTGAATGTGGTTATGTGTCTAATAGCTTGTTTGTTTCCAAGCTGGCTCCACATTCCAACCAAGAAAGCTACATCCCTAAAAAAAAAATTCAAAACTTTTTTTTTTCAATTCATACAAAACGGTTAATTGCATATCAATATTGAAATGTACGTTGTTTATTAAAAAAGCGTGAGGATCAATCTAACACAAAAACAAACAAACAGGGGCTCAGTTGTTGTAGTGTGTATTACGCTAGAGGTGTGTACCATGGTGTTGGAGTTGGGAGCTTACAGTAACCCTATATTTGTGATTAGAATTTTTGGTAGGAAAATGCTCTTTAGTACGAAAACATGAGAGACGAAAAGTGCAAATTCATGTGGCAATTATGTCAATTGCCTTAATTCGTTTTCCACCGAAGAATATGGTGATGTTTGGAGTGAACAGATTTTTTAACTGTTCGTCACATGTTCATATTAACAAATTCATGCTAAATAGCAGTTCTCTTTTCGGTGTTTCCATCGACTTGCTCGCTGTCACAAGAAATCTAAGAAGCATGAGTATGAACATAATGAGCACTGCACGAGTCCCTCGCTTACTACGTGTTAGTCTTCAAGTAGTACTACATCGTTGATTATGTTAAAACGATTACTCATGCAAAATTGACATGGGTCTTTTGATTTGTTGATTTTTAGAACAGACTGCATACAGTTGTGTATTGAATAATTTTTTTAACACAAATGTCATAAGGGTTAAAGGTTGTACTTTTTTGGATCGATTAATACATCTTATTGCCAATAGTAGTGAAAATTCATAGTTAATTCCCTTTTTTCCGAGTGTGCAAATTAGTCTCCGTTGGAAGAGTCGAGCCATATTCCAAGAAAGGGATTGAAAAGGAGACACAGCAAATGCATTACCTTTTTTGCTTGGAGACGTCTGTACTTTTTTAATACAAAAAGTTTAGGACGATAAAAGGTCTACCTCAAAGAGGACTTTGTGGTAGCCTGCTTTAAAAAACCTAATCATCAATACCCATAGCTCAACCAACTTATGTAACAGATTACCAAAAGAGAAATTGGACAGCACTTCGTCAGCTTCAAAGTCTTTTGGGGATGAAATAGTTTGAAGGATGCTCACAAACCCCGTCCTCATTATTGGTTGAAATTTATTAAAAATCATGGAATCGTAAGACTCATTGAGGAGTGCAACCCACCTAATTTTGTAAGTCACATTTAAAATTCTGCAAATAAATAGCGAGTATATTAAAAATAATATTGCTAGTATTTCTCAAAATATGTTAGCAAATGTAAAATAAACAATAGCAACCGTATTTCCACCAAAGAAAAATTATCTCCAAATGCAAAGATCCTATAGAGATATTTGAATATCTCAAACATATCCAAAGCATCCATGATTCACATTTCAAAGTTTTCGCAGCACACAAGGGACAAGGGACAGAGACTAATTATGATATCAAATTGCACGAGAAAACTATGTATCCAACGAGAATGAAGGCCATGAAATTTTCTTTTCCAAATAAAGATAAAACATAACGAATAAAGTAGGAAATCTAGGAAAATTTCTAACAACAGTTACAACTAAATATTGATACAAGCTTGTGACAAATTGTCAATATACGTGTCCTTGAAAGCATAAAAATCATAGATCTAGGAATAGTTTAGCTTCTACTTACGCCAGCTACTTGGTTTACATTTCATAATAAAAGCCAGCAATAAACACATTTAAAAGTTCTTCAATCCTATATAGTTTCCTTCGAAGATGGAAGAAATTTGCTTAAGGGTACCACCAGCAATATCAACATTTGAGCCTTTAAACTCAAAGCCAAAACTATTCAGTGATGAAATCTAGGTTATAACTGTGATCTCCAAGCATCATGGTTGAATGCTTTCACAGGAAAAAAAACTCTACAGGAATTATAACTTATAAAATGATCAGCAGATTCCCAATTTTACACTTAAGGAAAGCAAGTGGAAAAAACAAACCTTGATGCAACCATCCACCAAAAACCCAGAGTATAGAAATTCACTTTTTGGGATCCATGACTGATCATTTCTATTTACAAATTTGATGAGGCAATGCCCACAGCAGAAAACTCTTGACAACCCTGCTGCAATCTTACCATTTACCTGCAGTAATATGTCAGACAGTCCACAAAAAGTATAAAAACTAGACATCTAGGCTAATCCAGAAACTTCCTCTTAGCTAAACATCCACTGTCCAGTTAATGTTATTCGTATTGCTTTCATGTGATTTTTGTAGTTGAGCAACTTTGGCATGGTATGCAGCGGCTGCCACAGCAGTCTTCACCCTCTGACCTTGAGGAAGCTCACAGGCTTCACTCATAGAAGCAAACCTTAGCTCAGAGGGAGGAATGAAACAGTCCATGGAAAGGCCAGGGACATTGAAAGCCACCTCCTCAATCGTCCACGCTTCTTCCATCCTGGTTTTAGTGTGACTCATTGCGGTTTCCCCAAACCTGAAAAGTGTCACTACAGAACGACCTGAGTGAGCAATCATTATCCCCTCAACAGGCCTGTAGTCATCAAGAAATGAATTTATCGTGGTCTCCCAATAGACTGCGTCACCACCATTGTTCTGAATGCGGGTCAAATGAGAGTCTTCCAAGTGAACAAGAAGTCCTGTTTTCTGGCTAAAGTATCCAAACAAAACATGCCTTATGATCTCTGCCGGGCCTTCACTCCTAGCTTTTAATGTCGACGGATCTGCACAAAGCTTGAGGATGAAACAGTCCTCTTCATTTATCTTCTTCTCCCCAATGCATCTTGCATTGATAAACATGCTTGCAGTTGTTCTTGGGTCAAGACCCTGCATATGCAAAAAGTGTCAGAAATGTAGAGTGGCACAATGCATAAACCTAGTTAAAATAGATACAACCATGCAGGAACAGAACAAGGCCGGTAGTTTCACCTGAAGGGCACGTCGCAGAGGCCTAACTGGCCCTTTCGCTGCATGTGCACCAAGCCAGGGTGTATGCCGCCACACCAGTCTCCCGTTGCAACCAGCATGCACCTTGCTACCACCAAGAGCAAGCTCCACATACCACATGTCCGGGTTCATCTGCCACAAGACAAACCCACCAGATTCCGCCGCTTTGGAGGAATTCCGACTGCGCGTGACTTTGTTAGCCGTCTCAAACTCGGAGGCTATCATCCTCACTTTCCCCATGGCATAAGCATTGTTGATGGAATTCTGAAGCTTTTGCCCTCCCGAAGCAGCAATGTACTGCTGCAATATATACTGAGCAGAAGAAGTTTCCTGCAACAATACCCAATAAAATACCATCCTACCTTACAATGAAATACAAAAAAAGAAACCACTACAAGATAAATTCTATCTCTCCTTCACACAAATTAAATTCTCCAAATATCACCTAAGAGCCCATGACAGAAAACCACCAACCACTCAAATGCTTAGCATGACATAACATTCACCGATCTTTAACAGCATCTAGACTACAGAACTTAGAATTAAAAAAAAATGAAAAGAAAGGGAAAGAAACAAGTTATGAACCTAAGTGTATTTGATCTGTCAATATAACTAGAGAAAAAAATGGTGAAGAATAATTGAACATGAAAATGAAAAAAAAAGCAAATGCAGAAATTAATGAAGTGAAATAGAGGAACTAACAATGGGAATGTCTTTGATGCTGAGGTGAGGAAAAGGGTCGGTGGTGCAAACATGGACAGGGGCGAGTGGAGCACCCAATACACCGAGCAATAACCTCAGATCGGACTTTTTGCAAGAGGAAGAGGAAGAAGAGGAGGAAGAAGAAACAGAGGGTGCCCTAGCGAGGGGGCCTTTCATCCACTGGCCCCACCTTCCTTCTCCACGTGAAGACTCTTGTCCATCGGTTCCATCAGGACCTTCCTTCAAAGGTGAGAGTGCCTCCGTTGGTCTCAAACTTCCCGATCTCGCAATGAAAAGCTCTGGTGGAGGCGCGTGCTGCTTCCTCCGCCGCCGTAGCAGCGACGACATCGGCGACGCACTCCTTGCCGGACTCTTCGCCCGTGACCTCGCCGGTGACAGCCCCCGAACCACCTCCTCCTTCAGCGCGGAAAAGAACCCTTGCTTCCTCTCCATTTTTACAACTTTGCCACACGCGAGTAAGTGAAGGGAGCACACACACACACACAACTGATTAGAATTTAGAAGAAATGTTGTTTGTTAAAATGAGAGATAGAGAGAGAGAGGCATATCATAAGCAACCGATTCGGACAATATTGCCGCGAGACAAGTAAACTGTGATCTAGTACTGTTGCGCTAGATTGATTCTTACTTACACCACCACAATTTACCTATTTAAACTTTCTTTCTTTCTTTTTTTCTAAATTTTAAAATTAAAATAATTTGCAACTGGTTTTTAATTGGATTAATTTGGAGTTTTTTTATTTGTTGAAAAATTATTTAAAAATAAAATAATTGGCGTCTGGCTTTTTTGGGTGGCTCATGGTTTGAGTATGGATCTGAAGAGGGATGGTGAAGAAAATTAGATTGGGGTATGGGAAGGGGACACCCACTAAACGACGAAACTCGTCAGGTGTGATCTTGATCCTCGCCTCAGAAACAAAACGGTAAATCAAACTCCGAATCGTTTTTCGTCTTGTGAACTGTGACCTGCGACCTGTGAACTGTGGACTGATATGCCAAATTTGTAATGGGGATACTTCAGACTTGCTCCATATCATTTCTTTTTTTCTTTATAATCTATCTATTTTTAATCCCAAACAATTTTACTAAGTTTACACCTTAAATGATTATTATTTTAATATAAATTATTTAGTTTATTTTTAAAAATAAAATATTGAATTTTACAGAAATAAATATTTTCTAAATTATTATTTTAAATTTTTATGTGAACATTAACAAAATTATTTAATTAAATTTTAATATGTATTTTTTCATAAAGTACATTACATTTATTAAATTTAATCAATGAACTATAAACATTTTTAATTTAATTTAATTTTTAATTATTAGTTTAAAATATTTAAATAATTATTCAGGTCAGGTTTTAATTTTATTTTTCATCTAACATTCAATTTTTAGATAATTTATTTATTAATTTTACTAAATATATCTTAATTAATTTATTTTAAATAAAAAAGATTTGATAATTTTAGTGGATGCGTATTGATTGATATGATATGGAGACAGGTCAAATATGGTGAAATGCGCCGTTAGGAAATGGTCAAAACGAAAGTGTTTTATAATAGTATCCTCTCCACTCCCCACCAAGCTAATGAGCAACGAGCATCATCATTTTGGAATACTTTAATCAGTGCAGATCCATGATGAGAGACATCTTCAAAACATCACCAACCTCGGCATGCGCTTTAAAATACATCTATCCATTAGTATCTTTTTTTAATATAAAAAATATGTACCTAGCTTAAATATTTATATCAAATGTTAAAAAAATATATATATTTATATTAATGCACATCTTTTTGTTCTATGCAGTAGTATATTATCTTCAAACCAATGATATTGAATTATTACTAAAAGAAGTGATTGTATTGAATAAAAATATTGCTTATTGTCTGATTTTTTATTTATCGTTTAAGATTATTTCATATATAATAAAAAATTATTAATATTCTCATTCATATTGAAATTATTATAATATTATTTTTTATATTTCAATCCTTTTTTATTAATTTAATTCTCTCATTAATTAATATTCTAATAAAAAGTAAAATAATTAACGAGGGTTACTTAATGCTTTTAATTTTTTCAAGCACAAACCAATTATTTAACATGAAACTTTTCTCACATGTATTGGAGAAGATTAATTTGGACAGTTAGAAAGAGAAACCGAAAGAAAAAGATTCTCATATTTCAATATTCATTTAGAAGTAGTTATATTCTGGATCAGAATTTTGAAAAAATAAAAGAAAATAGATTGAATGGTAAGGTGGTGTGGGGATAATCTAAAAACCATGTAATAATATACTTACATATAATCAGTGAATTTGAGAGAAACTAACAAAATGATTATTCGCAGTAAGTGTTGCTCTCCAAAAAAAAAATTATAACTTTATTTATTTTATTTTTTTGGTTAGCAATATTCATACCTTTATTTGTGTCCTACCTCTACTTATATGGGGTATTCCACTTCACTTTTCAGATTATTAATTACTTGAGTGGACACATACTTAATTTCACAGTCTGTAATTGTCAATAGCAGTACAACGGAATTTAGCAATTGTATATATCTTAATCATGAGAATATGAATCTTCCTGAAATATGTATGTTTATAGGCTGGGAGTTCTGCAAGACCCATAATAAAGAAGATTCAAGATAGGACACATACACACACACACACACATAAATTTAACTTCAAGTTCACTTTAAAATCAGCTTGCGTCGCAAAACTTGGCCATTCAATAATACAGTACTGCGTACTTGGCCATTGAAAACATGGTTCACCAATTCAATCAATATTCTAAAAAGGGTATATGAATAATAAACACAAAATGTTTATTCAATGTGTTTTGCATGTGCTGGAAACCCGAGATTAATTAATTAAGAAGTTTTAGATGTTGCAATGTTCAAAACTAAAATTTCTTGAACATTTTTGTGTTTGACGGTACACGGGCTTTTCATAAAACAAACAAGAAAAATATAAACATGAACAGGTTTTCTTTTTCCAAAACCTCTGGATATCATAAGTGGCAACAAAAATTAAAATGAACAAATAAATGACATTATCATTGAAAGATGAAGGATCACATTGCTCATCTCTTAGTCAGCCCTTATTGACTTTCATATTATATAGTTGAGTTTAATTTTATGAAAGGAATCTTATAGATTTGTCTTGTCCCAACCCAGCCTACAATTATTTTACATGGATCGAGACTAGTTTAAAGTTTTAGAAGTAAGATCCCCATATAATTTAGGATTGTTATTGGAACACTCCTATCCCAATGTAAATTAACATAATATTAAAAATTATACTTTCTTATAATTTATAATAATTAATCAAATCTATTTTCTTAAATTGATAAATGTTACCCAACACATTAATATATTTATATTGACATATTTTTAATATATATATATATATATATATTTTTTCTCGTGAAACAACCCGTATCTTTCTTTCACCTCAATTTTAATAACTTAATTATACATAATAACTAAATTATACCTTTTGTCAAAATATTGGATAGACCTAATTCTAACTCGATCATTAATTGGGACATAATTAAGCATAATTAGAGTTTACAAAATTACCCCAATTAAAATATCATATTGAACCCATTTCAAAGGTATATTTAATTAAACCCGAGAAAACTTGTCTTCTTCGTGTTTGTCATTTTATGTTGCTCAAAAACATCCTTTATAAATTTTATATACACAATTCACATCCAAAAAATGAAAATCTTCAACACTATTTACATGGAAAATATTATGAAAGGATTATATGTTTGATTTAATTTATCTTGGAAAAATGGTTATTATATTTAAAAACAATAAAAAAAATAATCATTTTTTAAAATTTAATCATTCCTAAATAAACACATAAACTTATCATGTGAAATTAATTTAGAGACCTTAATTAACTTTTAAATGTTACATGAAATCAAATATTATTGACATATAATTATTAACCTCACCACATAAATTTTAAAGGTATCATCAATTGATATTAGATATTAAATTAATAGATTTACATGATTTGAATATTAGTAAATATTTGTTTATATTTTAAATAATATATTATATATTAAAATAAAAATAGTATAATAAATATTAATTAATTTTTTTATAAAATTTTAATAAATATAATTTTTTTAAAAAAATTAATTCAATCATTAAATTATCTAAATATGTATAATAATATAAATTTATAAATTTAACATCTAATATTAATAAATTTTGTTCCTAATATTTATTTACCATAAATTACTTGAGATCCTTGACATCAATCAATGAATATGTCACTCAATGTAGATAACGATTTAAAACTGTTTTTGGAATGCAATTTGGCTTGGATGGTGCTTGGAACTGGGAAGTGATTAATTAATTAATTTATATATATATATATATATATATATATATATATATATATATATATATATATATATATATATATATATATGGTGCCCATTCCGAAAGCATGATATCCCACAATTATAATTATTACTATGCAAAGGCGCTCCAATTTTCCATTCAAACTGCATCAAAGTCAAGTATCCATCACCCATTCACCAACTGCTTCGGAATTTTATAGTTGATAGGTATGGTAGGTCGCTGAGCTATTTGAAGAAAACTAAAATGCAAGTTAAATTTCCTTATCTTCATACAACCTTTTTTTTTTTCAGCTTTCATAATAGTAAACGGTCACCCAAAATATTGGACCATTGGATTTGATTGGTATTAATAATTAGCAAGTTGCCGCCACGAGGATATAAAAATGAGTAATGAGCTTCTAACTATCCAATTTTGATACGACAATAACTTGGTGTAAGGTCAATTCCATTTTTATAAAAAAAGATAAACTTTTTTATGCGAGTAGACATACATAGATGTATGAGTCTATTAGAACAGAATATTATTAGATAATTTTATGATGAATAATGGTAATTATATATCTATATAATATATTATATTTTTTATTCTATTGAATATACTTTAAACAAGATATATAATAAATGTTTATGTTTTGATGATTGATTAAAGAAAGAGGAAAAAAATGAAATATTGTTAGAGTGCAAAGGTGGGAGTGGGGTCTTAAGGGAAAACAAGGTGTAGAAGGAGTGAGTCACTTTTGACGAACCAAGTTAGCATTTAGGGAAAAGGACGTGCACTTGACACCAGCCACTACTAACAAGCTTTTGCTTTTTCCCAAGCACTTCTCTTAATCACGTCGCTCATCACGGGGAATGGTACGGGTACCCTTATTTTCCGTTGTCGTTTTATAACAATTTTCATTACAAACTACTGAGTATCAGAATCCTTTTTTGTTTTCCTCACCCCCAACCCTTACCTGCCATATTCGGTGCTCAACAAACCCTGATTTTATCTTATCTCTATTCTCTGCCGTATTTTTTCACTTGAAAATATATTATTTTATTTATAATGTACAAAAACAAACTGCCATATATTATAAAACAATATTCAAAAAGTAAATTGTTCCCACTAATATTATGAATTTTGGATATAAAAGAAAGTAACTCGGAGAGATTTTGAATAATGATTAACTTACGAAAATATCTTATACTCGTTTATATATCAAATTTAATAATTGATAAATGTTTTATTTAAAAATATAAAAATATTTTATGTGATCGTAAATATAATATATTTTTTTATAATGGATGACAATTATTTGTTAGCTTTATATGTTGTGATGTGTTAATAAAAGATAAAATTCTATGTCCTATTTATATTAATAATTCTTTTTCACCAGTTAAAGGGGCTTCCAAGCTCAAAAGAAACAAAACAGTCGCAGAAACATTTCAGAAAATAAGATACCATTTAATTAGTGAATTCTTTTTAATTTTAATAATAAAATATTAATATTTTTTTTATTTTATATCTTAAATTTAATATAAAAATTATTTTTATTGTTTTATATATAAAATTTTGAAAACAAAATAATAAATTCATAAATAAAAATAAAAATAAAATATTCTTCGAAAACCAAACATCCGTCTTAATGTTTTGTTTTGATAAACTCAAATATAGGAAGACAAAAATAGAAGAAAAAATAAGTAAAAATAGAATACAAAATAAGTTGTTTAGTAGATAAAAATAGAAAAAAAAAACAAATATTTTATAAGTTTTTTTAGATAATAAAAAAGAGATTTAAAAAATATATTAATAGTATAAATTTTAAAAAATTAAATTTTTATTAATATAATATATTTAAAAAATATATTTAATTAATTTTAAAAAAATAAAAAAATAAAACCTCCTCCAACCCATTTTCATGCCTACAAAGAAGAGAAAATTTTTTCATAAATTCCACAAACTTTATTTGTATCATTTCATATAAACGCAACCATATAAAAAAAATATATAAATCCAATTATAGAGAAACTTTTTTCACTCTTTCAATTCCACCAAACCGCAAATGTCTTCTCTTAGAAAAGAGACTAAGTTGGTGGGTGCTATATTTGTATTAACAATTCTAACAAAATAAAAAAATTATCAGATAATAAAGAAATAAGAAAATAGAAAATATATCCTTAAGAGATAATTCAAAATATTTTAAAATATAACCAAGATCTTAATAATTATTTATTTTTATATATTAAATTAAAATCACTATTTTAAAATTAAAATATTTGTAGGATTTTTTATATTAAATATTTAATTTTTTAAATACTATTTAATTTAAAATTTAAAAATAAATATGTTATACTAAATTTAAAGATGTAGTTTTCTAAATAAACTATATCTTAAGTTTATTATAATTTGAATCAATCTTAATTTAAATTTAATTTATAAATTTTTATACATTAAATTAATAAAAATTTATTTTATGATATTAATAAATTATTGTTTAATTTTAAAAGTTTCATTCTTTAATTTTCTATTATTATAATATGCTAGTTATTATTAATAATAAAATTATTGACCCATAATAAAATATATATTCATTTTAAATTTTTATTTAATTTAAAAAATATTAGTACAATACAGCATCAATGCACCAAAGTTGCTTACATCTAAATATAAAGTGTCACTAGAAGGGTAAGGATCAAACAGCATCCACGATGAAACCACACAGCATCTAGAGA
Source organism: Canavalia gladiata (assembly GCA_037954105.1). Taxonomy (NCBI): domain Eukaryota; kingdom Viridiplantae; phylum Streptophyta; class Magnoliopsida; order Fabales; family Fabaceae; genus Canavalia; species Canavalia gladiata. Next base: position 46,158,773 of record CM075664.1, read on the forward strand.
CAAAGGGCCCAAATTGCATTTGGGTCGACGAAACTGCAGTGCTGCGTTTGAGGCAACACGACGAAACAAGGATTAAATTACATATAAGATGAAATCATTTGCAATTGAGTCAATATTAAGAAGCCAATTCCTTGGTTTGGATCATGTAGCACTGATAGGAAAATAGCGGTTGAAATCTTCGTCTGTTTCTATAGTTTTGACGGTAAGTGAAGTGACAAAAAGTACTTACAATTACCGTACAGATTTCAGTTCTAATTTCAATAAGAAATAGGAAAGAGAAAAAAAAAAGTATGAGATGTGATGGAAAAATATAAAATAATATAATTATATAAATTGTAATATAAAATCGTTGTTTTAAAAATAACACATCTCTTTTGAAATCTAATTACCTTTTGTTGGGATGTCTGATTCTGTGTATATCTTAATCAAGAATTTTAATTATGGCTAGAGTCGCATTATGATTGCAAATGCAATTTTACTGTGATTGTTTTGCAGTATTATGTGGCCATAATATAATCAACAAATATGACATGATGCAGTTGCAGCAATATATTGCAATCCTATCACATTGTTAAGTGTTTAATAGTAGATTAGTAGTTAGTTTTTTATTTATTATTTGTTTATTTATTTTCAATATTATTGGAATTATAAATTTTTAATTTAAAATTTTTATTATTTTCAAGAACCTTGCTTGTCTATAAACCTATAATTCATAATTATATAAAGACTAGAAACACTTGTATTTCAAAAAATGTGTAAATTAAAACTTTTGAAATACAAACTTTTTTAACTTAAGAAACTATGTAGGAATCTTTTATAAAGAAGTAACTTGAAGTAATTTTTTAATTAAAGTTTGATTTGTAATAAAACTACAGAAAATGCAATAAATAATACCAATTTAATGTAATATACTAATTTATATAAACTAGGATTAAAATGTGAGAGATAAATGACGGAGAAATGGTGCATTTTATTACAAGGAAATAAAATAATATGGATTAATTTTTTTAAAATTTTTTAAAAATAATCAAATTTTTATTTTCTCTATCAGCTTTAAAAATTTTGGTTTAAATCTTTTATTTTCTTAAATAAATTGATTATGTTTACTGATGTTAACTTTAGATCAACCATTATAAAAAATTTAATTATTTTTTAAATTATTTTAATTATAATTTATTTATGATTAATCTATTTTAGTTTAATATAACTATGATTAATGTTATAGATCATAATTAAAATATTTTAAACAATAAAAAATTTATATCAAATATTTTAAAATTAAAAAATTAAAATTAAAATTTAATTATTGTAAAATAATTAAAATATGACAATATACGACACAACAATTTAATTCAAGTGGGGAAATTATAGGTGAATGGGTTGGGCCCTTTGGTTATAATTACATAATAGGTCAAGATTTTAGAATTTAGAGTATTGTTTTTATTTACCCTCTCTTTTCATTATTGGCACGGGGATAGTGGACCCTTTCGGCCCTCCTTTGCTTCGTTAATCCAATCATCTCTTTATTTTTGCATACTTGGGTTCTCAATAACGATAAATATCAATTTCATCCAAAAAAAAGAATAGATATAAAAAATATACTTGATGGATCATAAATGCCCTCTATAATTATTCAATCAAGATATTTTGTGTGCGAAACTACATTTATTTAGCCGAAAAATATGAATGGTTGAGTAAAAGGAATACATATTTTAAGCAAAGCTTACTTAAAATATCAGGAATCTACATTATAAAATCTTCATTTCAAGGAAGAATGTACCTTACAATTACTTATGACCTAAAATTGTATCGTCAATTCAATATCCCCGAGAAAATAAGATTGAATAATTAACTTTGCAAACTCAGACATCTTTCAATGTACATGGCTTGATTGATTTGGCAGTCTAATAAAGATATTCTCTTGGATTTATTTTATTTTATTTTCGGATTGAAGACCTATTGCATATGGACATACTTCATATGAAAGTAACCTCATCCACACAAAAAGAACAAACAAAATCTACTTGCAAAGAGGATGAAGCTGGCAAATCACAAAAGAAAAAGAAAAAGAAAGGTAAGAAATTAAAAAAATAAAAAGGAAAAGTTGAATTACGAACGAATAAAGAGTCCTATAATGATTAAATTTAGACCTGGAATTAATGGATGCGTGCTGCTTCAATTTATTTCTATATAGTTTATTCGTGCTGCTTCAATTTATTTCTATATAGTTTATTTCACGCATCACGTAGGTACAATTATCAAAATATTTTTTTTACTTTTAATTTTTTTTATTTATCATTATTTTTTAATTTTTATTTTAAAATTTTAAGATAATATTCATTATAATTTTTTCCACTATACTTAATTTTTATTTATTATTATTTTAAAATATGATTTCTTTTTAATTAACACTTCAAAATTTTATAATAATATTTTTATCAGTATATTAGATAGTAATTGATGAAAAAAATTAAAAATATAATAAATATGATGATATTAATGACTTTTTAAAATTTTTGTGCAATAATCTTAAGTGATATATATATATATATATATATATATATATATAAAGGATCAAATTATTTTTAAAATAATTTTGTTTAAAATTATTTCGTTTAATAACTTTTATATATAATTATATTTTATCAATTCAATCGTTGAATTATATTATATAGATTATTCTTGCAAATTTTTATAAATTTTAAAAAATATTTAATATTTTATTAAATAAATTTAAATTAACAGATAATATAAAAGATATATTATCCGTTAATTTGAATTTATTTTTTAAGATATTAAATATTTTTTAAATTTTGTAAAAATAATCTATATAATATAATTTATTTATTCAACTGATAAAATATAATTATATATAAAAGTTATTAAGTAGAATAACTTTAAACAAAGTTAATATATATATATATATATATATATATATATATATATATATAAAGGAATTGTCATTAGATCAAACTAAAGCTTCGCTGATCGAGAGAGTAAATGAGACAAGTGGATGAAAGCCAGACACATAAGAATAAGAAAGGAAAACTTAGGCCATGTAATTAATTAAGCAATATTTTAAGTTTGAGTTTCCTATATTAAAAAAAAATTGTTGAGTAAACTAATCTCGTATAATATAGATGTTCTTAATTTGAATTGTGTCTTTTGTGAAGGATACATTGAAAAATAATAATAAACTAAAGTGTTTTAACTAAATATATAAAGACTAAAAAATAATATAGAAACTAAAACTAATGAAAATTATAGAGATTAAAATCCATTTTAAACTTATATTTTAATTATCTTCCAGGGTTTTTGCGTGTTGAAAGGGATAAAATCATCATGGAAGTAGTTTTGGACCAATATTAATAATGGAATAACCGAAATAAGCCTCAGGGAATGAAACTGTCTCCCTAAAATAAAACAAATCAAAGTTCAAATTGAGCCCATATTAGACGGATAGGCCTAATGCAAAGAGTATTTGAACTCTTAAATGTTTTTTATTGGTGAGACGCAAACAATTTTTGATTAAAGCCCCCAAGTTAGCTACATTACAACTATGACCAAAAATAAAAGGTTCATCAAAACTAGGCATAGTCCTAATTAATTTCACGGCCAAAACTTTTGATATCCCTTTCGACTTTCCTTATCCTTTTTTCTTTTAAAAAAATTATACAAAAAATATTCTTAAATATTATTAATGTATTTTGCAAATAAAGTTTCAGAATTTTATTTATGGAAATAAATTATAAAAATTTATTTATGGAAATACCATAATTTCAAGTTTTAAATTTTGAAAATATATTTTCAGAATATTATTAATGTATTTCAAAAATAAATTTTTAAATTTGTATTTATAAAAATTAATTTCCAAAATTTAAATTTTGAATTTCAAAAATATATTTCTGAAACGTTGTGAATACATTACATTATTATTGTATTCTAGAATGTTAATAATGAATTTTCAAAATAATGTGATTTGAAAGTATATTTTTAAAATTTTATTAATGTATTTTAAAAATATATTTTTAAAGATCATTTGATCATTGGTGGAGGAAGTAATTTGGGACGAAAAAGCAATTCACTAATTTCATTGAGATCAATCAAAACAGGCCTAGTGTTTAGCCCACTCTATAAGTTCACTGTTAATTAAAGGAGTTGTTTTTTACACCTTCTCAGATTGCTTTTTGCACCCCTTTTGTGTAAAAAAACAAAATTATCTCAAATTTAGTTTCCGGAAATGTAAATTCGGAAGATTTGAACTTCTTTCTGGAAAGGTGTATCCGGAATGAAAATATGAATTTTTGAAATGTTACGTGAAAGAAGTGTGAATATATATTCCGAAAATATGTTCCCGTAATACAATGAATAAATTTTCGGATGTTCCGGAAACACGTTTCCGTAATGCAATAACCGTAAAACAATGAATAAATTTTTGGATGTTCCGGAAACACGTTTCCATAATGCAATGACCGTAACGCAATGAATAAATTTTCGGATGTTCCGGAAACATGTTTCTGTAATGCAATAAATATATTTCCGGACATGTGTATCCGGAAGATCTTTTTTAAAATGAATTTAATTATTCTCTGGATAAGTATTTCCGGAAGTTTAATAAATCTATTCCGGAGAAGCATTTCCGGAAGTTCAATTCATTCCGAAAATTTATTTTCGAAAACTTATTAAATTCAGTTTGAATAATAAAAATGAAGGACAATTTTAGTATTTAATTTTACAAAAAATGAAAGAAAGTGTAAAAAGTAAAAATGAGGTGGAAAAAGCAACTCCCATTAATTAATTGGTTGAAGATTTCAGTGTTGTTGACAAAAAAATTGTCACAAGTACAAACACTCCTATGAGGAGCCCTAAATAGTAAACTGATACCGATATCATGATTTTGAGTTAATCCCTTCTAATATATTATATATTAATGAGTCATTCATGAGTGATAATATAAGCTCTCCCATTTTTATAAAGATAAGTTAATGTAGAGGAAATGTTATCTCCTTCTAAGATCAAGAATTGAATTATTTTTTCATTTTTACTTGATTTTAAAATGAAAAGACTATCTTTCTCTCAAACTTTTCCTTATCTTTCTTTTCTTTTTATTTGAAAATTAACAGATATATAGCTTATAAGAACTCCGCTGAAGTAAAGAAAACTTTTAAACAAATCAGTATTTTAAGAAGAAAAATGTGAGTTTAAAAGAGAAAGATGTCAACATACCTCAAATGTTTTTTTTATACTCTAAAAATACTCACATTTTTTATTGACAATGACTATGTATTTGTTTGTAAACACATTTTTTATTGAGCAGGCAAAAATCGATTTTGCATCAACCTATACAAACATTAAACGGCATCGATTTTTTTTACGATATCGGAAACCTGAATTAGGTTGATGGTGAATGGAGAAGCAAACTTACGCTATATCTGAAAAGAAAGACTAATTTTTTATTTATTAATTAAGTGTATAGATCAGTTAGAATCAATTTATATTATTTGTTAGCCAATATTGGAGTAATCGGTTTTTATATATACACAGAGAGAGACCTATAAACTAGTTTATCAACATTTTCTTTAAATCGTTTGGGACTTGATCCCTATAGTGCCGATCACAATTGTAAAAAAATTATATTTTTTTGCCAAATTGATAAATGAATAGTATCAATTTTAATAATTAATTAATTTTTAATAAATTTAAATCTGATAAAAATTATTTATCAAAAGATATTTATTAAAAATTTATAATAATCAATGGTATAATTATATTATCTATATCTATATATATAAAACTATTCTGTAGAGGTTAAAAGTGTGATTAAATAAAATTATTATTTTACATGTATTTGTTTGCATTAATGTCAATTTTAACGGTTAATATATATATAGTATAATATTAATAAATTTAAAAAGTAAATCATGTTACCATTATGTAGCCGTTTTTCAATATTATTTCATTGTAAAAAGAAGAACCAAATGCTTAAAAGATTGTTGACAATTAACAAAAACAAAATCCAATAATTGGTTATTGAAATTTTTTTGTAAATAATATGATTTTATCCAAGAGAAAAGATGATTTTAGTGGTAATACAACACTTAAAAGGTAAATCATGAAGTAAAAATTACAAAAAAAATAAATTAAACATAAGCTACTCTTCCATCATATTATAAAATCATATATATATATATATATATATATATATATATATATATATATATATCTTTAATGTCTCTTAAAGCTTTAAAAAAAATAAAAAGACCTAACACAAATTATTATTTATAAATTACTTAAAGTAATTATATCTAAATTCATGATTCGCTGTAAAAGAATTTTTTGACATGCTGCAAGACAACATTTAACTTTTTTGGAATAACAATTAACTATGCTTTCTTTTCATACTTTTAGTGGTTACCTGTATTAACTTGAAAGTATTCAAATGGGTGTCTATCATACTTGTTGTCACAACAACAACCTTTTCCATGCTATGACACAAGCATAGTATTTCTTCTTACATTAGCAGGAGTTATGAATATTGAGACAACCTCAATTTAAGGTCTCTCTGAGAGCATAAATGATGCTAATTGATAATTATATATACTATTGATCCTTAGTTCTTTAGTGAAGAAGTTTACCTACTAACCGAAGCCTCTTTAACAGAAAGTTTAGTGACAAGGTTTCCTCTGCCAACCCTATCCTAAACATGAAGGAAAAAATAGATAGGTTAACGTTAGAAATCAACATAGAAATACTCTACAGACTCTAAAAGTAATAACTATTAAGAAAATTACGTTCAACAATAAAGCAAATACAAACAAAGGGTTAGATAGTAAATTTCTAAAAACTACCGAAGCTAAAACCAAATATGAAAACAAGATACATTGTAGATAATTTTAACTGTTTAGAGATATTACCCAAATACAAGCAAGCGTATATGTGAACCAAATGAATCTAGTGAGAGAAATGAACTATTGGGGTGTGATAAATGGTAATTATAAGAAACATTTAAAACTAAGAGAGCAATGAAGAATATGCCTAAAAAACGAGATTCAAATACCAATTAAGAGAAACGATGCAAAATATTTCGAGAAGATGCGATTCAAATATCGACTATGGAAAGAATAATATTCCTCTGAACACACAATCAAATATCGATTTATATCTCATGGATTTCATTTTGTGAAAATTGTATACTTTGTGATGCGATTGAAGTTGAATACATTTGTAAAAACTATGTTCAAAATCGTATTCAATAAATCCAGTTTCTCTGCTCAGATTTAATACGAAAATAATCGTCTTCGATGTACTAAATAAAAATGAATAGAAACTTTAAGAAGTAAGTGTGTTAGAGAATCATAAAAAACTCTAAAAAGAGAAAGATGGATTCGAGCCTAAAAAAGAAAATTGTACTACGAATTGGAGCAAGCAACATAATGTTAGAAGAGAATGAGAGAAGCAAGACCAATAAAAAGTGTGAAGTTGTAGAACTAAAAGTTTCACGAGGATAGGTTGGGAAGGGGTACATAAAACATGGGAGTATGCATAAATTAACTACCTTTATGGGATAGGAATAAGGTAAAACATGCTTTAAATCGTATATTTTTAAAATTGACATTAAATATTAATAAATTCTACTAAGACATTTTAGTTATTGATAATTGAGTAAACTTATATTAACTTTAGAACATTCGTTTATTTTGATATGAATTATAAAAAATAATTCATATGACATGACTCAATCACTTTTTTTTTTCAGAAACATTAGTTTATTTTTTGCGTCTATTAATACAATCGCTAGGAATAAACCAATAAAAAATAAGCAAGTGTTATATTGATTAAATTCAAATTTATAAAAATTACCTTAAAGAACTATTTCTTAAAAAAACTATAGTAAAATATTTATAATATATACTATAATTTATTTTTTATTGAATAAAATTTATATTAACAAAGAATTTTAATTTTTTAAAATAAATTATAAAAATATTGTACTTATTTTCTAAAATATATTTTAAATTTTAATTATAATTAATTTTAAAAAAATTATTGCAATTTTAATATTATTTTTTCAACATTATTTTGTATATAAAATAAAAAAGTTTTAATTTGTGAATAATATTATTAATATTATTTTATGTTTATATTAAAAATTTGAAAGAATTAATTAAAAAATTTATAAAAATATATTTAACTTTTATAAAAGGAATAATTTGGTCGGTTCAACCAAAAGAAGAAATTGTTAAATTTTATTATTTATTGAAATTGTACTATAAATTTATTAAGTAAAGGGACCTACATGCAACTTTATAAATGACATCTGTAATTTCATATGTGATTGAATATGACTGTGAAATTATGATCTTAACCGTTATTAAAATCTTAAAATATTCAATAGCTATTTAAATTATTTTTTACTTCCTCGTATTAGTTAAAATATAAGTTTATATTTACTCATTTTATTTAGAATTTAATTTCATATAATGTTAGTATAAATTTGTTTACATTATTAATGGATTAAAAATATGAATTTTAGAATTTGTTTGAAGATTATGATAAGATGATAGGATATGATAATTTCTCTTATTCCTAAAGAAATGTTTCACATGTGTTAAAAATCATCAGGTTGAATTTATATGAAGAAATAAAAAGAAAGACAAATTGGTTATTTGAAATTATTATTTTTAACAGATAATAAAAGAAATATCTTAACTACTATCAAGTTTGCTTTTTGTTAAACGTGATTTTAGTAAATCTTATTATGTTTGTCTGGTATGAATTAAAATTGATTTTATCTTTAAATTTAAATTTGAGTAAAATGTTAAATTATAACTTTTGTGTTGATTCAAAAAGATTACATTAAATTTTACTATAAATTTACTTTTAAAAAACTCAGCATAAATTATATTATTTTAAATTTAATTTTATGGATGATAAAAAAGAGCATCTTAACTATTTTTAAGTTCAACAGTATGTATAGATTCACATGGAGTTCCTCTAAACTTAAGTTTGTTTTTGTCAAGAAGATTTTAGTGAATTTTGTTATGTTTATATGCAATAAATCAAAATTAATTTTATCTCTAAATTTACGTTTGAGTAAATACGATAAATTATAACTTTTATATTAACTTGAAAAATTATATTAATTTTTCTACAAACTTTCATTTAAGAAAATAATTTTTAACAAAAAACATATTATTTTAAATTTAAATCAATTTAATAAATATAAATTTGCAAATGATTCAAATACACGCTGAGATTTAACTTAGAATCACCAAATATTTCGTTAAAAAATTAACATGAAAATTATATTTTATTAAAATTATAGCAAAAATATATGAATAATATTTTTAATAAAAAAATTATTTTAAAATGTTCAATTATTGCTTAAAAATACTGATTACTATTGGGAAATATTTTGTAGGTGTACTTTTTGGGTGTTTATATTTTAAGAAGAATAAAAAAGAAATAAAAAATAAAATAGATTAAATAAATGATAATATTATGACATATATAAAAAATAGAGTTATGATTGTATAAAAAGCAGGAAGGTGGATTTGGGGATGGGTGATAATATGATATAGATAGGAGAGGGGGAAATGAATTTGGCACCGACACATCACGTGAAATTGGTGATTCAATGGGCAACACAATCACAATGTACAAAGCCACCATCCCCTTTCATTTCTATGACAATTGAGATTCCAGAGACTTGAAAGGAAGAAAGTGATCCATATCATGCCATGCCCTACCACTATTACTACACCTTACAACTAGCCTAGGTGTCACTCTGCCAGATACTAATTTTGGGGTGGCTTATTCTACATTTACCAGCAGATAAATTACTAAATATGTGTCTTACAAATTAAATAAAAAAAAGGGTTTTATAAGGGGTTATGAGTGAAAGAAGAAAAAGAAAATTATGGAAAGTGAAATGAACTAAGGATGTATCTGTTGATTAAAAATTAAACTTCTTTCTTTTAATATGTGTTTGGATTTGTGCCTATTTTTATTGGATTCACATATGAATGAACGACGATGAGAATAGTTTTCTTTTTTAATTTGAACGTAAACGTTACCTATTTAGATGCCAAACCAAACATGTAATTACACTATTTTCCTTTTATCTTTGTTTCCTCTATGAATATACATAAATTCCTTAAAGATGTGAACCCATTTTCATCTCAATTTAACAAAAAGCAGTAAAATTAAAGAATATCATGACTTCTAGCTTGATCCACATGATTAACTGGAATAAACGGTATTAATTATAAAAAGGTTTTTGAAGTTTATTGCTTGGGAATTTTTGTAGATAACGTTGCAATTGTTGAAGGAAAAGTTGCACAAGTCATGGGTGATATTGAATCATAGAAGACTATGAGATTCAAATAGGACAAATGACATTTACTCCTAAATAGGAAGGGCTATTATATTGTGATAAGGGAAGAGAGAGAGAGAATGGAGGAGGTAGGGACCAAAGTAGAAGCCACGTAAACAAAGTTATAGTAGTGGTGTTTGTTGGAAGAGAGAACAACTCATAGTATGCAATGAATAGGGGAAATATGCAACGTCCATGTCCATAATATATATAGGGGACAAGTGACAATTTATATTTAGAGATTAATAAAGCCAAAAGGTACGCGGCTTGCGCACAATATACCAAAACCGAAACCACTAGCCAGCTGTCTCTTTGCTTGCAACCTCCATCCTTAGCAATTTAACGGAGCAAAGTAGTAATAAATTCTCATTGTTAACACTTTCCTACCCTTTCACCTACCATTCATTTTGTTACTATAAATAACACTTCCTCACACTCCCACAACATATCCTAAATTAGCTTCACCATTCACACCCTTCCTCTGTTTCACTCACTGCTTCTCCAATTAATTACCATAATCCCTCCTTCATCACAATCACATCTAGATATACTTCTCCTCCCTCTGTTCTCTATTCTACACTGTGAAACCAAGATGAAGTTAGCATTTTCAGCTCTGTTACTTATGTTCCTTGTCCTCAGCTCCTCTTTGTTCCAAGTCTCAATGGCTGGCTCTGGTATGCCCTAAGCCCTAACCCCTTCCCAGTTAGTACTAGTATTAAACACTTAATACTTTGTACCCTTCATTTTATATGTTTTATTTCACTCAACTATCGTACTTCTTGGTAACATATTTCTATATATACTACTTTATTTGTTATAATTTTGTTAATGTATTCCTCTCAAAGAGAATACTTTTGTTGGAAGAAAGTAAATATTTAGGAGTGAAACATCATGAAATTAATTTTTTTAAAGTTTAATCATGAAATTGATTAACAATTTTATTTTTAAATAAAATTTATTTTTTAAGATTAATTTAACCGATTTTAAATATTTTAAAAAATAAAATAATAATTTACTCAAATATTCATTATTCCTTTATATTGTAACACAACAAATTTGATTTTTTAATAAGATGTAGTGAATTTTAGATATATAGAATGGAACTTGAAGGTTAATATATTAACAATATTTGTAATTTTGATATTGACTTAAGACTAATGTGTAGTATGCGAATAATGGAAACAGATATGTGCTCGTCGAAGTGCGCGCAGAGATGCGCAAAAGCTGGGATGAAAGACAGATGCATGAGGTTCTGTGGGATATGCTGCAGCAAATGTAAGTGTGTGCCATCTGGGACTTATGGCAACAAGCACGAGTGTCCTTGCTATAGGGACTTGAAGAATTCCAAAGGAAGGTCCAAATGTCCTTAATACTCAAACTTTGAACCTTTTATTCACTCATTACCCTGCATGCATCTCCACCGTGGACCCTTTGTTAGTTATTAAGTTTTGTTATATAGAGAGAACCAATTTGGTCATAGTTGTTGAATCGGGTGTGTGCTGTGTAGAGAGTGGGAATAAACCAGGGTCCTCCTTGTACTTTTTTAACTTGTTCTGTCTTAATTTGGTTCTGTGGTTACTTAATAAAAGTCACACTTTGATTCTTAATATCGTATTTGTTTTTAAATTAAATTATGAACTTCATCTCTTAATTTGTCAGGATTTTTTTTTTTTCAGCTTAAACATTCTACTAGTTATTGTTTCCGTTTGCATATGTTTACTTAAGTTGGTATTCTTTCATTTTTCTTTATTTGTCATCTTAAAAAATTAAGATAATATTTTATTATATTCTTATTATTCATACAAAATAAATCGAAGATATAATAGAAAGTTATATAATTTTTAATATAAATAAAAATAATAATTTATTTAAATAACTTTAAATGATAGGTAAAAAATTATAGACAGAATATTATTTTTAAATATATATATATATATAATATCTTAATTATAGTAATTAATTTTTAAATATATTTAAGCTAGGTAAAAATAATCCCTTGATAATTATCATTTTTATTTTATACAAGAAACTATGAAAAATATACGTTTATTTAACTAATAATTTTTGAAATATTTATTACTACAAGATTTATTTTAATAAAATATTTACATATTTTTTTACAAAATGAAATGTTTAGTCATATTATAATTATTTTTATAATATATCAATTATTTTTATTAATTAAGATAATTAAGACTTTGTTACATGATTATAATAAAATAAAATAAATATAAGAATAAGATAAAGATGGGATAAAAATAAATAATAATTTTGAAAAATTTTGTTTTGTTTTATTTTATATTTAAGATAAATTAATATAGTATAATAAAATATAAACTGGTAAATATATATAATATGATAAAATTAAATAATAAATTGAATAATATTATTTTATATTTAATATAAATTAATATAATAATATAATAAAATATAAATTGGTTAGGTTATTAGTTGAGACAATTCAAAAAATTGACAAAATAGAAAACCGATAAGAATCGATGAAAATTGATGTTAAAATTTGGATTAAACTAGTTTTACCATTTTTTATTTTTTATTTTTTATTTTTTAAAATATATAAATATTTATATATAAATTATTATTATTTAATTATTTATTAAAAATTTTCTTATATTATATTTAATAAAAAAATTATATCAATTTAAAATATTAGTTAACTTAAATTTTTATAATTGTATATTAATTTATTATTTACTATATCGTATAATATTAAAATATATTTATTTTATTATCGGTTGAATTTTAATTTAACTACAATGAAATTATTAAATCACAATACAGTTTTAAAAATTGATGAGGATCCATCACAGTATTAGATAAGCGTAAAGGCACAGTAGTATTTAACTGTAATAAAACTACAAAATATATAATAAAAACTGACATATTAAATAATTAATGAATATTAACATTAAAAATTATATTTAAATGCACACCAGGATATCATTTTAAAGGCATAAAATACTTTAATATAACAGTGTCATGAAATAAATTTTATGAAAGTTATACAAATGATAATGAATTTTATTTGTCATTATCCAAATTCAAAATTTCAACCCAAAAAAAATTATAGACATTTCATTAATTAATTTCGTAGTCCTTCTTCAAATCTTAAAACGGAAAAAGATTTATTTATCAAAATCTTAGTAATATAAGTCAAAGTTACTTTTATTATGCAGAATCATAAGTATAACACTTGCGAGCTTAATAAGATTAAATTTAAAAAAAAATTTTAAAATTCATAATAACAACTTCAAATGGTTTTTACTTTATGTCATTATTACGGTGAAAATGAGCAGGTATCTTGCAAGAAACTATAGGCTGAATTATTTAAAATTTGATTTAACCTGATTTGGTTGTTAACCAGAAAGGATTTGATGTGTTAATTTTTACAAAAATAAATAAGTGATGTATAAAAAATTTGTTAAGTAAATTAAAGTTTGTTTATATATAAAGGTTTATTATAATTTTATAATTTATTTTAATATATTATATTTATATATTTATTTTATTAAAAGATTTTAAGTCGTTAACTTTTTAATTATTAAGTCGTTAATATTTTTAATTATTTTTATATATAGAGATATATTTTAAATTTATTGATCTTATTATCTTGTAAATTTTTAAAGAAATTTTTAAGTTTAGTAAACCCAATAAATTTTAAAATAGATCAAATTTTAACAATAAAAAATATAATAATTTTAAATTCATACCAAAAATTTTTAAAATAAATTAAATTTAAATATTTAAAGTCTAATTTATTTTTATGAATTTTTATTTTTAATCACTAAAATTAATTTTATGATGAGAAATCGATATAGTTTACGTAAGGTCACGGTAATTTTTCCTTTGAGAGAATTTCAAAGGATTTTCTAATCCTTTACAATAAAAATTCCTCTACACCTTCGTATGGTCTAAGCATTTTACATAGTTTATTCTCCAATTTATAGATCCATTCATCATAAAAAATTTAATATATGTTAAAAATTTTCCATTAAATTAATTTGTATAAATTTTCTTTAACAAAAATTAAACTATTAACAGTAAGATATATTAGATAAAAAAAAATTATTAACATAAAATATTAATATATATGGTCAATAGATTAAATACCAGCGTAATGTATTATTCGTTAATATAAATTTTTAAAATATATATTAATATTTTAATAATAAATAATATTATAATATTTAATAAATTTTTATTTATCAGTAAATCATTTTTTAATGTTCCTAACTAGTGCCTTTTCCTAGTCTTAATATATTACGTTTATTTTAATGTAACGAATCTTTCAATGACAGTGACAAATATGGACAACCTTCCAAGGATATTTTCAACATCCAATTATCAATTAACAGGACTTTAGTAGATCAAATACTATTTTAACTATTCATATTATTAACTTTGAAACAATGTGATCAGGAATTTTCATTTCATCTTTTCAGATCCCAAATTTGATCACAGGAAGTTAAAACTAGTTGCTAGTAATGATAAGAATATGTGATGAAAGAAAAACTAATCTTATAAAATTTGATTAGATTAAAATAAGACTATATAATGTAATTTACCAAAAAGTAATTGTAATGCTAAAATGAAATCAGAGCAAGCACAGTAGTATCCCTTGATAATAATCCGCTTAAGAAGTCAAAAGTTGTTACATTATTCATCAATCACCAATCGCTATCTGTTCGTACGTAGAATGGTTAATAAATTATTACTAATTGATTAGGTTTTTCGTTAAGGACAAAGGTACATATATAGAATCCATGTGGGGCTAGCTCACATGATCTGTTCTACTTAAATGATGAAGCTTTATGTTTGTTCTGTTTCCTTCGTCTGTCTCTTATAAGTATTATGGGAAAGCTTTTCCTGCATCTTGAAGTCTAATGTTGTGAATGATTTACATTTGGATACATATGTCTGATTTATTTATTTTTTAAAAAAAATTCAATCGTTTGATCATAGAGGAATGGATGCTACTGTATAGATGTGGGAATATCATTTTTAGTAAAATTATATATATTTTTTATAAAATTGTTCATATATGGATAGGATCTTTATATTGAACCAACCATTAAACATTTTAGAAAATAGGAACATTGAACCTCACGGTCTCGCTTCAGCCACCAATATAATAACTACAATATCAAAACTTCGCTTTAGTAAGTATTTTATTAACTGGTATTGGAATCCCTTTCACCTCTCGGAATTGTGTTATTCGTCCTTTAAGAGTTGTACTATCATTTATGTGTACATGACCAAGTTTTTGCAAACATTTACCAAATAGGTTGGTTACATTGTTCTCGGAACCTAATCTTTTTTTGTGGGTTCAAGGAACATGGTCATTTATAAGTTTTTCATCACTTATATGATTGACTTCATTTTGCTAGTACGAACTAATAATACCTTTGTGTGATTCAACATAAGAAAAAGCCATTTGTGAGGTATTTGTATAAAATGGTGCTGCTTCGGTGCCTTGAAAATATATTTTATTTCTCTGCCATCTCCAGCTCTGCTAATGTAGTTATTATATTTTAAAAAAATATTGTTTTACAATATTTAGGATTGACTTAAATTGAAGCCTTGTTTTGTTATTAAACAGTGTTTAAGATTAGAGTTTATTTTACAATCCTAATAACAAAATCAAAGTGTCTAAATTTTTCTTGATTTCTCTTTTTTTCTTGAGTTTTTTAGCAACCTGCCAAGGTTTTGATCAAAAGTTTGGATTTGTCACTTATCCTTTATCCCACAGAATAATGAATTCCCCACTGAGACAACCTAGTATAGGGATCAATGGTTTTGATATCGTTTCAAGGAAAAGTCAAGTAAACAAAGGCCAAACAATTGCACCTTGCATCTCTCGGTGTTTGGGAATTTTGGTAGCAGGGACAAAAAATAATTAAAACTAGCTTTTATGTTGGTTACGTTGGAATTGATTTTAAAAAATATGATGATATTTTATAAATAAGATTAATAGATATTATATTAGTTTAAAAGATAATTAATGTAAAAAATAATTTTTATATTAGTTATTTTATAATTAATATAAAAAATATTTTTTACATCAATTGAATGATTAACCAATATAAAATATAAATTTTTTATATTGATTATTTATACAACTAATCTAAAAAAGAATTTATTGAAATTTTTATTTTTTTTCAATGTCATTTTGCATATTGTCATTCTTTGTTTAAATTGTTGTGATGCTTTATCATTCTTTCTATTATCTCAAACCATTATTATATCATCATTAAGCTTATTTTATCTTTATTTTTGTTTTCCAGGCCAACTTGAGCAAAGTCTTTTGTGGATATTTTCGTTTTCATTCATCATTGTCATTTTCTCTCCAAGATGTGAATTTGGTAAGTTTCGCCATTTTTTTCATCATTCTTTCTCTTTCGTTCACTATTGTTAATTTTTCTTATGGATTGTTCACTATTTATATTGGTCTTACCTTTATCATTTCATATTCACCCTTAGCTTCACTATCTCTAAAGCAACCATATTGACCATTGTTCTTATCTTCATTCAGTTTGGAGTTTTAAATTGCTTTTATTTAAAAAAAATTTTAATTGATTCTCTTTGTTTGAGATATGACGGCTTTCCCAACACTCTTTCTTCCTTGACACAGACAAATATCAATCTACTAATATGTTCTTATCTGTATAATTAAGAGATAGTTTTTGTTATTCTTAAGTGGTTTTTATCATGTTGAGAATTACATAGATAAATATTTATTTTATGCAAAATGTGTTAGAATTTAAAAATAGATTGGTGACTAGTTAGTAGATGGTGGTTATTGAATAATCTACATGGATATCTAATTTTAAAAATTAATACGCTTAGCAAACCCTTATAAAATATAAAGTTTGAACATAGAATCATAAATAGAAAGTAGAACTTAAGATTCTTCCATAATTGAAAAAGATCTTTAATAGAAAGAGAGTTGAAAGATGAACTAAAAGAAAAAGGTATTAGCATAAGGTACATAGCTAGAAAATTAAGAAAATAATATTAATTTGGATTAAAATATAAAAAAGAAAGAAGGAAAGAGAAAGATAAAATTGAGTTTAAATAAAATAGATTGGAAAATTGTGAAAAATAAAAATGTTATTATAAAATATATAAGGTTGAAATTGAGAGAAAGATGGGCAATGGATACAACTACTCAACGAACTTTCAATTGAGATCATGCAGTAGCGTTGAATTCACCAAACAAAAAATAACAAGTCTTTTTCTTTCATAGATAGAAAACAAATTCATTTCATATTCATAATTGATTTATTTTATACTCATCTTAAATTCTATTTATAATCAATTTATCTTATACTTATCTTAAATTTGAATTGGTAGAATTTTAATTAATATAATCATAATATTATTAATATTGATGAATTTTAATTGATTAATAGATATCTTAAAATTTAATCCTGAAATAATATGATCATTATATATAATGATCATAATATCAAATATATATTTGATATTATAAATTTTGTAAATATATTTATAAGAGTATTTTCAAATTTATAATAGATAATGATCTATTATGTATATTAATGTTATGAGTATAAATGGTATAAATATATTTCTAAACTTATATCATCTTAACTAAATAATAAACTCATATTTATTTAAAATCTTACATATATTCATCATCTATGTATTTAAAAAAAACAGTCATATCTATAAATTCATTAATTTTCTTTATATCTAAAAAGAATGAAATAAGTTTGCTGAGATATAAATTAGGTTACAAGTATAATTTTTTTTTTATTTAATAATATATTTTTATTTGTAAATTAAATTTTGCAAGTGAGTTTAATCTAATTTTTTTATTTTGATTAGTTCTTATTATTATTATTATTTTTTATTGTAATAATGATAATTATAATATAAAAAATATTATATAATGATATAATTTTTATATTATATACTATTTAACAATTAATATATAAAATAAATAATTTTATATATTATTAATATTTTATATATTATTAATTATTTATTTTATATAAAATAATATTTATAAATTATAAATATTATAATATAAATAAATTATATAATATAAAAGAGTTATAGTATTAAAAATATATAATTTATATATCAAATAATATTATTTATTTTATTAATTCATAAAAAATAGATAAAGATAAAGTTATTAATTTTTTTAAAATAAAAATATAATAATAATAATAATAATAATGACAATAATAGTAATGATGGTAATAGTAATGGTGATGATAATTATAGTGATAATATAATTTGTTAGAATTAAAAATAAAAATATTCAAAAATTAAAAATAATAAATAATTTTTTAAAATTATATAAAAATTATTTTTAAAATATATTAAAAATTAGGTCAAATTTTTTTTATTAAAAGTATTATTTTAAAAATTTATTTAAAAACAATAACATAAAATTAGAAACCATGCGAGATCTTAGTTAATTATTGTATTACAACCTTCCATATATAATATTTTTAATGTAGCGTGTGTATAGTAATAAGGTTATATAATTTGATAATACAATTACATATATTAATAAACTAATATAACTAATGGATAATTAGGTATTTAAATATATTTTATTATAAAATAGGTTATACTTACTTCAATAATATATATATATATATATTTTTAAAATCTCTAACAATTAATTAACTATATCTTTATACCTTTAATGTATATTAATTATAATTATATATGTTGAAGTCTATTTATTTTCGATTTCTTCTCACTTGTTTCGTTCATCCATCCCCAGTGGCTTAAAAGTACATAGTGTCTTGTATTAATTAGCGATCGCAAAACTAAAATAAAAAAGTATTAAATTAAAACTTACAAAAAATACAAATAAATGATAATATAATTAAAACTTTATATAAATATAAATGATTAAAAATATTATTATTGTTGATATTATTGATGTTTAAATCTTAAAATAAGGAAATGATGCTCCAATCCATACAAGGAAAGTGGTTAGGGTCGAACAATGCTTATGGAAAATTTTTATTCACCTCATCCTAATGAGATAAGTGGAGGTCCAAGTATGCACGCTGTCTCGTTCTATTTAACAGGCTTTAAGGTTTTCTCTTTTCAAATTTTAGCATTGTATAATTTTGTTCAATATGTAATAGTAATAAATTTGTAACTTGTGTAAGCTTATTTTTAATAGAATCGCTATTTTGGCATTAAAATACAACTATTGCATATAAATAAATCAGATTTATTACGACAATGAACAACATAGTTACCAACTTTAATGTTTTATAAACTAAAGTAATTTTTATTAGGAGTGTTCATATAAAACGAGACATTTTATTAAAAGGGAGAGGGAGAGTTAAAAATTTTAAAATAAAAATTATAATAAAATTATATATATATATATATATAATAAAAAAAGAAACTTACTTTAATAATAATGGTAATACTAATTATTTTATTTTGTAAATTTTTGTATGACAAAATTTAATAAACTTAATCATTGAATAATATGATATTTAAATAAAAAGTATATATATATATATCAAAATTATAAAAATTTTAAAATTCAACAAGTATTTAATTTTTCTGTCTGATATTTACTTATATTTTAAAATTTTATTATACGTTAAAGTAGATATTAATTAATAAAATATTAAATATTTTTAAAATTTTATAAATTTAATTTATACAATAAAATTTTTTAATTTAATAATTAAATTTATCAAAAAAATTATAAAAAATATAATAATTTATAAAAAACTACTTTTTAATTCAATTATATATATATATATATATATATATATATATATATATATATATATATATATATATATATATATATATACGTGTGTGTGTGTGCAATGTTATAAAATTTAGTTTAAAGATCGACTTAGTTAGTATAATAGGTAAATGTGTTACGAGTTGGACCAATAAATCATTGGTTAAAATTATTTAATTAATATACATCAAAATTTATATTTAATATTTTTTAAACATAAATTAACATTATTTATAAAATTATAATACTTTAAATATAAAAATAATTATTATTACATGAGTATCTAATCAAATAAAATCTTGTTATTATTTAGATAAAATATAAGTTTCTAATATAATCAAATAATTAAGTTTCCAACTTTTTAATGAATGAAATTAAGTAACAGTTAAAATTTTAAAAGATGAACATTAGAATTTAATAATTGTGGTGAGATTAAAAATTTTAAATTATAAAATAATACAAAATTTGTGTTCTTTAACTCAAATTATACTTTAATTTTAATTTTTGATTATTAACATTAAATAATGTTATTTAAAAAAATTATTTTAATCAGCCTGACCAATTGACCAAAAAATTATCAAATTAAACCAAATTTTATCACATTAATAGTACGTCTAATCTAATGTATGGCTCGATCGATTTTCAATCCACCGGTTCAATGAGCTGATGAATTCGAATTTTATAATTACAAATACATCTACATGTATGTATACTCACTTATTCCTATCAATTATGACTTTTCTCATTTGACGTTATCATATATTTTTCCTTTTTTATTTTTTATTACCTCATCTTTAAGAAATTTTTATTTCTAAATTTTTAAATCTTATTAATTTTCTCCATCATCCATACCATCCTAAAGATAATTTTATGGAGTTGGAAATTGTAAAGTTACTTAAAAAAATGATATTTGAGTTTTTTAGACATTTCATAATTCAAAATGTTGAAAAATTTTAGTCGTGGCATATTTTTGTTCTTAAGAAAAGTATATTCTAGCCCTTTGAGTATAAATCAAAGGGTTTTATTGTTAAATAGTATTCTAAAGCCTTATTAAATATCTGTGTTGAGCATATATATATATATATATAAACATATATGTATGTATATAAAAAAATATAAATTTATTTATAAAATTAATTTTTTGCTCATATGATTATAATTTTATATTTATAAAGTAATAATAGATAATTATCTTTTATAATTTTACTCTTAACGTTAAAATTTCATATATTTTATTATGTCAATGGTTGTATATAGAAAATTTTATTTATGAAATTTACTTCTCACTCATACTTATATAGGTTTATATTTATAAATTATAATACTTAATTATTTTTTATAATTTTATTTTAAAATTTAAATGTTAATATCATTTTTGAGATGCAACTTATTATTTTATTGAATTTATAAATGTATTAGTGTTAGCTTAATTTTAAAAAATTATATCTTATTTTTTTATTATATAAAATTTGCTATGTAAAGAATAATATTTAATTAAAAATAATGTAAAAGATATAAGAAAATGAAATTTATTTACTATAGTTTAAATTAAATTAAAAAATAAAAATTTGAAAATCAAATCATTTAATCCAAACCGCATTTTGTTAGATTGGATTAATTAAATTTAAAATTTCATTTAAATCAACTTAAATCAAGTTTAAATATGTTTTTTCAATTGGATCAAATAATTTTTATTTAAAAATTATTTTAAACTAAACGACAAACCCTCTAATTTTTATGAACAAGGTGAGTTCCTTTTGATAATAAATTATTAAAATTTTCATGTACATAATTGCTCCTTTTTAAGTTAGAGCCAAGCAAATTTAGTTTTGCAAAAGTCAAAGCTAACAATTTTAAATAACTACATTGATTTACATTTACATTAGACATAAATTGAGTAGATTTGTTAATCGTAAGTTCGCAGAGCAAAAATAAGGATTTATGGAAAAGATTTCCTTTTCAAGATAAGGAATTTTCTTTTTCTTTTTCCAAATTTTAAAATGTTTGTTGTGTTTCATTCGTATGATAAAGTGAAGTGGGCTGCGGGCAGAACCAGATTTTTGATAAAATAAAGAAGAATGTTATCCTTGGGTTGAAGGATGAATTTTAAATATTTAAAAATGATAAAATTTTATTAAAAATGAAATATTTATTATATTAAATAATAATAATAAATGCTTTTAATTATAATTTCCTACTTTAAAATACTTAAAATCAATCTTAAAAATTAACGTTAACAAACTGAAATAAATTACCAGCCTTATCAACGCAATTTAATTAATAAGTTGAAGGGAATGTTATTGCATTAATTATTGAAAATTGCGTGACCAGTGGGTTCGGTAAGTGTAAAATTAGACGATCTAGCGTGGGTAGCAATAATAGAAAGATGTTTCATATTTTTGTTAATTTAAAACATTATTTTGCACAAAACTGAAGCATTTTTAATAGCAGAAATTATGTTAAGAGTTAAATACCAAATACTGTAAATTACTTCAACTTCTTCATTTTATACTTGTTATACAACATTTTATCTATATCTAAAATTTACAGAAAACGCTTTTTATTTACAAATATATCATACCTAAATCTTAATATTTTATTTCTATCATATTAACAAAAATATCTTTATGATCAATTTTAAAAATTATACGAAATTCTTCCTATATATTAAATATTATATAAAAAATTTTATTTGTTAAATACATTACAACAAAAATTAAAATTGAAATTATTAAATGATTAAATTCTAAAATTAAAAAAACTAGTGTAGCATAAAAATCATGAATAAAATAAATTATAATTTCATATGTTAAAAAGTGGAAAAAAAAACATATCTTTACTTTATTATAATAAAAAATCCAAAAAAATTAATAATCACATGAATAGTTTTTTGTTACCATAATTTTTTAAGAGTTAGATAATTTAAGTGATTACAATCTTATTGAATTTTTATTACAATTTTGTAAACTAATTTATTTAAGACATGAAACACAATTTATTTTATTCTTTATTTTAGTATTATTTTAATTTTATAAGTATTTAATAATTTTAATTTTTTATTTAATTATAATATTTGTAAAAATATAAAAAAAAATTGTATAATATATCAAAATAGCCAATATTTTTATCAATATGATAAAAGAATAAAGGTTCAATATGTAACTATAATACAATTATGAAATATAAGAGATTTTATGTAAATTTTAGAAATAGACAGATATAACAAGTGCAAAATAGAAGAAAATTTATTCAATTATATATACATTTTTTATCTTTCTAGTTTGAATTAGGTATAATTTTAATCCTCCAAAATAATTTTGAATAGATTAAGTTTCTTTTAAAATTTAACAAATTTTGAATTTTAACAATTTTTTTACTTAAATATTTAAATTATTTTTATCTGTACTTTTTTACAAAGATTTATAATAAAATTGGAATATGAAATAATTTTGAAAATTTCAAAGTAAAAAATTTAGCCAAAATTTGACAAATTTTTTTAAAAAAAGTATAACACGTGAAAATAGAGTTTAAAAGGAAATTTTTTAATTTCATTTTTTATAAAATTTAATATTTAGATTAATATGTTTTAGATCAATTTTATTAAATTTTAAAAATTAAAAAACAAATTGCTCCAAAAAATTATTTGAGAAATCAAAATTATACATGATTTAAATTACAGATACCAAAAATATAATTAAATCTTCTAATTACTTAAAATCTATTCTAAAGACAAATGTTAGTAATACTAATATTTTTCTTATAGAATAGAATATAACTAAAAAACCTAGAAAAAATGAAATGATGTTTTTCTTAAAAAAGCAACCAAAAACAAACTCCAATTAAATTTTGTGGCTTGTCAGATATATTCCAAATCTTTTATTGGCAAGTAAAACCAGTTAACAGAATCATATCAACCTAACTAAACTAACCATATCCTCTAAAAGTTAATTTTTTTCGGTTCTGTTTATAAGAAACAATTATTCAATGTACCAAAATCAACAAAAAAAAAATACTAATCAGTAAGAAAGTAAAAGTAAAAATAAAATAAAAGATATTATAAATACATAACTATTATAATTTTCTATACATTTCAACAGTATTTTCAATAAAAAAATTTACTTCTATTTCTTTAAACAGTGTCCTAAGGATACTGATAGTAAGATCCAAAAAGTAAAAAAAAAATACATTATAAATTTAAATTATTTTAAAATTACTCAATAATAAAAATTAAAATTAATAATCTAAAAATAGATAAATATCTTATTAGCATAAATCTCAATATAAAGTAAAGATATAAAAAATTTAACTAAAAAATTAAAAAATAACACTGTTTTCTTATATTTAAGATAAAAAATTATTAGTTACTTTTTAATAAACGATAGATAATATGAAAGCCACTAAACCGGGTCCTTGTGATCCGTTCATAAGGCACAAAATAAAGAGTGAAGAATAGCGGGACCACAAGATTTCACAGTTAAAAAATAAAAATCACAGAGTGTGTCTATACCAAAGTAAAATTCATAATTTGTGTCGCACTGACACCCATTTCAGGTCCCCTCGCGAGGATCATTTATGTAGTTAGCTCCTTTGTACAGCTTGCTCATTCTCCACTGTGGTCCAACACCTACAGTTCCAGTACCAAGTCCCTCCATCCCATGTAAGTCACACAAATCCAAAGAAAATACAATCAACCTAATTTAGATCTTCTTATGTTACTAAGAAACTTGATATGGTCATATGGAAAAAAAAAAAAATACACTTGTATTTTTTTCTTTCTAACATGACCATATCATATTACTCAACTACATGAAAGATTTCTTGTAAACTACTAAGAAACAACATAGGACATGGGATGATTATGAAGATAAATGAAAAAAGTGCAACTCCCTACTCCAGAAAGATATGTATGATTTGTGCAAAATGTATGAATTACAAATAACATATTTACTTCTGGCGTCGTTTCCACCTATCAAACCAAGCAAGTAGTTTCTTGCCATAGAGGTTGCCTCGCATCATTGGAGAATGAAGTTCAACCAGCTCGTGTAGGGTATTCCGAATGGAACCCTGCTTTTTTTAGTAGAAAGAAATAAATGCATATTAATATAGGAGTCAGTGTAACATGCTAGATACATGCTAGATACAGAGACTTCAATATTGATGACAGATAAATATTTTTACCAAGACCAGATAAAATTCTATTTCAGCAGAAACTATCTTCTTTTTAAAATTATGAATGGATGACAATTATGAAACTTGCATAGCTAATGGCAGCACATCCAACCACTTTATCTCAATGCAATTTTAAATGTTTTGAAAGGCTTCTTACCAAGCAGTAAGAGTTTAGGCATCTAAAAAACGAAATATGGAAAATCCATTAGCATGTTTTGGTAGATTGATTGTACCAAATAAATAAATAAAGTTCTACCCCAGAAGAAAGAGAAAAACCGCTGCAATTCCCCAATGTAACTTGCCAATTAACTAAACTGGAATGACTAAGCAACTTAAAAAGTAAATGCTCTAACCTTGAACATAGATATTGCTGATTTGATGACATAATTTCCATATGGATCCACCAGAAGCATTGGAACATTTTGATTGCAAAGCAACTCCAAAATAATTTGTGTAGAATACTCTTCTCCTGAATCTTGAAAGAACTTCTCCACAACATTACTACCGTATTTATTGCAGGAAAGTGTGAAAAATTTATTTTCAAGCTGTCTCAGTAATCTTTCTATCACTCTTGGTATTTTCAGAGACACTAAATGTTGCACAACATAGTTACTGACACACGAGGAAACAAAATATGGAAGAGAATAAGCATAATGAACTATTGGCTAGTAAAGGAGACAACATGAGTGAACAAGCAAAATGAGTGCACAAACAAACCCGTAACAGTCTTCTGCTAGGAGTGAAGCATTTGCTATGATCTCATCCATAAGTTGCTCTTTGGTTTCGCCCTGAGCATGGTCAACGCAATGTTGCATTACACAACAACCACTTTTGTCTGTTGCAATGTCAAAACAGTTGTTTGCCACGATATTGAGAAGACACTGTAACAAAAGTTCACAATTAAATTATTGAAGCCAGGAAATCAAAGTAATGTGACACAGCACGCCTCTGTCTCATCCAACAACGAAACTTGTCAACTTTTTTTATTTCTAATGTCCCTAGACAATCATTGTCAACTTTTTTTAATTTTTTAAAGCCCCTAGACAATCAAAGTGATGAATATTTTATGAATGCAAGTTACAAGAAGCTAAAGTAAGTTGAAGATGTCTACTCAACACTGGATTTCATTCATGTGAAGCTGGTTTTTTTTCCTTGAAGTGCCACCACAAGGTTGTGTCTTGTGTTCAAGTTGCAAAAAGCCACTCTGCAAAGTGGGCAAAGTAGCCTCAGATCGAGCACCCCACACCCCCGTTGCACAATTGGTGGGAGACACCTTTTTTATGCACTATATTTTGTAAGATTTTTAATAAAAGTTAAAAATAATATGTTTAATTTCACAATGAATACCCAAATAATAATAATAATAATAATGGAGACCTTGGTCCAGATTTTGCAATCAAGGCATCTCCATAAAAAACTTGATGTCTGTAATGAAAATAAATATTGCAAACGGCCTAATAATGGAATAGGCAAAAGCTGCAGGACCAGTGAAATTTCCAGTCTTCAAAGACATACTCAATTGAGCGGCAGATAGCTGCATCTCCTCAACTTATGCAACATAATAATATATGCCAATAATATGCAGTAGGACCGTTATATAAACTCCCTATTTACAAGGTTCTATAAAATTGACCGACGAAAAAAAATCTGTATGAATACTCAAGTTGATAATGTGTAAAATTCAAATAAAGAACTCTACATAATTAGCCAAAGGAAGTACGGAAATCATGAACTGATAAACACCTTGTTATCTTCATGGGGGAAATGCTTTAGACAATGCTCAAGCACATGAAGACCATTCAAATCCTTAGTCAAAGCAACAGCACCGGGGCACAATGCCGGCATAATAAGATTTCGCTGCTCCTGAGTGGTGACATGTTCCAACAATTTCTGAACAGCACGGGTCCTGTCACAACAAAAGAAAACCCACCACTCCATAACTTAAAAAATTAGAAACAAAAACCCAATAGCTAAAAACTAAACAAATTAAAAATCATTGATAGCGTTGAAGAGCCAGCTAGCAATAGTAATACCCATGAATATCAAGACAAATAGTGGCAAGCTGAAAATGAGACTTTGTCAACACTAAAATGATGCGAGTCCTCTGTTCCTCATTGCAAATTTCGACAAGTTTCTGAAAAACATAGTTCCCAGACGGGTCCATTATCAACTCAATCACATTATCTATCATCTCTAGAAAAACAAAAGAAACCTCTTCTTGAGATTTCAAGCTTTTCATCGTATCTTGCAAAACGCGACATCCCAATTGATCCTTAGCAAACGACAGAACCTTTCCCTTTAGTTCATACACAGAACCGTGTACCGAAGGTTGCTGCAAGGAACGGTGACGCCAGCCGTTATTCACATTAAGCCCCGGAACAACACTCAACCTGTTATTATTCGTACTCAACAACACCTCGTTATTACTCATCACGCGGCCACGCGATTTTCCTTGGAAACCGAAACACAATTCGTTATTGTCGTTTGAAGATGGCAACCTTTGATTCATGAAAGCGTTATAGGAACCAGCACCATAATGTTCTTGTGATCGCGATGGATTATTGAGGACACCATTATCTCTATCACACCTCGCACAACAATTCTGCGAAGCACTTGCAGCATTGTACCTAGCAAGTCTCTGCATTTGGCCAACATTGGAATGATAATTAGGAGGATATCCACCAATGAGAGTCGATCCTTCACCAACGAAATCGAATAGAGAGTGATTGTTGGGAACGACAGAGAGACGAGCGAAAGCGTCTTCTAGGGTTTGATTTGAGGGAATTGGGTTTGGGTTCTGAAGAAGTAATGTGTCTCTGAAATCAGGGAAACATGGCTGTTGGAATAACCAAGACGAGGAAGAGAGGCGAGAACGAGACTCATCGTCCATGGAACACGGGTTTCGCTCTCCTCGACCGTAAAACGACATGTCGTTGAACAGCAATGGCTACGGCGGTGGTAGTCAAAGGAATTGGAAGATGAGGGTTTAGACTTTGGAGTCCAGAGGGAAAAGGTTTTAATGAGAGGGTGAGTGGGATTTTCTGTTTTTTATTTTTATTTTTTGGTTGACTTTTATTAATAGGAATTAATAATTATTATTAAGGTATTAATAGGAAATAAAATAGTAAAATTAAAGGGGCAGTTATAAATGGATGAGGGTGAGAAGGGAAAGAGAATAGGTTTTAGCGGGAGTGAATGGCAAGACTACGATTCTGCATGCAATATATGGCAAGTTTACATGCGAGATGCCGAAACGTTCGAGATAGAGTGAGCAAAAAGTGTTGTGTTTGTTGAGCATTTACACAGTCTTTGTTTCTTGTGCCGCCTCAAGTCCTCAACAACTCGACTCATCTTTGACCAATCCACATCACTTTCACTCCCAATTCATCATGCTTCTTCTGTGCCCATCTCCACTTCTCTTTGCTCGTGCAACACTTCAATTTTTTAAATTATAGTACAAATTAAATTTTTAATATGTCAAGATTTATAATATACCATTATAATTTCATTTTTCTGTACTTTTTCACTTATAATTAAAATTTACGAGAAAAAAGTTAAGTTTTATATAATAAAGTATGTATGGAAGTTTTATGTAATAAATTTTAATTGAATAATTTTATCTTTTACTTTTTTTATTTTTAATTATTAAATAAAATTTCAATATTTTTATTTTTATAATAATATATATTTAATACTTGTATTTTATAAAATAGTATAATATATAAAAATATATATTAAAACTTCAATTATAAAAATAAATATTTACTTCATCTAAAAATAAACATTTCAAATAAAATATATTAATATTTAAATTACAAAAATATGTATAATATATTAAAGACATATTAATATATAAATTACATAAATAAACATTTAGATCTTACGGGATGGAAAGTTTTTTTCAAAGTTATAATGATATTTACATTATAAGGATGAAAAAATTACATATATATAAGTATATTAATATTTAATATTTTTAAAAATTTTATCAGTATCATTATCTCATATATATATATATATTTGTTTGATTTAAAATACAAAATATTTGACAAAAAATTAACTCACTTTTCTTATTAAAATCATAATATATAATAAGTTATATTAAAATTTAAGATTTTAAAATCAAACTTAAGTTAAGATATTAAGATTATAATACTTTTAAAATTTAATTTATTTATAAAAGAAAGATATAATCAAGTTTGTTAAACTATTTTGAATTTATTTTTTATAAAATTAACCAATAATATTTGACTTAAAAAATCAAATTATAAATTAAAATTAAAATTACGTATTCAATATAAAAAGAGTTACACCATTCATCATGGAGAAGAGAAAATTATTAAATAAATAAAAATAAAAATCTTACCATTGATGATTAATATTTACATATTATATATATATATATATATATATATATATATAAGTAAGTAAAGATAAAAATATTTATCACCGTTAATTAATATGTATAAGAATTTTTTTTATTTACTTAATATGAATTATAAAGAAAATAAATAAATAAATGTTATTAATTATGCAAAATTGTTTAAACTCAAATTTAAGTAAGCAATAATTTTTAAGATGAATTTTATGAAAATAAATCACACTAAAAAATAAGTTTTTCTTATGAATATTTTGTGATGATTATATAAATTTACATAAAATAGATTAAATTTATATAAAATGTATTAAATTATAATAATTATATTATTTAAATTATTATTAAAATATTATAAATAATTTTTAACAAATAAAAATTTGTTAAAAAATTTAAAATCATCATTTTATATCTTTTAAAATTATTATTAATTTTTCTTTAATGTCACCTCATCCTTCACCATAAAATTAAAAGGAATAAGTTATTTTATTTTTTAAAAATTAAATTATTGATTTTTTATATTAAAAATTATAAATTAAACTAATTCTATATAATAAAAGTAATAATATAATAAAAAATTAAACCTTTTTAAGTTTATATTCATTTTTTATTAGTATAACAAAAATTTAATTATTTGTTTATTTTTCACTCAATCAAATATGAAAAAATAATTTTTTCATTCATTTTCTTTCTATTTTTATATTTCTAAAACATTAATTTTTTTATTATATTTCTTTTTTATTTTAATTATTTATATCTTTTTTTATTTTTTTCATAACTTATTCATCATTCAAACATAATGTCAAGATTATATATATATATATATATATATATATATATATTTAAAAGGAGAAATTATTTAATAAAATAATATTAACATTAATGTTTGTGGGCTGATAAAAATTATTTGTATATGGAATTAAATTTTTTACATGAAAAATGTTTTTGTTAAATTACAAGAATTAATATATTAATATCTAAAATTACAAAAAATATTTAAATCACATTAAAAAAAATTACAAAACTAATTTGTGTACAATGTTTGCTTTACATTATGTTGTAGTATCAATTCAATATTAAAAATAATTGGTTGAAGTTGCATTTGTAAACTATGAAAGAATAATTTACTTATAATATGGTAAACTTATGTTGCTATAAATGATTAATTTTAATGGTATATCTTTTTATTTTAAATTAATATATTATTGACTAATCTTTATTGATGTATAATTTTACCTTTAGTTATAATAAGATAAAATTGATAAATCATATTTTTGTTGGATGGAGAGCATGTGTAACAATAATATATAATCAGTGGCAAACGTATTAAAGATTAAAAAAAAGCATGTTAATATTTAGATTGAAGTTGAATTTTGTCATAGACAGACCTTTCTATCCAATTGTAATTGATGAAGAGTGTGAGTAGAATAACGATGATTAAAAATGTTACCGACAATTATTT
This sequence comes from Canavalia gladiata, assembly GCA_037954105.1. Lineage (NCBI taxonomy): Eukaryota > Viridiplantae > Streptophyta > Magnoliopsida > Fabales > Fabaceae > Canavalia > Canavalia gladiata. The sequence continues at coordinate 46,189,935 of CM075664.1, forward strand.
TCAACTTTTGATGCAGATTAACTTTTTGAGATACTGAGCTTGAAAATTATTATGTTTATATGTTACATTGTGTACCTTTGTTGTTAATCTGGGCCGAGTTAAAATGTAGAAAATTATATTAATAAATTTTACTTTATGTTATATCTAAGGTTTTGGTTTGGACCATGCTTACTTATTCTATTTTGTATTCGTATTGAAAAAAATTTAGATGTTGATGACTTAATAAATTTATAATATATATATATATATACTAAGAAATTTTTGCCAATTATTAAGGACATCTAAAAAATAATAAACTTTATATAAATTATAAAACATTTCATAATAAAAATTACAAAAGTCTTGTAAAAAAATATTTTGTAAAAATAATATTAAAAGAATTATTCAAATAAATACGACCTCTTTTATGAATTATCTACTAAAAAATAATGCTGTATAATCAAATTATCTTCCGAGTATATTATTTTTATTAATATGCATAATTATATTATTAAATTATACATTCACATGTTTTTTTTCCATTAAAAAATATTTATATATATTTTTATAAAATATTTCTGGAAGGAGGTCACGACCACTCTTGCCCTCTCATGGATTCGTCCTTGCAGTAAATATACATTTCTCACTGATATTTGAATTTAAATGTAATTACCTTAATGTTTAGATCAAATGAAAATAAAAATTTATTATTTTTATATTATATAGATAAACCTTTACATTGCACATGATTAAATTTTGTCAATAAAAAAAATATTTTGTGTACAAAAATATATAATAAAAATATATTAATATCTAAATCGCATAGATAAATTTTTATTATATGATAATAAAAATTTTATATTAAATTATATTAATACATTAATTATAAAATAAATAGTTACATTATGGTAATATTATACGAAACATTTTAATATTTAAGTTATATAAACAAGTAAATGTTGTTCTAAAATTACACCCTCGATATATATTATGAATTTAACTTAATATCATACTATTTTTTTTTTTTTTTAACATTTTAACATTCTACAATGCTTTTTTAAATTATCAATTTCTTAAAATATCATAAATTCTATAATTTTTTGTAAATTTTGCTTGTCTCTATCATCATTATTTTATTATGCAACCATAATTTCAACGAAAATGATAATATAATATTCTAATTCATACATAAATATTTTATTTAATTAATTATTTTTTTATTTTATATTTTAACATAAACAATATTGATATTAAAATTTTTTACTTATAATAAATAATTTAATAAAAAATTAAATCTTAAAAATTATAATATTTTTATTACATTTTTTTAATAAAAAAATTATTTTTTATATTTTAAATTATGCAATTCAAATTTGTGCATCACATAAGTCAAAGTCCGGATGGTTAAACTTTAGCCACAAGATCGATTCGTATAATCGAAAGATTTAATGAGTCAATATTACTAAAAATATAAACCTCTTTAAATACAAATTTTTTAAGTCCGATTTGTTCAATATTTTTTAAATTCTCTATTTTTATTAGATGAATCTATATATTGTTATTTGTTTTTAAATACATAACTTTTTATTCTTGACAAATAGAGAATACTACTATAGAAAAAAAAAATTTAAAAATAAAAATATATTAAATAAAATATATTTATGCCCTAATTATTTCTCTTATTAAACATTGTTCTGAATTGTGTTGAATTAGAAGGTAACAAATTGAATAGATTGCTACTGCTTCATTTGAAATTGTTGTTTGTGAGCAATAGAAATGGAAGTGAACAAGACCGTCCTACACGAATTTATAACTTTTAAACCCTAGTTTGGTTCGGCTCGTTTAATAAATAGATAGGCTCAGACTTATTAAAAAATCTTTTTAGATAAACAAGTCAGGTTTAGACTTATAAAAAAACCTATTTAACCTATTAGGGGCCTATTTATATTTATATATTATATATTTATATTTATTTTAATATATTATATTTGTCTAATATTTATTTTATATTTTATTTACGTAATATTAATATATATATATATATATGTTTTAAGCCTATTTAATAGCTTTCTTATCTTATAGGTTTTAAGTTTGCAAATCTTTTTAATCAATTATTTATATAATTTTAAGTTTATTTATTGATTTTTTTTGTTATGTAGGCTTTTAAACAAACTTGCAGGCCTTGTAGGCTTTGAACCAGGATAAACTTTGACAGAAAAAAAAAAAAAAGCCTTTAACAAATAATAGACCCAGACTCAGGCCTCAAATTTTTAAACAGGTCAGACTTTAACTCGGCTCAGCCTACTTCCATCCCTAATGACAAATAAGCTCTGCATTACTCCACATATTTCAAAGTACATTAATTATTTCATTAAATATTCCAGTTATTCTAGAATAAAGATAATAGCTCGATGCAAAATGAGATAATAATAAAGTATATTGTTTAGATATAAATGAGATAATAAACACGAATTTAATACTTATAGCTGACTATAATGTAGAGAAAATAAAGAAAAGCGAAACATTCTAAATGTTCTGCTAATTAGTAGTTATACTATGGACATAAGAAAACAGTATTCAAGACGTATATTCCAAGTATAAAAGGGATAAGTTATTAGTTGTTGATACTAAGATGAACTCAAAATGATAAATTATTAATTGAGCTACAAATAAAAAGTAGTAATGAACATAATCACACAAAATATAATATCAAACATTTCTCTTTAAGAACCTATCAATTTCTATTATTCTCTCACATCCTTCCCTCTCCACCATATTACATAGTCTTCTTACATTAATGCCACACTATATTGGCAAGCCTAAACAAGTGAATCATCTTCGCACTTTATGGATACAATCCTCCAAAACGCACTCTAATGAGAAATTGAGAATTTTGCCTTAAGCAAAGCATATAGCAATAATAATGGCATACAAATGTATTTAATCCTCTTAATATTGGTTATTATTTCATTGAATGGTATTTTATGCCAATTAAATCACAATTAGTTGCTATATGTAACTGTTCAATGTCTCAATACTATGTATATGTGAAACAACAGACAAACAAATTCTCTTATTCTATAATATTTTGCAGCATTCTCTTCACTATTTCTCTAATTTTGGACATTGTTTATAAGACTTTAAAGTATTGTCTCAAGTGCACCAGAAATCAGCTCAATTTTGTTTTGTTGATTATACCATGACATAACTCTCTTTCTCTCTTATTTTTCAATAAACATGAAAATCTTTCTACAATACCTCTGTGCACAATCTTAACAAAGGTGCGATTCTCTATTTTAGAAGCGTGTTCTTATGACTACGATTCCACATGCAATACAAGGGAAGTTTACATATGGGATGCTGAAAGATGGTGTGTGTTTTGGTACCTTAAAGTTGTAGATAGTAATTTTGAACGTTGTGGATCAATATAAGTATAACATATGTGTGGATGTATTAAATTTAAATATAATTAGCATTAGTTTACTCAATTGCTTTTATTATTATAAATCTACCAGAAAGTTATACTATAGATAAATTCTTCTCAAATTTTTTAAATAAATAAAATTTGTTGAATTATTTTAACATTTTATTTATTTAATTAATAAAATAAAATTTAACCTCTAGTTAGTTTGTAACTTCTTACTTCTTAAATAAAATAAGATAAGATTTAACCTTAGCAATATGTCTCACTTTTAGTTTATTTAATCAATAAAATAAAATTTAATCTAAGAATAAAAATAATAATTTAATTTTTAAAAAGTGATAGGACCGATTTCTTTACCTCGAGCTTCTTTGAAGAGTTTTCATTGAAGGCTCCGGAATTCAAACATAGATGAAAATTGAATTGCATCCGAAGTTCCAAACTGAGATAATGATGATGTATCAGAGAGAGAAAATCAACATGAATTTTATAGCTGACTTTTAGTTGGAGAAAGAAGAAACATCTAAACGCTGCTAATAATTAATAATTAATAATAATAATAATAATAAGAATAAGAAACATCTATAACAAGGTCAATGACAAAGAAGGTAAGAAAAGTCCCAGAGTATGTGATGAGTTATATGCACAATTATTTGGCCTACAACTTGGAGCATAATAAGAATAAATGTTTTCTATTATGGCGAATCCTCAAGAGACTTATCTTTTCCCTTGAAGTAGCATCTACATCCATCTCTTTCCTTTTTTATATCTGAATATTTTTCAACCCAATTCAAATTTCAGCTCAAAGTTTCTTTCAAAATAAATCCATAAATTAGAAAATAAAGTTAGCACTCTTCAAACTACATTGATATCATAACATATTGGCAAGCCTAATATGTGAATAATCTTCGTACTTTATGGATAATCCTCCGGCATACAGGACATACTTTGCTTTCTCTATCCACAATCCTGCAAGATGCACTCTAATGAGAAATTGAGAATTTTGCCACAGGTTAAAAAACATATGAAAGTTTTCTACAGTGTATACCTCTGTGCACAATCATAACAAGTGGCACAATGGCCACAAGGAACAAAGAAGGAGTTGCGTTGTTCATCATAACAAATTATACAAAGTTTTTCATCATATAACTCCTCTGAAGAGCTACTGGATGCATCTGATTCTTCCTCATGATCTTTATTTGTTCCATAAGTCCTTGGATTTGACTTCACATGCAGCATGGGTTGAGTTTCTATTATCTCTTGTGCTGCTACTACACTATTTGTTTCATGTGTGTCTGTTAACTCATTAGTACTCTGATGATCACCGACATGGGCTCCAAGGCATTTTAGTATCAAAAAACAAACAATCATAAAAAATCCTTCAAATTGAAATGGATAGCAGTTTTAGTCTCAAATAATGTTAAATTAAAGCTTCACAAGAAGAAATTTTATTCAACGTACCTAAAAGGGCTATGTAGGCTATTACACGAGTCACAAAAGAAATTTCAACAAGCCACCCCTCATCATCTCCCTGAATTCAATTCATATGAAGAATATTGAATTACTTTGGAGAAGATTCATAACATTATAAAATTAACTGCAAAATGATATGTAAGTCAAGCAAGGCTAGTAAATTGAATACAATAACATTTTGATTCTGGAAAGATTTGGAGTTGATTAAATTAGTTTTTAAAATAAAAATTGTCATTTTTATTCTTAAAAAATAAAAATGTTGATCAATTTAATTCCTAATAAATTTTCTGGATCTTTTAAGAATAAAAATAATAATTTTTATCTTTTAGGACAATATAACTAATTACAAATTTAAAAAGAAAAAAACATAACAGTGGTTTAATTCTAATAAATTAGTAACACTTACATTTTTTGGTGTCTCAAGAATTACATAATATGTGTTAGGGAAGAGAAGACCAAGTCTACATGATCCATTCACAGCACAACACATCTTGGCTTTGCTGGTATCATACACCTTGGCTAAAATATCAACATTCATAGTTAATGGTGTGCTTCTGGCATTCGTGTTTAGAACCCCAATGTGGTATCTGTCATCTTCCTCAACGATGTAGTCAGCTTCTTTACCTGACAATACCCATAACAGTAACAGCAAAACATTTGTAACATAATTACCCTGCCTCTTTCAAAATTTTCTGATATTTAGTAATAAGGAACTATAGAAAGAATTGGAAATCAAGAAGAAAAAAAGATGGTCCAGCAATTGCTAATAACCTAGAAAATTGTTGAGAATGAAAAGTTGCATACTTATTTCTAGCGCAAAGTGTAAATATTTCTATAACAATAGCTTCAAAATCAATTACCATTAACAGTCTTGCGAGTAGCAGTTGCATTAGAGAAGATAGTTAGTTTAGGTTGTAATTTTTCAAACTTCCTTTGTCCTGTGTGAGACAAGAATGAATCCTTGATAAGATAAACCTAAAATTCCTACCAAAAGAGAACATTATATTATAGAAATAATAATAAGATAGAGCCATGAGATTTCCTTGATGTAACCTTTAATCACTACCCCTTCAAGTTGATTGATCCTACTGGTTTGTGCTTCCCACCTCATATGAATGGTAGAGCCCTTATTTAACCACAAAGAAATTCCCTGGGGATGAAAATTCAACATCTTCATATTGGTCTTTAGGGTGATATACAAATGATGGATTTGGATCCTCTCAAATGGAAAGTATGTAAAGTATAGTTCAAACAAAAATGTATACAATCCCCCTTTTCTATTTTACACACTTTTTCACTTGAGATGATCCAAACTAGGATATACTGCTTCTTACCTTGCGACTATATGCTTCAATAGCTAAGAATTTTGATGTAGTCCAATTTGTTTGTGAGTTTAACTCAGGCTTCTCATTGAAGGCATAAACCAAAATATGATTATTATACTCACTTCTTACTTCAACTTGCTCCACAAAAACAGGGCACGCCTTTACCAAACGCGATGAGCTTGGGCCAAGCATGATGCGAGAATCCCCATAATAGCCAAATAGGAGAGTGATTGAAACTGCAAAGGCAAAATGGAAAAGAACATGACCATGTTTCAGAAAGAAGAGTCAAAGGAAAAATGTCATCATAATTAGATGATGAAAAAGATTACATGCCACAAAAATAAATGATGAGAGGAACCACAATGCATGTCCAAATGTCTTGCCGTCTCAAAGAATAGCTAGTAGGAGCTGGATACATCAATGGTTCATAGGGTGTAGAAAGAGGCAACCAAAGTGTCCTATGCATATCTTTAGTTTCACTCACACAAGAAGGGTATAGTTAGTTGCCCTAAGTGTGTTGGAGTGAGAAAAATAGACCATTGAAAAAGAGGAAGAAGAGAAGAGTTTTAAATTAAGATATTTGTGTGCCTACTTCCTACCTTTCTATTTAACCAACTAACTGTCTATGGTGTGATTGGTGGGTATTTGACTGGCAAGTATTTTGAACATTACGTGCTATTCATTTGGTTAAAAAAAAAATTAGTAAATTATGTTACAAATTGATGTTGGCTTTTGGCTGCGTCTTGGAGCATGGTGGAAATTATGAGTTTTGGAGCCTAGTGGATGTGGTGTGGTGCGTATGGATGAAAGGCACCATTAACTTATTCGACCATGCCAATTCAGATCTCTTTGACTACAATAGATTCATGGCTCACAAAATTGAGACTAGGGACATGACATTGAAGCGGTGTAATTAATGAAATCAACCATTTAAGGGAGCATTAGATATATGACTTTTACAAGTGCTAATGATTTTAATAATGGAAGGAAAAAAGTGAGGTTCCAAACTATAAAGGTTGTCGAGAGTTGGGAATTTGTCACGATCTTGGTCGTGTGACTTTGGGCCTCCAACCATTAATTTTTATTTTTTTTTAATATTGTATGCCAATTTGGATTCACATTTTACAACTCGCACGGTTTCTCATCGAAGCAATATTTATTTGCTTGGCGAGTAGTCAAATAGCTTATCCTATATATTAATTCCTGGTTAGCCTTCCATGTCTTATGCCATTATGTTGTGATCCTTCATTACAAGCTTAAGGTGGATGTATGTTCTTAATCACAAAAATTAAGAAAGGATTGGTTCATCCATATTATGTGATATCGCACAAATTTAGAATTATTTGAGAACAAACAACATTTTAAAGTTTAGGAATGGTGCACCATGGGCTATTTGTTGTCAAATGGCAACAAAAAAATAAAAAAAAAAAAAAGAAAAAAAAAATAAGCATAGAAAAATAAAAAGAGTGAAAATGAATATACAAAATAATAAAAAAAGTGTATAAGTTGAAAAAGAAAAACTCATTTAAAGTTTGAATTGGATTTAAATGCATAGATATAAACATTAGAGTACAAAACTGGTATTAGCATTAGCTAGCTTTGCTTCATTATTGGTTTGAAATGATATTTTTATTTGCTTCAGAAAAAGCAAAACTAAAGTTCGAGGTGGTGATAAATCCACATTTTATGAACTTCTTAAGATAATTTTAATTATATTTTGTAAATAATTAATTATTTTATTAAACCAATTATTCAAGTAGAAAAAAACGCTATTGTTATGCAAAAGTCATAATTTTAGGAATGACTGAAAAAACCACAAGAAAATATGAATTTTTAGGCATAATGCATTTGTAATGGGTGTATTATGTATTTTCTTAATTTTGGGGTTATTATGTGTTTTCTTAATTTTACTATTTGAATTATTAGGGTTACAATATTGGTTTGGGATTTAAACATTTTGTATTATTGTAATTTTTTCTATTATATTATCTCATTGATATATTTTATTTTATAATGTTTACAATATTGTTCAATATTCTTTGATAATATTATTTTATGTTCAAATATATTTTTTATAATATTATTAAATTATTAATATTTTAATATTTTCAATATCCCTCTTAATAAAAATAATTATATATATACAAATTCTTTAAAAATAGAACAATTTTATGTATATAATTCTAAAATATTTTACAATAAAGATAATAAAACATTTATTACGAATGTGATTTTATTAAAAAAATTAACGTTCCTTTTGTAAATAATGATGCTTATTGCTTTATTATATCGAGGATGTTATTTTATTTTATTTTTTATTATATAATTTTTTATTATCTCAATTGAAAATTTATTATTTATAATTTTTTTAATAATAATTTTTGTCCTCTTTTATTTGTTATGTTATATTATTATTATTACTCTTTTATTGTTATGTTATATTATTATTACTATTATTATTATTATTTTGAAAAGCAACGATTTATATTATTATTTACATAAAATATTTACTGCAATCATATAATTCTACTACTATTATTACTATTTCAAACTATTATTTTACTATTGTGATAACAAATTCCAATCGTAACATTAAATTTTACTATGTTTTATCTTAATTAGTATACTTATAATTTTATAATACTATGAACATGTTTGATAGGCATGATGTAATATATAAAACATAATATCTGGTTTGGAAAAGGATGAACATGATATAAATAAGATAGAATATTATTATATATTATCTTATTTTAATTTATTTTACGTTTGATGTGAACTGAGATGGTAAATTAAATAATATGATATTATCTTATCAAAATTTAATATGAATAAATAATAATAAGATATTATATAAATTATATTAAAATAAATTTTTATTTATTATAATTAATATAATTTAAAAAATTTGTTTTTTAATTTAATTTTTACTTTTTAATAAAAATATAAATAAAAACAATTAAATATAATTTTTATATAAAAAATATATTAAAAGGTGATATTAAAATTTATAATACTTTTCTTAAAATTTAAAATATTTCTTGTAATAAAATATAGTTAATTAATTAATTATAGAAAGTTAAAATTATATTTTATAAAATTAGTAAAATACATTTTACAAATTTTATTAAAATAATTTCATATAATATTTTTATAAAAAATAAATTTAAAAATAATTAAATTATTTTTATAAAATATTAAAAATGATACGGTATAAATATGATAAGAAAAGGAAATAAAAAAATTATCCTATCCTAATGATTTCTAACCCATCATTCTATTTATGATAACAAATTGAATTATTAAGAAAAATTATCATAAACAAACACAAAAACATAATAATACGATATATTTTTATCTTATCTTTTAAATGATTCTATATGTATAATAATATTTATTTTTAGAGATGAAAAAATTAGAAAACAATATATATTAAAATAATATTATAATATTAAAAATATAAATAAAAAAATACAAAATTATAAAATAAATAAATTATACTGTAATATTTTTATAATAATAAAATAATATATTATGTAAATATTTTGTTTTCGCAGTGCTCTTTTAGTTTGAATTCAAAAGATAAATAATAATAATAATAATAATAATATTATTATTATTATTATTATTATTATTATTATTATTATTTATTAATAATATTTATTATTATTATTATTAGGATCATTGGAATGATTTAAGAAACATGGTCTTATTTTTTCGTTATTTGTGTGTTGAAAGCTAACGATGTTATTTTTTTTTTAATAATGAAATGAGTGATAGTGACTCTAATTGTGTATTTATATATTAAAGATGTGTTTATAAAATTAGAGAATAATTTAACTAGAAAACAAATTGAAAGTTGATAATTTGTAAATTAAATTAAAATATTTCATAAATCAATTAATAAATATATAATGATAAATAAAATATAGTTAAATAATGGATTAAAATTTGACTAGTATGATATATTTATTTATTTTAATAATAAATATATTAAAATATAATTAAATAAAACTTTATTTATTTAAAATAAAATATTTTTTAATTTTCACATAAATAATTTTTTAAAAAAATCTTAAAAAGTAATTATTTTATATAAATTTAATTTTTTCAAAAAGTTCAATATTTTATTAATAAAATAAAATAAATATTATATATTAAAAAATTTAAAATATAGAATTTATGATAATATAAAAAATATATATCAATATTAGTAATATTATTATAAAAATAGATAATATTAAACTTGTAAAAATAAATAAATAATCAAATTATAAAAATATAAAGATAAAAAATAAAAAATTAACTAAAAGCTAAACAGTATAAAAATAACTTAAAATAATTTTTTAAAAAATATAATAATATTATAAAAATACTAATAACTATTAAAATAATTTATTTTACTAAGTATACCTAAAAATAACTTAACAAACTTTCAACTAATAATGTAATTTTTAGATAGTTGAAATACCTACCAGTCAATTCATGTTTCAAATTATTTCACAATCAATTTTACTCAATTGAAGTAAGGATTGGAATCATCCTAACTATAAGGAGGTTTAATCAAAATTTATAAAGAGCTTTGGGGTGATATAAAAATAATAAAATAATCTAAATATTTATTATTAAAGATTTAATTTTTGTAATATCTATAAAAAATAATTTACTATTTTTTATTATTAATAAACTTATAAGAAAATTTATATGTAGTATTCTTAGTATAGGATTATGGGTATGTTTTAAAAGAGATAGTTATCTCTAAATGGTAAAATTACTATAAACAATAAAATTAACTTTTCAGATATTTAACATAATTTCACATTTAAATTAAAATTTGGAACAACTAATAATTAAGTTAATTCAACATTATTTTAACTGATTCATGATGATATTTTTTATAATTTATTATAATAATAATAATAATAAATTTTAAACTTAATTATATTTCTAGTCCTATATTTTTTAAATTTCATGGTTTTTTTCTTAATTTGTTTTTGACATTTTTGACTATAAAAATTTTAAAACTTTGATTTATCCATTACTTTATTTTATAAAATAATTAACAGATTAACGATAAAAATGGATGAAAAAAATATGTTTAATAAATTATTCTTTAGCCTAACTTTAACTTTCGTGTTTAAATAAATTATTTTAAAAGGAGAAAATAATTTATAAAAAAATTTAAAATTTAAGTATTAAAATATTTTATTTAAATTTTTTTAAAAAAATTTTAAATTTTATAAATTTTAAAAATATTTTAATAAACTAAAAATAAAAATTTTTAAAATTTTTTAAAATATGTGAAATTTAAAATTTTTTAACAAACAATTTTGTTTTATTTTATTATTTTATCACATTTTCTCTTTTAAATATAAAGATATAATTATATATTTTTTCAATTATATAAATTTATTAGATTATTATTATATTTGAACATATTTTACGATAAAAATAGTTATATATCTAATTTTTCAGTGAATAAAAAAAATTAAATAGAACTATAAATATTTAAATATAAAATTTCATAAAATATTAAAAATTAAATTATTTAATTTAAATAAAAAATTTAAAATTAAATTTTTTAAATATCTATTATCTAAATAAAATATTTAAAATTTAAAACTTTAATTTTTTTTATTAAAATAAAATATTTTTAAAATAAAAATATTTAAAATAAAAACATTTAAATTTTTAAAATTTTAAAATATTTCATCCAAAAATAAAATTAATAGTAAATTAAAAATTTCTTATATACACTTTTAACCTGCTAGTATGATCGTTATTTGATTTTTGTCTCCAATTTTTAATTACGTAATTTTGTTTACCTATTTTTTTAATTAAACAGATATAGTACATTTTTTAGGTTGTTAACAAAATTTTAATAAAATGATGAAGCGACTATTAAGTTTATTAATGGGAAGAAATTCTTTTTATATATATAAATAATAATATATATTTATTTATATATTATAACTTGTTAATTTTTTTTATTTTAAAAAATATTAATCATTAAATAAAAGATATAGATAAATATATATTACGTATATTGTTTGTAGTGGGATAAATGTTATGTTAGTGGTATGTTTGATGGGGAAAAGAAGAAAAAAAATATAAAAAAGTTATTTGTTATTTATTTATAAAAAATAAAAAAACACACATAAAATATATTAAAAGGATAATTTTTATTTATTTATTTTTATTTTAAATTATTAAAATTATTATATATTTAAAAAAAATAAATTAAAATTATTTTAAAAAAATTATACTACTAATATATATATATATATTATTTTTTTATCCATTTAATTAAAAATAATTTTTTTTATTTCTATTTATTCAAATAAATTTTTTTATTTTCAGTATTTATTTTTTATTTTTTAGCTTATTCAAATAAAATATGAATAATTTATAAGTAAGATTATTAAAATTATTATTTGTTAGTTGATAGAGTTTAACTTAACCACAACTTCTTAATTTTAAAATTAAATTTTGAACCTTGATGTTTTGAAGGAGGGAGATTGAAGGAAAAGAAAAATAAAAGAATAGATATAAAAATATTTTTTATAGTTTGTTTATATATAAAAATAAGAAAAAATAAATTAATTTCAATAATTTTTATTATAATTTTATTTTAAATTGATAACAAAATAAAGAAAGAATCTTAATTTTTTATTTTTATTTTTAAATTTAGATTGTTAAAATTATTATACATTTTTTAAACTATACAAAAATACTATATTAATAAAAATTAAATTTTATTTTTAAAAATTTAAATTTTATACTATTAATATATATATATATATATATCATTATTTAAAAAAATCATTATTTTTTATTTTAATTTATTCATACAACTCATTTTTAATTTTTAATTTAATTTTATTTATTTTGCACGAATGTGAAATTAAAGTGGAAGGGAAATAGATTTGACTTAGAGTTAGCAGAGGATTCGAGTGGGCGTAGAACTTTAAATGCAGACCAACGCAATAGCACAAATATAGTAAAAAGATATAAGTAACTATCATGTTTGTCCCTATGACCCTCTATATACACAAAGTGATGACCCACCATTTTCTGAAGGCATACATGAGATAACACTAGTAAGTGAATCAGTGATGGAGAAGGTCACATGCCCAAAGCAGAACTATGGCAAGGAATGGGATGACATTGCCGCATGGATTGGAGCAATTGATTATGACGTTAATGCAGGATATGGAACTAGGTTTCCTAAGTTATCAAACAAACAAAATTCTACTTTTTTTTTTTAAAAAAATATTTCGATAATGAAAATAGTGATTCAAATGAGTCAAAGAATCCACTCTGAATAAAGACGAGAAACAAATTAGACAAAGGTATCCAAAATTTAAGATGCCTTAAGACAGCTTTAGGGTTTAATTTGATGTTGACTTAACATTTAGTTTAGAGGAAGTTATGAAAGGATCAAAATGAAAGGTTTAATTAGAATAACGAAAATGGTTAAAACTGTAAAGCTTATAGTTTGGGGATCAAAATTAAATAAATAACTATATTAGGAGGACCAAAAATGTAACGATGCCTGATGCCTAATAAATAATGTTATATATCAACATGTTTTTTTTACCTATCTTGAAACATTGTTGGACATGTTAACATTGTGAAAATTTGGATGACAACTTAACAGATAAACCATATTTACATAATTAAAAAAAGCATAAGCACAAAAATTGTACAATTATAAGTTAAAAGATTAAAATTAAATAATAAAATGATAAATTACATTAATATATTATAAAAAATATAAAAATTTCATATAAAATTATATAATCAGAGACAATATTATATTTTTATATAAATTAAAAAAAAGATTTGTGTAGAATAAAAAAGAAAGAAGTATTAAAGTATTTTTTAATTTTTTTTAGAAATATTAATGTAATTTATTTTAAAATAAAAAATTTAAAATATAATTAAATCCATAAAATCTATTAATGTTTGGAAAGAAATTAATGAAAATTATAAAATTATAAAATCTTAAACCCAAAAGACAAAAATGGCAAAAATTAAAATGATCAAATCCTAAAATTAAACTAGAAACGTAATTAAACCTGTATGTTTGAACACATTTTTGAGCAATACGTGTAAATTAGGGTATCATGAGTTATGACTATTGACTAGTTTGATTGAAAATGTTGCTAGCCCCATGACACAGCCCGCCTAGTAAAAAATGAAAAGATGAAGCACACGAACCAAAGAAAAGAGAGGGAACATGGAAACCTATTTGCGAAATTATAAAATAAAATAAAAAAAGAGGGAATCCAAGAAACAAATTGATTCAGACCGTGCACAAACTCGCAGTGGTGAAAGATTTCCTGAAAATCCAAATGCACACCAAAAGCGGGAACCATAATTCCTGCAAAAATTTCAAACCACGCTCTTCCTCTACTAATTACTACCAATAACAGACACAAACACTCACATCTTCTCTCTCTCTCTCATTCATCACTCTCTCTTCTGTTCCATTCACAACTTCCCATGGCTCACCAAGAGAACCGCGTGCGCCCCCAACGCGAAGCGAAAAAGAGAGCCGCAGCTGCACTATGCGAACTAAGTGGTGCCGCCAAGAAGAAGCGCGCCGTTTTGGGCGACTTAACTAACTTGCCTAATGCCGTTGTCCCGCCGGAGAAACCCAAGGTGAAAAAGAGAAAGGTCGAGAAACCGACGCTGACGGTAATCACGCCGGAGAAGTTAAATGATCCCCAATTCTGTGGACCCTATGTTTCTGACATTTACGAGTACCTCCGCAGGATGGAGGTATTCACCGTATTGCCATTGCGTTGCACTAGGGTTTTGGTTTTAGTTCCAAATTGGGGGTTTCCGATTAAAACCGCTGTCGTTTTGTGAGTAACGTGTTTTTTTATTTTATTTTTTTGGTGACTCAGGTGGTTCCTAGTAAACGACCATTACCTGATTATATTCAGAAAGTTCAGAGGGATGTTAATGCTAACATGAGGGGCATTCTGGTGGATTGGTTGGTGGAGGTTGCTGAGGAGCACAAGCTTGTTTCGGATACTCTTTATTTTTGTGTTTCTTACATCGATAGGTATCTGTCTTTGAATGCTTTGTCAAAACATAGGCTGCAATTACTTGGGGTTTCTTCTATGCTCATTGCTTCGTGAGTTTCCTAATACTCGAAATCTGGATACAATATGAATTTTAATTTATATTTTAAAAATTAATTTCGTTTTCTATATTCTGGCAATAGGAAATACGAAGAGATTAAGCCACCTGAAGTGGAGGAGTTTTGTTACATTACGGATAACACATACTCCAAGGAAGAGGTGATTCCTTTATTTCACTAGTTGTTAGCGTTGCTGCATGCTTTAACTTTGGGTTTTGCTGATTTAAGCAACCTTATTTATTTATTTGTAATGAAGGTTGTGAACATGGAAGCTGATATATTGAAGTCTTTGAAATTTGAATTGGGTGGTCCTACAGTGAAGACATTCCTAAGGTACTTTCCTTGATTGATTCTATGTCCTTCCTGCACTTTATTGTCTTGTTTTTAGATATTTTTATCATGGCTTGTTGACTCACTGTATTCTTTTACTCTTGCTTGCAGGAGATTCACTACCGTTGGTCAAGAAGGTGTTGATGTAAGTTAATTAGTGTTTCAAGTTTCAACCTATTTGTTACACTTTATTGAAAAGTTTAAAAATGTTTGTATTAACAGCAGTTTTCTCTATATCATGGAATATTTCCATATTCAAAAAAAGGATTTTGCCCAGTTTCTGAATTTAATGGAATTAGAAAACCATATCCTTGATTAATATTACTGATTTGATTAATATTATTGTGGCTTTGTGCAGAACACTGACACATGTCTATTTCTCATGTGTGCCTAATATGGGAGTTAATCATTTGATTAATATTATTGTGGCTTTGTGCAGAACTCTGATCTCCAGTTTGAGTTCCTCAGCGGCTACCTGGCTGAGCTCAGTTTGTTAGATTATAGCTGTGTAAAGTTCTTGCCTTCTTTGGTGGCTGCTTCGGTTGTATTTCTAGCAAGATTTATGCTAAGTCCAAAGACACATCCTTGGGTAATGATTTGTTTTTGTAGACGTGCATTTTATAGCTAATATGGAGACACTTACTAAATTATATTGTATTTATTTACAGAATGCGATGCTCTATCAACTCACCAGATATAGACCTGCTGACTTGAAGGAATGTGTTCTAAATATACTTGACTTGTACCTTAGTAGGAGAGGGGGCTCTTTGCGAGCTGTGAGAGAGAAATACAAAGACCATAAGGTAGTGTCCTGTGTATTATTGAACGGATTTAATCTGTTGTTATGTCCTATCTTGAGTATTTTTTTGTTTCTAAAATTGAATTGTTAATTTCATCCACTTGTTAAATTGGCGAAAGCTATGCTGATTCTGATTGCATTGGGTGTATTGATACAGTTCAAATGTGTGGCAATAACACCAACTCCTCCCGAGATACCTCTTAGCTTTTTTGAATTTGGAGGGACAGATTCTTAGGCAATTGTAACTTGGCTATTTTTGCTATGGTTTTGGTTTCAACTATTGGTAGACAAGGGCTTCCTAACACTAAAGATGAAGAGTTTCAGAGTTGGTTGCATTTGTTGATTGAGGTGCTTGCCATGAAATGCAACTGCGTTTAATGTATCAATGGTGGCCTCACTGACTTGGTGACAAAACTTGCCTGACAGGAGATAAATCTCATTAGTTGAAAAATTACAATTTTTTTGTATGTATAGGGAAGTGCTATAGGTTTTCGTCTTGTTCCATTGTATGATGTCCAAACTCTGATGTTCAAATATAAATTTTTCAGCAATGAATGGATTGGTTCCTTTAACACTGGCATTTACTCTGGGTTTGTCTCTGATCAAAACAAATGTCTGTTATAAAACATAACAGGCCATTTGTGCTTAACTTTTTATATTCTAGTTATATTTCTCACATGTCGGTTAAATTGGCTATTGTGGATAGAGAGGCCTTTGGACGCATCATAGCGAAGAAAAATCCGTAAGGCAAATTGTTAGTCCTAATGGTGGATTGCTTCAATTGCACCACCGGTGGAAGTTCCATTAGAGGAGATATAGTACGTTTAAAGGAGTCTTCGCCAATTTTGTTAGTTCTAGAAGGCCATGGGGAGCTAGAGCCAGCATCTCTGTAGAGTCCCATGAAGTGTAGTGTCTTTTTTGGCAATAAAAGTTGGTGGGAACAGGGTAATTGTGGAAGAGCATGTGCCGTCAAGTTGTGTCAATGCCTACTAGTGATTTGCATTGGCGGATCATATTTTTGGTAAGACGGAGTTTCATAAGAAAGGTTTTTTCATTCTCATCAGACTGATATCAAGGCAATGCTACATGTGTTAACTGGAATTAGACTTACAATAATGCCACATTTAAGTGCTTATTTGTGCAACATCTAAAACCGAGTTTGAAAGACTATTTTCAAATTATGATGCATATTGAACATGGTTTTTCGAAATAAAAAAAATTCACTTCTGTCAAATGGAACTTGTAACGTAAAAGCAAACGGAATTTGTCTATTAATGGCAAAACAGATTGCTGAATCCATCTCTGGATTCTGCTGGGTTTGTAGGGTAGTGATAGATGTTTGATTATGTGGAGATGGAGAGGGAGGATGAACTGCCACCGTGTACCCTATGCTACTTGAGGTGTGGACAGCATGCAGACTCGACCCTATGCTTCTGAAATTTAATAAAATTCAACTTGATATTTTTTTTTCTTCTCAATACAAATCTCTTTCAATTTATATAGCATGATATCATATATTTTTTATTACATAAATTATTATTAATTTTTTATGCAGTTATATGAATAAAAAAGTTCAAATAATATATAAAATAAAAAAGTTATTACATAAAATTTTGTTAAATTTTAGAAATGAGCGTAATTTGCTATAAAGATAACAGAAACTTGTAATAAAATATGATAGGCAAGCATCTTAAGGAGTCTTGGACCAATAAATAAAGTATGAGTTAAG
This sequence comes from Canavalia gladiata, assembly GCA_037954105.1. Lineage (NCBI taxonomy): Eukaryota > Viridiplantae > Streptophyta > Magnoliopsida > Fabales > Fabaceae > Canavalia > Canavalia gladiata. The sequence continues at coordinate 46,208,145 of CM075664.1, forward strand.
TATGTTTTTAGTTTCTTTAAAAGTTTTATTTTAATTTTAGTTTTTCAGTTTTAAAACACTGATTTTGGTTTCTCTATTTTAAAATTAATTATTTTAAAAAAATGAAAATAAAATTTTAAAGAAACTGAATTCATATTTAAACTAAAAAGTATGTTAAAGGAGTCGGCACGGCAAAACGAGTTAGATGCAAAACAAATGGAGCAAGAGAAATCGGCTACAGGATATTTAAAAAAATAAATTCAGAAGCACATTCACTACTCCGATACAACTTTTTTATGTTGTGGTCTGGACAAATTGTTAAATCAGCACATTTTAACTTGCGGAAATTGCTATTAAGCCCATAAATCATTTGATCCCCATTCCATAGACTTAAACTGGCTCAGTTTAGGAGAATTAAGCCCATAAAAATATTCTGGGCCGGCCTCATGTTGACATAAACCGAATGATTGTCGTGGTTCTATTTTTCGGGCCCATATGTGGCTTGATTGCTTAGAGCTCTTGGGTTAAATCTTGGGCTTTGGTTAGCCCATCATGTTAGATGATATTCCATAAGGACAAAAATAAAAAGGTTGATTTGTTTTTCTAAATCATTAAGGAAGAAAAAAATTGGCAATCATCACAAGTAAAAAGAGAAAAAAAAATTTCATTAGAAGTGAAAAAAATAAAAAAGAATCCCATCCTTGAAAGTGGTTGGACAGGTGAAGAATGATAAAGGAATCCAATTTTGGACCCCCAAAAATAGTACTATAGAAGCGTACATCAGATTTACAACAGCATGAAGGGATAGGAATGGAAAAGCAAAGGTAAGAGGAGATTTATTTTACAGTAATGCTAATTGCTAAACACTTGTTAACATATACGGGTCATTTTATTTGTTTACAACTGATTTTGTCTCATTTTTTTGGCACATTAATGTTTCCATTCTTTTATCTCATATAGAAAGTGATGTGACTCTACAAAATGTGTTTCAAACATCCATTATTCTTCTTTGTATTAAGAAGCATCCATACTTTTACTTTTATACTTTTTCTTTTCGTCCTTTCCCGAAACATTCTCATTATGTACTTAAGCACACTAAACACATTATACACCAAAAAACAAATCATACTTATGAGCTTAGAGAAGCAGATTGTAATTTTGGCAATAAGATGATAACAAATTATTTTAGCGCTAATTATAAGTGTCTTTTTTTCTCCTAAATTTTTCTAAAGCAGATTGTAATTTTGTTCAAATCAAAACGAAAAAAGAAGAAGCAAACAATTATAACTCACGCAAAACTATAAATTAGAATATTCTCCCCATTCTTCAATGGTCTTCCATTCTTCCTTTCTTTTCCACTATTTACTCCACGGAATAAATCTTTTTCAAGTAAGACATAAATAAGTATTATTTGTATTTTTTTAAGACATCATATTAGAGAGATTGTATTAAATTTTGAGAGTATTTATTAAAAAAATATACATAAAGTTATCTGATAGCCTTTTCAGGTAAAAAAATTCAGTCAAGTACCATTCATTTTGCATGCAAATTCCAGCTAGTGATGGCAACTTTGGACAAAACAAAATTAGCAATTTTTCTAGTTTTAAAATTTGATATTTATCTCTTGTGAGAGTGGTCAAGCGAAACCATTCCCAATAGTAGTGCACACATAGAAAGAGAATAGATCCAAAACCTGCAATTAGCACAGGTGAGACAGACACATATTTGGACAGAGAAGAAAAAGAGAGGGTGTGAATTTACATAATTAAGAAACATGAGAAGCATTGGTTTGGGAAAACAGCACCTGTCACGAGAAAATCAAAGTGTCGAATAATACCCTGTGGATTTTAATGTTTAATATCCACAATCAAGCCAATTATTCAGGCATTTGGTTGAACCCGGTTAGTTGATTGGTCTCGCGCGCATGATATGACCACTCAAAAACGTCTACTTTAAGCAAACATTACTTGCATTGCATTCTTATTAATTATCTATTTTCACTAAAAGTACTAATAATAAACAATCCTTACTTTAAAAAGATTTCCAACATATACAAATAAATTGCATTTGCATGCCAATACGCCATGCAATATAAAAAAGTTTTAAACTAAAAAGTTCTTCAAACAATGAGATTGGGATGATGCCTCAGCTCAGACAGGGACACGCTAGCTAGCCTGTTACTGTGACGCATACCAAAACCAAAATTAAAAGAAGAATGTCAGGCCTGTTAAGTTTTTGTTTTATATTTCTTCTTGTCATTTTCTATTTTAGTTTTATTTTAATTATAAATATTTTTTTATTTTCACAATTTTGTAGAAAAATTTAAAAAAATATAAACAAAAATCAAATTGACCCTCAAATCCACATTCTATGTCTCATTTATTAATTCAATAGTACCACTTAGAATTTCACATATCTCAATAAATCTAAATCAATAATGAAAAAGGCATTAGAAAGAGAATATTAAAGTGCGCATTACCAAATAAATCATCATTTTAATTTATAAAAAATTTAGATAAGCTATATTTGTCTTTAAAAAATAGAAATAATCTTCTTTTTTTTCAAAAACTAATTTTTTTTAACATAGTTATTTTTTAACATCCGTAATTTGAGAAATTCTCATGGAGCATGCAAATCAAATATTAACAACTCAATCTTCTGATGAATAAAATTTGAGAAGAAAAAATATGATTTTGTTTTTCTAATAAACTAATAACCTTTCCTAAATTTCCAAATATTGAAATGGTAGTTTACTAATGATGCATCATTCAGAATTTTCAACAAAAAAAAGAGAAGAAAAGAATAAAGTTAAGGCAAAAGAGAGTGGGAAGTTGAAGAGTAGAAGTTGCTCATTTTTAGGTGACAATGAGAGGATGAGTGGGTCCTGCTGAGCGTAGCAGAAATGAGTATAAGAAGCAAAACTTGGCTGATTTATAAAGGGGACAAGCAGAGCCAAGACAAGGAAATAAAGAAAAAGCAGAAAAGCCAAAATGTGAATACATAGGCCATAGAAATTGTAGTTGGATGGAGTGAGTGACCCTTATTTTTGGGGACTGAAAGCGAGAAAGAAAATCAATCAGAAGCGCGAGAGAAAAAGACTTCTCGTGAAACACACAGAATATATTAAAGTAAAAAAGTAAGAATAAAAGTCCTCTCGTTATATGTGCCTCTTCCTTTTGTTTTGCAGTGTGTGTGCATAATAATAATAATGAATGAAAACACTGCATCACCTTTTCCCTTCAAACAAAGCCTCTTAGCTTTTTTCTTCTCCTCTCATATCATTACTTCCTTTAATTCCTCTTAACTTTTTCAGCCTCCTCTATATGTATGCATCAGTTTTACCATTCTCATCTCTCCTTTGAACTCACCAAAACATGCACTTTCACCATTACTCACTTCATGGGGGCTTCAACTTCAAGAGGTTAATGGTTTTTCTTTTGCTTACAATATTCTTAGTCTCTGCTCAAAAACAAGACCCTTCACTTGTTGCTGCACAAAGCTACCAGCCCCACAATGTGCCACAGAAACAGCATCAACAATTCAACCCTCCAACTTACCCATTTGGTGTTTACTTCTCACAGAAGAGGAAAGTTCCTAATGCTTCAGATCCTTTACACAATCGTTGAGTCACATGTCTTTGCTTATCTATTTATTTATTAAGTGAGTCATGGTTGGTTGGTTGCTTGCATAGTGAGCAAATTAAAGTTGAGGTTTGAGGTTGGTTTACTGTGTGGAGGTATTGTATGTAAGCAAATTAAAATTCTTCGATGCATTTTGTCAACTATGATACTTAGCTTGTTCATCAGTTAGCACTTTTCTTTTCTTTTCTTTTTTGAAAAATTTATAATATTGTAATGTTATCTATACGGGATTTGTAAATTTTGAACATATAGAGTGGCCAAACGCTTACAGTGTCTTTTTTCTTTGGTAAGTGTCCTTTCTTTTGTTTCTTTTTCGGGTTTGTCTCTCTTTTTTTCTTTAGCATTGATTCCACATTTCTTTCTTAACTTGACAAGAAGCACGGATAGAAAATTCCTGTCTGAATGGTGTCGGGTCTCTAATGTTGTCATATTGGATGTGAGATCAGAGATACTCTTCTAACGTTACAAGATACCGCTAGCATGAATTTTGCTTTTTTCTTATTTAATATCTTTTTTTTGTAAAAATATCATATAAATTTAATGAATGTTAGCCTTTTATTGTGTTTTTAATGGATAATGCTGAAGACAAATTTTTTTAAACTTTTGAATGTTTTAGGAGATCAAATATATTATGTTTCCTCATTTTTTAAATGATATTTCATTCTCATGTTATGCCAGTGGGGTAACTAACTTTAGTTGTTCTAATATAATAGTAGCAAAGGATAGGAGGGAAAAGATTGAATGAAAGGAGAAGTAAAGTACTGAATACTGTTTTGCTTTATGGAATTCATTGTGTACATGACATTATGTACACCGCAGTTTGTGTAGCTAACAATCAACTACTCTACCATTCTCAACAGAATTGCTACTACTCTCTGACCATATAGTAGCTATAATTACTGTATGGTAGGAAAATGACAAACTTTCGGATGGTGTTGAAAGATAATTTGTGGAATTCTATTTGTTTTGTACTTGTGTATATGTAGAATTGGATAATGCTTAGAGTTTGGACATACAATCCCTTAAGCATAGACTGAATGTTTTGTCCAGCTTCAACATTTGATTTAACAATCACTATTGCTTTATGTACCATCATGAAATGATGTATCTAAAAAATATTCCCCCACTCTGCATCACAGAATGCAAAGGATTGAAACTAGGAGTAGGTGTGAGATGAAGTCATAGCTGAAGGTGGCATTCAATTATCTCAAAGCTCATTGTATTTAGTACCTTTAAGTATTCATAGAAAAATAAATTACAGGTCTTGTGATTATAATTGTAATTGTTGTGCTCTATTGTGACTCACTATAGGTCTCTACATTGTGGATGCTACATTAAACTACTTCCAATTTTTGAGACTTTCAAACTAGAGACTATTATATAGTGTATTGACATTCTTTGTTTGAGACATACGAGCTTTGGCCAACATATCCCTGATACACCTTGGTTGAGAAAGATGGAGACTATTATCTTTAACTTCTTGAACCTAAGTTTTCAAAAAGTGATTTAGTTTGCCGAGACCTCTTTGAGGGAAAAACTCTTAATTCATGTCAGAATACAAGTTTTGAAAGATGTAGGGAGCTGCTATGGTTGTGTTGTCGTTGACATAAACGAAAACATAGGTGGAATCCATAAAACTTGTTTCAATGAAGAGAGAGGAATCACGCTTGTTGGTGACAAATCATAACTTACATAGTATGAGAGTGAGTGATAACTTTTGTAATTTGAGTGATTTGACCATGATTTTATAATTTTAACTTTATTATCGCTTTATTCCTTTATTAATGTGTTTCTAAATTTGATTTCATGCGAGGTTCAATTGTCGCATTTAAGTTATTTTTTGTATGTTAATATGCCTTTAAAGGTTTACTTGAATGGTTAAAAAAAGGATGCTAAAACCAATGGCGTGATTACAAGCTACTTTTCAGCCCATGTTGAAACATGACATATTGCATGCCGAGAAATGAATTCTAGAATTCACAAGTGCGTGTTTTACTAAAAGAAACGACGCATGCGGTAACCTAAGCAAGTACCTATTTTGTGGCCCATTTGACCTATACTTTTTTGTTATATATTTGAAGCTATCTTTGTAGACAAAAACCAAGCAACTATGTTTTAACCTAGAGGATACTTTTTACACAAACACAAATTAAAAGAACAATTCTTGAAGGAAAAGCTAATCCCGAGTCATCGCATACATAAAGGTCAAAGTTTTTCAAGCAGAGGATTAATGTATTTGGGAGAAACTCAACATTTTTTTCTTCCTTTCTTAATCTATTTTTCCATTTTGCTTTGAAATACACATTGACTATGTTTTACATTGATCATATGTAAAGCTAAAATTTTGAGCCAAGTCATTTGGGTTTTCTATAAACGTCATTTTTTTTTGGTCAATAGGATTTTCTTTAAAATTAAACAATTACACTTAGTACTGCTTATTGCAAACGGCTGATTCTAACGATCAAGTATGGTTCTTGATGAGTGCTTCATATTCTTCCAACATTGCTTGCTTCTAGAAGGGATTGATCAATGCTTATTGTCATAGCATGAGGTTCTAAATAAGAGATCAAGACTTTAGGTTTAAACACTTAGAAGTATTTGTTGATGTCAATATTTTAAAACTTGATCTCCCTCCTTCAGCAAAATTTTAATTGTCACCTCTAAAATTACATTAGGATTATCAATTTGAGCCGGCTACATCCATTGGAATAGACTGAATACAAGTTAATACAATTTGGAGCTGAGTTTTATTAGGCCAATTTAACTGAGAAAAAAATTTGTTAACTTAGTCTAAGTCCATTATGGGCTGTGGATCAAATGGGCAAGTTCATGGGCCTATTTTTTTTATTTACAGATTTAATTCTCTCAATTCAAATTCTAATTTTTATATCTTGTTAAATTTGTTAAACCGAGTGATAGGCATGAATATTACTATATTGCAATTAAATATTCAAATACATTGAATAATTTTTAGATGATAAGGACTCGAATTATGTCCTATGTATAGGACATGTGTTTAAATTTTATTATTAACGTGCACATAATTTAAAATATCTTTATAAGTATTTTTTTAACATTGAATTCCATCCACAATAATTTTTTAATATCCAATCTATTAAATATTTTTGTTGAAAAAAGAAACCTATAATTTTTCGAGATCCAATCGATAAGAAAGTGAAAATGTTTCTTCTAGAGACTCTTACCAATTAACTTCTTCAATTGAGATAACAAAAAATATCAAATACATGGATGATATTTAATTTATAATTTATAGAATATTATGTTGTCCTTATGTTTACTCATTATACTTTATAGAATATTATTACTCATTATAATTTTTATTAAAAAATTTTAAATTTAAATAAAAATATATTAAACTTTTAAAATTACATTTATCACTATAATAAATACCAATCAGTGTGTTAAATACATTCACATTTGGTGTAACACTTTTTATTATATTTTATAGAATAAATAAAATCCATTACATATAAAACAGAAAAAAAAAATTATAAATAACATACCTTGTTTCAAAAATATTAAAATCAACCCTATTTTAAATATTTTGATTTTTTTAAACAGCAGAATGGAAAAAAAGGCAAAAGATAGGGCGTTTGGGTGGTGGTGGTAGATCTTTGCTTCCAAGGCAACCCATAACAGTGAGTAACAGCAGTCACTTGTTACCGTTAGTCTTAACATCCCATCCTTCACCCAAACCCATATAGTTAGTTAGTTATACACACAGCAGAAGAAAACAGCAACTCAACTCTCTCTCTCTCTCTCTCTCCACTCTTTAAAAACCATTCAAACAAAAACACTCATACCAAACATCCCCTTTCTCGTAACAATGTCCGACCCAGAAATCACACCCGAACCCTACTCCCAACCCGACCCGACAATCACCAAACCCGGCGCCATCTCCTTCAGCATTTGGCCTCCCACTCAGCGCACCCGCGACGCCGTCATCAACCGCTTAATCGAAACCCTCTCCTCCCCCTCCCTCCTCTCCAAGCGCTACGGCACTTTGCCCCCCGACGATGCCTCCGCCGCTGCCCGCCAGATCGAGGAAGAGGCCTTCTCCGTCGCCTCCTCCTCCTCCTCCACTGACGACGGCATCGAGATCCTCCAGGTCTACTCCAAGGAGATCAGCAAACGCATGCTCGACACCGTCAAGGCCAGATCTCCGCCCGCTCCTGCCACCGATAATGGTTCCGACATTGCTCTTCCCCCCGCCGTAGAGGGCGTAGCGGCCGACGCTTCCGACTCTTGATGGTTCACCGATTAATAGTATGTTACTGTGTTAGGGTTTACTCATTGAAGAAATATCATCGATCTTCATTTATCTATCTTTCGGAAAGTTTGTAGAATTGGAGAGATTGGAGGATGTGGAGTTACCCTGGCTTATCCAAATTTGTGTGAAAATTTGTCTCCTAACTTTTTTACTCGTTGTGTGCGTAACTTTGTGTTATATGTTCCTGCTGCATCTGATTATGTGATAATAACAAATCATCAGTTCATTGATATTCTTTGGTGTTGCGTGTTGATTGTTATAAATTGAACTTCCCAGAGTTTGTTTGCTTACAAGTTGTAGGTTGAAACGATTTGTTGATGATTTAACTGAGATTCTGCAGTTTTGGGTAGTAATAGTTACATGGTGATGATGTTGGCTTCTCTTCTCTCTTAAGTGCCTATTAAGTTATTTAAAGGTAGTTGGCTATGCTTGGATTGGTGATAAACAGTGGAATGGAATTGAATGGAACGACATTTTATTATGTTCTATTGTTTGGATTATCAAAATATCAATGGAATGGAATATATTTCATCTCATTCCGTCCCATCCCCTCCTTTGTTCCTCCCAATTTCGAGCTTATGCAGTGAAATCAATATTATTTTATAAACTATTCAAACAGGGAAGGGGTATCTTTAGCGATTCATTCTATTCCATGTCATCACATTCTATTCCGTTCCATTCATCAGTAAATATCCAAATGAAGCATCCCGGGAAGGCACAATATAATGAATCTTTATTCTGCACCCATAAATGTTTTATTTTTGTGGAAAAACCATTTTCTTGAATGTTGAAAGTTATGCTGGTTAAAATTACATTAAATTATTTGTGATTGCATTTATGCTCTTTTTTTTTAGGTGATGTTGTGAGCGTATCCTTGTTATTTAATTCCATTGGCTGATGGAACTGCTGGTTTGTTTCAATTAGAATGTGTTATATGCCTAGAAATGTGATTTACTTCCTACTTGTTTGTTTCCAAATATCATGAATATCTTTAGCTGAACGAAATCTGAATCAACTGTATACCAACATTGCAGTCAATGGCGAGCAACAATGGTGCTTCTTTTGTTGTGCTAGCACTTGAGAGTTGATTGGGTCAATCATATGTTATGTAATTGCATCCATACCAATTAATTTTCCCTTGGATTCTATGCTGATTATAGTCACCTTTAGATATGCGTCTACTTCTATAAGTTGGAGCTGCAACTTTTTACTTATATAGCAATCTTCAACTGACATATGCATGCTTTGCTGACTACATTTGTGGTTTAAACAGTTGAAACCTGTGCTCCTTTTCAATAGATTCAATGAATTACACGCATGTCTACACAGGTTGTCTTCTTATACTTTGTGGGCTTCCTATTATATATGCATGGTTGGATCATAACCCTTATCCTGTTAAGAGATATTATCTTTCCATGTTTTCGATGACCAGAGTGACAGACATAGTCATTGCCCGTATTAACGGCACTTTCACCTTGATTAAAATTATCATCAGGGGATTTTTGTGTGATTAAGGTAGCATAGGGAGGTCGATATTGGTGAGGAATCCCATTTTTCGAATTTTATTTTATGCAGGTGTGGTGACTTTGCTGCTTGTAGACACTCCATATATTTGCTTTTGACTGTATTTGGAGCCTATGTATACATTGGATTTTGGACATTATCATGATGAAAGTCTATGCTGAAGAGAAACAGGGATCATGAACTATCATCTTTGATATTGATCTTCATTTTCGGAACGAAATATTTCTCTTGGATGAGTACCTATTTTATCCTGAACTTGCCGTAGTGTAGACACCTATGCTGTTGTTTTTTTTGTTGATCAGTGAAGGAGAGCAAAAAAGGATGTGAGGATTTTTGTGTATGGGTTTTTGATGAAACATGAGGGAGTGAGAGGAGAGCCAAGACCGTGATCAAAGGTTGTTGCATTTTCTGCTGATATATAAAAACGAGAAAGAGTATGAGATGTCTAGTGTGTGTTGTACATGAATGCTTGTGAAATTTGAGTGGTAAAAAGGAAAAAACAAAGCAAAAAAGATTATGATTGTGTGCAAAAATATTTATCATTCATACACAGTACGTTTATTCTTATCCATCCCATATGTGTCTTGTCATTGGTGGGTGAGGGCATGAAAATTGGAAGTGTGTGTTTTGTACGTGAGATTGCCAGTGTGTGGGTTGAAAAATTATGATATAAACCATGAGATTGCCAGTGGAAAAAGACAAATGGATGAGCATGCTAAAAGTAATTTGGTGAGGTTATTAGGGGGCATGTATTGGTGAGAGAAAAGTGCGAGAGAAGGAAAATGAGAATGAAAATATGTTTGTTGTGTGAGATTAGAGATAATAAAAAAGAGTAGACAAGGAAGGATAAGAAAGAGTATTCTTTTTTATGATATTTACTCAAAAAAACATCATTGGGTTCTTAGAATTGGGCCACAAAATATAAAAAAAACAACACTGCAATTTAAATTTTAAACAATTGGGCTTAAGACTTTATGATTAATGTTTTTGTTGAATTTTTCTATTTAATTCATGAAAACACACCAATAAACTTAAAATTCTATACTTGTTTAAGCATTTTCGAATCTTCTGATTGATTACTAAAAATTTAAAATAACATTATTGTTAATATTTTTTTTAACTTTTCTTTAATTCCTAAAAAGCAAACCATAAGTAATCTTGTATGATATATTTATTAGTTTTAAAATAAAATTAAAAGAAACAGAATAAAACACGATATTCAATCAATATATTAATTATTAATATAATATATATTATATTATTAATATAGATTTAAAATATTTATATTAATAATTTGATTTTTATTTTATAAAAATTACAACAAAAGAACTGAAAATAATTGTCCATTAATAAGTACCATTTTTATAGTGAATATAGCCAATTTGAATATTTAGTCAGATTTATACTATGATATACTTTGGTTTACTTAGTATCCGAAAAATGTTCAATCTTGTAAATCTGTAATACACTAGAAACCTTAAAAGAAAAAAAAATAAATTCATGTGATTTCTGTATAATTCTATTATATAAGACTTTTAAGATAAATTCTATTAAAAATTTAAGATAACAAATAACAATGAGCTACTAATCTAGCACAATTTTTTAAGTAAAAGTATTTTAAAAATTAATTGAAGAGGAAGGGCAATAATTACAGGTGGGACGAGCGATCGCATTCTTTCAAATGAAAATTAATTGCTCGTCATTCGAAAGTGCATCACACGACAAATCGCACAAACGAGAGATGTGTAATAAATTTTGTTCCGCACGCCATGCACGGGGACTTCGAGAATAATGAGGAATGGTTATAATTTTTGAACGAGTTATTAAATTTTTAATGTGTGTTTAAAAATAAATATAATAATTATTAAAAATTACAATATTAACATTGTTAATGTATTAAATTTGATGGTTTTTAATAGAAAATATATTATATATAAATTATTATTATGCATTTTAAATATATATTAACAAATTATTATTTTATACTTATTTTTATTTATTTTATTTTATATTTTTTAAAATATATCCACTCAATACATAAACTTTCCCATTTCCATTTTTAAAACAAGTTAAACTCTCATTTGAAGATTTGGAAGTTCTCATTTCAAATTAAAATTCACCGTACCATAACCTAGGCGATTAGAAGAATATTATAAAGAATTGAGAAAATATAAAATTCATGAATAAAATTGAAGAAGATTGGATCTTCAGTCTTTTACTTTTATAGAGTATCGATCTACAATTCATAGAAAAAAATTGAGTTTTGCACTAAAACATGACAATGTGATCTTGACACTTTATTTAAAAATTTATTTATAGATTTATATAGACAATCAATATAGGGAAATTGAATATTGAATGTCTCCTCGCATATATTATAGAATGTTCAATATTTAAGACGTAAAATATTTGTAAATGAATATCTTTTTACACACTTTCAAATTATGGACTGCATTCCCTTCTTATTTCTAAATTTCACTCAAAATATTTCTACATTAAGAACTAGATTGATGACTATTCAATAAAAAACATACAACAATTTTAACATTATATTTTTGAAAAGTCCCTTTTAAAAATTTAAGCATTTTATCTAGTTTTATATATTTTTTCTTTAATTAATTAAATTCAAACTTATTCTATAAATCTACATATGATATGGATTATAATGACTACTCAAATCTTCCTTGGCTATCCATATTAGGATAAGTGAATTAATTAAAAAGGCTTATGAATAAGTTGTACTTTGCATTCGAAATAATGAGTGTTTTGCAAAGAATATATGTTGGCTTATCCTTCCATTTTTTTTAATTATAAAAATTTTATGTTTTTTCTTTTCATTTATTATTTTAAAAATTAAAAAAATAATATTTCTTATTTTTAATTTATTCTTTTTTATTTATAAAGACATTAAATAATGAGAAAAATTAAGAATACACTAAAATATTATATAACATAAATAAAAATATTTTTATTAATTTATGTAAAATGATCTTAATTGAACGATAAATAAGAAGAAATAAAATAAGTATATATTAAAAAACATTATAATTTCTATTTAAGAATTTAATATAAAAATTAAAGAAACGAATTATCATGACTCAAGACGTGTTTAAACAAATAATTTTACTAAGTACTGAATTATTCAATAAACTCTTACCAAAAGATTTCCTTAGGTAGTTTAATTGTGAAGTTTATTGAAACTATTTAAATAAATTTCTCCTTGAAACTTTTTAAAATAAATATATCAAGTGTTATACAAAAGTCATGCATAACTTGCTTTTATTGGGTGAAATAAACTCGTACTCAATCAACACTCCAAAATGAATCAGTTTTGGCAAAAAAATTTCATTCACATTTATGATAAATGATTAAATATAATGTTCAGTGACACTAATTTTCTGTCTTAAAAAAGATGGTGAAAATCTAGGAACTTCAAATAAAATATGTTAATGTTAAAAGCAATTGAATTGATATTTTTACACAATATGCTGAAAGCTTATCAAAACGAAACTCTTACCCTCCGACGAATCATTATTCCTCACATTTTTATATTTTAATGTAATTTTTTTTACTCCTTATACTTTTTATCCAAGGTGGAAAAATTTGGGAGAATACAAGCGAATGAGTGAAATTTGACAAAAGTACATGGACGCAATTTTTTTTCCAGATAAACCTTTAGGTATTGGCTAATTTAATGAACCTCATAATTGAACTGTTTTTTAAATGAAAAAAAACAACTAAATTATTAAATATTATTCAGCTCTTATCAAATTAAAATTAAATATTTTTTCATTCTTATTGACAATCAAAACTTATTTTCATGTCTGGAACTTGAGCATGAGTATGATAGGTAGGCTAAGGTGGTTGAACATAGCGTCAATTCAAGTTTAGAAACAAAATGAATAATGGGATAGTTGTTCTTCCTAATTCTATTTCTATGGACCACTGTTGACATAGGAAGAGAAGATTTGGAACTGTGTGAATGCGGCTCCTATTCCTAAACATGCTTGGACTTTGAGGATTTCCCCGCCCAATATTACTAACTCGATTATGAGTTTCACATGCTGCTACAGACACTCTTTGACCTTCAATATGGTGACTTATGTTCATTATTAATGAATGTTATGATTATGATGTATATGTACATGGACATTCTCGTTCCATTAATTTAGAATCAATTGAATTTCAGATTATTGAACTTTGAAAATAACTAGGAAAGAAAACTGATGCGGCACGCTTTTTCTTTATATATATATATATATATGTTTATTAATTTCTTGTTATATACCTTCAAATAAATAATAAAAAACTGTATATTATAATGTTAGTAAAGTTACCTGCCAAACTTCATGTTTGAACCTGGTAGTACTACTTATTTGAAACACGGGATGTGTTGTGTATGATTGAAAACTAGTGCTTGGAGTCATGAGGCTAAACATTTACGTGTGTGGGTGACTTTGAAAATTGAATACAACAACTCAACAAGTGTGTGTATTGTGGATGGAAATTCAAATCTGCTAGCTTTTCTATATTGCTACGTAAAGGACTTCTCAAGAGTACTGTTATGAATGTTTTTTTTAACTATTTAGGCCATCCTTAACACTGCAACATTATTTACAGAAATAGAGTAAAAATAAAAGAAAGAATAATAAATAGTCTGAAACGAAAGATGACGAAAATGATATAACAAGCACCCACCTTGATTTCCGTCAAGAAAATACTTTTTTATTTTAAATTTAACATTGAACCAATGATAGAAAGCCACTTAGTTTCGTCATACCTGCACAAATTTTTGTACGATCTATTTTTATAAAAATTGTGATTATATATATTTTAATAATATTTTTACTTTATATATATTTTATATTTTTATTATATGATATATATCACATTATATTATATTTTATTTTACTTTTTTATCATTTATTTTTAAATGTACGACGATAATTTTTTCTTTTACAATAAATGAGATAGGTAACATTTCTTCCACAAGCAAACAATATCAACGTATGCATCTTTTTTTGAAAAACAAAGTAGGCAATTAGAGAGTTATTTATGCTCTTAGGAGGGAGACAAACGTGGGAGTGAAAGAATATGTGATTTGAAAAGAAATAAAAGTTGTCGTAAATGTTTTTCTTATTGTTTAATTTCCTACCACTTAGCATTTTCCATTTGAAATTGTACAAAAAGGGAATTTTTTTTAATAAAAGATTAGCCTAACCACTAGGCTTAAGTTATGAGAAACCTAGTAAGTTCATCTCCTTCTTTTGTAGTTTTCAAGAGATAGTCATTAACTAGTATGGCAAATATAAGCGTCATTTATAAAAATAATACAATATTCATTTAATTACATTAAAATTACTTTTTATCAATATAAACCTTAAAAAGATATTATTTTTCATTAGAGTATGAGACCCCATAAGAGTAATATTAGAGTGTAGACTTTTTCTGGTTCCCCGTGTGACTTGTTGGTTTGGTGTGCTTCTCTTAACAGCTTTATTGTACTACAAGAAAGCTGTTAGGCTGGGTCAACGTTTTCAAGCATTGCCACAGGGGAATGTCACCCTCCATATCTGGCTTTCTGATCTTATCTTTGACTTCAATTCTAGGAACTTTAGCTATGTTTCACATTGCTTAGTAAAGATAGTAACCAAAAGATCAATTTCTCTATTATTTGTTACTACTGAAAAATTATGGGGTGTTCTGTAGCAGTAAGGAATATGGATAATTGGATTTCTTTTTATCCCTTCTTAAGGAGGAATTTATAGTAAAACTTCCAAAAATAAAAATAAAAGAGGAGGACACCAAAATGGCATATATATATATATATATATATATATATATATATATATATATATATATATATTATAAGACATAATTTTAGTATCAAAAAAATAATTTTGTTAACATCAATTTAAAAATCTGAGGTTTCAGAAGTAAAAACAAATTTTTAGATAATTTTGGTCCCTATAAAAAATGTGACATTAGTTAACCTTTAGATTTCGTATTAACGATAATAATGGGCAATATCATTAGTATTAAAACCAACTTTAAACCAAGCTAATTTCAACTTTAATGTATTTTTTTAATAGATCATAAATATATTATATTAGAGATCATTTTATTGAAGTTGAATAGGATGATTGTAAAAAGTACAACTTATTATTTACGATTCAAACTTAAAACTTTTAATTAAACCGGACGAATTAACATATATTATCATATTACAAGCCCACGACCTGCACCACCTTTTGTAAGCTGAGCTGAAGATCATAAAACAAGCACCAAGGGATACATATATCATGCAACTTGCATAGCCTTCATAATATTATACAAAGACGATTTGATTTTTGAGAAGCCAAAATAAAATTCATTAATATAAAGACTTCAACATTAGTAGTATTCAAAATATGTAACACGCTATTTTTACGGTCAGCTTCTACATACTGGACAAACGTATCAGATTAACATATGTGAAGGAAGCGAAATACAAAAACAAAACATATATAAATACATATAGAGTCATAGAGAGGGTGAATTTCAGAGAGTCAAAGATGTAATAGAATAATGGAAGAAAATGGAACGGTGGAAGAGAGTGATACAGTAAACGAATCTAAGATTAATGTCCAGGGCCTTTTTTACTGGGTCCAGAAGCTAATCTATATGCCAAGCTCCTTGCTAATTTACGAATGCTTGAGTTGCTATAAGAAACATCAAATGTGGCCATTCTAAGAGAAGATGATGATGATGATGATGATGATGCTCCTTTAACATCTGTTTGTGTCTTTGAACCCTCTGATCCAAGAACTCTGCTATGCACAAAACACAACTGGGATGACATCACAAGCATTGTCATAACCAGCACAATCAAAACCCTCTTCTTCATCAACAACATTTTTGTTCTTCCAAATTCTAGACCTTCTTTAAAAACCAGTAAATGTGACTGTATATATATATATATATATATATATATATATATCAAGTCGTTGCAATTGTGTTGGATTGGAGTAAACTATGAGCAGCTACTTGGATTTTATATTGAAAGTTTTCTGGCTGAGGCGGTGAGTTCTTTCCATGCGGGTCCTTGAAAGCTGCTTCCTGATTTGACTTTCGTGTAATGCCATTTCAAATTTTGTGGGTTTAATTATGGCTACTTCCTTCTTCCACGTGTATATTAAAGGAATTGCTTCCTTTGAATTCTTCGATTATTGTTTGAATTTGACTTTATAGTACTGTACTGATACTACTCAAAATATTCAAGATTAATCAAATTTTTGTATCATATTTTTTTTTGTTTTCTTATTTTTAGAATTGTATAAAAAATTAGTGTAATAAAAACAAATATACAATATTATATTATTAGATAAATTTTAACTGTAGGATAAAATTTTATTCAATAAGAAATAATTGAGTAATCTTTTTCCTAAAATTTGACAGTGAACTAACTACAGAGTCTATTACCTTATCGACATGCTTTGCATGTTTCCTGTTGAATCCATTTGTTTCACACGGTTTTTTGATTCTATACTTGCATGTACACTCTGTTACGCGGTGCATGCTCACTCTTTTTTTTTTCTTTCATTTTTTAATATTTTTGTGCCCTTCTAATTTTCCATGTCATATTAGTTAAAAGCCACTGAAAAGTTAGAGTTGAAATTTATTGCCTTATACACGTTTGATTGAACTGGCATCTCCTTTGAGATCACGGCGGTGCTTAGGGAACCTTAGGTATTGCAACTGTAAGCAGTTCCAATAGGAACGTGCCTCATTGATCCCATCAAAACGCACGCGTATGTATATTTATTTGGGTCATAAGGTTCCTAATGCTTGGGACTCAAGTAGTTTCCTCCTAAATATATCATAGGATAATGTCATTTTTTACATTATAATTTCTACACCTACCCTTTAAGCTTAATTAAATTTTTGGGAGAGAAAAAAAATATATTTAAACTAGCATCACTTCTTTTCATTTTTTTTTCCTTTCGAAGATTTTTAGATGTAAAGGCATAAAAGTGTACTGATTTTAAGCATATATATATCAAGAATAATCAAGAAATGGAAGACACCATGTTATGCATATAGATTAAATGATTAATGCTTTTTTTTTTCGTACCATTAGTGTTTTGTATATGCATATCTAAAGTAATTAATTAAACAAAGCAGGTCTAGTGTAGCTAGCAAAAGCTGAGTCCTTTTCTAATCATTAAAGAAAAGAACTTTATAATACAAATTAATCACAGTTCACAGGCTAGAGGAAGAAGAATCTCTCTCTTATTTATTGTCAAAATCCCACTCTTCTGTTCACATGTCCTTAATTTATATCCATGCATTGATCACCGTCCCTTACATTTCAACAAAAACAATTTCCGATTATAGGTTGTTGCGTTTTCCAGAGAGTATTTTGAATACACCCCTTTTTTAAAGGAATGATCCTGCGAGGACTCTGGTGCGTTGGTATAGCTAAATCTGACCTTCTACGCTTCCAGTGCCGCAAAACTTGAATAATGTCACGCTTCGTTTTTATGCAATTCAAAATCTGTTACACAATCTTTAATTCACCTAAGAAATTGTTGCATAATTGGATGCCCACAATTGGTACCTACCCATTGAGGTTGACCCAAAATCAGAAAGCTCTCCAATTCCATTATTAACCATACTGTGTGTTATCAATTTGCCTATTCGCATGAATATATATTGCGTCTATCGTTATCATTATCCTTTTAAAATCACATAGTTTATTTATGGGTGAAAAAATAATATTTTATAACAGAAATTTACATAGGTTATAAATCTATGTAAACAAAAATGTGGTGGTATTTTTGTAAAATAAATATGAACTTTTTACATTAATTTTTAAAATAATCGCGATAGAAAGTACTTTTTACATGAATTATTTTAAGAATCGATGTACAAATTATTTTTTTAAAATAAATTTTTACATCGTTTTCTAGACAACCAATATAAAAAGTTGGCGATGACATTTTTGTAAATAAAATGACAAAAATTTTATATCGCTTATTCGTTTAACCGATGTAGCAAATAGTTTGATAAACAACCGATGTAGAAAATCTTTCCCTTTTCTTTTCTTTTTTTCAACCCTGATGTTTTTAACCTCATTCTCTAAATCCCTAGTTTATCGTCTCAGTCTTTTTTCTATATTTTCGTTTGCGTCTTAACCATTATCGTCGTCGCTGTTGTCGTCGTTGCACTCCGTCATTACATTCGTGGTCGTCATCGTCATCGTCATTGTGAACATTGCCTCCGCTCAAAGTCGTTGTCGCGCTACTTTATGGTGCTTTTTATTATTATCCATCTCCATCATCTTTTTTGTTATTTATCCATCTCATTATGTTAGTATAGCTGAAATTTACATTCATGTTATTTGTTTTCTATAATTTGGAAGCTTTTTATTTGGTTACCGTCGTGCTTTCGCTTGACTACCGCTCGGCCACTGCTCTGCCACCACTCTACCATTGTTGTGTTGAATGTGAGGTATTTATGTGAAAGTTTTCTTGTGTTAGCTTGAACAAAGAAGCCTATGCACCTTTGCTTTGTTAGGTGATATGTATGTTATAGTATTGATTTCATTTTAAATATAGATAATACTTGAACCTGATTTTGAAACATTGAACAATCTTCATGACTTAAGAATATGACCTAACTTCAGTATGTGCAGATAAATTGTTAAGGAAATATTTTTAATTCACAAAGAATCCATAACTAAGTTTATTGAAGTCGTAATAGATATAAGATAGGTTACTTGCAATTGATCACAACTTATTGTTGATTACTAAAATGATAATTACCATAATTATATGTCTACATTGCATGTTAATCTTTCTAACTTAAGTTGGTTTCTTTTCTTGAGTTTAAATATGAGTATACCCTTAGTTTTCCATTCAAGGTTGAATACAATGAATATATTACTAAATAAGTAAACAATTCATTGTATTCAATCTTGAATTAATTAAGTTGGACAGTTTGGAATTAAAATTTTTTATTTAATGATTAACAATTTTTTCTTATATCCTTATTTTAAAACTTTTAAAATTACAATACATTTGATATAATTTTAAGTTATTTCATTTGTAAATTAAAAATTAATAATAATGATGATGTATTTAGTTTAAATATATAAATTCTGTGATTTCTATATTGTATATCTGGTCATTCTGTTTGTATATGCAGGTATTATAAATAAATAATATATTTGTATACTTAAATAAAATGAATATTTAAATAAAAACTGGACTTTCTACATCGGTTAAGAATATAACCGATGTAAAAAGTGATTTTCTACATCGATCATAAGTAGAACCGATATAAAAAGTCTTATTTTCTATATCATCCGCTTTAATATTGTTAAAATAACCGATTAAGAAATCTATAATAACTGATGTAAAAAACTTATTTTCCACGTCATTATTAATAAGAAGCTATACTTCATTGATATGGGTACAAATATGATATAATATATAAATACAACAATTTTTTTTAAATATTAGAATACAACAATTTTTTTTAAATATTAAGATACAGATATAATAATAGACTAAGTTAAAATATCAAAGTAAAAATATAAATTCCTAAAATAAAAAAATATTTCTAAACATACCTATGAATGTAATAAGTTTTATAGTACGCTTGTTTAGATTATATTTCAAAATTTTTAGTTTTAAACATATTTATACTAATTAAATCATTTCAATAAGATTATAGATTATTTGACAAATTTAAAAACTTGTTTTAATAAAATAAAAATATCAATAAATAAACTTATCTTACTGGTTCATGATATTTTTAAACACTATTTAGAATAACTTAAGCTTATAACTCAATTTATTATTATTTTTAATTTAATACTTAATTTCTTAATAGAATTCCTTGTTTTACCTTTTCCGTTAATAATACAGTATTTATTTTACTCAACATTTTTTAACTAATGTTACACTATTTCTTTTAATTATTACATTATTTATTTTTTAATTTTGTATAAAATAATTTATCTTCAAATATAAAATATTAAAAGTTTCAAATTAACTAAAACGCTTAATTTCGTGGTTACCTAAATTTTTTCATATACCATTAACTCCACTATGCAATGTCGTGTTTTATAGCAAAATATATGTTTATAATTTGCTTTTAATTTATGGGCCCTTGTGAAGCATGAGATTGATAAACTAGGTTATTATAATACATTTCTTTTTATCATTTTTGTTTACTAAAAGACAAAAGCTTAATGGTAGGTCAAAACAACGTGTCTCTTCGTGCACCTAAAAATACCATTCTTGTGACATGAAATAAAGTTCTAACTTTTATACACTTACATAGTATTTTTAATCCTATTATTTTTCTATTTTTTTTTATTATATCACATTTTTTTATTTATTTTTGATTTCTATTCATTTATGTGTGGCGTATACCAATCAATTTTCCATTAATAATTGTTAACTATTTCAAATTGCCTAAAATAAACTACTTCAATTTGTTATCATGCTATCTCGTGAGTCTTGTGTAAGGACATTTCTTGTCGTGGGGTACGGTGCTATTAATCACAAATTTTGGGTTTATATAAAATATTGAAGTGGTGATCTAATACGGATAAGGTTAAGGACGATTCATTTATTTTGGTAAATTTCTTACAAAAATTTACCATATATCTATATATACTTTTAATAAAAATGTTAAATTTTAAATATAAATATTAAAATGTGGATATTAGTATTAGGAAACAAAAAAGAAACTGGCACAAGTAATAAAATTTGTAACAGGTTATATGGAAGCCACAAATTGATATACTTCTTACAATGGCTTCCTTGTCCTTCCTCGCTCTCTTCTCAGAAGGAAGTGCTTCTGCATTGTCTCTAACAGATTCACTATTTCAGTGTTTCACGCTCTTACTCTTTTATTTCCCAACTTACATACGAACCCTATCTACATGAATCCTAATTCCTCTTTGTGATTTACGAGTCCTATGTGTGGATTTCGTTCGGAACTTCTGGCTTGGGTGATCGTGATGTGTTCTCAAAGGTTTGTTTTCGTCGGTTAGTCACTTCGCGAATTTGAATTTCATGCATCTTATCCTACCTTTTTGATTTAATTTATTCATGAATAATCTTGTTTCAGCTACATTTAGTTCCAATTGAAAATTGAACTTGTTTACTACTTGATTGTTTCTGCTTTTACTTCTGTTTAATTAGTTGATCAGTTAATCTTTGTTGTACCCAATCAGTTGATTGGGAACTTGATTACTTTGTGTTCCTGGTGGTGACAACTTGTTATCCAATAAAAAACTTGATTGGGAATATTACTTTGATATCAGCAAATCAGTTGGTCGGGTTGAACTTTCAAGTTTCTTCTTAATTCCAATATTTCTGGAATAAGTTACCAGCGTCTCATGTTTGATCCATTAAACTTGTGGTACTGGTATTATTTCATTCTTGGATGTAGATGGCTGGATGGAAATATGTATAATCCATAGCTATTGTAGTCATCTTGAAAACAATCAACCGATGGGTGTGCTCCGGACCTCTTTAGAATTGGTTCCTCATACTGTGTGTCTTATATGCTATTTCGTGCAAATAGTGACAAATTTCTTTTAATGTTTGGCACTCTGTTGTAAATCTTCTTGAGGAGGGAACATGGAATCCTCATACCATTCGTTTGCAGCATTGCACTGAACAGGGTTATGGCTGGTAAATCCTAGGATTATAAAGTTTTACCTGAAGGGGCTCAAACTGCTATCGCTCAATGGATCAGGTACCAAATATGCTTATTCGTTGGATCAGCATGTGATTTTCTTGGCTTGCTGTTGTTTTTCTATATAACTATTATATGAAATTCAGGTTATATCTTTTAGTTCCATTTGAAGAGGATTTTGAAGCTGAAGTAGCTGACAACAATGATGCTAGACTGGGAGTTTCTGTACTGGCCAGGAGTCCTATTCCTGGGCTGATTGAATTGAGCTACTCAACAGTTAAATGATTTGGTCAATTTAATTATCTATCTTTCTACACAAATTTCTTAAAAGTTAATACATTTTATCTTAACATGGTATGCATTGCCTTTAACTGCAAACGTATTATAACTTTTTTTAGAAAAAAAATTCTATAAGACTTTGACTTGTAATAATTGGCCACTTCTCTTATCAGGCATTTATTAATAGAGTTGTATGCCGATGTATCAGTTGTTGCTTTGTTTCAATGAGGCAAGGGTCCACTTGATAGACTTATACTAGATTCCTGAAAAATCATTTTCTGTCGTTACTTTCCTTCAATATTTTCTGGTTTACCATGAAATTTTTCTGTCATCTTCAGGTTAATTTATAAATCGTTTTTGTCCTGCTGCATATGGCATTTGATATCTTGTTGAACTAGTTGTTTATCATAGGTTGCAAAAATAAAAGAAAAAAAAGAATGTCTTTTTAACACCGAGATGTCTTTATTTTACATGATAATTGTTTCTAGCCTATGGGTGCTTGATTTTGGTGAACAATGAATTTGTAAGGAACTTGGTATTTTATTAAGAAGAAATAGGGATAAACCCTAATTACAAAGATAGAACATTGCAGAACTTCGAGGGTGTGCACCTCCCACTGCCTAAAGGTCCCCAATCCTCTCTAAAATGACAAGCTCTCTTCTCTCTTAACCTCTCTTATTATTTATAGGCAAACTGTCCTGATTTCTCTTTAACTCAACTAACTAATAGAAATAACAACTAACCTAACTAATTATTGATTGTGAAACAGAACCCTAACCAACAACCGTCGGAGATCTTACAATACTTCCCTCCTAAAGATTCACCTTATCCTCAAGCTGATAGCTTGTAGCTGCTAGTGACCAATTTCCACCAGTGGTATTTGTTGAAGACAATTCCACTAGGGTCCCATTGCTGGACATGTATAGCCCAAGCAATGCTTGAAGTGCTGGGCCGTTGAAACAAATTCCACCAAGGTCAAATAAGACTGGATTGCCCCCTCTCTTTTCTTGCTTCCAATGACCTTCAACCCTTTCAAAATCTGAAATTTGATCAGTCCCCAACCAAACCACACCTTTGCCTACCTACAAATCTTTTTCTATGTTTTTTATTTCTTCCTCAACCTTTGTCATCTCCTTTTGCTGTTCTTTGTCAATCTTTTGCTTCAAATGTTTGTCCTTTGAAATTTTCATTTTCTCTTCTTGCGAGAGAGACAAGTCTTGGTTCTCATTCTTTAATGCCAAGAATTCTAATTTTGCCTCTGTTTTTGCTTCAACCAAGTTAGCTTCTTCTCCATTGTTGCAAGTCAGGTTCTTGATCTTCAAGCTTTCATTTTGCATTTTATCTTCTTTGTTTTTCAAATCTTCATTTTCTTTTATACTTTCTTGCATCAAAGAACCTTCATCATCATCCCAAACAAATAGATCTGGGTCATATTCAGGGTGGAATTCTTTGAGCAAAGCCTTCACAAAATCCCACCATGATGCATTTGGATGGTCCTTCTTCCACACGTACAACCAAATAGAAGCTCATGCTTGCATAGCCTTCCCAACCATCTTTATTTTTTCTTCTTCAAGTATTCCTACAGCCTCAAAATGTTGTTGTACATTAATTAACCACCAGTAGGCATCTTTTCCTCCAAAATCAGGAATCATCTTCAAGATTCAATACCCACAACTCCAAAATTGGAGCTCTGATACCAGTGTAAGGAACTTGGTATTTTATTAAGAAGAAATAGGGATAAACCCTAATTACAAAGATAGAACACTGCAGAATTTCGAGGGTTTGCACCTCCCACTGCCTAAAGGCCCCCAATCCTCTCTAAAATGACAAGCTCTCTTCTCTCTTAACCTCTCCTATTATTTATAGGCAAACTGTCCTGATTGCTCTTTAACTCAACTAACTAACAGAAATAACAACTAACCTAACTAATTATTGATTGTGAAACAGAATCCTAACCAACAACTACTGGAGATCTTACAGAATTATGTCTAAGACAAGTTACAAACTTTGTAGATGACGAAGATGAATTTCTGTGATCGTTGGTATTTTTAAAATAAAAGGATCATGTGATGTGCTTTAACTGCTGATAATATTATTGATCTATATGATAATTACCTATATTTGTCTTTTTGTGTGATTTTCCTACAAGAAAAATCTAACTCATCTATGAGACTGTTACCTTTAATTACATGTTATTTTATAGTATCATTCATTCTATATTATCGCCCATACTCATACATGTTTTAAAATGGTGGATAGATATCAAGTATCAATGCGATTGTATATCATTTTAACTTTTGCAAACTATTGCCTTTGTTAAGGAGGGTGAAAATTTACTTTTAAAGTCTGTTAACTTTGGTAAATATTTAACTTTTCTTTATCAATCCAAATACGTTGTTAGTAGATGCTTGTGGGACATACAAAATTAGTGCTCATGTCTACTACATAGATTTATATTATTATCTATTAATTGTTCATTCTCTCTTTAAGGTTAGTTCTCACTTTATTTAGAGAAACTAGGAATAATAAAGAGATAAAGTAGCTTTGAGCCTTTGAACAATAAGGATTATCTAAAGAGGAAGCCTGCTTGCTTGCGTGGATGTAAACACTGTCATTAGCATGCTGATCTAATGCAATTTTTATTGATTTATATACAAAGTATCATTAATGCCAAATGTTACTTCTCATTAGTAATTCTGAGATATGCAAAAGTAGTGATAAGTTATTTGGAGTCAAGACCCTGCGTAGTGAATTTTTTTATTTGGTAAAGAACCAGCTTATTCTACCTTACTATATTATTCATGTAACTATAACGACAAGTCCATACTTTATTTGGTTTGGTTCCTTCCCCCTAAAGTTGTTATAATAGTTATGTGATTGGAATTTGTTGTTTACGAACCCAAAATGTAAAATCTTTATTTTGTTAAAGTGCTCATGTTAGTTTAAGTCATTGTATATATTCTGTAAAATTGACCGAGCTACTTGCTATATGCTTATTAGGTAGTTATTTATTACTTTATTTATATTTTGATTTCATTAATATTCATTAGTTTATGCATACAAATGTGTGAATTTATGGTTTTTTTTTTTTTTTGCTGTTGTAGCTTATTTAATACTTTGAGGGAAAAATGGTTGGTTAACTGGATGGGACCTAGATTGGATAAGATTCAGTGTCGGAAAAGCCACCTCTAAGCACACATTTACCATTGGAAGGAGAGTTGATATTTGATGAACTAGATGAAAGTTGTGTATAAAGGTATAGACTTGTGTAAAATTAGCTTTGAACTTGGTAGTCTGATAAAATTTGCAAGTTGAGGTTTTGTGTTGATAAAATTTATTGATGCGTGAATTGTTTGAGGCTGATTATTGGACTGGATAAACCTTATTGTGGACTGGTTTTCTTGGCTAAAATTGTGCCTAAGTGCTGGTCATGTTTTGCTATGACAATTACATGTTCAGAGTGTTCCTTTGTTGCACTTCTGTGTGAGTATGAAAGGATGTTTATTTAGTGCTTGTTCTAAGGCTTTGGTTCTGCATGTTTTTAAATAGCATGATTATTTGGAGTATGTTTATATCTTTGTTGGAATTTTGGTTGGCTGGACTGTGGTGGTTAAACCTTGGTCGAAGAATTGAAGAGTGAACCTAAAACACTTAATCTTGGCTTAGAAATCATAACTTGAGCCTAAAGAGCATTGGATGGAGGTAGGACAACTTTAGACCTTGGGTTGGTTTCACTATAGCCTTCCTTGTGACCTTGTAGAGCTCAGCCAGTTTACAACCTTTTAAGGGTCATATTGAAGACGGAGACTGAAATACTAAGCAGTACCACAAAAACCTTTAGTTCTAATAACCTCTAGAACCCTAACATAAGGTAATTCAAACTCTTAGAACAAAATGAGCAAAGGTTAAAACTACTAAGATCTTTAGACAGATTTTTGGATTCATTAGGACTCCTCTAGTATGTCCTGAAACTCCGAATTAAAATGTCTAAGTTCACTTGTTAAAAACCCTAAAGATTTAACCATAGATTGGTAACTATCTCTTATCTTAGACATCAAATAAGACACTTAGAAATCCTAAGTCTTAATAATAATAAGTCAAGGCTAAGTTAAGAAGAATGTATCTTAAAACAAGGTGGGGATAAGATGAGTTGGGATTTCAAGGAATAGTTAAGGAACCTAATTAGACTAAAATCGTAGTACACTTGAGTAGTTAAAGCTATTGACGATCTAGTAGTAACTTACAATTTTTTCAAGAAAGTTTCCAGGTTCCCTCAATTATTTTGATTAATATTAAAACAAATATTTAACAAATGCTTCTTCCTCTCATAAGATACTTCAGACAATAGCGTAACGTGTTATGCAATAAAACCCTGACATAAGTGGAGCCCATGGAATTGATGTGAATTGTCGGTGTTGAAATCTGTGAGACGCACGGGATCCATGTACCTTGCTAATTAAATAGGTTAAACATTAACAACCTTATGCAGAATTTAATCAATCAGGCATGACATAATTTGCATTGTATGTCTTTTCTAAATCTTTCTTCTCCTCCTCCTTCAAATTTGTAGGCAGTTTATCTTTTCCGTTTAAAAGTTTAATATGGATCGGATCACCTTCCATCTCTTTAAAAAGACTTAAAAAATACTAAAATATAAGTTATAAACTTATTTTTATATATCATTTTTTTCTTGTTAAGATAATCATTAAATATAAATATTGATTAACAAAATAAATAATATTTATCTATCTTCATAAAAAGATTAATTCATAATATGTGCCTAAATTCATATTTTATATTGATACTTGTTTAAAAATATGAATATAATTTTTATAATGTTAATTGCATTTAAATAAAATTAAAAGAGTTTAAAGATATTGCATTTAAATAAAATTAAAATAATATAAAGATATTATTTTATTTTCTTGTCTTCTCCTTATAAATTTTAATTATGTAAAATATTCATTTGTAATATTTTTATTCTATTTGTTAATTATTATAATAAAAATGAACTTTTTCATAAAGGTGAAGTATCTAATATTTTTCAACTCGTAACTATTCAAGTATTTGATTCATAAAATTGTGTTATTTTATTAATGAAATATTCATAATTAAATTAATTTTATTTTATATTGCTTTTTATTATAATTTATAAGCATAAGTTCATATCTAAGTAACAAATATTAAACCAGCTGAATATTAATGTATATTTTTTATTTTTTTTAAAGTATATATGTAATAAGAACATTTTACTTCGTTAGAAAATATTATATTTCTTATATTGTTTTTTGAAGAGTCTAAAAGATAAGCATTAAAATATAAAAATAAGTTCAAAATATTAAAATAAAATAAATTAAGAAATATATAGATAAAATAAATAAATAAAATTAATTATAATTTATAAAATAAATTAAAAATTAAAAAAATAGATCATATACGTTTCTTATTAAAGAAAAATGCCTTATAACATATTTAACAGTTTTTCTAATTTACGGTTAAGGATGGACAATAATAAATATTCATTAAAAATAAAAAATTTATCGATTTTTATTATAAATTTTTAAACATGCATTAAAGAAGTGACACTTTTAATAATAAGAATTAGTATTATATATAGATTTTAGTGAAATAATTGATAATGGCCAAGACGTGAAAAAAAATAAAGGCAGACACGTCTGTTGTGGTCCCGGTAAAAGTGCAGATAAAAACAAATAACAGGAAATCAAGACCAGAAAACTCATGACAAATTCGTCAATCACAAGAAAAAACAAATCAAAGGTTTCGAAAAATAATTTAAACATAATTTCTAAAATTAATTTTTAGCATTACTTAATAATAACGTGTAGTGTATTCATCATCTGCAATTCTTTAAAATTTACAGAAAATACCATTAATAAGGATATTTTGTGAGATAAAAATTAAATGAAATCATGTAAAGTAAAATAGATATCAAAGTTAAAATTTAAATAATAAAATAATATCATAATGATATATATAATTTTTTTGCTTCACATATCACTCATTTTTTAATATTTATACTTTTTATTTATATGAATTATTATATATATATATATTTGTGTATGAACATAATTTTTCAAACCAAAATATCTTTTCTCACAAATAAAAAATAACTGAACAAAAGAATCAAAGCAAAGGACATTTGTTTTATCTTCTTGTGTCTTCCGTAACAAACCATCACAACCAGGAACAGGAACAGTTGCTCCTCATAACCTTAACTTTTTCTTCTTCTCCTTCTCCTCTCCACACAACAAACAACAAGCACGCTCTCCTCATTTTCTCAACCTCCCAATCCTATATTCACACATACCTCACTCACAAATCACAATCTTATCCCTTTCCCTTTTTCTCAATTTCAAAGAGGAGAAACACAGAAGGGCTTTCCAATTCTCGCTTGTAATCACAGAACACAAGGTCAAGAATGAAGCGTCCTCTCTCAAGCATCACCGTGGAGGATAAGAAAACGAAAGAGGCAAAGCATAGAGAAGGGGAGGAAGAAAGAAGCACACGTGGCACGGTGTATCTGGACGACAACGTTTTGTTCGAGGTGCTGAAACACGTCGACGCGCGGTCTTTGGCGATTGCGGGTTGCGTGAACAAGCAGTGGCAGAAAACGGCACAAGACGAGAGACTATGGGAACTGATCTGCACCAAACAGTGGGCTAACACAGGGTGCGGTGAGCAACAGCTAAGATCCGTGGTCCTCGCGCTTGGTGGCTTTCGTCGCCTCCACTCCCTTTACCTTTGGCCTCTCTCCAAACCCCACGCGCATGCTTCTCCCTCTCTCCCCTCTTTCCCGCACGCGCTTCGGTCCAAACATCGTTTGGGCAAAGACGAGGTTCATCTCTCACTATCTCTCCTCTCCATTCGGTACTATGAGAAGATGAATTTCTGTAACAGAAAAAACGGATGAATTTCACAGTTTTCCCCTATGCTGTTCTGTGTCTGCTACAGTGCTACCGTTTACAGGATTAATTTCGGCTTTTCATTTTTTATAATTGTGTAATTTTTAATTTTCGGTCACCAGATCTGCAATTTTTATTAACTAGTAAATGCAATTAAGCTAAGTTGGTAGTGTGGTTGTGTAAATTGAATAATGGAATATGAATGTATTAATTATATTATAAAAAAATCTTAGATATTTTTTTTTACGGGCATGATATGATATGTGTTGTGATTGAATTGAATTGCTAAATTTGTGTGGTTTGGTAAATTGTTTAGGCTTTGGATGGGTGTAAAAAGAGGGATATTATTCTCTGGGGAATAAGAATTGGGGCAGTGGGAATGGTGGAAGAGATTGCCGAAAGTGGAGATTGATTGGAGAGGATGGGGTTGTCTGTATCCTAATGGACAGAGAAGGTGACAGAAGCGAAGCCCTTTGTTGTAATAAATGTTTGGTACTGCCTAAGTTTTCTGGCACTTAGTTGGGCCTAATTGGTAAAAGACACACCGGTCAGTTCGGCATCCATTGGGTCCTGCAAAAGCCAATTTTTTCACAAGGGACAACGTTTGTCGCTTTTGTTATGCTCTCTATTCTTTCTTCCGTATACTGAACATTGCTTTGCCTCTCCACCTGTGACCATGAATTGACCGTTTTGGACCAATACCATTTTTTCTCCTCTCCAGCTTATCAATAACGCTATAGACATTATATAATATTGAAATATAAAAACGACGAAAATTGGATTGGTAGTATTTTAATAAAAAAAATTATTTTGAAGTTTTTTATCAAAATTTTTGAGCTACTTGTTTATGTTTTGTTTCCTTTTTTAACCTCAATTTACAATTATTTTGTATTAACCTGTTTGATCATGAGCATGTTGTTCGTCACAGATTTTTATAACACTTTTTTCGTGTTTCCATTTTTTACTTATCTCCATCATATATTCTATTTTGTTTTATACTTTTTATTTTCTTATCTTATGTGTATAATTTATTTTTTATAAATGTTATTGCTCCTTTTATCACTAATAAACTATAAATTATTAGAATCTGTTCAAGTTGTTTAATGAAATTTTGTATATCCTAAGATGAATTTGCTTATGCCACTGAGTAATTACACAATTCCATTATGAAAAAAAAGTCAATGTCTAAGTTGTCTATAAAGTTTGCTCGTATAATGAGTTTTTAGTATTGGGTACTAGAGAATTCCATTAATAAAGTGTAATAATAATACAGGGAATTTTAATGGAAGTTTTGAGTTTTTGTTGCAGAATTTTTGGCAGATGCGATTCATCAACACATGGGATAGCTTAGTTATAACAAGATCCACAATGAACTTACGCAAATGTTTGCAAGCATGGATTAAAAAAAAAGGGGAAAAAGATTGTAATACACACGAAGAGAAATATATATATTTTTTATTTAAAAAAAACTGTAGCGGTTAGATTTGTTTGCATATAAAATATATTGTAAAAAAAAATAGTAAAAAAAATGCATTTAAATTATATATGCATAATTCATCTTTCTTTATTTAATTTAAAACTTTTAATAATAAGGTTATGGTTAGTCTTCCTTTCCTCAATATGGGACTTCTAATATTAAGGTTTTCGAATTCTGACATGGAACATCTTTTAGTGGTTTCTCGGAACTTTGAAAAGGGTTACTTTGAGCGTGTATTGTCGTTTTGGGAAGATCAAATAAGGGATAAGGTGGTTCGCCTTGCTTCAATAAATAAAAGGCAATAAGCACTTGTTCTTTCAATTGATGTAGAATAGGAAATCCAATGATTCATGCGCCAACTCAAGCTAACTGTCATGCAATCTAGCCATCAATATCAACAAGAACATCCTTTATCAATGTCCAAAGCATCCATAATGCAATGTGTCTAACCCAGGAGGTACCATCTCCATTACCAAATATTGTATGAGACATAGTTTTATGAAGTTAGTGAAAGCAAGGATTATAGATTGTGGGGGTTTGTAAGTGAGAATAATTCTAATGAGGACTAGAAGTAAGTTTTTCCCAAAAGTCATTCACACTTGAAAGAATAGGGGATTTTCTCTCCTCACCACAAGGAAATTTAAATATGGAGTTAAAGAATTCCTCCAGAGTAACACTGTGCTCATTCTTCAATAACCGAAAAGTAATTTTTACTACACTGTAGCCCTCACCATAAAGAACATTAGCTTTGACAAACGTAGGAATTCCAAAGTAATTTTCCCATAGGTGGAATAACGAGGATAAACAAACTAACCCCATCCCAATTTTTTAGATAACCACATTACATCGTCAAAAATACTTAAAGGGTGAAGAATGGCTTCATCAAATTACTTAGTGGGAGAAAACTTTCAAGAGAAAAGAGATTCATACTTAAATCTTTGGTCATTGATTAATCAATTTTTATTCACTTAGTAAAGTGTCATACTAGACGTAAAATTGGAAGTTAATTATATTTAATTATGATGTGTTGGTTGAGTTTTTTTTATTAGGTTTTATTGGATTTAATTGTTAAATGTAAGTAATTCTTATATTTTATTATTCTTTAAACTTTATTTATTGTGAAAGTCATATCTTACATTGTGGCCATGAGTTTGAAGTGATTCTTGAATATTTGGGAAGCTAACACACGGTCCAAAGTATATATTGGCTCCTTAAAAGTTGATTCAAGTCACAACTTAGAAAATTTTAGGTCAAGATTCAAGTTAGGGAATATGCTTGGACAGCCCTAACATGCTTCACTAAATTTAGCATAATTTGAGCTAAAGAAATAATTTTGAGATGGGAGCAAATCCTATATTTAGAAAAATTGATTCGCTACGTCTTTTATTCACAATGTAAAAGTCAAATCAACCTTGATCATCACTACAAAATTTAAGAAAAAAAAGGTGTTCTTCATAGGAACCAAATTTTAGCACTCTACTCCAATTGGGCCAACTGCCTCCATTTAAGTCCAACTTGTATGGAAGAACTAAGGATTTGATTAAGAGTCTATAAATAGGCCTTAATATATAGAATTGAGACATTTATCCTTTCAAATTTTCAAAATAGAGTTGTAGCTTGTGGGAGAAGCTTTGTCTCCCAAAGTTTTGCTCCTTCTTAATCCTTTCTCAGTATTCTTAACAATTCTTTTTTCTTGGATTGATCTACTTGTTATGTGTTTCAATTACATAATCTTGAGATTAATTTGATTTTAGTTTTGGATTGAATTATTGATTTTAATATTTTTCCTCTTAATTTTTCATCCTTCTGTTGGAATCTTATTTATTAATTTGAATTTATCACTTATCTTTTAATTTTCAATCTATGATTACTGCATATTTGATTCGAATAATTCTGTGTTGAATGCTTAATCTTGCATGTGTAGCAGAAAATTAAGAGAATCTATGGTGCTTAGTTAAAACTTGAATGAGTTCCGATTTCTACATTGATTTAGTGACTTAGATGTACTTAGTTGTTTAACCTAGATTAATCAAATTCTGCATCCTTGATTCAACGGTAAATTCTTGAATTTAATTGATTAGATTTGATCAAGCAAGCATTTGGTAAACAAATTTGATTAATTCTGTGAAACCAATGATAGATCTGTTTAGAACAATAATTAATGGATATTTGATTGGTTTATTTTCTATTTTGTTGAAAATTGTTTTACTTCATCAAATTCATCATAAAACCCCTGCACTAACATGAACCTGACTAATTGACTAAGATCCTCAATACATGATCATGTTTGTTGAACTTATATTACATTTTTTTAAAATCAACTACAACATTGGTTGAGTCATCATCTCTAAACACAATGTCATGGTGATTGTCCGGTGTTGGAGCTTAACCCTTGCCTTTGGAGGTGGGCTTAGCTGTGGAAGAGGAAGCACCACTACTATTTTTGCGTTTTGGAGGATATTTGGAGCTAGCAAAAATTAGAAAGGTTAGAAAATAAATGAGAAAAGGAAGAAGAAAACTTTGGTTAAGGTGGTGGATCAAAGAGAAGGTAGTAAATGGAAAAAGTAAATGATAGAAGAAAAGGTGAAAAGATCTCAGTTCTGCTCCTCCATGATTGTTGTTCACGTTAGATCATTGAGAGTTACCTTCAAAGTCCTCTACCTTATTTTTTTATTAAATTAATAGAATTAAACATGACCCTTTTTGTCAAACCAAAAGAAATAAGAAAAAAACACTCAAAATTTTAATTGCTGGTGCGATTCTACGTGTACGAAATGTTCGACGACATGGTTGCAGAACTTGTTGCCTCATATATTCTAGTGGTACATGTGATCCCCGTTGCAGGATATCAAAATGAGGTCCAAATTCTTTCAAACTTTGTATGAATACTTATTAAGTTTGATTTTTTATATTTAGTTTTTTTTTATCATGTTTTATTCTGAAATTGGATACTAATTTAGATGTAAATAATAGATATATTTCACACACATCATTAAATTTAATTTTTTTACGGATAATTTTATTTGAACCAAAAGTATTCTTAATATGATAAATTCAAGTATATTGCTGGTCGACAGGTGTGTCAAGGAAGGCACTTTTTATTGAACTTTTCAAAAAAAAAAAATTCTATCTTATGAAGTTATGATTCTTATTGTCATTGACAATTGGCTAACACGAAAAAAGTTATTGGCCAAGTCAAGATGAAGCTAATGTATCCAAAAGTTTATCTACATAGATAAGTCTTCCATTATCAATATTAGTTAGTCCACGATATTAAAACAAAAGAAAAACAAGTATGGTTAACTGAAAGAGTTATTAGCTAAAAGGTGTGTTGAATAAATTAGCGAATAAAATAAGGTTGTTGAGAGTTGAAAATATAGTAAAAATTAAAAGTTAAAAGCTACTGATTAAATAATTTTTTTAAAATTAACAGTTGAATTAGTTAATAAATATAAAAATGATAAATAAAGATATGATAAATAATAAATTAAAACAATAAATATATTATATATTTTTAAAAAATACATTAAAATTTATTTATTTTTAAATAAAAATATTTATTTTTAATTTTTATATAAATAAATTTTTAATAATATTTTTATAATTTTAACTTTTTATCAAACGGTTTAATATCTTTATAATAATTTTTAAAAAATCTAGTAACCGTTTAAAAAAATAATAGCCACTAAAATAAACTACTCTACTAAACATAATTGAAATTTTTAAAAATTTTTTAGTTAATTGAAATATCTTATCATATATATTTAAGATCAAGGAATGTTTTAGTCGAAGTATTAGCATAAAAAATAATTTTATAATAATTTTTAAATTAATTATTAAATAATTGATGTAAAAAATAATTTTTTTTGTAAAATTAATTAATTATTAATTTATGTAAAAAATATTTTTAAATCAATTTTAAATATTTAACTATATAGATTATGTTTTAGGTTGATTAAAAATTTAACCTATTAATATCATTGCTGATTGTTAATACTTAATTGTAGAACAACACCTTGGCTTGCTATTTTTTAAAGTGTGTCCCTTTGAAGTGAAAAGGCTTGTTCAGGTCACTGGCATTCTTGTTTCTTGCTCCAATAATGTTCTCCAATTTTTTTATATGTTGAATCACATTTAGACCGTTGTTCTAATTATAGGACATGATTAAAAGGTAATGAAAAATATACAAAAATAAATATAAAAAGTAAATTAAAATTAAAAATTAACCATGATAGTGGCATGATGCGTGAACGTCCTCTTTAAGGTGATTCCGAAGATGATTTTCTTTAACAATGCATCTGGATACATTGACCCTTAGGATATAACAGCAGTAACACTGATTTAGTCTCTGTTTTTACACAAAAATAACGACAAAGTTCTACCACCCACATCTTCCAATTGCCCAAATATTATAGTTATGTTTTGTATGAAAGAGAGTAAAACGTTTCTTATGATAATCAAACCACCTTTTATAGGTTTAATTTATTTCATAGGCTTCATTTATTTTAAATATATGATAATTGTTACAAATAATTTAAATTTAAATATTACTAAATTATTGGAATTAAGCATTTGCTTCGATGTAAATTTAATAGAAATTATTACATGTTAAAAATTATAAATTATAATCAAGGAATAAATTGCAATATTCAAGCAATTTAAACAAACAACAAACAACTATTAAAACCATTTTCTGTTTTCTTTAAAAGAGAAGTGTAACTTACAACTAATTGAATATTAAATCTAACATTTTATAATACATTAACAAGTTCAAAACAATAAACTATAGCGTATAAATTTAGTAATTATTTCAATTTATAATATTTTATAAAATATTTAAACAATATAAAAGGTTTGTAACTACAGCATCACATGTTAAAATCATATTTCAAGCAAAAAGAGATTAAAGCTTGACTATAAATGAGTAAGGAAATGGTAGGAAAAAAATAGATAAATTAAGATGACACTATTTTGATTCTCTTATGCCTTTACTAAAATACAATACAATAAAATTTTCACAAAAAATAATTAAAAAAAAGTATATTATAACTTCTGTTTGAAATAAAATAGATTCTCTTTCGAAATTGGAACCTTTTACTATGACTTTTGTTTGTTGCATGCCTTAATCCATAATACTTTATTTTTTAATATTGCTTTTAATGAATATAATATTTGCTTTATTTATGATATAGTTTCCAGTCCGAAACTACTTTATTGCATTATGAGGAATATCCCAAGTATCTAAAACTTATTTATACCATTGTTAACATTGAAATTTAATCTAAGATACGAATTAATTTTAAGCATTAAATCAAATACACCTAATGATTTCTACATCTATGAGAGGTTCAAGGTTAACACTATCGTTAAGAAAATGATAAATTAAGAAATGACAATATCTAGATTCGTCTCTTAATTGACACATCAATGAACTAATGTGATAGTCACCTTTTCTTTAGCTCTACATTTTAGCCCATGTGAAACCTTCCAACTATCGTATAATTAACCTACAAAGAAAGTGAATTATTCACTACAAAATACAAAAAATATGTGCTCTAATAAATAAGATATAAAACATTAAAATATACAAAATGCATAAGTAGAGATATAATAGTATTACCGTAACGTTAACATGTAAGATCAAAATATTAAAAAGGTATGAATATATTAGTATATTTTCTAACAATCAACCTAGATAATAATAATAATAATCATAAATATAAATTATAAATTATAGCATGTTTTATTTTAAAAAATATATATTTTACTGTAAAAATATCATTATTTTGAAAGTAAAAATTTAGTAGACTTCTATCATAACTTGATTTTAATTTTATTTTTTAAAATTAACACAATAATTCATAAGAATCTGTATACTTAGAATTAATATATGTTGGAATCTCAAACAATAATATTGAAAAGAAATAATTTATAATAATTTTTTTTATTATATCTCAATTATAAAGATTATTCGCATTATAGAAAAAAAAATTTCAGTTAATGATTAAAAATTAATATTATAACAACCATAAATTAAATTAATAATAGATGAAATTAAAATCATAACAGTAGTAAATAATAATGTAAACAATAGTTTAATAATTTCTCAACAGTTATAAGAATAAAGCACAATAAATCTTCGATGATTATATAATAATAAAACGTAATATTGTTCTTTAATACCATTATAAATAAGTTTTAAAAATTGAAATAAATTATCCTTGTTAGTTATTTGTCTAAATAATCTTCCTCTAATGACTTAACAAGTGATAAATTTTTGAATACAAAAAGTTAATTTTGTATCTAAATATTATTGTCCAAAAAATTAATACGTAATGAAGTAAGACAATATCTATGTTAGAACCCTATTATACATTATAATTTTAACATAGAGATACTTCACCATAAAATATTTCTTAAAACTATTCTCATATTACCTCATGTTTTAGAAAGATTATCTAATTTATCATAGAGAATGACTTTTACTTTCTCACTCACATATTTATTCACATAAGTATCAATGTTAAATACATTTATTAAAAATTAAATGTATCTCAAAAATCACTTTCACACGTTAACATTGTAAATAAACGTTTACTTTATAATCTATTTTGAAAGTTTATTAAGTACATCTCAAAAGCATTCGACAATACTATCACGAAGGGTTTATATATCTCCATTAGAGGAGCATTGTTTCAAGTGCATCTCAAAAGCACTATCACTAAGAATTATGTATCTATGTCAAATGTCTTATAAATATATCAATCATCATCATGATTAATGACTATGTATCTCTTTCAAATAAGCATTATCTTACACAACAAAGATGTAAATGTAATGTATACGCGTAATCATGTTTAGTTATTAACTATATTTTTTCCTTGTTTAAGGCTCAAAGGAAATTCTCTTGACAAATCTGTGACCACTTTCCTAATTAATCCTTTAGTAAAAGAATTAGTAAAAAAAATTATTTTTTACATTTTCTTTTTCATATATTCAAAGAAAAGCACATCATTTTTTAGTCAATCATCTAATAACATTTTATCTAACGTATATGTATTTCTTCTTTGTATTGTAAGCATTACTATTAATAATTTCAATTGTTGCTTATAAATTACAATAGATATTTTTCATAGAAGTACATTTACTAACAGACTTTCCCAACATTTTGATTCTTGGTCTACTTTCTTAAGAGTAATAAACTATATTTCATAGTAAAACATGTTATAGAAGTCACTTTTAAATCTTTTAAAGGAGTAGAACTTTTACTTAAAGTAAAAATATATTCACTCATGAAACTTCCTTGATCATTGTTAAAAAATTATGACCCTAAAATCCTTTTATAAAACTAATTTTTTTTTTGAAAAAATACATATTATAATCTATAATATCTTTTAATTATTTAAAAGATCAACCTTAAGATTTCAACGCGTCCACTACTGATATTATAAATATAACAACATAATCTGCTCACATCATATACAATATCGAATCTAGTATAATTAATTAAAAGTATAACATTACTAATAATTTTTGTATATTTAAATTGAGATACATTCACAAATTTAATATTGGTTTTTCAGTACATATTAACAACATGTGAAGTTTTAGCATGCATTGTTACTATTAAATTTCTTTAACAATTTCTCAATATAATGTATTCTATTTAAAGAGAAGCCGTTTGATTTATTTTTTTTATTTTTATTTTTAAAATCAAATCAACTTCTTCTAAATTTATTATTTTTTATTTTTATTCTCAAAATCATATCAATTTCTTCTAAATTTATTATTTCAATAAAAATTTTCTTATTTTATTTATCCTATTCAGAATAATTCTAAATATTTTCATATCATTTACATATTAGCATATTATAATATAGTTATTTTTTATTTTTTTGTATATAGGTACATGTCAGAAACGTTCACAACAAACACATGATCTATTTTAATAAAAAATTACACCATTTTATTAATTATTATTTCTAATCATATTTGAGTTAATGATTAAGTTAGGTAAATTATTTTTCCATCATACTTCACATATAATATGGAAATAGTAAAGTTCAAGCATCTCATTTCAATAATCATTTTTTCAATTAAAATATTCAAATTATATATCACTAGCAGAACATTCATACAATCACAATATCTATTGAATAATATACTTAAAACAAAATTTAAATCTTAAATACACATTAGTTTTATGTAGATAAAATAATAACATCTATGAAATACTTTTATTATCAAATGTGATACACATAATTCTCTTTAATCAAATATGTGATATTCTCACTTTCTATTATCGAATAAATTAGCATAAATTGTAATATTAAGTTTGAATAACATTTTAATTTAAAATGATAAAGTTGGTATTATAACTACAAAAGAATCTACTTTCTTATTATTCTATAGTTATTTATGAATATCTTATCTTATAAAAAAAGAAAAATAATTTTTTCAATCATTAAACTAATAAAACATTATCACATATATTTTCAAGTTATAAAAATATTTGAATTATTTCTTATAAAATTCTATAGATCCACAAAATAAATAGAGATAATTTTTTTTTTCATATTTATAAACTTAATTTCATATTGTTATCATGTTATTCAACTAAATTTTTTAACTATTTAATTTTCTATTTATTTCTTAAAATTATACCTAGCTTTTATATAAATATTATATATAAATTTTTTTGACATGTGTAATATATTATGTAATAAAAATTATATCTTAACTATATACAACTATAGATAACGATATCGTCAATTAACTCTATTAAAAAATAGATA
Source organism: Canavalia gladiata (assembly GCA_037954105.1). Taxonomy (NCBI): domain Eukaryota; kingdom Viridiplantae; phylum Streptophyta; class Magnoliopsida; order Fabales; family Fabaceae; genus Canavalia; species Canavalia gladiata. The sequence continues at coordinate 46,247,753 of CM075664.1, forward strand.
ATAATATATCTTTTGAATTATTTACCTTTAATAATAGAGATATTTATTTAATTACATATTTTACCTTTAATAATAAAGGTATTTATTTAATTATATATTTCAATTTTTTCTTTGGATATGGTTTTTATCTTAATTCAATTGTTTTAAATTTCAACAAGAGATTTTATTTTCAAATCCTTCAAGAAATATGTCAAAATAATTGTAATAAAAATAATTATAGATACCAATAATATAGTTGAATGATAACAAAAATTTATGAAAATTAATTTTTCTTGTTATAAATACCATAACAAGATACAAGAATAAATTTTTTATCTTAAACACAATAAAATTTTTAAAATAACACCATATGCACTTTTCATATAATTTTATAACATCCAACATTAATTTTTTAAAATAATAATCATATATATAAAAAAAATATTTTTTAAAAAAATTTCAGTTTAACTTCTTCATATGCTCTTATTATCTTATTTGTGATTATTTTTTTCAAATAAATGTAGCTCACAGTTATGAAAAAATTCACATAATCAATAATCTCAATAAATTAATTTATAAATTTTAAATTTTTTTATTTAAATTTTCTAAATTTTAATCATCAATCCCTTAAATTATCATTTGAAAAAATTTACCAAAAATCTATTTTTTTCACAAGCAATATCAATAATTGAATTATTTTTAAAATTAATCTCATATTACCTTTTACAGTTATATCAAATAAAAAAGTTCTTTTGAATTGTTAAAAATGTAGGAGAAATTTATGAAAAAAATTATCTTTTTATTCTTAAAATATTAAAAAAAAAAGAGAAAGATGTTGCGCTCTGGGAAGACTACTATCTTAAAAAAAAAATTTAAAAAAAAAACTCTAATGCAACCTAATTTTGGTCACTAAACCATGTACTCATAACTACACATGTTGGAATATCATATAACAATGCAACCGATGCTCAAAAATTAAATAACAACGATCATAAATTAAATTAAAATTATAACAATCACAAATAATGTTGCGAATAATATCCTAATAATTTTTCAACCGTTAAAAGAATAAAGTTACAAATAAACTTCAACAATTATATAATAAAATAATATAATAATATTATTATCTCTTACAATTACAAAATAAATTTTAAAAATGGAGGTAAATTACACTCAAACTCATTTATCCAACATATTTTGTGTCAACTACTTGGAAGAATTAAATTGGAATACATCTTCCTACTAAAAGGTTGAATACACATCTTCCTACTAAAAGGTTGAATACATTTTTACATTCTTAAGAAAATTCTAAAGATCCAAGATAATAAAAGAAAATTTTCCTAACAATTATACATATAAATATTTTTTATCATAATAATTTAATTATGACAATTTTAATCATAAAATCATTCCAAATAAACTTAATATTATGTCATTTTCATAATATTAATTAATTATTAGAGTCAGAATTTTCATAATCAAAACATCAATCATAGTCCATAACAATTGTCAATTAAAAAGATTATAAATTCCATATGAATGTAAAAAATAATAATCATATCCAACATAAACCAATAGCTTACATGTTAATAAACTCACATTTCATATTTAAGGATAATGGATAAGAAAAAATATAATCAGATAAAAAAATTATGAAATTATAAGATAATGGATAAGAAAAAAATATAATAAGATAAGAAAAATATGCGATTATAAAAAATGGTCCCAACAATTTAACATGTTATAAAAAAAATATGCTAACAATCATTTGAAAATCGGATCAAATTGATCAATTGGACTAGTCGGATTGAGAATCATTCAGATCTGAGTCTTTGAAACTATAAAACCATTTTAATTAAAAAAAATTGATAAACTGGTAAAATAGTAAAGCTGGTAAAAAAATTATCTATATATAAAATATATTATTTTAACTATTTTGGTTGCACTATTATATCTTAGTTGGCATAAAGTTCACGTTGGATTGGATGGTTAATATAAAACTCAATGGAAATTTGATCTTTATATGAATCATATCAAGTTTGATTTACAGGGATGAAAAAATAAACATTCAACTAGATTACATGTGTTCTTCAATATATCTATTCATTAATTTCAAATTTACCATTTAGAATTAGCCACAGATTAAAAAAAAGATATTATTATATTCTTTGGATTAAGTTGCACTTAATTGTCCTAATGTAATAAGTCATCTCCTAATGCTACACTAAATCCAATATGACTTACTTCTAGGTGATAAATTCCTATTTATCATATATTGTTTCAATTTTAATGAATTGGTCATGAGAATAATCAATACATCTATTTTAGGTGATAAATTTTTATTTATTGTAGATTTAGATTTCATTTTAGATAAATTAATCATAAGAATCATCTATATTGATGTAAATATTTGTTATTATATTAATTTTTAATAGTTTCATTGTATTAATTAATTTTTACAAATTTAAAGATTATTTTATGTTAAGACTTATATTTTGATTGAATTGTATGCATCATATCCATTTAAGAAAACTGTAAATAAAACAAAGTAATAGAATTAAAAGTGTTAAAATGATAGAATCTAGATGTTAGAGTGTTAATTTTAAGGTATAGTAAAGAAAGTATTGAATTCTAAAATGATTGATATTCTTAAACCCTACAAATTTCAATAGTGACAACTTTAATTATATGATTTAATTTTTATTTTAAAAATTATAAATCAATTAAGTTTTAAATGTATAATATTTAAAATAAAAACTTTAAACACATCAAGATGAAGTATCTTACTTCTAGTTAGACATCAGATGAAAAAGTTTTTATAGTACCACATTCATACAATTGTCTAACATTATTATTTAACATTCAAGTAATTAAGACAATATTTTAGACACTTAATATCTAAAATACAAACATAAAGAAGTTGTGTTTTTTATTCTAATTTTAAGATTCTCAAAGAAAAAATATATTAAAAAAACTAAAATCTCATTAATGTATTTGTCTTAAAGAAGTAAAAAAAAAAAAAAAACTTCCATAAATTTTTTATTAAGTCATTAGTACAAAAGGGGAGAAGGAGAGAATCATTCTACAAGTATTATGTTTAGTATAAAGTCATATGATAAATAATAGAACTATCAAACTAGTACATTTCACAGTATCATGTATTTACTGTCAAGAATAAGATCTTTCAAACCATAACCCATTTACACAATGTTTAAATTTGTCCACTTCTATATAAAATCATAAGAAAACATAAAAAATTTCTTTATTCTTTGTTTTTTAAATGTATGTGCTATTAACTCTTTATCTAATTATTCTTTTTCTTATTATCATAAATATTTTTTTTAAATATTTTAATAATATGTAAATTTACTCTTTTATTATTATTTTAGGATAAGATTAAAGATATTTTTTGACAAAAAAATATAGTTTAAGCAAAAAAAATTTGTTTGTCAAAGAATATTTAGGAAGTAATTTTACTTGTTAATACTTGTTCTTTTAGCTAAAGAGTGAGTTCATATTTTGGTACTGGAACTCAACATAAATCTAAATGTTTGAGAATAAATTATTATATTTTTTTTAAAAAAATTTATCTAATTTAGTTAATTATGAAATTTTTATTAAAAGTATTTTAAAAAAAAATTTTATGTTCAACGCATTTAGACCATTCAAACATCTCTAGAACCTAACTATTTGTATTTATACAATATTGTTTAAAAATTATCTTTAAAGAATTTTCAAAAATTAGTTGACATGCAATTGAACTCCTTATCTTGTGTGTCCCTTGTGTTTATTCTAGAAAAACTTTCTGATCACTTTAAGATTAAGCATGTATTTTGTAATGTTCAAACAGTCACTTAACAAAGGTTAACTAAATTTTAGAAAGATGAGCATTCAAACATCTAAATCTTAGTGTTTAAACATTAGCTAAAAATTGTAAAGTCTTTGCCGTTATTAAACATGCGTTCAAACACACATTCAAACACCCAAAGCTCAATGTTTGAACACTTCTTGGAGAATATTAAATTCTCTTTTCTAAGTATTTGCATATTGAAATACTTAGAAATAAGCATAATATACATTCTAAAGTTCTAGTAACTACAAAAGATCAAACAACAAATGAGTAAACTTTGTATCATTTTTCCAATTTTTAAAATATTTTTTCTAGATTGGAATAAGGGTCCATGGAGCAACCTTGTAGGACCAATTCATCCTCATGAATTCTATCCTAATGATCTCCTCTACCATGCTTCTTATTATTTTTACAGCATTATCTCCTCTACTATGCTTTTTTATTTTTACACCATAAGATGCTGAATTTTGTAATTATAGGATGAGAAATCTTAACTTGAATTTATTGTAATATTTAATTTTATTCTCTATTCAGGTTTAATATCCACTATTTGTCTCCATTCTTGATATTTTTTAATCATCCACTCATAATTGATTCTAAATATTTTTTTACAATTGAAAAATTAAATTAAAAGTTAGAATTTAAACATAAAATCATAATTGATGACATTCTAAGAATAGAGGTTGAAAATTGTGATTTGAAAAATGCTCAAATATAAAATTTGTATTAGTTATAAATTTTTAAAAAAATTAAAATCTCTAGCTAAGAAAAAAGATTAATTTATTAAATAATTAAATTTCAACTATGTTAAAAAGTTAAATCTTTAATACTTAAACTTAAAATAAGTAAAAGTTGGAAGGAATAAAAATTCTAATATTTTTAAATATATTGAATCTTAACTATTATTTATCTATCTTGATTATAGTTATTATTTATTATTCATAAAAATTTATTTTTAATTAATTTAAAATTTTAAGTTAAATTATTTAATTCAGCTTAAGGTCAAATTGTGATCAATTTCTAATCATTAATTTTATCAATTTTCATAGAAACGATATTTGTACTTATTAATTTTATTACTTGATATAGCTTGGTGCCCTTATCAAATTCTTTTTCATAAATCTCTTATCACATCACCTTAAATAATTTATTGATTTTTATTCAATTAAAAATTTATGAATAAGATATTGGAAGAGATTCTTCAAAATAAAAAATTGTAAATGAATCATGTAGTTTAAGTTACAATTAAAAAAAAAAAACAATGAGCTTCCTTTGGATCAAAGTTGCACTAGGCCTAATACAATCCTAATGCTACTTAATCATTTCATTGGTACATGTTCAAAAGTTTTGCCTAACTTCTAGTCGAGCATAAATAGGATTCCTTTAAGTATATATAAGTCTAAGATAACATCTCCACTATTGTAAAGAAACTTGCCATTAATTGTTAGTTAGGTCAACTTGTTTCACTGTCTTTACTCAGCCTAATACAACTAAACTATTATTAGGTTAATCATGAAAGCCTACCAATTATAGGTTTAGTCTTGCCATTAATACTTAATTTTTTTTAATTTCATATCTTAGTTCTGCTTATAATATTTAAAAATGAGTGAAAAATAAATTAAATGAAGATTAACTTGTTTATAAGTAACTTGTAAAAGCTTTTCTAATAGAGCTAAACAAATACTTTTATGGGAATCAAGTTTATTTTTAAATGAAATAAATTTCATCATTTTAAAACTTTGCAATAAAGTACAATATGTTGATTTCTATCCAGTCTAGTGCTACCGGTAGACTCAGGGAATTGTTGAGCATCCCTTAGTTGTTCCAAGCATGTTTTATGGAGTTTTTTTTTTCAAATTTTTTTTAATTTCTAAAAGATTACCTTTCTTTCCTTAGCATTGTTTAATTTCCTTACTCAACAAAATTAGGTAAATTCAATTGATATCACTTAATTCTTGCTTCCTCAACCATTTTCAAAAAAAAAAAAAATTACATTAGAACTCTTCCTTTAAAAAATGAAAGTGTTCTTCTTTTTGTAACTGCTAGAATTGTTAGTTATACAGGAGCAATTCTTAACACACCATTGGTTAAATGCCTCATTCATAAAAAATATGTTAGAATTTTTATAAACAAAATTAACGTACCTTTTAATTATAATTTAATTTAATGGTGTAAGTATTTTTTAAAATTTTTTTGAACCTTAAAAGCTTTTAGAACCAAGTTATCTAAACCTTTTTTTTAAAAAAAAATCATTGAATTTGATCAAATAATTTTTTCGGGCATTAATTGATTTGATAAATACGAGAATCTTTGTCGAACTCCTGGCAGAAATTAAGAATAAATGTCATGCATTAATAGATTTTGCCACGAAAGATGATTTCTCGCCGAACTTGACAAAATTTGAAGAATACATACATAGCAACCATATTCCATTGCCTAAAAAGCTATAAGAGAAATGTTAGCCAGTGTTTTTAGGACATTGATCAAGAAAATAAAAGTAAAAAGTTTTTATTAAAATATTATTAATACACATTTTTATCTTATCTTTAATACATTCTAAAGTTATTTTTAATAAAATATTCTTACTTTTAATTTTTAAACAATGTTTAAAGATTACTAGTAAGAAGGATCCAAGCTATAATCCTACCTTTTATAAAGGCTTTCATTATTACACCTTTTTTTTTAACTTATAGACTTAAAAAAGTATATAATTTTTTGGTCGGAAAAAATTATAAAGTAAAATATGTTTTTAATTTTTTAAAAATTTTAAATATAATCCATTATTTTTAAAATCATATATTTGATTTCTTATTTTTAAAATAAATTATTTTTAATTTTTAAATTAATTTTTATCATATAATGTATCCTAATAATTAACATATAAATAATAAATAATTAAAAGTAGTCTATTTTAAAAAATAAAATATCAAAAAATTTTATTTTAAATATAAAAGAAACTAAAACTACAATTTTTAAAAATTAAAAACATATTTTATCCTGAGTTGTATTTTAAAAAGATTCATCCTCTTGTAAAGTCAAGAAATATTACAAGCCTAATTGCTTCTTAGTTAGGCAAAACTTTGTTCCCTTGCATCGGAAATAAATCACCGCTGCTGAATGGACTCAACGTAATTGGGATGTGTGCTAACTCCGCGCGGAGCAAACAAACAAGCACTACCAATACATATCATTTACGAATGAATTGTCTTAAAATCAAATCTAATTTCTAGTTTTACATATGTAAAAAGACCAATTAGGTGAATCAACTCGCAATGAGTGAACAAGTGCATTTTTAATATATAAATCATACCTTTAAAAATTTGTACAAATAAATAGACAAATTATATTCCTAATTTTTAACTATACTAAAATTTATTTAACATTTTTCATTTTTTACTTTACACAATATTTTTTAAAATTTATATAGTAACATTACACTGCATATTTTTATTGTGTAAAAATAATTAAATTTTATTAAATTTTAAAATATATAAATATTTATCCTAAAAAATTACATTTATATATATTTGCATAATATTAAATACAATATTTATAATAAGATTAATATTAATTTATAGTAGGTGTTAAATTTAGTATTTAAAATTATTTAATAATTTTATATAAAATTTATTAATTCAAATATTAAATTATATAATAATTTTTATGATCATATATATTAAATTTTAAATAATTTAAATATTAACAGTTGTATTATTTAATAATTGATACTTATATATTTAAATAATATATTATATCTTAAAATAAAATAATATATTATCTGCATTTTTATTTTATATAAAAAATTTAAATTAATAATCTAATTTATAATTTTTTAATATATAAAAAATTATTAAATTAAATTAATATAAATATTAAATTTAAAATTTAATATTAATCCGCCCTAACTCTTTATAGTAAATCCGCGGTTAATTGTATGTTACCCTCGTTATTAAATCAGTCAAGCATCTTTAAACCATAGACGTTGTAGTTAGACTTGAAATTCACGTCTCATTGTTCCGTGTTTTTCACATGCCCTAATTTCGTTGGCATCACTCAATCACTTGCCCAACAAGTTCCCACCGCAAAATAAAATATTCCAACCGGACCCACTTCTGTCAATCATACATCGCACCGTTCCGATCTTCCTTCAATTTGACGAACACAAACAAAAACGGTTGTGTCCTTTCTGTCCTTTCCCTCTGGCCAATCACCAACTCTTCATATTTAGTCTAAGGTTTTCTTATCCATTGTCTTAAATGTTGAAGAATATTAAGCACATTTTTTAATAATATAAACACGAATCAGCTAACATTCTAATTTATTTTTCCCTAGTAAAAAGATCGGTCAGGATTTACGACCTATTCCCAACAATTTTTATAGAAATGATACTTTTACCATTGTAATTTACTGATTAGTTGGTAATATCTAACAAATTAACAGAAAGCACTATTTAATTGATTATCGTTCAGTTCTGTTTGAAATTCCAACTATGTGGTTCGGTTCTGTACAGTGGCAAAATTATTTCTATTTTTTACCCTTGAGAAAAGGGAAATTAAAATTAAAAATTAAACTAAAAACGGAAAAAAAACCACCGTTCCTTTCTACTCTGCGATTCATGTCCAGTTGGCTGATTCGAATCTCGAAGTTTCACCATCACCGTCTTCCTCCTTCATTCGACGTTGCTGCTAATTCCCATACGCTTCACAACAGCGTTTCCAATGGCCTCCGTTTGCATTCGCAGTCCATTCTGTTCAATCCCCGACATGTAACTCCTCACTTCTTTTCTAATCATCTCTTGCATCACCGTCAAGAACTCCGCGTTGAAGAACTGTTTCCCGCGTTCCCCGCCCCCATGAACAGCCACAACCGGGGGCGACGCGGGCCGTGCGACTGTCACAGGGTTCGACCCGGACCCGGTATCAGACCCGGGCAAAGAGAGACTCAACGACGTGGCTGGATCGGTTGCCGAGGACGCGGTTTCCACCAAGTGCGTCGCAATGGGCCTGCAAACGTTAACTTGGGTTGAGGGCGTTGACATAGCAGGCAAACCCGGATCGCTCAAATCGGACCCGGACGGGCTACCCGGGTTTAAATAACCCGCACCGACACTGGCGGATCTTTTAAGTTGACGGTCACAGTCGAGATTAACGGCGGAGCATTTTCTCTTGAGGGTGGAGTTCCAGTGATTCTTAACGGCGTTATCAGTGCGACCGTTAAGAAGACGAGCTATAGTGGCCCACTTGTTACCGAACCTGGCGTGCGCTCTTATGATGGCGTCATCCTCCTCCGGTGTGAACGCCCGGTGCTCCACCTCCGGCGACAGCTGGTTGCACCACCGTAGACGGCAAGATTTACCGGATCGACCTGGAATTGATTTGCTTATTAAGGACCAGTTCCTCGCACCATGCGCTTGAACAAGCCTCTGTAGCGCTTCGTCTTCTTCGGGGCTCCACGGACCCTTGACTCGATCCATGTCTCTGCTTGCGGATGCCATAGAATATTAAGTTAAGACACTCGGTATCATAAAAGCAGAAGGAAATTGAAATTGAAAAAAGAAAAAAAGGAAGTTGTAACGGAGATGGGAGAGAGAGAGAGGTGGGAGGTGTGGCCTCTGACTCTGAGGGAAGGGTGGGGTTTGGGAGAAATAGAAAATGCAAAAGCGATAAGGATGACTGGATGAGCCGGTGGAACTGACTGGTTGGGACGGTTGGCAAAGCAGTTACTAGCATACAGCTGTCAAACCAACACGCGTGGAGTTGGAGCCTCTTCACAGTTACACGTATGATCACGCTATCGGTGCCTGCTGCTAAGTCAGTGTTATCTGTTAAGTAATAACTAATTAACTAATCTTTATCTTATGCTGCTACTCAAACTCAATTTCTCAATGGATATTAAAATAAACAAATAAAAAACGGCCACCAATCGAGAAAAGAATCCACGCATTCATTCAGGAATATCTCCTCCTTCTTGACTATGACCGTTGAACCGTTGATCAATCAAATTTTATCATAAACCCAAGACAAAACGGTAATCTCCTTTTCTAGCCGGATCATAATAAAGTATTTATATTAACGATTTTCAAAACCATGGCCTAAAGTAAAGCAACGGACGACACAAAATATAAATAACTAATATCATATATAATATATTTTTAAATTCTTTATATATTCATCTTAAAAATATATGTCAAAATTAAAGAAAATAACTTTTATATTATTTTCCTGTTATATTTATAAAATATTTTCATAATCAGATTTAAAGGTGTGGTTTATAGGTGGTTATGAAATTTAAAACTAAAGATTAAGTTGAATAACTTTTATTTTCTTGTTACATTTATCTTAAAATAATACAAAGAATTGCATTAACATTAATGTTTACAGTGAATTTTAAATCATTAAAAATTATAATATTGTTATTTCTTTTTTAAATAGTTTTTAATAAAAAAAAGTTTTAATTGTTTAAACTCTAAAGCCAACCTTAAAAATTGATATCTTCTGTGTTTAAATAATGACAATTTTTTTATTGTTGATTAAAATTTATTGCATCTCAGGAAATTATTTTCCATTAAACAAGTCCCATTTATAAATTTGACATCAACTAAATTTTAGGTTATTGTAAAAGAAGTTAGAAAGAATATGGTTGAGGTTGCGTTCTTAACCTAAGCGTAACACATTTAGTCAATAGCTGAGATCTTAAAACATTGATTAGGATTGAATATAAAAGATTTTATTAAGAATAATAAAATCTACTTTAGTGATATATATATATATATAGATATATATATATATATATATATATATATATATATATAATACCCTTTATACTTATTAATAAAAGAAAATTTTTGTGAGTGTAGGGGTTGAATTATAATATAAATATAATTTATTATAGTTATTTGAGTTAAATTTTATAAATTTAGATAACAGGTTTTAATTATATAGTTCTTATTTTTTACATGTTTTTAAAATATATCTGACATTAATTTTGACATATATTAATAATATATTAAAAAAATTTAGATTGATATAAACTTTATAGATATAATATCTCTAATAAAATATTCTAAAATATAATTATTTTAAAAGTTATAAATAATATAATTTACATAGAGTAATTTGATATATATAGAGAGAAAGAGAGAAAGGTAAATTATAAATCAAACTTATCTGCTGAACTAATTTTTGTTAGTTGATCTTTATATTTAAAAATAAAAATAATTTTAAATTATTGACAAATAATAATATGAATTTTGAAAAATATTTATTTAAATAGGATTCTGATAAGCTTTTTTCGGTAACAAGAATAGTTTTTATTTAATTATTAAATTTAAAACGTTTATTAGATTTGCAAATTTGAAAGAAAGTAGCAAATATTAGTATTCAAATATATTATTTTTTGAAATAATAAATTGGTTATATTATTCAATTCTTTCAGTGTAACATGTTATACAATTATTCGATATTTTTTTATTATTAAATACGAAAGTTTTGAATGAATATGAATTCAGTAAGTAGTTTGTAGTTTGTGAAGAAAATATGATGCTACGTGCTTAGCTTGAGGATATGGTTCTTTCAGATTTGAGAAGGAACCAACCAGGAAAGTCAGGAAGTATTTTCCTGGCATGCAAGGTAGTCAAGAATGGATCTGCCAAGGAACCTTTTTCCCCCCATTTTTTCAAGCTCATTATTGAAAGGATTCTGCTTTTATTTTATAATTTTTGCGTTTAAATTCTTCAACGTAAATCAAATATTAATTTAACCAAAAAATATATATTAACTTTTATTATAAAATTGGATAATTATTTTTATCTTTCAATTAATTCTCCAATATAAATATATATATATATATATATTAGTTTTCATGTTTTTTATTTTTGTATAATTTCTATTCATTAAATATGATGTTTTTTATTTCATCATTTTTAAAATATTATATTCTTTTGATTTAATTGACATTGTTTGGCCTAGAAAACTATGTAAACATCTAACATATAAAAATAAATAGAAATTTAACAGCAGAAATTAAAATTTTCAGAATTAAACAACATCTTTCAAAACGTGGAATTAAATAAAACAAAATTATAATATTTTAAAGAATACAATCATAGTCTAGCCTATTCAACTATAAAAAGCTATATAATTTTAGAAAATGGTATATCATAATCTTAAAATTAATTTGAAGTATTTAAGAAGTAGATTTTTATTAAAAATAGATATTTATAATCTTAAAATATAAAATTATAATATTTTTTAATTAAAATTATTCATAAAAAATTATTAACAAAACTTGTAACCTCATTTAAAAAAACTCATAATTTGTTAACAGTTTTTTATTATATATTTAAGAATATTTAATAAAAATATAAATTTTTATTAAAATTATAAAATTAAATTTATTGATAATATTAAATATTATAATTTAAATTAAATTATTATTTATTATATAACTTTTGACATATAAAAAAGGATGATCCACTAATTATTTAAATTGAAATATTAAATGAAAGAAGATGTAGTACTAGAAAAGAAGGGGGAAGCGATGAGCTGGCTAAGAAAACCACAGATAAAAGCAGTACAGTCTGGGGATGAACGCTATATATCCTGTCAGCAAAATCCAGCCTGTCAAAACCCGTAAAGTCGCACACTCCTAACGCCCTTCGCCACTTTCCAGTCGTTGCTTTATGCTTTCAAAATTTGTAAAATTTATCTACACCTCTCTATAACTTTTCCTTCCCATATATAACTTATTCAAATTTACAAAGTGGATATCATCCTTGAGATTAAATTTTATTATTTTATTTTAGTATATAAAAAATTTATATTATTTTGAAGAAAAGTATTATATACATTTTATAAAATTAATAGCAATACATCTGTATTTAGATTTGATTAATAGTTATTATGAAACTATTTATTTCCATAACAGTTATTTCAAAATTACATTTCTCATAAATTTTAATTTATTAATAATATAAAAAATCACAATCATTATAAATTTAAATTATATTCATATTTTTAGTATATATTAAATTATTTGTTAATATAACAAATATTTTAAATATTTTAACATATTTTTATATATAATAATAAAAATATTAAAATTTGAATTCTAAATTTATGTGATCTATCTTAACTTTTTACCATAGTTCATTTATACAAAATTAAAACAACTCATTTATTTAAGTGTCATTAGATTTTGTTAGTTACTTGAAAAAATGAACTAATTTTACTGATATAATTTTTTAGATTTAATTATATATTTAATTTAAATTATATACAATTTGATACTTTTAAGTTTTTTTCAAATTATTTAAATATTTTTAACCAAAAAATAACTAAAGTCTTTTTATTTTTTCAATTGAACAAAATGTAGTGTTTTTCTTCTTTTTTAAATTAACTTTATTTTAAAAACTTAAGAAAAATATTTAATAGTATTGATTTATAAATCTTACTTTTAAAAAATAACATTTCTTTTTTCAGTATTGAACAACAAAAAACTAAAATATCTATAAAATATAATTAATTTTTATTTTGGGTTTATATTTCTTATATTCTTTCTTGTATATATTATCTTATTTTTCTTATTTACTTTATTTTATCCCATTTTAAAATATAGCCTTCAAAAAATTGAAATACAATTAACACACCCTTCATGTTTAACGGATTAGTCCGCTACATAAAACTACAAAAATTTTAAATTTAAATTAGAATCTTTATAAATTGAAATGATTAAATTGTTTTTTATTAAAAAATAATCAATTAAAACATTAATTTTTAGCCATAAAAACTAAAAAAAAGTTATTCATGTTTTCTCGCATGTTCTAATAGGATATAAAATTTAATCAAAATTATTTATTATTCTAATTTCATTATCAATCCTAGAAAGTTAGGTAGAACATAATAATTGAAAATTATAAGTAAAAAAATAACGAGAAGAGAAAATTTTTATCATGTTAAAAATAGAAAAATATTTAAGGAAAATCCAAAATAAAAAAAAAAACAAATGTACAGATAAAACATTTTTCAACAATCAAAAAGTATCTAGTGTCTAAATAAAAATAAGATTATTTATCGATATAATTTTTCCGTGGAAAGAATGAGAGCTTGTAAAGGATGTTAAATAATCAATTCAATCCTTAAACCATCAAACTCATAAAAAAAGGCATAAATCAAATAATTATTAATTGAAAAAAATTAAAAAAAAAAAAAACTTTCTTTTATGCAATTTTCAATTCACATGTTTAAAACTAAACCGAACTAAACTTACTCGTAAATATATTAAATTTGTATTAGTAGTCCTATTTTATCTTTATATAATTTTTAATTTAAGATATTCAATTAAATATATTTATATTTTTTTAAAATTAATATTATTTTAATTTGTGATTTGTAATTTAGTGAAATAATTTATGATTAGATTTAATATTTAAAATAACATTTTTTATGCTTATTTTATATTTGATTAGTTTTTTTATATATAATAAAAGTAACAAATTTGAATATAAAATTACATGTATACTATCCCAGTCATTCCATCATTGGATCAAATCTTAGTTTATCTGATTAGATATAATTTAGGCTAGTATTTTATGATTACTAGGTTTAACGCTTCAAAAAATTTAATACTTAAATCTCTCTTGTTGATAACCAACCAAAAATACTCGGTAACAGTAAAAATCGTTAGAAAAATAAAGACTACTCAGGAGGTAGATGACTTTAAACTTGTAAAAAATTATGCGAGACAAAATCATTATAGACAATGTTTTTCAAAATCATTAATATTTTTTACAATCTAATGCTATGAAAAATGGCCCATGACCAAAATCATCAAAACTTTTCTACAAATAAAATTATGGATAATTATCAATGGTACATTCTGATGAGATCAGATGCAATGTAGATAATTTTGAGTTTATATTTTAAATAGGTTATACTTCTTGAGATTTAATTTTAAGCTTTTGAATTGATATAAGATTGGGACTGTTAAGATTTAATTTATATGTAATTTACACTTTATTTTGCTTAAATTAGGTTAGGATTTTAGAATTAGATTGTATTATATATTATTATTGATTATTATTTTTTGTATTTTATTTTTAAAATTTTAAGTGAGAGATCTTAATTTTTGTAAGACTCTAACCTTTTCATTTTATGGTTAAAATTTAAGAATATTTTAAAGAGTATAGATATTGACTTAATCTCATTATCTTGTTTCCGACTAATTCATATAGATTTAGCATGTTGTAAATAAATTTTAATTCTATTCTATCTTTCATATTTAATTTCTACATTAGCTACTAATAAAAAAACTAAATATGAAAGATGAATTTCAATTATTTATTTTTTTATATTATATAAAATATTGTTTAAATAAAATAATTTAAAATGAAATAAAAAATTTTCATTTCCACCTCTCTTAAAAAACTATATATAGATCCTATATTTTATTTTTATTTTTTTCAAAATAAACAATCTAAATTAAATTTTTTTCTCTAGTTTATATCTTTCCAATTTTCTCCACGTAATTTTGTTCAAATCGTGAGTTGAAAAAATTCATATAGCAGTTTGGAGTTTTATTTATTATTGGATAAATGAAATTGAATTCATTTGTTAACAAAAAGAATAAGTATCGCTTAAAAGATAAAAAAAAATATAAGATAAAAATCAAAATAGTTAATTCAATCTAAAATGAAAAATTTTATATTAAATTAATTTATTTTTAATATTATTTTAAATATTTTTTAAATTGAACTACAAATTTCTTTTACAATCAATTAAAATAATTTATTTCAAAACCAATCCATTTAAAATCATGAACACCTTATTTTAAAAATCTAATGTTAACCGATCATTGTTGAAATAATTAACTTTTATGTATTGAATTAAAGTATTTTTAAATTATTCAAAAATTGAAGTATATATATATATATAAAGTAAAATTTAGTATTTAAATATTATTATAAAAAGAATATTGCTAAAAAAGCTAACCTTAGAAAATTACTCTTGTATGAATATTTATTAATTTAAATAAAATTTATAATTTAAAATAAAAATATTAAATAATATTTTATTAATATGAATTGATGAGGTGATTTTGATTTAGGTTAAGTAAAAAAGTATAAAATAATAGAAAAGGATAAAATAAATGGTTTATTAACTTGATATAAACAAGTAGTCAACCAACATTATGAACTTGAATCACCAACTTTATAAGAAAGATCAACAAAATAAGATTTTATAAGAGCAAATAAAGTATAAGACGATTTGTATAATAGAAAAAAACTTGGATTCAAATGAATAGAAATTTTTGTCTTTGGTCTCTTTTCATTGTTTATAAAAAAACTATTTATACTTGTATGATTATTAATATAAAAAAATTATAACTAAATTATAATATAATTTTTTAATTTTTAATATAAGAAAATTATGTTTAATTTTAATAAAATATATTTATAATATGATTCAAATTTTCAATTAAATTTTAACAAATCTTAGTTAAATAATTTAACAAATCCTAACGAATTGAAAACTAAATCTAGTAAAATAAATAAAATATCTTCTTAAATCTAATAATCTTTTCGTAGAGATCGATCTTCTTGAGTTGCATCCATACAAATTATGATCTTATCTATTTTCTTTTCTTGAAAGTGAAATTAAATTAGGTGGATTTCAATTACCTCTTTTATCTCTTTTCTTTTCAACGAATCTTTTATCCGAGTTATGTCTTTTCCTAGGTTGGCTTGATCATGCAATGTGGCATCAGGATTCATGTTAAATAACCAACTTTAGACTAGTAAAAATTATTGTAGTATAAGACACATTAAACCTCAACTTAATCCTAAATTTATAGTCATAAAAATATTTGAAAAAAATAATATGATAATCACATTCATACATCACACATAATGATTATTCTTATGATAGTTTTTTATGAATGTCAATGAATTTGTATGTTGCTTATAAATGTAATGTCATTTACTATTCCTATCCAAACTTTTAATTAAATGAAATGTTTCACTCCTTTTTAGTTATATTTTCTTTATTTGTGGTTATGGACTTTATACTAAAACTTCAACGTTGATTGCTCTCTTTTCATTACTAAAGTAAACATTAACATAAAAATGAGTTAGAAAATATCTTACTTTGTTATTACAAGCAACTATTACGAGGTAGAGATAGCGAAAAAAAAAAAAAAAACTTTGTGATCATTATCTTAAGTATAATCACACTTTGTTTATGTCTACCTCTATCATCTTAGTTATAATATTTTAAATAATTTATGTTTGATAAAATATTTAACTAATATATTTTTGATAATGATAATTTATATGTATATAAAATATTAGTTTATATATATATATATATTTGAATAATAAAATACATCATAGTATAATTATTTATAATTAATACATATTTATAAAAGATAATATACAATAAAATTAATAGAATATAAATAATTTAAAAAAATTAAAAAATCTATACATCATTTTATTCTTAACCATATATATACACATAAATATAATATAAATAAAAAAATAAAAAATAATATTAAAAATATTTTAAATATATTATATGATTAATATAAATCAAGAAAATAGATAACATTTTATTTTATGATCTAACTTATTTTTTTTTTTTTAACAAAACTCAGTTTCAAAATTTTATTTAAGCATGATTATGTATCTTTGAAGTATTTTTTATTTTTTCTTTTATTCATTTAAAATTTTTATTTTTTTATTTTTTTCTTTCATTTTTTTAGTGTCTTCTTTTTTAAAAATTAAAATTTATTTCTGAATTTAAGGTTCAAAGGTTGTGATTTTTTTTCCATAAAAAAACTTGAGACAAATTTGAGAATGAAAATCAAATTTCTCAACATATGGAATTTTCTTCACTACAAAAATACTAAAATTTATTTATTTTTTATACAAGTTCATAATGAAATAATTTTTAAAATAATAAATTATATTTAAAATAATAATAATTTTTAATAATTTTGGTTAAATATCAAAGAAAATGATTCTCAAAATCCTCGCCAGCACTGCCAAAGAATAATATAAGTTTGAAGTTCTTACAAGAATTCAGGGAGAGACAAAAAAATAACATGTGAGAAAAAAAAATTAAAAATTAAAAATAGGATAAAAATGAGAGAAAAGTTAAGACATAATGAACGAGGTATTTTTTCTAGTTCTTTTTACAAGGATCAATTAACTCATTTACAAGGACTAAAAAATTTAATTAATTTAATTTATAGTATTAAATATATTGTTAATTTATTTGATTTTTAAATTTATCCTTAATATTAATAGACATATTTTTAATATTTTTTGTCTAGCTGATTATTATATTTTTATTTAATAATTTTTTTCAATTTAATTAGAGATATTTTATGAAAATAATTAATATAATAAAAAATATAAATTGGATTTTATAAAATTTTCTGAAATAAAATTTAATTTTTATTCTAATAAAATGAATTAAAAAAATACTCTTTTTAAAATTTTAAAAAATACTTCTTTTATTTTTTGTTTGATATCTTAATTTTAAAAATAATACTTTTATTAATTATTAAAAAAAATTAATTAAAAAAATTAATATTAAATATTTATTAATCTTATAAAATAACGATAAGAATTAAATAAAAAATATTAAAACATCAAACATAACTCAAAAAGTAATACAAATATACTTGTCAAGTGTGTGAAATAATAATACAAATATAGCGCGCAACAAGGTGAGTGGGCACGAATTATGACATTGACTATGAGTGTTGGAAATATGTGGGTGAAAAAAATGATATATATAACAAAAAAAAAAAAAAACTCAACATGTAAACGTTAACGTTGTCATCCACCAAAAATAAAAAAATAAAATAAAATTAGAAGTGGACCTTTTATTCAACGCGAAACAGCTGTCTGTAACTTCCCCTCATACTAGCTAGCCCTTAATTCCTCACGTGCCACAAACCTATTTATTTAAAAAAAAAAAAACAAATCATACGTCGTAGAAAAAACACTCATATGCATGTGCACGTACTTTGCCCGTACTATTTTTTGTGCCCAAATATCTTCCCGTTTTTGGACTTTAAACAAACCGTGCACATCACATGACCAGACTTCTTTTTCTTGGTCCGTACTTTTTTTAAATAAAAACCACTCTTTAAAAAATATATTAGTAATAGACAATAAAAGTTTATCTTATAATTATTACTATGATTAGTGTAAATTCAATAGGAGCGAATATTTTATACAAATAAATAGATGATTTAGATAATATATTTTTATTTTAAATAATACTTAAAGTTTATTCATATTAAAAGTTAATAAAATAATAAATTCTATCATAACATAATTATTTAAAATTTAAATAAGATTATTTCTATAACTTGGTAAGATATTTTATTTAAATAAAATATTAAATAACTAATTTTATATTTAGATGAAGTATTTTAATATTTTAAAAAATTTTAAATTTTAATGTTTTAATTTAAATAATTTTATTTTAAAATATTTTATTTAAATAAAAGAATTTTATATTTTTATATTTAAAATTTTCTATTTGAATGATGAATTTTAAATTTTTTAAATTTTATTTTTTTTATTTAAATTAAATAATTTAATTTTTATAATATACAAACTTTTATATTTAAATATTCATAAATTTTCTTTAATTTTGCTTCAATTTTTTTTTTCAACAAACAGTTTAGATATACAAATATTTTTATTATGAAATATGTTTAAACAGAATAATAATTCAACAAATCTAAATAAATAAAATGATAGCAAAATATAATTATACTAATTGATATTAAAAATATTTTGTCCAATGAAAGAGAAAAAGATAATAAATACAAGAGAGAATAATTATTTAATATTAAAAATATTATGTTTAGAGATGAGAAATATAAAAGAAAAATATATCAAATATTATGTTTAGAGATGACAAATATAAGAGAAAAATATATCAAAATACAATAAAAAAATAATAATAAAAGATAAAATAGAACGAAGAGAGAACAACGTCATAGAAAATTACATAAAGAACGAATGTCAAGAATGAGTTAAGAAACTTTGAATAATTTTAAATTTTACCTATTTTAAAAAAAATTAAATTTTTTAATTTTAATTTATTAAAATATTCTCTTAAAATTTATATAATTTAAAATTCTTTAAAAAAATTATACAAACAAATATATTTTAATATATTAAAAATTTACTTCTTCCTCTTAAAATAACTCATTCAAATACAGTTTCACCTCACTTCTGTTAATGGTTATTTCTAATTGATTTTTTTTAAAGATAATTCTAATTCTATTTGACATGATAATTATTTTTACAATTAAATAAAATAAGTAGTATTTTTATCAATATTAAATTTATTCTCATTCAAGATTTTAACTTCTAACTAAAAGTTATTAGTTTGTTTTTATCATTTGTATATTCGATAATCACTCATTTATTATGAAATATTATTTTTTATGTTATTATTATTATTTAATATTACAATATTTATTTTAATTAATGAATATTTTATTTAAATTATTATAATAAAAATATTTAATTTTTTTGATAAAAATTTAAATAAATAAAAAAAATATTTTCATAGAAATATTATTTAAAAATATTTATAAACCTTATATAAAATATATTTTTAATTTTCAACAACAAATTGTTTTTTTAAATATTTTTATTGAAAATTATATCATAAATAAAGAAATAAATAAATAAAATTATAAAATTATATATTTTTACAATATGTAATCATCAGAATAATTATAAATTTTAAAAAATATTTTTAATATAAATATATATATAAGAATAAATTAAAAATATTATTTTTTTTAATATAATAATTTAATTTAAATCAAATTAATAAAAATTATAATGCTTAAACTCAAGTTTAATGATTATGTCTTTACTTATTATTTTATCTTTATTGACTAATTTTACAATTAGTTTTATCTACAAGTTTTTTCAACTTCCAGCTTTCATTTTATTTTTCGGTTTTTACTTATTTAATTTTTGAATTTTTAACAAAGTTATCTATTAGTTTTATCAATCATAACCTTAGACTAAAATTGTATATGATATACATTGATCTATTTATTAATTTTTTAACTTAGTTGATTAAAATTAAAATAAAGTTTACACAATTTAATAAAGTTTGACTAAACATTAATATTTAAATAAAAAAATAAAATAAAAATATTGATGACAATAATACTATAAGATAATCATTAAAAAATAAATTTTTTCAAATTTATTTTTTAAGGTTGATATATTTATATAATTAATTTAATTTATCAAATACCAACATATGATAAGAATATGAAAATTAGATGAATTATAATACTCATAAAAATAAAAATTATAAATGGATAAAAATGTATAATTTAATTTAAATTAAATTATTAGTTACATTATATTTTTTATCTTTTAAATTTAATTTTTTTATATTTTCTTATTTAAATTAGTTTTTTAAATATTTTTTATTTCAAGTTGATCATTCCACAATAATAACATTAAATGTTATCAATAACTTAATGATTATTATCATTGGGTAAAGATTTTCTCTTTTTTTTACTTTTCATTTTTTGTTTTTATTTTTTTAATTTTTTTCTTACATGCATACTGAATTTTGATACACATCTTTTGTGTCTTTTTCTCTCCAAATGTACCTCTTTGTTAATTGGAGAGAATCCATGATCAATGTGGAGTGAACACACATCCTCCGTATCTTTCTTTCTCCAAATGAACCTCTTTATTAATGGAAGAGAATCCATGACCCAATATAGAGTGAATAGTGAGCATAATAAATGGAAGGCTTAATAAATATAAGTAGAACCAAACATATAAAACAAGTATTAAAATGTTTCACAAAAAATGTTCAAGAGAAAGTTAGAAACTTAAAGCTAAAATGAGTTAATTAATGCAACCATATTAGCATAACTTAGCTAAAAAGAATCTTATTTTAATATCTAACTAGGATGATGTTAGTTTAAAATTTAGTAATAATTAAACTCTTTGTTTAGTTTCAATTAAGTTTATGTTAGTTTGGTATATTTTCTTTAGGTTTTAAATCTTCCATGAGGTTTAGGACTATGTTGATAATTTAATTGGATCAATTTAAACCTAATTAGGATTTTATATAATAAAGTTTAAAAAATTTAACATAAAATAGTTTTATGAGTAATAATAATTATCTCTAAAAGTTTCATCTCTCCTAAATTGATTTTTTATGGTTCATGGGTAAATAAACATCTCTTTAATAATGTTGGTTCTTCTATAAAATTGGTAAAAATTATATTCATTCTTTATAATCCCGATACTCTATAGTGAATTTCTATTTGTATTAAATTATTTTGATTTGTCCTAATTATCAAGACATTTTAAAAATTGATATTATTTTGATTTGTCCTAATTATCAAGACATTTTAAAAATTGATATTTTTACATTCCAATTTATCCTAGTTGGTTGAATGACGTAAATTGACATTAGAATTTCAATTTATAAAATCGGTATCATCTCTTTTATATTTTGCTTTTATTTATGTCTACTTTTTTTTTACTTGCATTTTAATTTTTTCGTGTTCTTCTTTGTTATTTAGTTATTTTGTTGTGAGTTATTTCTTAAAAGTTTGATAAATTATTTTTATAAAAAAATATTTAATATTTATATATTTTATTGTGTTCTATAGATTGAAAAACTAAAAGTATATAAAAAAATAAGGTTATGATAAAATTCAAATAAAAAAATTGAGAGATAAAAATAGATTGAAATTAATTTTTTATAAATAAAAATGATGTTTTTATTATTAGTTCAATTTTTAATATTTGAATTTGTTGTAATTTTTTATATTAAATATTTCTTATTTTATTTATCTTGTATATTTTTCATTCTTTTGTAATGTTAGCTAACTTATATTAAAAAATTAACATATAGAGTTTTTGATTTGGTGGATTATAAGAAGAATAAAAAGGTAAAAAAAATAAATTGTTAAAAATAATATAAAAAATGTTTGTTATAGTATAAACATAATTGATATATACCAATATTGAGAATAAATACTTAAAAAATAATGAGTGAAACTTTACTAAATTAAGCAAATTTCTTATATCAAAGTGAAATACTGTTAACATAAATGATAAATTTTAAAAAAATTAAATGAATCTAATAATAGTCATTAAATCAATCTAGGATCAATTTTAAAAAATGAACCAAAGGTTATGAAGGATTGTGAATATTTTGAACCTTTCTTGAAAGTAGTTTCTAAGTATTACTTTATCTTAATCAAAACTTTAAATATTACTAAATTATAATATTTTAAAATTTTATTTATTTAAAAAAAAAAATATATATATATATATATATATTTAAATTATTATAATATTTAATATTTAAAATTTAAATTAAATTAACAATTTAAAAATAAAATATAAAAAAAATAACTGAATACTTAATATAACTAATATTAAAAAGATTAAAAATTACAATAATTATACATTAAAATTATGTATTTAAACTTCATCATGTTGCACATTGTTAAAAAAAATTAATATAACATAAAATGTATATTTTAGAAAAATAAATATAAATTTTAAATATATTTTTATTTAAAAATATAAAATAAATTTAACATACAAAGTTTAATAATTAATAATAATATATATATATATATATTTGGTATATTTTGTAGAAAAGAATAATTTGATATAAAGTAAAAAAATAACATCAACATTATTATCTAATGACATGTGTAATTGCCTAATAATCTTATGTGTGTGATGTAAATTAAAAAAAATACTAGAAGATTATATTTACTAATGGTTTGATATTTGGTTGACTTATATTGGTATATTTTTTCAATAAAAATTAATTAATAATTTAAATATTATAAATTTATATTAATAGTATAATGTATTATATTAAGATATAATATACCTTTAATATATTAAATCAATAATTTTTTATTGATAATTTTTATAATAGTTATATTAACTATTTAATTTTTGTTTAAAAAATTTAATAAAAATGATTCTACAATTAAGATATTTTCTTAAAAAATGATAACTTTTTTTATCCCTATCTTTTTATTTTTCTGATAGAAATAATATGATGGCTGATAAAAGAAAAATAAACAAATATAGTAGATGTTTACAAAAGGAACTTTAATATTTAAGTTAATACAAATTTAAATAAAATGAATGCATAACATTATTTATATTTCTTACAATATTTATTAATTATGAATTAACTTATTTGAACTAAAATTGAATCAAACCAATTCGTTTAATCCAATTTGGTTTAACCAAACTAATAAAATGAACTCATTTTTATTTGGCTATCAATTTTATGATTTAAAATTTGATGACTCCAAATCACTAAAGATAATTTAATAATAAAAAAATAGAATAATTTATATAAATTTTCAAATTTAATCATTACTATATTTACCATATAAAATAAATAAGTAAATATTTAATAATTCTTTATCTAATTTTTTTTCTTGCTTCCTCTCCTTTATCGTTCTTACACAAAAAATACAACATTTATTTGAATAAATTGGATTGTTATTCAATTGAAATAAACTCAAACCTCCTTTTTATATTATTTTTATTTTTATGTACAATCCAATGTCATTTTGGTTAAAAATAATAATAGTTATACAACTCAATTAAGCCAAATTTTGTCTGATATATATATATATATATATATATATATATCGAAATGGATAAGGCAAATAACATCAACCGGATTTAATATCAGATTTATAAAAAAAAATGTTTATGAAATCAAACTTTACATAACTAACTCATTGTCATTGCTAAGATTTTCACTCCGCTGAAATTGAACTAAATTAACTTATATACACTCCTAAATATGTCAATAACGATGGGGATTAGCTATTTATAGGATCATTCCAATCATTAGTGTTTCTAACGGCTCTAAAAAATGAGGGATTCATGTGGGTCTTGCATGATTTCTGAAGCTTCTAGATCAAACGAGGACCCTGAGCCTTGCTTTCTTACTGGACTTAAGAGGGGCTTTATAATCCGGAACACATTATTAGTTTAATATGCTGATAGCGGAATCAACTATTAAAATGGTATCTGGTCGCAAATACAACATATAATCGCATATTCTTTTTAAAAGAAAATGCATAAAAAGATAAAAACAGGTGCAATGTGGTGATTCGGACTTTGGGGATATATTGTCAACAGGAGGGTGGAGTTTGGATTTTGTTGTTGGTTTGCCTAAAAGCCCAAATCAGATTGTGATAAAATGTTTCTCGAGATGTATAGTGAGTGAGTAAACCGTTAATATTCACAGATAAGACCAATATTTTTTTACTGTTCAGATAAGCCCAATTCAGAAGGTGGTGAGTTAGTAGCCTACGAGTTACGTTGAGGAACCCCTAACCAAAGGAGGGTCAAGTTGGTTTGCCAATGAGTAATCTGTTACGCAGCCCTAAAATCATCCACATCCTTGTTTCTTGAAATAAATAGGTTTATGCGACGTAAAAAATATTAGATGGATTTAATTAATAGAGGATATTTACCATTTATTTTATATTAAAATATAAAAAAATTTCAACAATTATTTTTAAATAATTTAAAAATAAATATTCAATATGTTTACTATATATGAATTAGATTAAAGATAAAGATTTTTTTTTCTTTTTTTTTTCTGAAGCGTGATGCATGATACGAATACGAGAGTTGGTGAGATTGTAGAGGAGACAATTTTGAGAAGTTGGAAAAAGTGATAAAATATATATATATATATATATATATATATATATATTAGAATTAAAAAGGAAGAAAAGAAAAGAAACCTATAAAAAAACAATAAATCCAAAAAAGAGAGGAAGAGGACAATCCTCACTCAAATTCAAAGGAAGCAAAATTAAAGAGAAAAAGCATTTTCAGAGCTTAGAAGAGAATTAATGTCATCCTTATATAATTAAGTAGCTCTTTTATTTTTTCTACTTTCTATGATTAACATGTATTATGGTCAATTTACAAAATTTTCTGTTTCATTATTAGTTTTTATCCATACATCATAATCAATTTCTCTATATCAATTGAGAAAGAAAAATGTCTAATTTTTTTAAGGTTGGAGCTCTGGTTCCACAATTTTTTTTTTCTTTTCTTCTTCTTTTGGAATGCATTCTTGAAGCGTTTTATATATTTTTTTTAATTCTTTGTAGATAATTCATACACGTACGTAATGTTGTTTATAAATGGAAAAAATAATTCTTGTATTAATTTTATTTTATTTTTAATTAATTTTTAAATAATTGTAAAATTTAAGTTTAGAGTTGTCAATATTCGCTAGGTAAATAATATATAAAAAATTAAATTATATATTAACTTTGTTATTCTCTCGTAAAATTTCTATAAATAACTTTTGTATGTTAGCATCTATAATTTATTTATATTGTGATCATTTGATATGTGTATACATTTTATGTTGTATCACGTATAAAAAAAATAAAAAAAAATTATTTTTAAAATTTGAACTAATATTTAAAAAATTTTCACTTTAAAAGTTTATTTTTCCATTTTTTAAAAATAAAAAAAATAGTAAATAAATTTTTTTAAATTATTTTTAAATTTATAAAATAGTAAAGATTAATTAAATAATTGATTATCTTTTGATATTATTTAGATTATAAACAGTTATTGAGTATTAACTTGCTATCTTGACTCCTATAAAAATATACATTTCATTTGTATTAAATTTATTTTTAGAAAATAAAAAATATTATAATAACTCTTATATTAAATTTAGATTTAATACTTTTAAATTTATCTTATTTTCTAATAAATAAAAATAATTTAAACATAATTTTTCCAAAATTTAAAATAAATATCTTTTATCTTTTTTAAAATTCAAAAATAATTTATGTGAAAATTAAATTTATTTTTTTAAAGTTTAAATAATCTCAAACAAAGACAACTAATTTATTCATAATTTAAAAAATTAGATTCTTTCCTTTTCAAAAGTTAAATATAAATCTTTTCAAAAATATTTAAAATTATTTTTTCATTCATATAATAATCAATCGATATCAATTAAATGATTGATTATTTTTAATGTTATATAGATCATAAAAGATTTATTAAAGATATATTTCATACCTTAACTTATGTAAATAGATAAATTTATTTATTTTTAAATTAATATTAAATATTGAAAAAAATATTCTACATAAAAAAATTTAAAAATATATAATAAATTTTACTTCAAATTTAAATTTAATAGTTTAAAAACTATCTTCCTTTTTAATGATTTCATAAATCTCAAAAATAATTTATCTCTAAATTTTAAAATAAATAAATATAAAAAATATTTAAAAATTTATATCAAATTAAAATTTTAAATTTTAAAAAAAATTAATTCTCTCTAAAATAATTTTTTCAATCTACATAAAGCCAATTAATGTTAATTAAGGTTTTATTCTTTGATCACTTGCTAAGTTGAATTTTGAACAAAATAATTTTTTTTCCTTTTTAAATTAATCTTGTTTAAAAAATATATTTATTTTTTAAAATTAACAATAAATTTTTTTAAACATGAAGTCTACACAAAAGTCAGTGCAAATGAGGTCAATTGTAAAAGGAAACTTATTTTTATTTAACATTAATTTTTGGTTCGTATCATTATATCCTTTTTTAAGGGAATTCGTTCATGAATTATAATTTTTATCACTACTTCAAAAGGATATAAGTTAGAAATATTAAAAATTGTATTCATCCCAAACTCATTAGAAAACTCAATTTTATAGGCATTATCATTGATCTTTCGCAATGCTTAGAAATGTTCATCTTCTCTTGGTTGGAGTTTTGATTATCTTTGCAAATAAAATAACTCCTTCCATAGGTGAATCTAACCACAATCACTATGTTCAAACACAAATTTTTTCCAATTTCTTATGACATTTTGAGCATAATGTTCAATTTTATTATCAACTTGAGCCTTAACTGTAATATTGTTGATGATCCTACAATCTGTTTACATCTTTCGTGATCCATCCTTTTTAGGTACCAAAATTATAAGTATTGCACAAGGACTTAAACTATCTCTAACCCATCATTTTTCTAACAACTCCTCCACTTGTTTTTGAATCTCTTTTGTCTCTTGAGGGTTGCTGCTATATGCGACTCTATTGGGTAGAGAAGCAACAGGAGCAAGATCTACTTAATGTTCTATTCCACTCATTGGTGACAAACCATGATATACTTCTTTGAAAAAAACATTATAGAACTCATGCAAAGTAGTAACAACATCACTAGATAAAAAGTTAATGTTAGAGTGTAAGTAAGAATCCTTACACAAAACAAGGAAAAAAGGCTGACTAACCAAAAAAAACCATTTTCACCTTACTTTTATTAGCAAATAGACTCTTTATTTTTCTCTTTTCATTTTCCTCATCCTTTCTTTCTTTTGAATTTTTCTCTCAAAATCAAAGGTTTTCTTCTTCTTTTTTCACTATCATTTTCTCTCCATTTAAATTCTCAATCTTCTTACTCTCTTTATGTTTTCATTTTTATTTGATCCTGACAAACTTCTCTAAGGGATAAGGGTAAAAATGTTATTTTGTAAGAATTATGGGTAAAAGAGAATTTGTTAAAGAGATCATCGTGTTGATTGCACTTATCAAACTATCAAGGCCTTTCAAGAAGGATGTGACCTACCTCCATGGAAATAACATCACAAAGAATTTGATCTTCATACTTTTCTATGGAGAAATTAACCATTACTTATTGATTCATCACTGTTACTTAGTCATTGGATCTTATACGATCATGGATATGGTGTAGTCTTTAAGTTTAATTTTGTGATCAATCTAGTGTTTACCACGTTAGTATAACTTCCTCCATTAATTATCATAGAACATATCTTCCCTTGGATAAGACAATGGGTATGAAAGATATTTTCCCATTGGTTATTCTCATACTTTTTAGGTTGACTTTCCAATAACCTACTTATCACTAATAAATCTCCATCTTACCCATAGGTTATACTATCGATCTCCTTTTCACTTGAGAAAAAATTAAAATCTTCACTGGTAATATTCTCATTATCTCTCATCATTGTAGTCTTCTTATTTGGATACTAAGATGCAATATGTCTCTTTCCCAAACACTTGAAACATTTGATATCCTTAATTTTAGAAAAAAAGTGGTAATAGAGATAGATTTCTTAATATTTACTGCTTTCTTAGGATTAGAGAAAGAACCCTCTTTCTTTTCTTTGTCCTTCCAACTTGAAGAATAGTTAGAAGTAGATGATTTCGTCATAGACTCCTTCCTCTTCAATTGTTTCTCCACCTTCATGGATTGATGAACTAATTCTTCGAGCTCCACATAATGTTGCAACTCTATAATATCTGCAATGTCTCAGTTTAAACCATAAATAAATAGACATTGTTGTCTCCTTGTCCTTCACAATGTTGGCTCTAATAAAATCCACTTTCATCTCATTTTAGTATTCATCCATGCTCTTACTCCATTGTACGAGTCTTTGTAATTTATTGTTCAAATCCTTATGATACTGAGAAAGCACAAATGCCCTCGACATCATGGTCTTCATTTCATCCCAGGTGTTGATAGGATGCTCTCTAAATCTTTTTTTGTCCATTTATACTTGATCGCACCAAATTAAGGCATAATCAGTGAAATCAAGAACAATTATCTTTACTTTATTTTCATCATTGTAGTTGTGGTAAGAGAAAATCTTTTCAATCTTCATCTCTCATTCAAGGTAAGCTTCAGGGTTGTTCTTCCCTTAAAAGCAAGATACCTTAAATTTCACGCATCCAAGTTCATTTATTTGCCCATGACCTCTTCCGCCTCTTTCATGTGTTCTCCTCTGTCATGTCTCCTTCTTTCTTTCCTTTTTATAGGGGAACCATAAAAGTTATTATCTTTGTGAGACAAACATTCATGGTTAGAATTCTTTCCACGGATGGATGTTCTCCCATGTTCAGGCGTCATACCTTTCTTTTTCTCTAGTTAGTCAATTTGTTGATGCAACTCCACATTTTTCCTTTGTAATAGTCTCATCATATATTGAGTTAAGACTTGTATTTTTCTTCTCATATCCTCTGATCTTGGACAAATAAGAGTGTTTTCTCCATCTGTACCATATTCTCTAGACATAGCTGCGAGAAAAAAAAATATGTTAACAAAAAAATAAATAAAGGTCTCACCACTCTACTCACATGTTTGCACTCTTAAGTTTTAATTCACTCGTGTTTTGCTCTCAAATTAGACTTTTATATAATATTCACTCTTACCTTT
The DNA here is from genome assembly GCA_037954105.1 of Canavalia gladiata. Lineage (NCBI taxonomy): Eukaryota > Viridiplantae > Streptophyta > Magnoliopsida > Fabales > Fabaceae > Canavalia > Canavalia gladiata. Next base: position 46,277,887 of record CM075664.1, read on the forward strand.
TACCACTCAAGTTCTTTTTCAAGTTATTAAACTAAACCAAAGTCAATCTAAAAAAATGCATATACTCTTGTAAACAAAACCAAATACAAAACTTAACACTCAAGAAGTCAAGTAAAAAATAAATATTTTAGATAAAACTGAGGAACCAATAAAGACAATTAAAGGGTAAAATGGAACTTTTTAAAACTTTTGTGACAATTAAATTTTTTAAAAAAGGTAACTACTTGCTATAAAATAGGGCATAAATTATTTATTGAATTTTTTCTACTTTTAATTTTTTTTTCTTTTTTCTTTTTTCTTCTCTAGAACATGCTTCAATCAAGATGAATACAAAAAAGAAAAGGAAAGAAAATATGTAGTAAAATAATAAAAAAAATAAGTTAACTTCCACACTTTAGAATCCAAGCTTTGATTACCATATGATGTGAATTAAATAGATCTTTCCTTGAGTTGGTTCACTTAGATAAAAAGAAGAGGATTATAACATAAAACAAATCAAAATTAGGGTTATGATGGAAACAAATTAAAATTAGGATTTCAATAATTGTAAGAATAAAAGATGAAAAAGAAAAGAAATAAGGAAAAACATCACACCCTCAATCCTATGGAAAAGGAAGAGTGATAAGTTCGATGTAGAATAGTCCAAGAATGTGAGAAACTCTTGGTAAAATCCAAACAATGGTTCTTTTCAAAAATCCTAAAAGGTACACAAGCTCTTTCAAGAGAAAAAATCTTAATTCTTATTATCATCAAAATTTTCCCTTTAAGAAGACTTAATTAAGTATTTATAGTAAAACTAAAATTTTAAATATTTAATAGTCATTAAGGTCTGATCACCTAATATAGTGAAATAAAAGTAAACAAATCCTAAAAAGATTTGATAATCATTACGATCAAGTACATTAACACAACAAACTAAACCTATATTATTATAATAAACTTTAAGTTCTAACCTAAAATAGAAATAAAAAAAAGATTGGACTAAAATAAGTTAAACTTGATTTTTCTCTTCTAAACCTGATTTTGAATACAATGGACTAATCTCGTGTTTTTTTCTCCCATATCTTAGGTTGCTTTAAAGACAGTTATGACTATCTCATTTAAAGTTTCTGACTTTCTTTGTTTTTAACCTTGTCATAGATCCTTCAAAACCTTGTTAGAGATCTTTTTCTTTATCTCATTCATTCATTATCATTATCTCTTTTTGATTCATATTAGATACAAAGATAATGGTACTTTTTTATCCAATAAAATAAAAGATCCTTCATAATTCCATGATTGAAACAATAGATAAATATACAATTCGCCCTAATAGTGACATAAGAGATCCAATACTTTGAATGGTAGAGACTATCCTACTATTCATAAAGCAAATAAGGTGGAAGTTGAGGAATTAACTTAAAAAGCTTATTAACAATGTTATTATTATTATTATTGTTATTATTTTAAATATAAATTATAAATAAATAGCACTTTCATTTCTTATAAAATATTTATTTTACTTATTTTAACTATATATTTTTATGTTAATTTTTTTATAATTTTGTTAATATTAAATTATTATATTATTAAAAATTAAAAAATATTAAAATTAGTTTGATGGTAAAAAACAAGAATATTTTATATGAGATTTTAGGTTTAGATTTCATATTTTTATCATTATACATAAAAAAATTATAAATTTTTTAATAAAAAAAAATAGAAAGAAAGATGAAAAAATTACTTGCAAATATTTTTTTAACAATATACTTATTAATGAAGAGAGAAATAAAATAAAAGGAAGAAAAAATAAATGATTTACTGACAAAAAATTATAAAAGTTACTGCAAATAAATATTGTGATAATGTAATATTACTCTTTTAAAAATTATACTCAAAAGTTTTATTTAATTGATATATACTAATAACAAACCATAATTACTCTTTCAGGAAAGGCATGGATGCTACACACGGATATTACATCAAATTTCATATAAGAATTCACTTCCATTGTTAGATGCAAGACGAATACACAATAGTAACACGAGATCTAATATGATGTATCTGTTCGTGTTGTATCCCGAAGTTGCAAAAAATAAAAATAAAAAAATTCTTCCTCTAAATCCCAAGGCATACAAATTTAAGTTTAAAGGAACGCCTCGAAGTGGAGAGACGTTAGATGCACTTCAGAGACATCAAATTAATCTCTTTGGATTGCACACATTCATTTCCATCATGGTTACTAATTGACCGTGGGCCCCACATGAAGCATGCGAGAAACCTAATTAGCGATCGCTTAGCCCATGATCATGATCTCAGACACACGGCACACACACGCGCGTACGATCAATAACCCCCCTTTCAGCCATTCCCATATGTCCAAAATGTGACTCATAAATTCACCGAACAAATCTATCTAATTTCCTAGATGGGTTCTTCCAACGGACAACCATTGCACGCGCAAGAAATAAGCTAGCAAATTTATTATAAGTTGATAAATTTCTAGCTAGATCAAAATATTCATCAATTATGGCCGTCATGTATATTTTGTCATGGATTTTGTGTGTTTTGCTAGGTGGCCATGGTAGTTTAGGGGAAATTGCTAAGGACATTTTCATACTGGCAGGACAGAGCAACATGGCAGGGAGAGGGGGGGTTAGGGGGGGCAGATGGGACGGCGATGTTCCATGGAGCTGCAAGCCCAGCCCATCTGTTTTGAGGCTTAGTGCAAAACTCCAATGGGAGGAGGCCCGTGAGCCACTACATGCGGACATTGATGTGGGAAAAGTGTGCGGTGTTGGGCCCGGGCTTGCTTTTGCAAACGAGGTTATGAAAGTGAAAGGAGGTAGATCGTTTGTTGTGGGTCTGGTACCATGTGCTGTGGGTGGGACTAGAATTGGAGAGTGGAGTCGAGGGTCACGTTTATACAACAAGTTGGTGCAACGGTCGATATATTCGAGGAAGGATGGGGGTGGAAGAATACGAGCGGTTATTTGGTATCAGGGTGAGAGTGACACTGTGAGAGAAGAGGATGCTGAGACTTATAAGAATAAAATGGAGACCTTTATTACGGACCTTCGCTCTGACCTTCGTCTTCCATCTCTCCTTGTTATCCAGGTTAGCCTTTCTCTTCTTTTTCTTCTTCTTTTTCTTCCCCCTTTCCCCCTCCTCTTTGGATCCGGTTACTTATACATATTTCTGCTTTCAAATGCCCTTTTTTTTTTTCTGTTATCACAAATAGATTTTATCATGCAAGGCTTCGTTTATAGAGATTTTTTGTGTGTGTGTGTGCATTTTGTTGTTAGAATTGAAAATTTAATTTTTATTTTTTTTAATAAAATAAACATTTCATTAAATATAAAGTTTAGATTATTTTTGTTTTTTATATATTCAAAATTAATTCTATTATAATTAATTAATTTTATTCAATTTAAAATAAACCGAATCTGACTCCAAATCTTTGATATGACGAGTTCATGTAAAAAAGTGTAAAAACAAAACAAATAAACTCAAAATTTAAACTATTATAATGTTAGTTTTTAATTTATATATAATAAATTTTTATTAAAAATCATATGATACTAATGTATTAATATAAATAATAATTTTTATTAAAATTTATTATTTATTAATTTTTTATTATGTATCATTAAACATATTAAAATAACTGTTATAATATTTGTCGTTTAAAATTTGATATTTAAAAGATCATTTCCTTTTTTTCCCCTAAATTAACATTTAGGATGTGTTTGGTTTTTTAAAATCAAAGAACTGAATATTGTAAAACCTATAATCTTATATATGATTCTAAAAAAAACTATAGGACAGCGTAATATTCAAGACACAAAACAGTACAAAATTTTAATATTTTATTCTTCATTGAAACAAGGAACAACTTGTCCCATGAAATAAAATATCTAATTTCTCTTAATAATAATTCTTTCCTTTTTTTTCATCCATCTTGTTTTCTCTCGTCAACTCTCCTCTCTTTATATATATAATATTATATATATAAATATTTTTAATATTCTCTTCATTTAAAATTAGAGTTTTAGTTTAATAATCAACATAATAAAGTTTGTATTAAATATTAACATTAAATATCGATCTAAAATTTGAATTTTGATTAAAAAATAACATAAAAAACACTTATGGAATTGCATTTAAATTTTATTCTATATAATATAATGTAATATCTATATACTATATAATTAATAAATATATACTATATTTAATTAATAATTTATAATATGATATTACATAATAATTATATATAATACATAATTTAATATTATAATATATAATTATTGTTTTGTGTATGTTTTTAATTTGAAATAGATATTACATAATATAAAAATATTATAGTAAATAACATAACATTATTTGTATTTAGGAATTATTATAAGAAAATATGCAGAACAAAAAATTATGCTATAAATTAAACATGTATTATATATTATTCTAATTATCCTGTTACTTAGTGCATCAAACACATCCTTGCAATTTGGCGTTCCTCTTTTTAAGAAAGCAGAGAAAGGGGAATACATCTATCTGTATTTGAAATGAAAATGGGAACAAGAGTGGTTGTCTATAGTTCAGGGCTCGAGGCATTCTTTTCAAATATTTGGCGGGTAGCACATTACTCACAAAGAAAAATTTATAACAATTCATATATATCATTCCACACTCATTAATATCACCTCCAACTCATTCCGTAAATGGGGGCCAACGCTTCAACCTGCAACAATGTTTTCTGTTTGAAATCCGTATTTGTTGTTTAATTGGATAATATATTAAAAATTTTAATTAAAGAGAGATTTTTAATTTATTTTAAAAATAAATTTATTATGAATTATTTTATTTAATATATTTTTAAATGATTAAATTTTTATTAATCTAATTGTTAAAGTAACATATTTTATTGTATAAATTACGTTTGTAAAATTTTGAAAATATTGAATATTTTATTAAAAATTTAAAATAATGTATATTAAAAATATTGTTTTTAAAAAATAAAGTATCAAATTTCTTTTAAGTTTTATGAAATTTTATAAACATAATTTATATAATAAAATATATTAATTTAACAGTTTAATTGATAAAATTTAAGTATTTAAAACAGTATTAATTAAAATATATTATTTATAATTTTTTATTAACAATTAGTTGTAAATTATTATATTATAAAATATTAAATTTATACTATCATAATTTTCAATGAGTTAACCGTATAAAAATTTTATATTGATAAAATATTAAACTTAAACTCATTAAAATACTTTACCTGATTTTTTTCATAAGAGACAATTACCAACATTTTTTTCTTAATTTAAGAAATATAATTTTATTTTTCAGTATATTAATTACAAAGCTGCTTTTATATCTTTGCATTATTGTAAAATTTATGTTATCATGATATTGATTATTTTTATGTTATTTTTTTAAACATTTAATATTACAAAAAATTTTAAAACAAAATTTTAATTTATAATATAATTTTTCAAACAAGTTTTCATTAATTTTGATGAATTCATTTACTTCTTTGTTATAAAAAAGATCAAAGAAAATAGTTTACTAACTTTATCAATAACAAAATGAGATATCAAAATATTATTTAAAATATAAAATATTAATTTTAATACTCTAATTTTTATTTATTTCTTTTTTTCTTCTTTTAAATACAAGATTGAATTAAGAGGGTGATAAAGCAACAAATAAGACTTAAATAAATTTTTATCCTTACATCTTCACATTCTTTTGATTTTAGTCTCTATTAAATTTTTTTATTTTTTTATTTTGGCCCTTCCCTTTTTTCAAAATAACTTATTGTACTTCCTAGTAACCATGCGACATATCAATTATTTGTATCAATCACATAAGGGTATTGTGTTCATTCCTTGTTCCTATAGTAGCAGTTTAGTTTGGCATGGTGATGAATGAAGAAGAGTAAAATTAAAATGTGGGCATGTAATATTGTTGCACAGGTAGCACTAGCATCAGGGGAAGGCAGGTTTATAGAGAAAGTTAGAAGTGCTCAATTGGGGATTAAATTGCCTAATGTCAAGTGTGTGGATGCCAAGGGATTGCGTCTCAAGGAAGATAACCTTCACCTTACCACCATGTCTCAGGTTCACTTGGGTATCCGTTTAGCTCGTGCCTATCTTGCTTCCATTGGCCACCAATTTAATGATACCAAGTCAGCTAGCTAGCTCAGAATTCGTAAACAAACAACAAAAGAATATTTTTAGAAGGTTTTCACTTCCTGATCTATACAATTTTTTATCACTTCATGACCCATTTAAGTATATTCAATTAATATAGAACATATAAACAATAGTATCTATTGTCACTTCTTTCTGTCTATTGCTATTTTTGTTTAGCTCATTTTTATCAAAAATATCCTTCTTCTTATTTGTCAATCAAATTATTAATAAGGATATGTTATAGAAAAATTAGTTATAAAAAGTGACAAAAAAAAATGCATAGACATGTAATAGTCACTTTCCATATAAACCAGTAGAATTAACTTTTCTAGTTTCACCTTTCGGATATCTTCAAAGATTTTTTTTTTATGGTACTACATATCTTCGAGAATATTTAAATTGGAGAAAATGTTGAATAAATTTATATAAGCCTCTGATGAGGAATGTCTCCAGGTCTAATAAGGTACAAAACCATCCAATCAAACCAAGTTATTCTGACTTTAGCATTTTAAGAGAATTGAGTGTGTTTGGATTGAGTTATTTTAAGAAAATTTATTTTTTAAAATATTTAAAAAATTATTATTTTTTGTGTTGATTCTTATAAAATGAAAATGACATGCGACATAGTAGGCCACTTTGGGCTGGACCGTACAAGACCAGGATTAAATTGCTATTTTGTGACAGTGTTAATGTGTTTTGGACATTACCAAATTGTTCGAAGAATCATTGCTCAGCACCATGTTACCAAAAAAAAGCATAATCATAGCTCAGCATGGCTTGGACCATATAAAAGCTCGGCATCATATAAAACTACAAAAGACAGGGTGTTCTGGAGCCCAGTCCGCAGCGATCTGACCATATAAATCAGACAATTTTTTGTATTTTGTGATCATATTTGAAGTTTGATATTGTTTTCCAGTCATACAAATCATAATAAATTTATATTTTTGAAAATAATAAATCATCTCAAGACATTTGCACACTACAAATGTAATACCTCTAAATAAAAACATAAACTATTACCTTATCTGTACACTACCTTGACAACAGTGAACAAAAACACAAATGATAATTGCATATGTCACATTAATTATATTTATTTACACCTCAAAAATTTACTTTAATAATCAATTATTAACGGAGGGTAATCATTATCAAATAAAAATTTTGAAAATGCAGATAGTGAATTTACTATTTATATAGCTGAGTATCACGTTCAAAGCAACACTATTAAAATTACAAACAATCTTATATAGTGCTATAGATGAAATTAAAATGAATGTAACATATTTTTGTATAATATGTATAACAATTATTTTGTTATTATTAAAATAGTAAAACCAAAAGCACGGGTGTGTGGGATGAAAATTCAATATCAGACCAACAGAAGAAGCTAAACCTCATACAGGATGTATAGCTTGCGATCAATTTTGGAAACATGATCGGTATAAAGATTTTTATACTATCAAATAATTAAAATTACTTTAGATATAATTTTTAAAATAATCAATACAAGAATTAACAATTTTTAGTTATCTAATGAATTAGTAATTTATAATTTAATGATAGTAATAATAAATCTTTATACTGCTACCTTATTCCAATTATTGATAATTTGAAAATAAATGAAATGCAGTTATTGATCTAGTGTTAATTTGTCAGCATCCGGTATCATGATCACATCCTCCACAAATAAAAAATGATTAACAAGGTACTGAAAGTAGCTTCCATGAAAAGAGAAAAGGAAAAAATCAAAATCAAAATAAAATCCTTTGTCGGGGACTTCTATGGTAAGAATATATGTGAGTGTGATATTTTTCATTTGTGTTTCATATGAAGGGAGCTGAATGTCTAAAGAAGCAAGGTGTAATAGAAAGAGTGCATTTTGACAAGAAACCCAGTAAGAATAATTCCAAAGCTTGTGATTTGACAAGAAACAAAAGTGGCTCCAATAAATAAATAAATGTGGCATTTGATGGAGCTGCTGCTCCGACAAACAATTTTCAATGTGTGATTCATACCATCTTGGCCACCAATTAGGGATAAGAGAACTAATGCCACTTAAATCTAAATGAGTGCGATTTCAAGTTTTTAGTCTTTTGGTGACAAGGAATGAACATGTAAACAAGGTGAATGTGCTGAGTTTGTTAGTCATCCTCATTATTTATTTATTTATTTGAATTTTTAATACATATATTTAAGGATATATAATAAAAAATTAATAAATAATAATTTTATTGAAAATTACAATATTCAATATTATTAAAATCTTAAATCCTTTGATTTATATTAAAAATTTAGTATTATGTATCTTTAAATATATTAAAAATCATTATTTATTTTGGCAGAATTCTCTTTTAATTTTGAACTATAAGACAACAATAAAAAAGAAGTAATTTTTTTCACATAATGGACTGTTATTCTAATAAACAAATATTATTTACTGATATCGCATATTATCAATCAATAAAGTTTCAAACTCAAATCATATTATTCTTATGAATAAAATATAAAAAAAAATCAAAGTGAGTAAACCTTAGTTTTCGAATGATAGGTGGTGTATAATATATATACGGTCCAGTGATAGCTTTTAGGATATACAAGTGGATGTATACCAACTTCAGACTTCAGTCACCAGTTTTTTAATTGAATCGTACACCATGACAAATTGTTACCTTGTGAAGACAAACAAAATCAAATTAAAACTTGAAGCATTTATTTGAAGAGCGAATCAAATTAAAAGTTCAAGCATATGTTCGAATCGCAATTAAAAATACCTGATGATGGGACTAAAAGTTACTTTTATAAACCTTTCGTAATCGGCTAATATAATTTAATCAAAAGTTATTTGTTTTTAAAAGAACCTCCAAGATCTCGTTGGCCGAAAGCTACGACGCCAACTTTCCGTCGTTTAATCGCTTTCCACACGCCGTCAATTTTTTTTTTTTATTTTTAAATTACACTCAAATTATCTTTCTTAATTGCTAAAGAAGTGCCGTAACCCCCTCCTCTTTAGGTCAATGCACAATTTCTACAAATACTAATCAAAGCAACACCTATAATGTCAAGAAATGTTGGTCTAGTTGTTAAAATTGGATTTGTATTTTTCAAGATGCGAGTTACGTAAAAAATTATATTTATAAATGCTCTTTAAATTTTAATGACATACTTTCCAAAATCTAACTTAAATCTTTTCTAAAAAATAAACATTTACAATTCTTTTTAAAAAATTGATTTTGTTATCTTTAGTCCTTAAAAGCTGAGTTGAAGTATTTCAAAACAGTAACTTTTTTTATTGAAAAAGTAAATATTATTACATTTTTATCATTTTAATTTAACAAATATTTATCTTTAATAAAATCTATCATTTTTGGCTTTTAACAATCAGTTCTAAGAATTGAGATTAAATTTTTTCTTAAAAATAGTTTTAAAATAAAAATTAAAAAATATACTGTAATAAAAAATATGAAGTTTGTGGGATAAAAAAAAGTTCAAAAATATTATTGACCAAAAAAGTTAAGAAATTTGTTATATCAAACCTGTACCTGAATTTATTTTCATATGGGTTTAAATTCAATTTTATAGGCTAGCTATTTTTGATATATATGAATGATATTGAAATTTGATGAGCTGCACTTAATTAGAAATACATGAAAAAGAAGACAAATTATTGATACTAAACTCTTGAATTTTTTTTTAATTCAAAGCTGTAAGGCAATAAAATTGAGTTTGATGGTCATTATTGATAGCCCACATTCTTAATAAATAATATACAAATGTGAACCAATTACAAGAAAATAGAAAAATAAAATCTTGAATTGTCTATTTTTTTTTTCGGGGAAAACAGGTCATTGAAAAGATTCATTTATTTCTAAATTATTGAGAATGGAAATAATATAGCATTAATAAAAAAGAATAATATTAAATTTATTTTTTAAATTGTTTAAAATAAAATAGAATAGAGAGAACTGTGATGAAATGTATTATATTTAACATTTTTCTTTATCTTTTTCCCCCAGTAGATGTATCTAGGGGCCGATTTATTTCAATATTGATCAAGCAAAAGAAATTGATTCAATTTTTTTTCTCTGTCACACTTAAACTAAATCAACCAAATTAAAAATAAGGTAGTTTGGTTTGTATTTCTCTACATTAAAAGAGAAAATGCATATATTGTTTACTCTATTATACTAAATAGGAAAAAAAGAAAAATAATAATACAATATAGACTAAATATTTAATAATTTATCCGAGACTAAAAATCAATTCCAATTTGATTTAGTATTTAAGAATTCATCAAAGTGCTTACCCTTGCTTTTAGAAATGGGAATAGATTGTTTACAGGGCTGGCCAAGCATAAGGCAACTGAAGCTTTTGTTTGAGGTTCCCAAAACTTAAAGATAAAAAACGGTTTCTAAAAACTATTATTAATTATTAACATTTATTACTTAAAATAAAGATTTTAGTAATTAGTATATAAATAATATTAAAAATATTTTTTTTAAAGAAATTATCATTTATTATAATACATATTTTTTTTAGTTTACAACTATTATATTTATTTTATTAGTTAATTTTTATTATTCTATTAAATATTTTTATATATTTTTTAAATATTATAAGCATTAAAATAAACCATATTCGTCATCATATTTATTATCATAAATGTTAATTATATATTATACATATAATATGCTTATAAAACAAGAACAAATTATACTTACATTTTCTATATTTTAACAAAATTATATATAATATCTTTATTTTTTTATATTTATACAAATTTTTTTAATTGTTTAAATCTTGTTAAATCGTATACCTCTAATATTTTTAATGGACTAAATACATGTTTATTAATAATTATTTCTTTTAAAAATATCCTATCTTTAACCTTTAAACATCAATTTTTTTTTTCTAAAAATACTGTAAGATTCAAATTGGTTGAAAAAAATATATTTTAAAAGTAAGTTTATAGAAATAAAATCTAAAATAAATTTATTTTTTGCAACGTAGAAAATATAGTTCATTCACTTTATCATCTTTTCTTAATATTGCATATTCCAATGGTCATGTAACTCATATTAAACATCATTGAAAATAAAAATTCTTGAAAATTAAATAAAATTTTTTCAAAATTTTTTTACATTAATTCTTTATTTATTATTTTAACAAAGTTTTCTACCTTAAAAATATTATCATTAATATCACTTGGTTTGTGGATCCTTTATCATTCAAGATTAATAGATTTTAATCTCTTTGAAATGATAAATATTAGCTCAAACTTCATTTATGAAAAACTCATTTTATCAATTTCATCTTTAAAAAATTTCAGAAATATTGTGTTGGTTAAAAATATTTTGAATGGAAGTATGCCTCCTCTTATAAGGCTAACTTCGTTTAAAGAGTTCAATTTAAATGATAAAAAATTAGATCATAATTTTTTTTTTATTGAGCAAAAATCTTGAAAGAATTATTTTAAAAAATAATCTACAAGATATCAAATTTTTAATTTTGGTGTATACATTTAGCTAAAACAATTGTTATAACAAAAGTGTTATTTTATTTTCACAAAAAAAAAATTAATATCATATTTAAACGATATTACAATAAAAAAAATTGTAAATATTTGTAAGACAAATATATCGTATATAATTTTATTAAAATATAGAAGATATATTTTAATGTGAATATATTTTTTAAATTAAAATAAATAAAATATTATCTAAAATGAATAATATATCAATGAAGATTGAATAATTTAACTTTAATATCAAATAAAATAAATAAATATTGAATAAAATTAATTACAATAATTTAATAAATGATTTTTTATTTTAAAATTTAAAAAACTTCAACTATAATAATAGTACTTTTAATTATTTTTTAAATTATTTTAATATTTAATTTAAATTTATATAGAGGTTGAATTTATGATTGAAATGAGTCAAATCCTCCTATAATAGAGTACAACTTGACTTGTTTGAAATTTAGATTAGCTTTACTTAATAAATATACAAATTCAGATTTTTTAGAGTTTTGTTTAGATAAATAAGTAATACTTAAGTTTATAAAAAATTTTATTTTACCTAACATATTTATTTTTATATATTATATATTATAATTATTTTAATATATTATATTTATATAATATTAATATATTTAAATAATTTACTAAAAATTAAAATTTTTAATTTTTAATTTTTAATTTTAAACAAAAAAATTCTACATAATTTTCTTTTTATCCTATAAATTGAATCTTAAACACGATTTGTTTAAATAATTTATATGTATCTATATATTTTAGATTTATTTAATGATTTTTTTATCTTATAAATTTTAAATTTTTAAACTTTTTTAATCAATTATTTTATATATTTTAAGTCTATTTGTTGATTTTTTATATTATAAACTTTTAAATAGACTTGTAAATCTAATAGACTTTAAAAAAATGTGAAGCCTTAAAAAAAAGTTTATAATAGATAACAAACTCAAACTCAAATCTTAAAATCTATCTCAGTTATCAATATCTATCCCTAATTAAATCAACCATTTATCAAAAGTGTATAATCTTACTATAATTTGATTTGAAATTAGCTTACTTGCTTTCTTAGAATATTAAAAATAACTTCAACAAGACATAAAATACCAATCAAGCATGCTCAAGAAAGCTCAAATTAAGATAGGTGAGTCCACTTGAAAGAATATGATAGTATTATTGTATTTGGACAATCTAATCAAGCATGCTTAGGAAAAAGCACAAATCAAGTTAGGTGAGCCTACTTAAAAGAATATGGTGATATTATTTTATTTAAAAATAAAATAAAATAAATTTAAAATTTTTTTAAATTTTATATTTAATTTATTCAATATTATTTATAGATGGATTTTTAATATTTTTTTAACAAAGTAAAAGGTGATGAGATTCAAATTTAGAATCTCGTATAAACTACTTTGATGTTCCGTCTCTCATTATTATATATATATATATATATATATTAATAATAAATAAAAATATAAAAATATAAAAGATGAAAATAAAAATAAATTAAATAAATATAAAAAAATAGACAATAATTTATACTTAAATATTCCTTTTTCAAAATAACATAATATTATTTATTTATAAATATTTATTTACAGCATTAAAATTTTAACAATCTAACATGTATTACTAAATTTTACTTTAAACAAAAGTTTTCTGAGACATTAATTCCTTACTTCCTTCTTTTGGTACTATAAAATAACTTTAAATCTTTAAAAATATATTTATTTCTATTAAATTAGGTTGAACAATTTCTTTCTTTCTAATTAATTTTAACCTTCTACCACCGTATACGAAACCTTAGAAAATGACATTTTTTATCATTCATATGAATCTCATTATATTATTGATGTTTCAAAATTAGACTTGGGCTTCCTTCTATTTAAAAAATATTAAAAATTAATTATACATTTTTTTCAAAAGAAAATTGGTTTCAACCTATTTATGGGTCATTAAATTAATTATATATTTATTTTTTAAAAATAAAATTTATTTAATTATATTATAATATATTTATACTAAAAAAATATTACATTTATTAAAATTTTATTTATTATTTTACCTGTTATTTTATATTTTTATCAATTACTTTGACAATTAATTTTATCAATTAATTTTAAATTAATTATTACTTTATCAATTTTTAACTAATTTTTCATTAATTTTACCAAAAATTTCTTAATCAGTTTTATGAACTGATATTCATGTATTTTTCCTTTTCTTTTTCTTAAAATAGATGATGAAATAAATCATTTTAAAAGTAAATTACAGGCATATTTTTAAAATTTAATCTTATTATATAGTTTATGGCATAAATTTTGTTATACATTTTATTGAAACATAAGATAATAAAATAGTTTTGATAAGTTAATTCATTAATCTATATCAATTAAAAAAATAATTATGATAATAATCAATTATGAGGTAGAAATAATTTATACAATATTATTTCCGTGTCAAATTTTGATATTGAAATAAAGAAACCGTTAAGAATTTTGTAGACTCGTGGAGTAGAGTACCGGTGGATTCCTTCTTATTTCTTATGATAATATTGACAAGGGTAGGAAAGGAGTGGTAGGTGGGGAATAACCATTTTAAGACAACCTTCCTCGAAGGCACTTCTGGTAAGGGGGGGTTTCACTGAATATATATAAATGGTATTTTTATGTACTGTCAAGGACTTCAATGGCTAGTTAGTTGGACACAAGCCATAAGAATCTCTCAATAATAATATATACAAATTTCTTGCAAAGAAAAACATAAAAATAAATAAGAGAAGGCTTAAGGAGAAAAATGCTACACGGGTGTGTTGAGGGTCTGTTACGAGCGCTTTTATTTCCAAAAAAGAAAAAGGCAAACAGTTACTGCTATTATTTAACAAATCTAATTTATAACTAATTCAGCACCAGGACCCTCCTATTCCAACTTGATACACCATACTAAAATAGTTGCAACGAAACAACCAAAGAAGAGACCCGCTGAAGCAAATAATAATAAAAAAGAAGAAGTCAGCAACTACTCCCAGATTCCAACTTCCATGAACCCATCCTCTGTGGCGCAACCCCTAAACATGCCATTACAGTTGAACCCATAAGCCACTTCTCCATTACTTGAAACGGCTATGAGCCCAGCTTTCCCTTCATCCAGACGGTTCTTTATAACAAAATCCACTGCTTCTTGAAGCCCCAATCCTTTATATTCCATCACAGCTGCCACCTCACGCGCCAGCGTGCCACGTATGATAGCCTCGCCCTCCCCAGTGCACGATACCCCACAAACATCACACGCGTATGTCCCAGCACCTATGAGTGGCGAGTCACCGATTCGACCAATCATTTTGTTCATAAGCCCCCCAGTAGACGTGGCAGCAGCGCACCTACCTTCACGGTCAACCACCACGCACCCAACCGTTTCGGGCGCGTACACGCTTATTGGGAGTCCATTCATTTGCAGTGGACTCTCCACACCTAATCCGCATGTCTCGTAGCCAGAGGTTGGGATTCTATAATCAAACTGCATCGTCACACGTGACACTTAATTAGTCCTTCATAATTAAACTTAATTAACCAATTCACTTAATTCAAAATAGATCCCCCGTTAATTAGTAATTACGTACCAGGATTGTATTGGCTTCCTTCGCCAGCTTCAGCATGCCAACATTGTCAGGTGTGATAAAGTACTCGTTGTCCACAACCTCCACACCCTACCAAAGTCCAACCGATATCATTTAGTTGCCAGTGAATCAAAATTGTATTAATGCATAGATTTACACACGTTTCACGAATATGGGCTATACAACTAGGCCACACAAGCGGAGAAAAATAAAGAGTCGTGTCATTTGCACACTCTTGGATCCAATGTTTTTTTTTTTTTAATTTATTATAAGGTAACTAAAAGTAGGCGCAAATTAAAAGTAAAAAAATTGTCAGATTTTTACACAGAAGCCGCACTTTGATGCCAAATGTCAATCAATTAGTAAATGGTACTCATCAGGAAACTGGAAATGAAAAGAAATCCTTGTAGGAGCATGTTAACAATTATGTTACGGATACTAATTAAAAAATTACATTAAAATTCTATTGTTAAAACATTCATGTATTGATAATATTTTCTTAAATTAGAAATAGAAATAAATGATGATTTGATAACATTATTATAAAAATCTGTCTCCTTAATTTCACCAAGATAAAAATTTTATTTTTATAAAATAACAACGTTTAAATCACCAATAACATCTTTGAAAACGATTAAATCTAAAGAAATAATCATATACTTCTTAAAAATTGATAACTACGAGTTATATTTTAAAATAAACTAAAAACATCTCCAACTTTGTTCTTATTCTTAACAAATTGTATTAAGGTTGTTAAGTTTTTAAAATAATTATTTTCTTAAAAATTGAAATCAAGAGATGAATAGAAACAAAATTTTCTCTTAGACGGATAAAAAAAAATGGAAGGAGTAATATTTATTTTTATAAATAATTAATTACTTTTTATAACCTGTGTTAATTATTTCGTTTTCGGTGGAATCAATTGTGGCATTAAAATGAGAGGAAAGGCAAAGTCGCAGCGAGAATCGTTTCGGTTTCCGCCATATGGACGAGGTAAATTGATGATGAGAAAAGTTAGTTACCAGGAGTTGAAATAGTTTGATCCTGGATTCAAACTATTATTTTGGTTGTGAAAAAAGCGGTGACGAGAAGAAGAAAGGTAAAATAAGAGCGAGAAACACGTGAGTTACGAACCTGTTCCCTGGCGAAATCTTCTGCGCCGGAGAAGGCAAGGTACGAATGCGGGGATTTATCCATAACTAACCGAGCCAACGAGATCGGGTTCTTGACGGTCGTAACGCCAGAAACGGCACCGCATCGTCTTTTGGGCCCATCCATTATGCTAGCTTCCATTTCCACCGTTCCTTTTTCTGTCAAGGCAGATCCACGGCCCGAGTTGAATAGTGGATCTGTTTCCAATTCCCTCACCTGTTGCAAACACATCGCACACTTCTCAAATCTATGAAAAAAGAAAAAACTAACAATAAATAAATAATCCCCCCAGCGCCTGGGAACAATTAAATTATCATTGTTATTGATGGAATTTAAAAATAATAAAACATTCATCCAGAGCGAGCCATGCATGGACTCGCCAAGTAACATCCATGTTCTGTTTGCATTTTCTGGGAATCATTATTATTTCTTGCGACTTTAGAGATAAAATGCATGAAGGTTCTAGATAATGGCGACACAATTATTATCCCATAAGAAGGTGCTCATTATCAAATAGCATAAAGGGGAAACAGAGACATGTGCGAAACAGAGTAGGTGCGTGTGTGAGTGGGTACGAGGTAAACGTACCACGAGTTCGACGACATCTATGGCGGCAACATTATTGCGGAGAGCAGAGATTCCAAGATTAAGACAGCGCGTGAGGAGTTGCTTCGCTTCTTCCTGACGCTCGAGAGGGAGATTTGGGTCGACACCAGCGCCACCATGCACCGCGATAGCCCAACCTCCCATTTTTATTTTATCTCTCTCTAGTTCTCTGCCCCGCACTTCTCTCTTAATTGAAAATATGCGTGCAACTGCAACTAAGTTTGTGATCAATGATGGTTTTATAGGCAATTTCGGACTTCAAATGTTTATGTGTTGGATTTAAATTTCTGTTTCTCTGTAACTGGTTTGGTTGGTTTGGGTTTGCCGCCGGTTCTTTCGGATGGGTGTAGAGTTTCGGAAGTTGTGTTACGTTTTTGGGTCTATGTTCTGTGACATTGTTATCTAGGATTTCGCTCAGGGCAAGCGTTGTAATGTAATTTTCAACAAGACGTATTTTATTTTTAAAAATATAACTAAATAATTAACAAACTAATTTTAGATTTAGGATTTGTCTGGTACAATTAAGGATAACCTAATTATAAGTTGAAAAGTTAACTCATCGCTCATCCATAAAAATAAAAAGATGAAAATTTAAATAAAAATTACTAAATTATCAATTAATTTAATTTTTTTGCTGAAATTAGCTATTAAATTAACTAATAAATTTGAAATAATAAATAAAATTATAATTAAAAAGTAAATTAAAATTTGATAGATATATGTATATTTTAATAAAAATATTTTAAAATTTAATTAAATAAAATTTTGTTTTTTAAAGTAAAAATATTTTTCAATTTTATATAATATATTTTAAATAAAATCTTTAATTTTTTTATAATTTTAATTTTTATCAAACAGTTAAATGTTTTATTTAATAAATTAAAATAAATAATATAATAATTAAAACAAATAGCATATATTAAAATAATAATTTAAAATATAATCTTTTATTATAATATATCAACAAATATTTCAAAATTAATATTATCATAAAAGAATCAAATAATATTAAAATTATAAAAAGTAATAAATAAAATATCAAATTATTAAAAAAAAAAATTTCAATTATAAGCTAAAAACTAAAAAAATTATTAGAAGTATTTTTTAAAAAAATAGATTAGTAACTATCTCAAAATTACCAATAACTATTAAAATAAGTTATCATAAGTTAAAGTAGTTAACTGAAATATTTTATCAAATATATTTTTAGAATAAAATTAATAAATAAATTAATTAAAAATTAAAAATTAGATTAAATATAAAAGTTAATACAATATTAATTAAATTAAAAATATTTGTTAAAATTAATTGATAAGTATAAAATGATAAATAAAAATATATTTAAATAATAGATTAAATTTGATGAGCATGATACTTTTTTAAAAAAATTAATTTAATCAAATAAATTTTATTTATTTAAAATAAAAATAATTATTTATATTTTATATAAATAATTTATTTTTATTATTTTCATTTTTATTAAACAGTTCATCATTTTGTTTAATAAAATAAAATAAATAATATAATAATTAAAATAATAATTTAAACCATAATAATTTATGATAATATTAAATAAATTTATCAATATTAGTAATATTATTATAAAAAAATCAAATTATATTACATTTATAGAAATAAAAATAAATAAAATATCATATTATAAACATATATTGAAAATAAATATAAAAAAAATATTTCAATTAAAAGTTTAAAAAAATAAATAACTTTTAAAAAATGTGAATAACTGTCTTACAAATGTTAATAATTATTAAAATAAATTATTTTATTAAATAAAATGAAAATATTTTAACATATTTTTTAATAATTTAAAATTTTGATTAATTGAAATACTCTGTCAAACATATTTTTAATTTATTTAACTAGTAAAAATAGAATAATTAAAATAAAATACAAATCCGTAGTGAAAAATTAACGATAAAAATTAATGACTTTTTCTGCCAAATGTAAATTCAGTATTAAAACTAAAAAAAAAAAAAAACTCAGATATAAATTTTACAAGTGACAAGTATGAAGTATGATTGCAAGTGTTAAAAAACTAAAATTCATTTGAAGGTATT
Source organism: Canavalia gladiata (assembly GCA_037954105.1). Lineage (NCBI taxonomy): Eukaryota > Viridiplantae > Streptophyta > Magnoliopsida > Fabales > Fabaceae > Canavalia > Canavalia gladiata. The sequence goes on from CM075664.1 coordinate 46,297,060, forward strand.
CCATGGAGCAGTAATTAACAAAATAAGATATTGAATATTAATGAACCAATTATTTTATATCAGTTATTTCGAAATATATACTTTCATTAGTTAAATTTATAATTTTGTCTCCTTGTTGAAATTAAGCTTACTTAGTCAATAATTAGTTTATTATTAATTATCCATCAAAATTAACCTAAAGTCGAAAGTTTAGGTGATCTGGAGAAATTTTTAATTTAAAATTTAATTATTTTTATTATGCATAAAAATAGTTTATTATTAATTGCTTCATTTTTTTAACATTTAAGGTTATACACAATAATTTATTAACAATGGTTGATATTGTAAATTTTAAGAAAATTGATTGCTTATAATTTTTTATTATGCCTCCTGTCTCATTAATTATTTAAGATATTATTTTAAAAATAGATATTAATTGTTAAAGGTAAAACCAAAAATATTAATTATTTATCAATCTTATAAAATAAAAAATAAACAAAATTGAAATGTGAAAATGTTAAGCATATAAAACTGAGAAAGTTCTTAACATTTATACTTAATCACAATTAGTAACTACTAAATAACAAATTAATAAAAAGTAAAGCGTGTAATGTATGCAAAATGACCATTTAATATATTCACGGATTCCTTCGAGATATGGATTATTTTTTTCTTTAAAAATTTGAGATAGAAATGACGACAGATATTCTAGCTTACATGAAAAGTGATATTTAAATTTTATATAAATCATTTCTTTATTTTTTTACACGCATCAAACGGAAAAGGAATAAACATGATTTGAACGCCATTTTATCAAGTCAAATTTTAAAATAAAAAAGATAATTTTCATAAAGATAAACTTAAAGGTAATCAGTTTAAGCAATAAATTATTTGTAATAACCAAATAAAATTTGTGTTAAACTATTAAAATTAGTCTAATAATTAAAAATTAGAAATCAGAATAATTTTACATAAGGATCTTGAATTTTTTTTGTTGTAAAAAAAATATGAAGTTTATGTTAATCAAAGTTTCTGAATTTAATAGGAAAAAAAAGGTGTTAGAAGAATTTTGATTTTGTTAAAAGAGTCCCTTCATATGTGTTTAAATTAGTCATGGTCTAATGTAGTTTTCAAATACAAAATATCTTGAGAAAAACATTTCTAATGCATGTTATAATTCGAACGAAATTACCATTTTGTAAAGACTTCTCTTAAACGAGACATTACTAAAATTAAACTTGTTTACCTATTATAAGAAAGGATGCGTAATCACCAATTTGCCCCTTAGCATCACTATGCTTTTCCAAATAGACAGAAGCAACCAGAACATGGACCGAAACAGGTGTTTTAATTTCCTGAGGTTCTCCGTAACAATTTGGAAAAGTAACTTAATAATTTTCAACAACATATTAGTTAATTGCATGTTATTTGTTTTCTGTCGGTATCTGAAAGATTCACCTCTGAAGGAATCATGGATCTTTTTTAGTATTTTTTTCTGCCGGTGAAAGAATCGCTGTTTCTAAAAAGAGACAACAATGCTACAATGAGTCAAACTCCATTACCCCTTCAAGATTCTAACATTAACGTGATGCGATCTCGTGCGTTGCGATGGTCTGCAATAAAACATTTATTTAATCTCTCGAGATTATCAATTAGTGTCCTTTAATTGGCCCTACCCTATTCTTAATACAGCGCTTTAATAATTAAATCAGTTTTTCTGTCAAAGACACTGCAGCCAAAATGTTCAATTTGAACTTTTCCTCGTTTTTTATTTGAACTTTATAAAATTCAATTAAAGAAGGATCTAGCAGTATCACTCCATATTTTAACCATAGAATCTCGCTAATTAAATTGGGATTCACCTACCTCTCATAAGGTAGAATTTTTAAATATTAAAGATGAACAAAAATATTCAATGCTTCATAGATCTATTGAAATAATTTATATTACACAAAAAATTTAGAATATAACTTATAACAGGGATAAGGAGTATACTTTTAAATGACTTGTTTGTTTTCGTTTTTGAAATTAAAAAATTGTTTGATAAGTAAAGTATTTAAAAATAGTATCTTTTATTAAGTTTCTAAAATTAAAAAAATTAAAAAACTTTAAATATTTTTATGTTATTTTTATTTTCTTATAATGTATTATTTTTTTATTTAATCTATTTTAAATTTTTTAAAAATAGTTTCTAGAAGTTGTTTTATAAAATAATTTTTAAAAAATAAAATCAAAACACAATTAAACATTTTTTTTTCATTGTATGTTAAGATTCAGAAAGCTGTCATGGAATCTTTATTTTCTAGCATTTTGTTTTTTTACAAGCATGCATCGCTATCATATTAAGTGTTATCCATGTGACTTCAATTCTTTTTTTTCTTTCTTTTTTTTTTATTTTAGTAAATGACTTAAAATACTAGTTAAAGATTTAAAAATTATAAAAATGTTATCAACTTACTCCATGATTTTTAATGACTTATAGTATACCTTTTAATAAAAAATTTATTGATTAATTTTTAATCATTATTCTTAGAAATTAGTGAACAAAACTTTATTTAATTATAAACTTTTCATTTTAAATCCAGAGTTTCCGGTAACCAAAAAGATGCAGAGTTTCATGCATCTATAATCATTAATTTACTCTAACCTTTCTCTAGTTCTGGAAATATCCAAAACATGTAAGATTGTAACTAAATGCTTGATAAAAGGTAGGAGAATTAACGGTTTGTATTGGTTTCCTTTTTAAATTTCAAAAAGTTTATTAATTAACTTTATAATAAATGTGTAAATTGCATGAGAATAAGGATATCATTAAAACAATTATTAGGATATAATTTAAATTTTTAAAATGACAAATAAATATTAACAAAAATTTTCTTGTACAATGATTACTAAGATGGAATTGAAAGTCCAGATAAAAAGAAAGTTATTTGTGAAGAAATAATAATTAAGGTTGTCTTTTATTTCAAAATATAAATAAAATTTCATTTTAAAACCAAATTAAAAAACGGAGGAGGTAACAATAATATAAAAAGAAATTGTTTTGCCGACCATATACGAGTAAAACGGGTGCATGGAATAGACAAACACTAAGAGTTAATTTAAAGATGCATGAATCTATGGAACAGTATTGTTAAATTCTATTTCCATGGTCGAGGGAAAAGCAGTAACTGAGTGGGCCATAGTAAAGAAAGAGAGAAGAAACAGAGTCTGAATTAGGACTAAATTAAAATGGTCAAGGTGGCCCCACTTTCTGGTAGCTCCGTAAACCAAGGGGCCTGGCGGCGAACAATTTGCAAATTTTCAATGGATACATTACTTTCGCTATCATTACTCTTCAATATAAAATAATGACACATTCATTATTTTTCATCACTATTTTATTTTATGAAAACTATTCATAAATGTTTTTAAAACATTACAATTTAAAAATTATTAATATATTTTATCAAATTTTTAATTCTTTAAAAATATTAATTAATAAAATCCATATTTTATTATAAAAATATTAATAAATATTTTAAAATACTAATTTGAGAATTAAAAATATTATTATCATAATTTTTATTAAAAGTTAGTATTTTATAAATATTGGTTAAAAATTACAGTAAAGTATATTCATAATATTGTATGCGCATTTACATGTTGATTCCGTCACCTGTTTAATAAATATGAAAAATGTGAATCCCATATAAATGTGTGTTTGCATTTTCTATATTTAATAAGATAAAGAAGTGTAGGGACTGAGGCGGGGAGGGTTGGTGATTGATCAAGTAGAAAGCTCACAGCTAAAGCTAACTGCTACGGGACTAATTATAATCGCCAAAATCTTTATTTAGCAATTGACTAATAATTTTAATGATGAAAAGATGAGGATCGTAATGGTTGCAATTGATGACCAATGAGCGACAAAGCTTTTAAGAAAGGACACAGATGCATACACGGACCCAACGGCTACCCTGCTAGTTAAGACAACCAAATAAAAAGGGACACCAGGTTGGCTACACGTACCACCTGTTCTGCTAAAAAATAATTTATTTTTATTAAAATGACAACAGATAATATTAATTAAATATTTTTTTAATTTTTAATTTTTATTTTTAAATAAACAACATTGACTACTTTAAAATTTAAAAGCAGTTTATTTAATAAAAATTAAAAACAACATATGATTTTTTTAAAATAAAGAATTAAAATCAAAATTTTAAAATTTTTAAAGAATTAAAAATATATTTAATTCATGATATATTTTATAATAATTATTGTATGTTTATAGAAAAAAATTTATAATTTTTAGAAATATAAGATTAATAGTAAGTGATTATAAAAAGTTAGGTAAAAAATAATTATAAATGATAATTTTTAAAAATTTTAATTAATAAATAAAATTAAATTCCTTTTAAAAAATATTTAAAATCTTTTTAGTTAATATAAAAATGATTTTAGCAAAATTTTGTAATATTTTTTAAAAGAATTTCTTGTCATTCTATAACATTGTGACTCAATGCAAAGTTCAAACACAATGTTTAATTATAATTTGTAATCTTTAACCACCATCTTCGGAGCAAAATTTAACAGAACGGATTTATTAGTTGATTAGTTTGTCAATTATGGTTACTGAAAAGGAAATGAAAGTAACAGGAAGCATATAGGTTGTTGGAAACACTTCCCAAGTTTTGGGTCAGCCAAGAAGCCATGACACGTCAGTAGCAGCTACTCTATATTAGTTTGTGTTCTAAATTAATTACGTCAGTGAGAAAAATATTTTTATAACTGTTGTAATTAATTTTTTAAAATTAATATATAAGTAGATGGTAAAAAATTTTAAAATTATTTATATTATTAATTGATATAAAAATAATTTGTTCAACATAAATATATTCAATCATATTTTAAAGAATGAATATGTATTTTATAATTTTTAAATATTTTATTTATATAAAATTATTTAAATCTAATAAGTTTGAATTAATTTTTTTTCATAAATTTACAATGATTATTTTTTTTACAAGGTAAAAAGCGATAAGAATCGAACTTTGAATTTTTATATTAAACTATTTTAATCTTCAACCTTTTATTATTAGATTAGTTTAAATGATTTAAATTTACAATATTATTGAAATAATATTAAATATATATTTTATAGTATAATATTTATATTTTATATTTTTAATTTATTTTTATTATTATAAATATATAATAAAAATAAATATAAATGAACAATATAAAAATATGTATAAGATAAAAATAAACAATATTTTATATTGAATTATTAACATATTGGTAGATCCATATAAATTTTTTATATAACCATGAATTGTTTTTTTTCAACAAATGATATACATTCATAATTTTATGATAAATATATAATAAAAGATAATAAATTAACCAATATATATATATATAATAGTTATAAATTATAATTGCATAAATACATATTATAATGTAAATGATAAAAAATCTTACAAATTAATAAAAAAAAAATTAGTTTAGTTTAGTTTGAATATAGAAAAATAACAACATTTTTTTTAAGAAAACAACTATTATATTCAATGGAATTCGCATAGTTGAACAATAATTAGTTAAAATTAAAAATATAATTTATAATCACTTGTTACCTTTATTTACAAATAAAAATAAGGTGACAAGTGATACTCATTTTCTTTTGAGGTGTAGATATGATAGAAATACCTTTGAATAAATATTAAAAATAAAATTTTGGTACTTAATTAATATAAGTTTAAAAATACAGTTATATCAATCACAATTGTATTATTGATATGCATATTAAATTATTACCTAAGTTAAGCTCTAAAATACTTTTTAATAATATAGAAAAAAAATTGAAGTTGACTTGTTTATAACATCAACTTCTAAATTAATTTCAAAGGGTGATTAGCTATGTCAAAAACTACGATACACAAGCATATAAGTAGATCAATTTTAAGTTTCTTTTTTGTAGGGAAACACATTTATTAGCACCAATATCATTTCATAAACAACAATCAAACATGATATATAAATCAAGTGTAATGAGAGAAATATATCAATAAACTTGTGTGAAAATTGAATACCTTATCTTCAACATGATGGACAAGTCTTTTTAACCATAAAATGAAAGATTAGAGGTATGCCCAATTCATTAAATCTCCTAAGTGGGCATATGAATAGGAAAATTTTCATCTTCAAATGGTTTAACCACCACCCTCATCTCATCATTATTTATTTGTTTTTGGTGTATGTTTGATTCTAAGTTGTAGAATTTTCCAATGATCACTAAATGAAAAGGATCCTCCACATAGAGCTTTCAATAATCGAGGATACCAACAGGATTCTCTTCTTAGACATCTTAACCATTTGTTAAAAGTTTTCCTTTGTGCTCACACAAATAGAAGAATGATAAGGTTGTCCTATGTATTTCATTGAGAAAGAACGAAAGATGTCAACCCCTATCTAAATATTTTTCTAAGGTATTATCTAATTTATCCTTTATAAGACTCTATCTAAGATCCTTATTAATCTTCAACCTTATATCTTCTCTAATTATATTCAACTGGGCTTTTGAGATAGTTTCTACTTTGGAACCATGTCTAATCAAAGGTAATCCAAAGTACCATCATATGTCTACTCCTCGTCCAATAACACAGATCCAATATGGATTGGTCATCCAGCAATACTCATAAGAATATCTTCTCATCCAATGGGCATAATGACTCATTGTGAGCTTTATTCAATTAGATAATCCTACAAAACATATAAATTAACATGCTCATTAGATGTATAATTATAAAATTTAATTGTAAATTAATTTTCTTAATTACTTATAATTTACTCAACAATAATTGAGAAAGGTTCATATGTGTACTTTTTTCGCTCTTTTAATACGTTCTCTTTCATTTTTCATCATGCATGAGTGGGGACAAGAAAAAAATACTATAAATAGGTCTACATAAGATGATTCTTGATGAGATAATTTGTGGGCTAGCAATTTCTTGCAATAATCTATTACATATTTTTTTCCTCCTGTTTTAATCAATTAAATTAATAGGATACAAATTTTTTTCCAAGTTAAATTAAATCAAATACAAATATATTAACCAATTTACCATAAAGGAAAGATCTTGTCTTTGTGTAAATCTCAATCTTGTCTTATTAACAAGGAATTGATACTCTTCACAAGGATACATATCATTCAATGGTCAAAATATGTATTTCTTAGTAAAATGTGTCTTGAATCTCCCAATGTTGCTCCATAAATGAAAGTCATTTTCTCTTTGATAATTCAATATTTGGAATGTCATATATGAGCTACATGACACAACAAATAGAAAAGTTAGTCTATGATAATTTTATAAATAAGTATAATAATTACAAACATAAAGAGTTATAACAATATACCATGATAGTTTTTCAAATTTTATCTTTCAACATGAACACCAATTATTCTTTAAAATACTATCCTTCCTAGGTTTAAGAAGGATATCAAACTTAATGGAAATCCTTTACTGAAAGGAAACTCTTTTAACCGAATGAAATGTATCATTATTTTGTGTAGATTAAGTATCTGATTTAGTTTATAAAAGAGAGTTGTCAAATGGATCAACAATATATATGTTTAAACAATAAAATCCAAAGATTAAGAACTTTAATCAATAAGACAAGTTACAAGTATTTTTTATATAAAATCAAGAAACATATTTCAAGTATTAGATGTGAAATAAGCTAAATAAATAAGTTTCTATAATCATGCAAGAATGTTCTGTCATATTTTATGCATATAACCTTAAGTAACATGTTCATCATCCACTTCATTTTTTTCATTTAAAGTATATCTCTTTGTAAAAAACAAAATTTTCAAAATATTAAGAGTTTATATGTGTAGAAAGGTGTATAGAAATTTGTGGACAGAGACACAAATCTAGTAAATCTTCAAAATTCAAGTGAATATATAGTTATTATAGTAGCACATAGGACTCCTATAGTTATCTATAATGATTTAGTTTTGTTCTTGTTTTTTTAACATGCCGTTTTTTCATATAAAGAAAAATCTATTAATATTAGAAGAAAAAAATTACAAAATGTTAAAAAGAGAGTCCTCCTTTACAAAAAAAAATAAAATAATGAAACTAAGTTTTACAACCATTTAATAACTCTATCAATGAAACCCTCGTTAAATAGTGTATAATATATGATCAATGTAGCAAGCAACGAGCATTATATAATAAAAATTTATGTATTTATTTTCTTACATAGGTGGCTAAACAAGATAGAAAAATATACTTGTGTGATCCTATTTAATAATATTAAAATTAATTTAGAATTATGGACCATGAAAAAGGTAAATACATGTAAATAAACTTTGTTAAAAGAAAGAAATCAAATTCTTAACCTGATAAATATATTCCATCGACTATTAACTCAATTTGAAGAATGATAAATTTGTAAAGAAGAAAAAAGTCTCAACAAAGATATTATTTAGATTTGGATCTTTGTACTGTATGAAGTCTTATCAATAGCAACATATGATTGTTAGAGATGCTTGATTAAATAAATATTAAATTAATTTCAATTGTTACAAGCAAATTTTTTTCAATTTATTTAAGAAAAATACTTTATCTCAATAAATGTTAGAGAATAAATTTTATGTTAAAATAATATTGCAACTCTAAACTACTTAGATGAAATGACACAATGAATTATAGTGATATATTTTCAACAATGTAGCAAAATCAATGGAAGTATTAAAAGTGGAAAGAATAATTTTGTCAAGATAAACAAGAAACATTAAAATAAATTTTTTTATTGATATTTTTTACTGTTTTATAAATTAATATAAAATATATTAAATTCTATTAGTTATATTTTTCGAATCATTATTAAAATTTCTCCAACAAATAATTTTTAATGAATATATATATTTATTTAAAAAATATAATAAAAATTAAAATTGTAACTATTTATTTTTTTAAATTGTCAATAAAATTTTTTTTTTATAATAAAATGATAGAATACAATATATAATTTCAAATAATATAAATAAATATGAAATAATAAAAAATAAATAAAAATAAAATAAAATAGGTTAGTAATCTATCTACATCAATTACATTTTCAACTGATTTTCAAGAAGGTTTCTACATCAATTTTGTAACTAACGATTCTAAAAAAAACTATTTTTATAGGTAATTTAGCAATTGATCTAGAAAATTTATCTTTAAATTTTGTTTAAAAATGTCATTATCTTTTTTTAGAGATAAGTTAAAATTTTGTTATAAAACTTTTATTTTACACTGAATCTTCAATTAGAAAACTTCTTCCTGTAGTTTATTTGATATTTTTTGAAAATTTTCTATATATCCTATTCGTCACCAACATTTAAATTAGATTTTAGTTCTATATTAGATAAATAACAGAGAGAATTTTTTTTTGAGAAATCATATTTTTATTAACAATTCATCCAATTTTTTTATAAAAAATAGAAAATATAAGATATAATAAATAATATAATAAACAGAAATAAAAAATTTAAATAAAATTTAGTATAAATTATACACCTTTTCATTTTCTTCCTTTCATAAATCATCTTTGTTTAGAATGAATTATTTCAAAGTTTAAAAAATATTATGTATGAATTATTTTAAAAATAAAAAAAACTATAAATCCTAACATAATACACAAAAGAATGTCCCTCCAAACAATTTATGTAAGATAATTCATTTACAATTAAATTAATTCTTTTAATTTTTAGTTTATAAACACACGCTCTGCAATAAGTCCTAATTCTAGACGCTCTATTATGACATGTAGATCATTCTCATGCTTTTGCCAATCCCAGCATATTTAAACATAACTTGTTTCATCATCCTATCTATTCTGAGTTAAGGTAGCACACACCTCTACCAATATAAATTTGAATCAGTTATTGGGGGTGGTTTTGTTATGCTGTGAAGGATGTTAGGATCCTACTATATGTTTCTGGCAATGTGGGTTGATTGATGTTTTTGTTTGGATAGATAAAAAGAAACATAAAAAATGTGTATATATACACAGTGACTTTGATCAACAATAATACACATATAATAATATTCTCTTCCAGGTTACTCTTCATCCTTTCTTTTTATTATCTTTTTTTTTCTTCTATCATATCATCTACCTTAGCAGAATCCTTCTTATTGGAGAATCATAAGTATAATGAGTAGTTAGTTATTCTTAGAACAGAGTTTTACAATTTATTTTTTTTCTATTTTCTCTATCACATTATTTATTTTATTTATATTTCTTTCTTTTTTTCTATCTCTTACTTAATTATATAAAATATTGTAAAAATATTAATAGGAATAGAATTTCTCTATAATTAAAGCAAGCTCGAGGTTGAAAATATGTGGCATTATTTCTCATTTGGAAAGGAAGCTACATTTTGGTTATATATTACCCAAAAAATATTGATAATTTAAAGGAAAAGAAATAAGCCATCGATAACCAAAGAACGAATAAAGAACAAAATAATATATTTCAAATGAACACAAAAAAGGGTTTTATTAATCTGAATTTTTAGCTCTGATTTTGAATATTTAAAAATATTAAATTTTTGTTGAAAAATGAAAATGAAGTATTTAATATTATTAACAAATATTTTTTTTAATAAAATCTTACTATATTTGAATGCTGAAAATTATTCTTAAAAATTTTCTTAAACAAATTACCTATGGCTGCATCGCTTTCACCACCATTGATATGTAGCTGAGGAAAATCTCTTCACCGCTCTGCCCAGTGCATGAGAAGCTGTTCACTACAAAAACATGCAGTTGGGGGGAACTGAACAAAATTGCTTGCCAATCCTTGAAGCCGTGTCATTGAATGTCAAGATAACTGAGGGAAGCACCTGCAGGATTTCACATGAAGATGCTAAAAGGTGAATGGTTACTGATTCTTTAAAATTGAACCATCCATCTTTATAGACCATTTATGGTCTCTATTTATTGACCATTTATATAATATTAAAATATATGTACAGTTAAGATAAAAATTAGTTACATGTTTAAAAAGATTTTAAAATTGTAACATATTCTTTTTTACACAAGATTTAAGTAAAGTGATTACAAAGTATAAGTAATTAAGTTATAAATTCAAAATAATTTCACAAAAGTTCTGATGTCTCACATAATTTTAATAAAATCAAATTATAAATATTAGTAAAATCATTAAATAAAGACCATAAATTTGCTTTGTCAAGATGTTATGGAAAGAAAATCACATCTTTAAGTTGTGTATAAAGGGGAGATACTTTCTTAAGGTAGTGTTATTTATAATCAACTCTTTATTTTTTAATTTATAACCTATTGAAAAAATGTTTATAACATTCATATTTAGTTTTCAGTCAACTAAACTTTGGTTTGTAATCAAATGCAATAAAGTTTACAACTTTCTGAATTGTAAATTATAAGCCAGAGATATAAAGTTTATAGCTTGATTTATAAGACTAAATCTACTCAGTTTTTTCTTTTTTTCTTATAAGGAGATGATTAGTTATAATTCTTATTCAAAAAAAATCACGGTTATAAGCCTTATTTATTTGATATAAAAAAAATTATAAATCTTACTATATTTTGTTAAAAGTACAAAATGATATATGTCTCATTCATCAATTTTTAAATAAAATTTCATAAATTATAAATTTTATCTCACTTAAATATAGGGATGGAAGTAAGCCGAGTCGAATTAGACTTTGAGTGTTCAAACCTGACCTGTTTAAAAATTTTGAAACTTGAGTTTGGGTCTGTTACCTATTAAAGACTTTTTTTTTTTCTGTTAAGGTCTGTCCTGATTTAAAGTCTACCAGGTCTGTAAATATGTTTAAAAGTTTACATTATAAAAAAAAAATCAATAAATAAATTTAAAGTCTATATAAATAATTAATTAAAAAATCTTGCAAATTTAAAATCTACAAGACAAAAATACCATTAAATAGGTCTAAAACATATATATATATATATTAATATTATGTAAATAAAATATAAAATAAATATTATATAAATATAATATATTAAAATAAATATAAATATATAATATATACATATAAATAGGCTCTGAATAGATTAAATAGATTTTTTTATAAGCACTTATTTATCTAAAAAGATTTTTTAACAAGTCTGAGCTTATTAGACGAGTGCTTTAAACGCGTCAAATCATAGACATCTGTTGAACGGTCTTATTCACTTACCTCCCATACTCAAATTAATTTTAAATATATAAAAATTAGAACAATTAATATAACCAGCCAATTTTTATATGACCATTTAAGATCACAGTCTTAAATGACCATTATATAGAAAAAAACACCCATGGATACAAGCCAGCAAATATATATAACTAGATAAGGCACATCGCCTTTTTGAGAAGTGAATTGTAAATCCTATGAGAAAAAGAAAAACAAAGTAAACTGTAATTCCACATCATCAAATTATAGAATGAATTTCAGTATGAAAATAAAATAGAAAACTTTTCAGTGCATTGAACAAGAATGAAAAAACGAAAACGTGCTGTCAAAATTAGCTCCGCTCGCTTTCAAGCGTGAAAAAAATAGCCTAATGCACTTCCCTAAAGTTGGTTAGTAAACAGTAACTTTTAAAGTGGACAACAGCCCAATAGTAACGTGGGGAAAGTATTATATATAAAGTGTGGTTGGATTCAATTTTGTTTGTTTGAGTCAAATCCCTTTTCAATATGACTAATCCACCTTTAAATATTTGCAACGTGTATCCAGAAACAATAAATAGTGAAAAAAATATTATTTAAACATAACATACAAAGTTGTCCCTTTAATTTTGAGATATATATTTTAGACGCATATACATGAAAGAAAAAGAGAGATATATAGTAATAGATATTACAATTAATGTCACAAAAATAGTGGAAGAAGTATAATATAAGTAGCTAATATGATGAGACGAAAAGTCTAATGAAATTAAAGGTGTTAAGAGTAGTACATGAGGGAGGAAAAGAGGTAATGAAAAGGATGCAGATTGGAGAAGAAAGATTGGTGCAGTACTCCAATATTGGAAGCTGCTGGGGCAATGTAAGGGCCACAAACGATTCTGGAGGGAAAATAGAGGCAAGGTTATGAGGGTAACATAGGTTACTATAGGAGGGAGTGTGGGTCATGAAAGCAACGGCATGCATGTGGATTGGTAGATGTCCCATCTATACGCACTTGGTCACACAAACATCTACAAAAGTAGGAGAGGTAAGAATCTTGCAAGATACTTGACCTTGCTTTCTCGCCCACCACTCCAAAAGAACCTTTGTTTTCATGCGTTCCAAAGGATTCGCATCACGTGTTCTGTGTCTTTCACTCTGTCCTTCTTTCTTGTCCACACCTACCCTCTTGCGTCCAATATTTTTATTTTTTTTTATTTTATTATTTATACAATATTTACCCGTACCCGATTTTGCCTACCAACTCATGTCAAAACGTAGCATAAAATATCATTATTTCTTTTCTTTACTTTTTACTTTCTAGTGATAATTAATATTTTTGTTTTCATGAAAAAAAATTAAAAAAATACAACTTTTTTTATTGGTAAATAATGTTTTGTTTATATGGGATTGGAGAAAATAGAAAAAAGTAATATAAATATAATATTTTTTATTTATTTGAAGAAAAAATGATAAAAAATAATTTTTTTAAAATACTTATTTTTTTTTATTTTCCTCAGTTTAAATTTATTTATTTTTCTTTTCTCCACTTTCTTTCTTCTCTATCAACAGTTTTTTTACTAAAAAATGTTTTTATTTAAATAACTTATATTTTTTTAAAGAAAAATACTGTCTACACTATATATATTACAATTTAAACAATGAAGAAAGAAAAAAAATAAAATATGATAGAAAAAATATAAAAAAAAATTATTTATGATAATGTATTATAAATTTATAATACAAATAATATATTTCAATTTTTAATAAAAAGAATCTAAAAACAACATATCCTGCTTGAGGAAAAGATCCACCCGTCAAAATAAAAATAATTTGATTAAACTGTGTTAATTTGATGGAACATAAGAAATATAAAGGTGGAAGGATAAATTACTGTTGCTTTTGATAGATCCTTTTATAAGGGTATCAAGATATCAAATTTTGCCTTCGATTAGGGAAATTCTAACTTTTTTTTGGTAGTTGGGGGAATTAGGCGAAAATGATTAATGAGTAGTTTTATTAAGACAGTGAATCGCGCCCACCCGTGACTTGTTCTGAATCTAATAAAACGAATATACGAAGTGTGGGCAGAGAAAAATAAATAAACTAAAATAGTTAAGAAAGAGAATGATGGAGTCACTCAGTTCTCATCACTCGTATGCATGTGGAGGAAACAACGAGACATTGTTGGACCTATAAAAGTAGGACGATTCTAAGAACGGTACAACTTCTCTTATGCTATCCAGGTATCCTAGGGAAAACGGGATTCTAGATTCCACTACCCCTCGTGATAGGTTTGGTTCATACGTTGAAAATTATTTAAAGTTAAATTAAAGGTAGGGCCCCAATCTTCACACCCTCATTCTATTGGCTTTATTTATTTATTTATTTATTTATTTATATATACATATATAGTCTATTTAACAAATTAAATTAATTTTTACCACTATGATGATAGGAGATGACAATACAGTATTAAAAATCAGAAATAAATTTTTCTAGCTTGTAAGATTTTTTGAAAAGTAATACCAAATATATCACAATAACTATAATATCATAAATAAATAATATGTATTAATATTGAATTTATTTTTTAATATATAAGATAAAAATTACGGATCGTCTTAAAAGAATTAAATTCATTATAATTAAATAAGAATATAAAAAAATTTTAAAGTAAACAGAATAGTACTATCAATCACATAAATATTACGGCATTCAGATGAAATCAAGAACATGAAAAAAAACTCCAAAATAAAGCTACTATTTGAACAAAATAACTCATGCCACATATTTTCAATGACTAATTTAACTGTTCAAACCGAAGAATCACATGTTCTTAACTTTTTTGTAATTTTATTATTCGAAGCTATCAGTTAACGAATTTTAAATGACATATAAAGTGAGCTTCTCCTTTCTTTTCTTTTCTCCTCTCCCTTTCCTTCTATTCTATCTGATGGTTGTAATTTTCTTTCAATAACAAACTTTTTATGTATACTATAATTGATCCTTTATACTTAGAGAGGTAAGGTATAAAGTGAATTTGTAAAGGAGTTCAATATCTAACCTATTATGTAAAATAAAAACTTTTTTATATAAAGTTTGTTTTACATGGTATTTAGATTTTTAAATGAAAATTTTTTAATAAATTATTATCCTGTTAATTTGTTGGTGAAAAGTTAAGTTATTTTACACTTTAATTGAGAAAATTTAATTTAATCTTTTTTATATATAAATAAAAATAAAGAATTGAGAACTAATTTAAAAAAAATAAAAAAAATATCAAAATAATAAAGATCCTAGACGAAAGAATTCAATTTAAAAAGTTGGTAATAATATCAAATTATTAGTTGAATGGAGTTAAAGTGAATTAAGGAGAACCTTAAAATCAACAAGCTCAAACGATTGGTTATAAGTAAAACTATAACTCTAAGATTTTTCATAATTGAGTCTTACTTGTATGTGTTTGTTATTTGAGTATTTTCTTTTCATTAATTTAATTTTTTCATTTATACAACATGCCACAAAAATGTAAGGATCCAAGGATAATTTTTTATCCATTGCATCATAGGTAATTATAGATTTGAAAATGCAATGCTAGATTTAAGGGATTCTATCAATGTTATGTCTATCATTGTTTACAATTTTCTTACTCTTAGTTCTTTGCATTTTATAGGTATTGTCATTTAGCTTGCTAAGAGAAGTCATGCATACCGTATTAGACTCAAAGGATGTGTTGGTACATGTTAATAGTTTAATCTTCTTTGTATATTTGTACATTATAGACGTGAAAGGGAGCCTTCTATTAACAATACCTCTATCATTCTAGGAAAGTTCTTCCTTAAGATATGAAAAAGTAAGATTGATGTCCATGCAAGAACTTTATCCACAAAGTTTGGCGATCACATAGTTTGATTTAATATTTTTTATTCTGTGAAGAACAATTTTATTTTTAGTATTGATGCAACAAATGATTTTATTTATGACTATTTTGCTAAGGATATTGAATGTAAATTTTTTTTACTAGAACTTTGTTTTAACTTACATATTAGTTTTAATTGTCCTAATTCAAGTGTGTATAATATTTGTGTTGAATTTCAAGACTAGTTCCAGAATAATTTTAATTTTGATGACCTTAATGATGATGAAATTGTAAACCTTGAGGGTAATGAATGTCTTAATTATGATTATATTAAACTATAAGTTGTAGCATTTTCTTTTGTAGTGCAATAGCCCTATTTAAAGCCTCCATCTAAATCTCCACCTAAGTCACCAAACATAAAAATGTATATTGGATTATTTGATTATTTTTATTATGTTTCATATGTTGATGTGACTTTGGAGTATGTTTTTCATGAAACTTCTCTCACTGTGCCTTAAGATTTTGAACTACCATTCACTCCAAGGCCACCACCTAACCAAGGAGACGTTAATGAGCATGGTATTGTTATAGGCGCCAATTAATTTTTCACAGAACCTTATTATCTTTTTGTATTTTTACTTACATTTTATCCATATTACTATGTTTATTATGTGGTTTCATTGAGGAGTGAGAACGTTGTGTATTCTAAGTGTGGGGATAAACATTTTTATTTTAAAAAATTATTTAATTTTTCTAATTAGCAACTCTATTTTTATTTTTTGTTCTACTTTTTGTCTATCATTCATTGTTTTATTGTTATTCTATTTGTTGTCTCTGAGATTCTATTTTCTATTTATATTTGTTGTTTTATTATGTGTTTACATTTTTTTCATATTATTTCTGTTTTAAATTCTATTTTTACCGTCTATACTCCATTTGCGTTTGGAATTTTTTTTTTTTGCATACTTTGCAATAGATTTATAGGTTTTAAAGATTGTGAAGAATTTTATCATTCTTAATTAGGAAATTCAAGACATGATTGGATGTGTTTTTCTTGTATTTCTAAGTAAAACAAGTTTGTTATAAGAATTAAATTGTGGATCATTTATGATAGACTTAACCTTGATGAAATTTTGAAATTTAATTGTGAACAAAATATATTTTGTGATTCTTTATTTCTTGTGTGATTAACTTATGATTGTCATAACTCTAGAACTTGACTTACCTTTCTTTGAAGTTACTTGTTCATATGCATGTGTGAAAATGATATAGATTTATTTTTATTTTTTAACTACTAGTCAAATTAACCTATTTGGCATTTTTCATTGCTTGTCTCTTTGAGCTTAACTATTCCATCTTTTATTTTGTAACTCATCACAAGTCATAAAGAAGAAAATCATGATTCATCCTTAATATTAAGGAATGAAGAAAACTTGAATTAAATTGGGAGCTAATTGTTAAATAAGTATAGAGATGTGATAATCTTGTATCATGTGTGGTGGTTGGCAATTTGACAAGTGAAAAAAAATTAAAAAATTAAAAATATATGAAAATGAAGAAAAAAAATCCAAAAAAGGTTGTAGTGCAAAATAATTTGAAAAAATAAATGGAGAAAAGAGGAAAAAAAGGAAGTATAATTCATTTGTGTTATAAATATGGATTGATATTCATTTATTATTTGGATTTATCTTTTCAATGACTCCTTTATTCCCTTTGGTTTTTAGCTAAAATTCCTTTTCCCATCCATCTTCACCATTTCTCCATTACAACCGTAATAAAATCCTAGTTATCTTTATGTCCATGTGTTTCAAGTATTAAAAATTGAAGATTTGTCTTTCTTTGAAGAGTTTTTTTAAATACAAATTTTAAACACTTGAAATATATATATATATATATATATAGTATGCCTAGTGAGAATTTTATCATTTTTATTTCAATAGTTTGGTTTGGTTTAATTTGCTTTCTTGTCTACGTTAAATGTTTAAGAAGATGTGTTTATTTTCCTTGACTTGTTAACACTTTGGATGCATTTACTTATGTCTTACTCACTACATTGGATTCTTAGAATTCATTGAAAAATATGCTACTCCTCTCTTCATACATTATAATTCCTTCAGCATTGGTTGTCATTGTGTTTTGCCCATAAGTGCTTATAAGTGCTTGTGTAAATAACTCAAATATGTTTTAGTAAAATGAGTGTATCTAGGGTTATAGATATGATTTTCAGATGAGGTCAATTTATACAGCTTAAGAAAAAAAATTTATACAACTTTTATTTAAATTAAAAGTCATAATTTGACCTCCAGCATTTCCAAAAAAAATTTACGAATAGAGGCATAAAAAAAGATCTCATATTTTTTACATAATTTGAATTCAAACGGTAGAATAAATGAAGAATTCAACAGTAAACATGTAGAAGATAAGAGAATAAATTCTTAAAGATTCTTTTTGATTCTTTGAAGGTATTTGTTTCACTTTTTATCTTCATATAAATTTGAATTTTGAATTTGGATGAGTAGAATTAAGTATTTAAAATGGAGAGCTTTAAGGATTGTAAACATATCTCGAATTGTCAATAAAAATTTCACCTCTAAATTGTCTTCTTTTTTGTTTCTTGTCTACTAAACTTTATGGAAATTTTTTTTTTTGGTTTGACTCACTAGTTTTAATTTTATAATTAAGGAATTTATGGTTTACTCTTTAATTTGAATTTTGTTGTGATTTTTTTTATTTTTAATTAATTGTGTTTGTTATTTGCAACGATGAAATTAGATGTTTAATTTAATTTAATTTTATATGTAGCAATTCTAAAATTAAGATTTGCTTAATTCTCAATTTTTTATACAAAAATTAAAAGGGAATAAAGAATTTTTTTATAAAATCTTACAATTTCACTTTCTTAAAATTAATTTAGAGACTTGAGATGATGCTTAATTATCTAAATATAAATTAATTTAAATTTTAAATACTTATTTTAGTAGAAAATTTAGAATATCATAAATACTTATTTGATTAAATTTGAATCAAATAAAAAATAGAATTTTTCTATAGATTTTATAATTTATATTCTCTAAAATTGATTTGAGAATTTTAAATAATATTTATTTATTTAAACATAAATTAATTTATATTTTAGATATTTATTTAGTAAAAAATTATAAATTTAATTAACGTTTGTTTGATTGAATTTAAATTAAAAAATAATTGAAATAGCAAGTTAATAATTTTTTATATTATTAATTTCTTTAATTTAAATTTTATTTTTTTATTTAAATATAATTTTTTTTAATTTTGAACTTAATTAATTATTTTTTAAAATTCTTGAAAAAAATCAAAGTTATGCCTTATATTAAGTGATTATTTATTTTTATTTTATTTTGAGTAGATCAAACATAGTGTATTGATAAAATTTAAAAATTATTTGATTATAAAATAATTTTAATTTAATATATAATATATTTTTAAAAAATGTAAATAAATATTATCTATAATTTTATATATTTATAAATTTTTAATTCCTTTAAAAATTTATATACATAATTATTATATTTTTTTATTTTATAATTAGATTTATTATATTTAAAATTTATAAACAGTTATTGGAAAAATTAATTTTGACAAAAATCGTCTTAAAATAAGTTGTTGATTTTTTTTCATTTTAAAATTGTAAAAAACATAAATCTAAATTAAAAATTAACTAATAATCATATAATCACCTAAAAGTTATATATGATTCAAATAATATATATATATATATATATATATATATTCACTTAAAAATAATCTAATCTTTTCATCTAATTTTTTTAAAAGTAAACAATATTATTTATAATTTTTACTTTAATATAATAAAAATATTTTATTAATTCAATTTTTCAATCCAATTATACATATCTTATTTTCATTTTAGTTTGAGTTACATAAATATATCTTTTTCAATTTATATTTTATACTTTACTTGAATGTAAACATATACATAATAAACAATAAACTTGCTAGTATTATATTCATCCAAATTGGGATAAAATACATTTATCCAACCATTCTAAATTTGTTAATCGTGATATTTTTTAATTTAATTTTTATGAAATGAGCTTCAATTCTCATTCTTAAGAATGGGAAGTTATCTAATCTACACTTCTCGATTCTCATTGCCCTGCATGCTTCTTAAATATATTTTTTTAATATTTTCCTTTTTATTATTTTAAATATTATTACTTAAATTTTCTAAAGATAATATCATTTGTAAATTTTATTTTTTTAGTAAAAAACAATATTAATTCAACTTCACAAATTCAATTGTACGCATCTCATTCTAATTTTAATTTCAGTCACATAAATATATATTTTTTATATAGTTTATGCTTAAATTTAAACATATTTACAACACACAAGAAACTTATTAGTATTATATTCATGAAAAAACTAACTCACATAAAATACATGTGTCCAATCATTCTAAATTTGTTCAACATGATATGTTACCAATTCCTACTTTTACATATGAACTTTAGGTCTCATTCTCAAGAATGGAAAGTTACCTAATCTAAGCTCTTTTTCTCGTAGTACATGCTTTTTAAACCTTAGGTTTCTAGTATTTTACTTTTCATTATTTAAATTTAATTAATTTAAGTTTAAATTTAACTGAAAAGATCAAGTAACATACACAAAAATAATTTATCCTAATTTATTTAAATTTAAAAATTTTAATTTTTTTAACACATTCCAATAAAATAATATAGAGGTATTTATTATTAATGATGAAGTTAATTTTTATTATATTTATTTAGATAAAAAGATATTAAAGGATGACTATATTATTTTTTATATTTTTTTACAATTTTACCTAAATTTAAAAATATTCACAATTGCCCATGCTTCTACTAACTTCTGAAGCTAATACAAATGATTAATTGATTAATTATGTCACGTTTATTTTCATTTCATATGTAATATTTAAAATAAATAAATATTAATAGGATGTAATATAAATTATATTAAAATGATAAATTTATCAAAATTGATACAAATTTTTAAAATTAACTTTTAATTTAATTTTCTACATTTTCAATATAAATAAATATACATATTAAAAACTGTATATTATTAAAAATAATTTTTTATGCATATAATATTAAAATTTTGATACTGAAATTATAATAATTTCATTTAAATTTATTTTTATAATTAAAATTTTAATTTTTTACAATACATTATAATCAAAACAAAAATTGAATTATAATAATTTAAATTTTTATATAATATTTTATAAAATATTAAAATTATGTTTATAAATAATTAAATTATTTTTACAAAATACTAAAAAGGATACAAGATAGGTAAAAGAAAGAAAAGAATAAAATTATATAATTTTAACCCACATCCGTCTTACTACTACAATTTGATGAATAAGAGAAAATAACTTAAATTATAAACATCTCTTGTTTGACATAAAAATTTTAACTATTAGAGTAAGATAAAATAACTTAAATTATAATCTGTGTTATTACGTTGACTCAATAAACTTTAAAAATATCACAAACTAAGTAGTTTACCACAATCTTATTAATTTTAATTTAGTATATGTTTTACTTTATTTTATACTACTTTTAAATGTCACATATACAGTAAAGTCTATTTTATTTTGTTAATATGTTATCAGCGTCATATCTATTAAATTAATTTTTTATTCTATTTTTTAGTTAATTTTATTAGAAATAAAAAATTAAATATTTAACTCCTCTCAAGTAAAGCTATAGAGAGGATATTAAATTCTATTAATTTTGTATTTGTATTATCATCTGAAGATGAAAAGAAATTATATATTTGCATTAAATATATTAATTACAAATGATATTTAAGATGAAAAAGATAGTTCTAATTTTGTGAACAATATCTTAAAGAAGAAAAGTATGATCATAATATAAATATATTAATTCATGATATCTTTAGGAAAGATTTAATTGATGAGAGTTATGATACACATATTTATTGCTATTCATGTTTAAGCAATCATTATTTAGAATGTTTTAAATAATTCAAAAAATTAATTAAATATTATGGAAGTGATGATAAATACTTTTACAAGTGAATGTTAATTATAAAAATATATATATTTATAAATTTTTAATTTTATTAAAATTTAATATAATATATATAATGATATTAATATTATATTCATTTTTTATTTATTTAAAATTTTAAAAAAAATTTCTTAATATATAGTAATTAATTGGCAGCATAGAGACAAAATGTCAAAAGATACAAAAAAGTATAAATTCAAAAGTGTTAACCTATAAACCTATTCAAAAGTGATGGAGGTTGAGCTTCGTCAAAGGGTGATTAAGATTAAAGAGCAAAACAAGTAATTAGTTATTATTAAAATTAGTTGAGAATAAAATAAGTAATTGGTTAGTATCAAAGTAAAATAAAATAAAATTTATTCATATATATTAGTAAACAGAATGAGTTGTTTTCATTTATAATACTAGTACTCCCAATCTTATATGTGTCTTTTTTTTTTTTATTTCTTTATCTCCATCATATATATATATATATATATCCTTGATAAAATAATTATTTGATTTTGTTTTATGATTTAATGTAATTTTGAATTAAATTATTTAAATCTTGTTCAGTTAGGTTTTTAGTTTTAAAATTTTAAAATATAAATAAAAAATATAAAAAAATGATAATTTTTTTTATAATTATAATAAATTAAATAATTGAATTACATATGAAAATGTCTTACATTCATTTATACTTAAACGTGAACTATTGAATTTTAATAATAATAAAAAAGATTCAAATAGCTTATACTCGAATATAATAAAATGATAGTTACTTTTCAACTATAACATATTTATTTATTTTATAATAGAAAAATATTTTGTTAATAATTTATATCATCTTAATTAAGATTTTAAAAATTAAAATTGGGACTCTATTTACTTCATTATGTCTTTTTTTTTCCTATACTACTACCCTGATTATATTACTCATTTAAATTTTAATCACAACTTTTTTCAACACTTATTAACTTTATATCACATAATTGTAATCAATCTTTTTTCATTTCACCTTCATCTTAATTAATATATATATATATATATATATATATATATATATATATAAACATTAATATATTGATTTATATGTCAGTGTTCATAATATCTAACACTAATATAAAAAATTATTATGTATTAAAATGTTTTTATTTCATTTATGACGTACCTGTTAAAAATTAGAAAATGTCAAGTATTTTTAACTTGATTCATTTCAAAAGGTATACTCATTATACGTTATAAATAATTATAATCATTTAAAAAAATGTACGTAAAGGTTCATGTAAATATATCAAGTGAAATACTAATGGGTAGGTGGTTCAAATGAATCAAAATCAATACGTCAAATGAGATAAGTAAACATAGAGTCTTCTTTGCTGGATTATTATGAAGTAACTAATAATTTGGGCAAATTATATTTATATTTTTTAAAGTTTAATAAAATTTGATTTGATAACTTTTTTATATTACATAAATTATTTTTAATTTATATAATAATATAACATTTAATATATTTTTTAATTACACAAATTACCTTTGATATCTTATGCACCTATAAATAAAAAAATAAAAAAAAATATTAAAAAAATAGGATGAACATCCAAAAATTCTTGGTCAGGATACTTAGCAAATCCTCATTTTAATCTATCAAATTGTAAGTATCGATTACTTCAATACCTAATTTCTTAAAATATTCACTTAATTCTTAATTTTTTAAAAATTATTCATTTTAATTCTGTTTCATTTAATTTTTTATCGTCATTTTCTACTAAAAAATTATTAAAATGAATTTTATTTTGTAAATTAAGAATTAAAATAAAAATTTTATGAAATTAAAAATTAAACGCTTATAATTTTGAAGAGGTCAAAATGAAGCTTATTCATTGGTTTATAGTATGAACTACTAATTTTGCTAGTGTCTGATACGTTGTCCGGTTTTTCTAGTTTTCCTCCTACATGAATCGAGCCATGAGCGTTGGGCTATAGTGGACCGAGGAAGGCTACTGTTATTTGATAAATGGGCTGTAGCCCACCAAATAATCGTCGGCTACCTAACTTTTTTTCTAACAAAATAAAAACCCAAATGGCCCGTTTTGTCAATTGAGGATAAATGTCTAGAGTCTAGAACACGGGTCCATTTTGTCAAATCATTAGCTGCTTCTTTTAACCATATTATTATGACAAAAAGAAGGGCACACCCCACCTATCCAATTACACCAAAGTCACAACATGAAGCAATTTTCAATGTCAAAAGTTAGAGAAACCTATGTGGACTATTAAACATAAAATATGCATTCAATGTTCAAGAGCTGCAAATTATATGAGTTGCCATTTTCCAAAACTTTTTTTTTTTATTAATTTGTCTAAATGAATTGTGAAATGGACTCAAAACTTAAACAGTCATTAGAAGCAAACTTATCCTAATTTATTCTTAAAAGTTATAAAAAATATTCTGATTATATTATTAACAACACATCTTAATATAAACTTTTACCTTTTTGTGTTTTTTCCAATCCTCCCTCTCTCATTGTCCTAAAAGAAACACAGAAGTTAGGGCGGGCTGGGAAGCCACAATAGATGGACCACATATACAAGTACAATGTTGATAGCCCAAAAATCTCAAAAGTTGTTACTTGTTCTCAGATTCCGTATATATCATAGTTAATGGGAGAAGAGAAGGAAGGAGATCTCTCCATGAGGAACTAACTGTCTTCACCTTCTGTGATAGCACCAGGTTTGGCACTGCAGGAACGTGACATCTAATAATTTTAGTAGATTTTTGGAATTTTTATAGTTATTTTTTGTTTATTTATTTAGTTATTTTCTTATTTTTATTCTAAATAAATAAATAAGTAAAATGGCCATAAATATCAAGTACCTTACTTTGAAAGAGAAAGAGTACATAGTATGAGAAAATTTAAAACATTTTCCAATAATACAGACACCATTCCAGCTATACTGTCAGATGAATTATATCATCCATTAATAACATATTTGACTTCCAGTTAGAAAATTTAAAAATCATTATTTACATAAAACTACAAAGAATAAAGTTTTTTTTAAATATAATGATTTAAATATAATTCCAGTTCTTATAAATAGAGCTTTGTTTAATTTTGTATATTTTTCTTTTTTATTCATTATAACTTTTTAAAACTTTTAATGTTGCCCTTATTTTTAATATCATTAAATATTTGTAGATTTGATTAACAAATGATCAAGTAAACTTTATCATGTTTATCAACTTATCATATATTTTAGAAGAAGTCACATAAACAACTAACTTAAAAGAGATATCAAAATAATTTTTTATATCTCTTAACGATAAAAATTATAATTAGGTTATATGTGTGGTATTATTTTTATATTTACTATAAATGTAAGTTAGGACTAAAAATAACAGTTTGAAAAAGTTAGGAACGAACAAAAACTAAAGAAACTAAAAATAAAACTCCTAATATTTACATGACCTAAAAATTTATTTAAGTCAATTATTAATTTACATTTTTAGAACAAAAGAAAAATATAAACTAAATAATACATGTAATTTTTTAAGATATTATTGTAGGTATTTTTCTTAAGAGGCAACCTTTTTAAAAATGAATAAGATCATTATAAGCAGTAAAATTCTATTTTTCAGTATTTAACGTAGTAAAACTTGGATTCCTAATCATCAATCACTCCTTAAGTTGAATCAATTTTATACTAATAAACTTATGCATTTGGTAATAAATAATAAATGATTAGAATTTTTATGTATCATGATTGCGCCATATTTGTGATGAAATGAAATAGTAAGAAATTTTAACACGGGTGAAATAAAAGTGCATGTGGTTGATAAAAAATTTTGATATATGTTGTGTTGCACATACTCTTGGTGCGTGGAAGCATGTGACTAACCCTGTCATAGCTCAACCGCATTTGTAATTTTGTATTGTAGTTGTATGAATGGGTCTGGCAACAGAGGATAGGGGAGGGGTCCTCCACCATAATATCAATCACGCTTCGAATGTGTATATCCCTGCAACTCGATAAATCGAAACTGTCCCGTCCCTTCAATCCTATTCTAAAATCAGACTCCAATAATCAAAGATCCCACTGCAGAGGGTCATTTACATTCAAACCAATTTATAGTCCTAGATTTTCTCTATCCTCTGCGTGTGTATTCAAGAGCACCTTCTTATGATAAATAATTTTTTTAATTTCGTAAACGTGAGTTGTGAGTAACATTTATGTATGTACTGTGAAATGTCAAGGTTCTGAATAGTGCTAGTAGTGTAGAAGTAGAAGAACCATTGCATATTAAGTTGTCTTGGTCCAATTTACGTGGGGCCTCCTCTGCATTCTTATGGCTAGAATGATAGAACAAAAAATAGAAACAAAAGTAACCAACAAAGAAAATAAAAGAGAAGCGAGTAGTAAATACTTACCTAGTCTCAGGAATAGGTGTCACAGAAATTAGTTGAAAAGTCTGTTACACAATGACATCTACAAAATGACCATATCACTGTCCCTCTGAGGTGAAAGTTCGACACTTATTACCCATGAATAATGAAGAATCACATATGTTGTTAATATCACATGTTTTTTTTTACCGCTACTTTTGATAACTTACATTTATATACATATTATATATACTGATTATAATTTATTATTTTTTTTAAAGAAAAGGAAGGGATCGAACAATCATTCAAATATATTCAGACGTGTATACTGTGTGGTGTACCTTGGTCTCTTTTTTCTTTTATATCCTAGTTCAAGTCCCTTTTTATTTATTTTAACTTATATATAAGTTCAGGCGTATAAAGTAAACTCCTTTTAGAGGTGATTAGACTATGCTTTAAATAAGCTATTAGACTATGCTTTTATAAAGGATTGGACTTTGAAATTATGTCAAATAAATAAATCAAATTCATATTCTAGATTTAAGAGATAAGTGAGGCCCAGGCTTTTATTTTGTGTAATCTAATCTATTTACTACCCCTATTTTCACACACTTTTTTACTATTCTCCTATTGAATTTTGTTTACATTTTTTATGATGAATTTGTGTGATGGTGCTTACAGAAAATAATTTGTTAGGAGTGAAAAATCATATTTAATTGTTGCGATTGTATGCAATGTTAGGGACCAAAGAAGACTTGGCCACTAATTTGCATTGTCAGCCATTCTCTGCATTAGTCATCTTCATTTCGTTGGCTTCGATGCTTATATTTACATTTCCCTCTATCAAATTTGAAATCATCTAGGACTATGTCATATCTGTCAAAGGAAAGAATGGTGGGCATATATACTAAATACAAGAGTAATGTTAAACTTAGTATCAAAATTTTCTCATGTTGTTAAATAGAAAGAGAATGCCTACAGAAAAAAAAGAAGAAGAAGTTAGTTTTGAATAGTAATTAGTGAAATTTGTAAACCAAATAAGAAAAAGATCCAATTTAAATAAAATTTTCATAAATAAATTTTAACTTATACATTTTATTTGGATGTGGGGAAAATAAGGAAAGAGAAAGGAAGCTTTTTAAAATTTGAATTAAAGAAAAAAAAATTTATCTTTAAAAAGTTAATTTTTTTCCTTCAACCAAACAAAATAGAAATAGAATTTATTAATTTATTTTACTTTTTTATTTTTATAAATATTAGAATATTTAATCAAACTGCATCATGATAAAATTTGCCTTTTTAATTTTTTTCCAATGAGAAGTAACTTTTTTTCTTTAAAGTAGCCCTCGCATTTTTTATGATCAAATTTTAAGTTAAGTGAATTTTATGACCCTTTCTCATCTTTTTTTATCAGTAGTGTCTTTTATTAAAGGAAAAACTATATTAATATTTTTAATTTTATTTAAAAAATTAATATTTTTTATTTTTTATTTTACATAAATTTTTTTAATTTATATAAAAATATAATATCAAATTTTTATATTAATTATATAATTCAACATAATTTTTTAATTTTTTAATGTTACATATAAGTAAAATAAAAATAATGTAAAAAATAAAAAATATATCAAATACTTTTTTCATAAATTTTAAAGAATGTAATTTTTTCTTTATAAAATGGAAAAGGACGAACAGGTAATCCATAATAAGGAAATAATGAACTGTCTGCGGTGATAGTTTTCAGAGCTTTACCATAGACAGCGGTGAAAATACGGAAGAAAACAAAAACAAGTTAGAGGATTTGAAATTTTCCTACACAAGCTAAAAAGTATAAGATAATTAATGAGTTGACGTTACTGCCAGATGATAGTGATACGTATTAGACTTGACTTTGGCATAATACAATTGTTGCCGATTTGAAAGATGATTGTTTTTTTTTTTATTTTTCAGATACAAATAAAATTCAATTTTTCTGCGACCAATTTAATTGCCTTGTCTTCATTTTCAACTTCTTATTTGAAAATAAAATTAAAAAACCAATGAGAGTCACGACACCTGGTCGATCTAATGGTACCTTCGGGATGCAAAATTCCACGTGCATGTAATGCAATAAGTAATATAGAATGAATAAAATATTGATGAATCTGATTATAACTTGTGGATTATAAACTAAACCTAATAGAATTTAACAAGAAAATAGGACATAAAGACTTAGGCTAAGCAAGAGTCTACGAAAAATCACTCTTAAAGTCTTTCTAATCCTAACCTAAACATCGAAAAACCATTCATTCAAATTTCAAATTGCAATTGAAGAATAAATTTATTATTATAATTCTAATTCTAATTCTTGATAAGTAAATTGGTTCCTTCAAATAAAAAATCCAATTCCTTACCATTTTTTTTAAGTCAAGAAAGTATTGTATTGGATATAGGAACTCAAAAGTATCCCATAATCTTTGTTTTCAAGAGAAATATTTTGTTTATTGTAAGTTTTATTTTTCTGCAATTACCTTTCATAAATTTATATTTTTTTCTTATTTTAAATTTAAAAAATAAAATAGAAAAAACTAACACTATAAAAATGGGTATTTTTATTTTAAAAAAGAGAATACATATTCTTATAGTACCAAAAATATTTTCCGTTCTAGATCATTATCAATAAATTACTTCAATTTAAATCCCTAATCCATTTTTTAATTGAAAGAAGAGATTTAAAAATAATTATGACTGATTAATTTATAAAAACATTAAGATTAAAACATACACTTAATTGGATTTTCAAAACCTGAACTAGGGATGACAATTCAAAATACAATGAGTTTAAATCAGAACCTTTTATCTCTTAACATAAGAAAATAGCATATAAAAAAGCATAAAAAATATAACACCTAAAAAAATACAAGAAAAATAACATCTCATAATGAGATAAAAGAAAAGAAAAAGAATAGAAAACAAAAAAAATTAATTCAATATAATTTTAACTCCAAAATTTAAAAATTGAATTCAGGTTACATTAAGAATTTTGTCCCAACTCTTGATATTTTTTTTAGGTTTAATCTCTACATAAGAAATTTCTGCATTTTGATCTGACAAAATTTTATAGTTTAGTCAAAATTATAATATTGCGATAGAATTTTTTTTGTAGGAACTTAAACAAAGTGTATAAGGTGTAAGAACTGAAATATAATTTTTTTATAAGGATGAAAATAAAGTAAAAATCTATTGTGTAATAATTAAAATAAAAATTATATCTAATATAGATAATAATACTTTATTTCATTAAGAAATAAAATAGAAAAAAATACATCATTTAAATGTATAAAAATGAGAGAGAAAGAAATAAAAAATTATTTTCACTTAATTACATAAGATAAAAATAAATTATAAAAAATTGTAATAATAATTTAAAATTGGAAATAAGAGAGGAAAACTGAAAAATTATGTTCACTTAATTACATAAGATAAAAAATAAATTTAAATTATTATAATAATTTAATATTTAATTTTTTATATTATATAAATAATTATTTAAAATAAAATTAATAAAAAAAAGTCTTAGGTAGAGTTTATTTTAATGAACCCATAACAAATGAGAAGATGAATTCTTTTTCTCTCTTTTCATCTTTTTACATATTTCACTTTAAAATTTATCGATTTAAAAGTAAATGGATAAGTCTAACATATTATAATATAGGCAAATGATAAGGATATAGGATATTCTTCTTATAAAAATTAAAATGTATCATCTTTATATGAGGATAAAAGAATAATGAAAAATTTTAAAAAAAATAAGTTAAATTTTTCTTCCTTTAAAAAATTATTCAAAATATTTTTAAAAGTGTCTTACTATATGTAGATATTTAAATTTTTTATTAAAAACTTTTTATAGATTATTTTTTGATAAAAATAAAATATCCATAGAAAGTCCTTTAATATTAAATAGGATAAAAAAACAAGGAGAAAAAAATACAAATATTAAAGACTATATCAATTTATCCTTAAAATCTAAGATAACCTTTAACTTTTAATCAAGTTTTTCTTTTTACCAAAATATTTTTTTCTTATAGCAAGGTTGATATATTAAAGTATTTTTTTAAATATTTTTATATATGCATCTTCAATTTTAAAAAATCAATATTTTTAAATAAATTTCAACAAACTAACACACTCTAAAAAACATAGGAAAATAAAATTTAAGTTATTTAAAAATTGAACAATAAAAAAACAATGATAAAAATAATAATTAATAAATATAAATATCAATTTGTAGATAAATATATTCATCAATACAATAAGAGTTCTATTTATAATTCTATGCAATTCTCTAATAATTACATTTTGGATCAAACAATATATTTCTTCATTTAATACTCTAGATTGTTAGTGTCTGTTCTCTATACTAAAGTAATTTTAACTTATTAATTAAATTAAATATTTTATTTTATTTTTTACAAGAAATTTTTTTCTTTTCCATCTTAACAAAATACTTGAAAAAATATAAGTTTTTTTATTAAAAAACTTTTTAGAGTATAAATCATTTTATTAGAATGTACACTAAAAAATAGTTTTAATCTTTGTTTGTGGTAGAATATTTTCGGAGTATGCATTTAATTATAGTTTTTTTAAGCTTATGAGACACTTCATAATAAAACATTTTGCAGCAAAACGATTCATATAAAATCTACACTTTGTGATCTACCTATGAACTCAATTTCATAATTTAGTTATTTTGCTTTCATTGTTCACTTTTCATTTATCTTATTAAATTTTATTTTCTTTTATTTATTAGGAGTGTGTGAGTTTATAAATACTTGTATAAGAATGCTAAAAGTTTGCGTTTAAAAAATTTGTATAAAAATATTTAAAAAACATTTAAGTGTGTTAGCCATCTTATAAAAAAAATTAATAAAAATTTTGAACAAAAATTAAGAATTATATAAAACCTTTAGATTTCAAAAGTGAAGTAGAATAAATTATAATAATTTATCCTTGTATAAAAGGATTTTTTATGTTTTATTTTTATAAACTAATTATTTATAAAAAATATTTAATAAAAAAATTTATGTATCTATATTTAGTAAGATGCTTGCTTTCAACAAAAAATTGTTATAAGTCTCTTAAAAGAAATTTAAAAGTAGAGAAACTTAATTTAATTCTTTTTTTTTTTTGGTTTTTTATTATTTTATTTTTAACTTTAATAAAACTCTTATTTGCAACTCGTTAACCAAGACCATACAGGTTAATATTATTCTTAAATTTGTAGTTTTTGACAACATGGTTTGTTTTGAAAAACAACAAGCTATTAACCTAACACTGACTTTAAAGACCGTGTAATGAATAATTTTGTTATTAACTAATGTAAAAATTTTGTAAAATTTCTGGTTGTGCTAATGAATATGTCTTTCATTGAAAAAAAACTTTGTACTCGAGAGTGTATAGTGGTCGCCGCACCTAAAATTGCTTTCACTAGTTTGCGTTGTCTTTGAATAGATCTTGAAGGTTTAAAGGAAAATGTTGTTTTAAATAAAGTGAGAAAAAGGAGAACAATATATATAATAGATTAAAATAAAAATATTATTCATATATATAACCATTAAAATGGAGTATCAAATAGAGAAAGAATAAATTTGACAGGTTCAAAGAGTCATAGCGTCAGATACACTAAGAGTTAGTTACAAGCAACCAATTGCTTGTGTTTCTTTGTCCCATTTTCATATGAGACTATCATTGTCTTTTCAATTTTTTACTTTTTGTGTTGAAATACGCAAAATTACAGTCTTGCTATCAACTCATAAACAGCATGGAACAAATTCCATCTAAATCAAAATTGGTGACAAGCTTGAGAATAATTTTTTCAGAAAAAGGAAATCATTTCACAATTTAAATTAATAATTAAACTGTATATCACAATTAACTATGTTTTTTATCCAAAATCATATAAACAAAATGAAAAATTCCTAATATCAGATTAATAATAGGGGACTTGATTAGTTTATACAAGGCCACTCGAAATTCATCATCAACAATGTATACGTCCGTAATAACTTAAAGATGAAGAGTACAAATTGGCTGAAATGAATTTGTTTTGAAAAGTGGGAAGAAACATGTCGGCCAACGACACATTTGAAATGAGATTTCAATGATCGATTATTAATTGGAGTGTTGACTTGCAGGAAGCGTTCACTTTGTGATGTATCACAATTCACAAATTGTGGTAACAACGCAAATGAGCCATCCAGCTGTAATACCTTACATTTTTTTCTTCATTTCTTTTACTAATTGCGAGTCTAGGTTCCGTACATAAATTAAGAAAATTAGTAAATAACCATGATAGTAATAAAAAATAATTTAATTTGATAACATTATCCTTTATTTTATTATAATATTTTGTAAACATGTAACATCCGTGCTTTATTTGTTTGAATGGATATATTTTAAAAAATTAAAATAATAAAAAATAAAAATATACCAATAATATAGTAAGAAGAAATAAAAATAAAAACAAATATATGATAATAATTATTTTATATTAAAAAATTTAATTTAGCACAATTTTAAAAGTTAATTGAATAACATTTCCTTTCATAATCCAATTAAAAAAATATATTACAATTTAATGTGAATTAATTTTCATATAATATTAAATATAATTTAATTCAATTTAATTACTTTTTTAAATTAGATTGGATTATTCAACTTTTTATCTTTATTTTTTAAATTTAATTAGAAGATAACAAATAAATATTATTTTATCACCTATTATAAATTTTTTTCTTAATGAAAAATTATTTTACATAAAATAAAATTTATATAATATAAAAATCATGAGAAAAAAAAATTATATTAATTTAAAATTAGTAAAATTATGAATATTTAAATAATAAACAGATATATTTTAGACAAAAAAAATTAAAAAATTAAACATTATAATTTTATAAATATAGGATGATATAATCTAAAATTGAGTAAGGAATTAACTTTATGAATAAAACCGTATATACTTAATTTGAATGGAATTGGATTAATTATCAAAAGTAATCTAAAATAAAAACAATTTTTTACAGTTTTTCGGTTTTCTTTTCAATTTTTTAATGATTCATTTCACATTTAAGTTGGTCCATAAATATCCTCTATTCTTTGCGTGGGTTAAAAAGTCCAACATTTTCAATGCACCACATTCAAATACACACAGGTGCATTCTAATATTTTTCTTTTCTGGGGAAAGTGGTTTTAATAATAATTTCTACTTTTTAATGGAAATCAAAAAATCTTAATCAAAATTAATAATTTATATTAATATTTTTCCATGAATTTATTGAAATAAAATTTCAATTTTAATTAGGTAATAAAAATTAATTATTTAATAATTTTTAAAATGTTAAATTTTATTGATGAAAGCATCAAAATAAATTTTTTATTATATAAATTAAATTTATACTTTTTAACAAATTTAAAAAATATATAAATTAAATAATTTAATTTCATATTATATTACAAAAATATCATAAGTTAAACTAAAATTATTTAATAAAACATTAAATATTATAAAAATTTAAACTTATTCAAATATGGATCAATAAAATTAATATTTTAAAAAAATTAATTAAAAAAATTTTAACAAAATTATTTATATAATAAGTTAAACTCCAACCGACAAAAATAGGTAAAGGATTGTATCTAAAATTTATTTTTTATCAAAATTTTTAATATGTATTTATAAGTAAACGGCAATATATATATATATATTATAATTTAGTACGTGTTTTAATTTAATATTATAAAAATTGTATTTTTATTTATTAAATATTTTGTATTTGATAAAACATATTTAATTTCTTAACATATTCATAGACATACATAAAAAAATATTAAAGAAATATTTTATTGACAATACCTTCGTTTTTATAATTGGTACTCTTTAGGAAAAACAAATTATTTATATTTGTCTTTTAAATTTTTATTCGAATAATGTTGTTTCCAATTATAACTTTTATTTTTGTTTAACTTTTAGTCATCATATACTTAACCAAAGTAATAAAAAGAAAAAGTTAATATAATAATCTAAAGTAAAAAAAAAAACTTAATGAGTCCATCATTACACTTATTATTTTGGCAAGGTCTGTACTTTTGGGTTTATGCCCGGGAGTATTTGTAAGAGAGAATAAACAATCTATTTTTAGCATATAGAAAACAAAAATAAAAATATGCTCTTTAATTCATTGATATGGTTGTGTTCTTTTTATGTAGGCAAGTACCAACAATCCCTTGTATCCATCTGAGGTTCGTGGAAGGGGGCATTAATGACTCGTGAATAGAAATATGCGAGTAGTTTAAGTATGCTTTGTTCGCATTTGAACTTGTCCGTCAGAAAGATGTGGTTATTATAATTATATATTGGAGAAATGGAATAAAATTATATAATGTTTCCACAAAAGACAAAAATGTAATTAAGGAAGAAAGAGGCAGAGGAAGTTGAACTAGCGAGGAATGCTGAGAAATTCTGAGTTTGAATGGTTCAATAAAAGCTGATCTTGAGTCCTACTCTTCTTGGACAATGGCTCTGGTGAGGATGAAACATATGCACCTATCTCCCAAGACTCATTCGAACTATCACAGCTAAATGAACCATCCATTACGCCATTTGGGCTACAAGGAACAACCCACCCAAACTTGCGTTTGTTCGACTTCAATTGCTTCCCCTCGTGATCGTACCCTGACACACTCTCCAACATCAGCTTGTAGCACTCTTCCACCTTCTCCTGCAACGTATCACCCATTCCAGATCTAAATAATAATAATAATAATAATAATAATAATAATAATAATACTTTTCTTAATTATGTCTTTGACCATCAAAAGTTCCCCACTTTCACACACTCCATCATATTACTAGTACTCCTATCATTTAATTAGGAAAATGTTAATGAGTGCTTTTTTAGGAATAAAAGTTTTTATAAAACGGCTTTTAATGTGTTTTTAATCACACAAAAAAAATTTAATTTTTTTATTAAAAATCACATATATTATTAATATTAAATGTTATTATTTTAAATAAAAATTTATTACTTATTAAGTTTTCATATATGTATTCTTAAATATATATATATAATAAAAAATTACTTCTAAAAACCTTTCTTTTGTTTTTTATCCGTTATCACTTACTATTACTTTAAAAATTTATGATAAAATTTATTATTTGATTATATTTTTATTTTATACAAAAATATTAATCACAAAAATTAATAAAAATTAAATATATAATAAAAAATATGATTATAAATGCATCTTTTTTACTTCATCCGTTAAAGAGTGTAAAATTTATTTTTATTTAATTAACTATTTAAAATTTTTAAAAAATATTAATTATTTTTAATATATTCTTATATTAATCTACTGTAATAAATAAATAAAATTAATAATATTAATTGCATTACTTAGATTTTTGTTATTTTTTTAGAAGATAAAAAGAAACAAAAAAATTCTATATTTTTTAATAAAAAATTTCCATTTTTAAGTCCTACAAATTAGTATGAACGTTTAATCGGTTCGTAATTCTAAGAAGACGTTGATTTATGAAAACGGCAACAACCTTGTTGATTCCAAGAATGCCCTTGAGCTGATTTCGGTATTCAACTCCCAGACGAGGCTCCACAATGTTGACGACGTGCATCATTGTAGCAGTTGCCAACACAGAAGGAAGATAATTCATAAATCTCGAATCTGCAGTGTTCAATAACAATTGAAATTATATAATAATAACGTTTTTATTGTTTTGCAGACATCAGACGTGAGGAATGATTTTAAACATAAATGCTAAAATTTCATTAAAAAACATTACATTTCATATGTCTATTATAATACATTTTAATATTTCTAAATATTAAAAATCGGTCTAATAATAATAATAATAAATAAATAAATAAATAAAAAGAAATTACGCAATAAGAATGAATGATTTGCTTAAACCAGAAAGCATGAAAGGAAGCACAGAGAAAGTGAAGATCTGCTTAAATAGTTACCTGAAAAGACAGAGAGAAGAACGGATTGACACCTCTTGAGGAATTCCCAGCAGAGATAACCTTTTAATCCAAGTCTCCTTGTGATGTAATCAAGAAACGAGAGAGGTGTTACCGGATTCATCTTCCATTCAAGCGTGGATAGCACCAACATTTCCATTCTCTTAATCGTTTTCGCTTCAAACAGGTCTCTACAGTCCTCCACCTTCAGAATTTAGAGAAGAATAATATTATATAACCAATGGATCAAAATTTATTCGTTTTCATTAACAGAGTCATGAGCTATTGAAGGGATATACTTGGAGGTCTATATAATGGGGCACATGGGTCTCTTCCACCTTAGCAGCGAGGGAAAGACAAGCCACGGCAAGGAGTTGTGTGAGCCAAGGCTTTTCATTTTGAAATCTGAAGCTGAAAAGGAACCTATCGAGGTAGTTAACGGCGAGAACTGCGGTGAGAGCAGAGAAGGAGTAATGGGTGTTTACTTTGAGGATCCACTGAACGGCTTCTGTGCGAGCTGAAGCCAAAACGGGGTCGTTTTCAAGGCAGTTACAGAGATGGTTGTGGTGTTCTTTGGCGAGAAGTGAAGGTAGTTCTTCATGGTCCCAGAAGAGGTCATGTTCTAGAAGGACCACAGGGGAAGAGTTTGTTGTGGTGTACTCATCTTCTACTTGTTCTTCATCCCAATGATCTTCTAAACAGTAAAGGGAATAATCTAGAAGGGGTTTTGGTTTTGGGTGATGATGTGCCATCTTTCTTCTAACTGTAAGAAGTGGAAGAGATGTAGTAGTGGCTTAGATCTTTGTTCATTATAGTGTAGAGAAACCCAAAATTAGGATTATGCTTTGATGGATTGGAATGTGTTTGAAAGGAAAATAGAATAGAATAGAATAGAAGGGAAAGGAGGCACTGAGCAGTGACAACAAGCCCAAAGGTTCCGTTATTTATTGATGCCCTTTCCCAAACCGGAGCGTTTTGGTACAGAAATTCTTTCGCGCTGAATCACAAAAAATGTGATAATTAGATATACATATATTTACCCATCA
The DNA here is from genome assembly GCA_037954105.1 of Canavalia gladiata. Taxonomy (NCBI): domain Eukaryota; kingdom Viridiplantae; phylum Streptophyta; class Magnoliopsida; order Fabales; family Fabaceae; genus Canavalia; species Canavalia gladiata. The sequence continues at coordinate 46,334,608 of CM075664.1, forward strand.
TAATTAGCTATATAATATATAGTTCGTAATTTTAAAAAATTTTCTTTCCTCTCTTCTATAAAAAATATTATTTTATTCATATATTTATTTAAATTTTTGAATAACGTTAATTATTTTTTATTTATTCAGAAAAAATAAGTACAAATGTTAAAAAATACATTTAATGTTATTAGTTTTTTTAAAAAAAATTAATTTTTTCTTTATTTTTATTTTTTATTATTAACTTGTAATAACTAGATAAATATAAAAGTATATTTTAAAAAATAAATATTTTTTAAAAATTAAAATAAGCAACTAAATAGAAATTAATCTTTTATTTTCTTTTTAAACTAATAAAAAATAGAGAAAGTAATTTTAGTAATTTTAAAAATTTTATATTTATTTTAAATGAAAAATTTAATAGGAAAAGTGATATTAGAATGTCAAAAATGCTTCTAATATATTTTTTCTTATTTGAGTTAAAATAATGAAAATGTTATTGAATTAAGTGCTTATCTCTGCACATTGAAACAAAATTTAGAGTAGGGTTGTGTACTTATATATGGAGTCTTTTATGAAAGTGAATATAGGTGTAATATTTCTTGTTAACTTGATATGTTTAAGAATACATGCACATCCCGATGCGGTTATAATAATATAATGAAAATATGATATGTATCGATAGATTTTATTACTTAAAATTTATTCTTTTAACTTTTTTTTATATTGAACTATTCTTTTAATTTGTTAAACATTCACCTAATATTCATTAAGTTTTCCAAATGTTTAAATATATAAAAATGCTTCTCGTTTAGATGTCATTTGAAGGACCTGTGTGGTATAAAAATAACTAAACTATCAAATATGTCAAGTGAATTTTTAGAATACTGAGTTTCTGTTTGATAGGATGAAAAAGAAAAGAAAAAAATATAATTTAATATTGCGTCAAAATTACCATTAATGTTTAATATAATATGATTTAAGGCATATTATATTATTATTTTAAGTAATGATGAAATAATTTAAAAAAAAAATGAAATATATATATAAGAATTAAAACTAAAAATATTTTTAAAAAATTAAAATTAATCATATTTTAATATTTTTTAAAGTAACTATAATTTGATGTATATTGCATTAATGTTAAATAACGGCAGGAATAATTTTTAAAATTACAATATATATGTAAGAATTAAAATTAATAAAAGAATTTCTAGAGAACTACAAGTAAAAATTTAATCATATTCAAACATCCTAAATACAAATTTAAGTTACACATTTTAACAAATATTTTATTTTAAAAAATAAGTAATAATTATGTTTATAATTTTAATCTAATAACTATGATATTGTTGAACAAAAACACTTTATACTTATCATATACTTGTGGACACAATATTTATATCCCGCCGGTGGTTTTGGAACTTGGGATCGTTAAAAATTAAAATATGGTTGAAAATTGTTCATAAAAAAACTAATGGTTGAAAATGAGCTGTCAGTGCTAAATGTAGCATATTTGATTTGTTTGCTTTTATCTATCGATTTGCTTGAACTGGAATACTAGTTTTCATAAATGAAGCTGACGGTCAGAAATGCTAAGGGATTGATCCTCGTGATTCTAATATCAACAACCAGTAGACACAGGGAAAACTTTTAAAGGAAGTTTAACATTAATATTTAATTATGTGATGGCATATAGTTTATTTTATATTTAAATAAAAAATATATTATTACATTATGTAATAAATTTAATATATCATATCAATGTTGATATATAATTATATTATTTTAATAATATTAATATAAAGTACGAAAATATAAGCATATCAAAATTAAACTTAATAAAAATTAATGATTGTAATAAAGAATCATATCCATACGTTAACAAATTTTACTTTTAAGTTTAGAAGTTCAAACATTGAAATTATCATTTTAAGAAGAATTTTAATTAATTTCCATCCTCAATATACTGATGGTGATAAAAAAAATCTAAATAAAGGAAAAATAAATAAATTATCATGGTGCGAAATCCATATTCATGATTTATATTGCATCAAACTCATTTCTCGGATAAGTTGGTTCGAGAACTATAACATTTCTCGTCGTACAACGATGACAATTTCTTTATTTTAGACTAGCACTGATTTTTAGTGTAGGAAAATTATTAATTTTAAGATAAATATAATTTATTTGTAAAAAATTTCTGAATTTGTAGGTTTTCTTTATTTTAAGCTGAGTTACCATCTCCTAACCTTAAAATTTTAGTCATCTCAAAGATAAGAAACAGAACAAGATTAGGGGTTCTTGTTAACTAAGCATAATATAATTCATTTTGACCAAGGTTTAATTTCTAGCTATATAAAATCACATAAATTTGATTGTGATATTTATTTGAATGGTGGGTAAAAAAACAGGAAGAGTGCCTTTCTCATCTGTACGGGAAGAGAGGCCCTTGCATATTTGCACGGGAAAAAGATAATTAAAGTCCACTCTAATCATTACCAATGTTTATACTTTCTTTATGTATGTATGTATATATATATATATATATATATATATATATATATATATCAATTTATTTTAAAAATAAATTTATTATAAATTATTTTATTTAATATATTTTTTTAAATGTTAAATTTTATTAATTTAATTATTAAATTTATATTTTTATTATTAAATTATATTTATAAAAATTTTAAAACATTAATATTTTATTATATTTATTATTTTAAAAAATAATATATATTTTTAATATAATTTAATTTAATAAAATATCAACCGTTTAAAAAATATATTAAATAAAATAATTTATCATATAATTATTTTTTAAATATATTAATTCCTTCTCATATATATATAATTTTCTTAAAAGCGTATGTCTAATTAAGTTAGATAGAATATAATATAAATTGTACTCATTAAGAGCATCTCGATTACATAGGAAAATTGCACATTCTTACAAAAGAAATTTATATATATTTTTAAAGATAAAAGGAGAAAAATGCTAATAAAATGTATAATGTGATAAAAAATATATTATATAAATTATCATAAAAATTATTAATAAGAATACTATATCTCAATTAGAATTATATCTTATAGACTTGAAAGTTTTATATGTGTAGAATGGGAATATAATCCATTATGTTGTTAACGACTAAATATTAAGGATGTTTAAGGGATGAGTTTAATTTTATTTTTATCCGATTTAAAATTTTAATAGGGTTAATTCTTTAAATTTGAATCCAATCCAACTTGTTAGCATCATATATTAATCTTAATATCATAAATAATACAATCATAAAATAAAAACTATAAATTTAAAATTAATATATATTTTAAAATAAACAATATAAATATAAATATGTAAAATATTATTTATTAAATTAAGAAATTTTATAATTAATATAATTTTTTAAAAATAATATAAATATAAATATAAAATACTGAACCAAATTACAATATGTCAAATTATAATCTAAATTCATTTTTAAAATATATTAAATCTCTACTTTTTAAATTAGAATCTATTAAAATTAACTTTAAATCTGACCGAATTCATGGAACGTGACATTTCATTAACAATCCTACTATGTATTGTTTGTTTCAACACAACTCACCCAAATAGCATTTTTTTAATAAGGATAGATCCTGTGTTTTAATAAATAAGTTATAATAAAAATTTATTCTGCAATTAAATATAAAAATTTTATGTAGTCATATATTAAAAATGTTTTTTTTTTTAGTTTTCAAGGACAGATAACCTCTATACATATACTCTTATTCTCACTCAACCATGTCATCTCACTTTGTCATATATCTTTTTTAGATTTTATTAAATTAATATTTTTCCTTGAATAATTATTCACTTAAAGGAAATTATTAGTTTCTTTAAATTTTTAATCAGTTCAAACTTTTACGATTAAAATTAGGAAAAAATATTTATAAATCACCGCAATAGTTCATTAATCAAATCAATTTTTGAATTTTTCAAAATTAAGATTTAAACCAATATATTTTTATAGTTTAATTTACATTTATATTAACAATAAAACAAAATTTTATAAAATAATTTTTTTTACTTATATTTGATAAATAATATAAAAGTATTGATTAAATTTATTATATAGGGGTGAATTTAAAAGATTGTAGTGGATTAATGGCATGTTTAACTAAGTCTTCGTTTAGTTTGAAGTCAAATAAGGTTGATTTTGATGAAGTTTAATTTGGTGTAATCTTATGTAGGCTTTTGATTTGGGTTCAGAGCTCTACAAAAGGTATTGGAGACAGTTAATCTGTAAGAATGTTTTGAGTAATATGTAGAGTTACTTGTAATGGTATTTCGACACCTAAATTTGTAATGATTCTAATAGAGTAATACCATGTTAAGTAATGTTTATTTAAGTTGTATATGAGATCTCGAATGTCTTTTATATGGAGATTAAAATGTGAGTGATTTATGGTCAGAAGTCAAGAACGTATCCATATATAATGTAATTCTTGTGGTAATGGAATCTTTTAACCGTTAAATATTTTAGATCTTGCTACAGAGATAGCATAAATCTTAGATATTGATCATATGTATGTTTAATTAGGCACATGATGTCTCTATTTAGATCTAATTAAGAAGTAGATTTTTGGTCTCAAATAGAATTGATCCAATAATTGTTGCTCGCATTGTAGGTCTGTGAGAGTTGGACTTGACTTAATCAGTTTGAATCCATAACAAAATTAATTTTAAATGATTATATTTTGTACATAATTAATTATAATCATCTAATTTATTAAAAAAGTGTTTTATTGAAAAGGATTAGAATTAATTTTTCAATACCAAACTAAAAATCGTAAGAAGAAAGTCATTGTGTGTTTGTTGTTAAAAAAAACTAAAGTCATTTCCTGTATTTAATAGTTGAGATATTATATTTTTATAAAAAAAATTGTAATAATTTATTCAATATATATATATATCAATTTTCTATTATATTATTTATCTTGTTAATATTTTTTATTTGTAAAAAGAACTTTAAAATAATTCTTATCAAGAATACAATTCCCCTTAATAGTTTTTATATATTTTAATTTTTTTTCTTCTTGGAGTAATTTGCTAGTGAAATATAAAATCAAGCAAGCCTAGGGAATCTTTACCTAATACGAAAATCCAAGATTTCAGAGAGAAACATAAATCTTCGGTTTTCATTTGGAATTAAATTCATTTGTGGGGGTCATTCCTTTATTGTATAAGGTGTCAGATATGGAAAACTGTAAAGTAATATATTTATGAAAAAATTTAACATTTATTTTTAAAATTAATTTTAAGTATATGATAATAATATTGGTGTATATATTTAAAGTTCTGTATAAAAATTAAAAATGTTAATATTTTATTTTTTAAAATTAGTGTTTAATTTTTATTATATCTATTATCTCATTAATTATATAATATATTATTCAACAAAATACATACCAACTGTTAAAGATAAAATAAAAAAATATATTAACAGTTTATTTGTCTTAAAAAATGACAATAAAAAACAAAACAAAAACACTTTAAATATTAAAGTGTTGAACAAAAAGAAAACAAAATGAATAATTTTTTGAAAAAAGTAAATATTTATTACATCGAATATATAAAAATGTAACGCTCCTTTTGTCTTATAATATAATTCACTAAAGCACTTTTTATTCTATTCAAATTATTGGTCACTTTAAAATATTAAAAATATTTTAATTATTTGTTTTTTTTATAATATTCTTATTTATTAAGAGTATTTGTTACTAACTATAATAATTACTTCTGTTGTTTTATAATTATTTTTAAGATGAAAAAGTGAAGAAAAAGTAATTAAAGTGTGGATGGTTGACTAATATACACTTAATATCTTTAACAAAGGCATTTTAGTGAAAGAGTTTTATTATATCCTCTTACAAATTTTCCTATATATCTTTTTCCTACTTTGTAAAGTAAATAATAAATAAATTGTCAGTACATTTATTATCTTAAATATAAAAAATTATTTATTTTCATAATTTAGTGAGTAAAAATATTTGTAAATATAAAATGTAAAAAAAATTAGAATTATTAATAGTAAAATTATTTTTTTTTGTGTTAGTTAGTAAACGAATCATTTTCGTAACATGTCTACAGCAGTAATAAATTACTTATATAATAAGAAAGGAGGAGTAAATATTTTTTTCCTATAAAGCCTTCATTTTTTATGCTTTTAGGGCTCAATCTAACAAAACTTGTAGGTTCATATTTTTTATTTTTCTTCTATTTGAAGGAGAGATAAAATAAAGATAAAAAATAATAAAAACAATAAAATAATATAAAAGATTGAAAAAAATAAAATATATTATATGAATGAGAAGAAATAAAAATTTTATCTTCATTTTTTTGGCTGAATAAAAAATACAAAAAAATATGTAAATATATAAAAAAATATTTATAAAAATTAGATTAAATTACAATAATTTTTAAAAAAATATTTTAAATTTTTAATATTATATAAATTATTATTTAAAAGAAGAAAAAAAAACACAACTAGCCTCCTTTCTTTTTCCTCTTCACCTGTTAAAAATTTGTTTATCCTTTCTTATTTTTACTCCATCTAAATAAAGGGAAAACAAAAATTATCTTTTTTTTCCTCCTCCAAAGTCCAAAAAAGACACAAACTCATATCCTATGGATTCATGTTAGCATGGGTCATAAGCATTACGCATACACTTACACAATTATTTTGCCAATAATATAACACAATACAAGAATTCGGACAACTCAATGCTTCTTTTCGTACGATAAAGAGATGTCTCTGTAATAACTCCATTACAGAAGAAGGACGATAGAGAATAGAGATAATGTGTTTTGGGATACTCAAATTCCCTCTTAGCGCTATGACATTCAATAAAACAATCTTCTTATTACTATTCGCTAAGCAATGAAATACCCAGCTGCAGCTCGCATGCTGTGTTCAGAATAGTATCGCTATTTATTTTAATACTGATATCCATATTTTGATTTTATGTACATTAAACATTTTAGGGCAATAAAATATGTAAGAATACCATAAAATCACCGGGGGAGAATACAGGCAGCACAGCCTCTATTTCTTGCATGGATGATGAGTAAGATAAAAGGAAAAATAAATAGGAGGATAAAATAAAAAATAAAAAAAATATCGTTTGAATAAATAATCAGTTTAATTGTATTTTTATTTCCTTTAGTATGATATATATATATATATATATATATATAATATAAATTTTGATCTTCTTAATTACTTTTAGAATTTAACATATTTGATCTTGTGTCTATTTTTTTCTTAAAATATTTATAAATTAAATTAATTAAATTATATTTTATTCAAACTTATAAATCAAAAAAATTAAATTTCATTTAAAATAAGAGAAAATTTTCAAAAATTTTATTCTTTCAACTCTAATTTTATTTCTTATAAAATTATTCAACTTTTTATCAAAATCACTACAAAATTTCTTCCTCTTAAATTTTTAAAAATATTTTATGTTCTAATATCATTACAAATTACTCTAAAAATTTTGGTAAAAAATAATACTTTGATGGTTTTCATTTGAAGAAAATTAATAGAAATCAAATTGATTAAATTTTATAAGTAAAGAAATTAAAAGAACAAAATTATACATAAATTTTTAATTTAAAAATAAAAATATAATTAAGCCTTTTATATTAATTAAAAAATACATTAAATTTAAAATTTAATTTTATTGTATTATTTTTATTAATAAAATTATTTAATATTTTTATAATATAAAATATAAAAAAATGTTCCTCCTCTTCCTTCCCATTTCATTGCCTGGAAGGAAGAACTCATTTTTATGTGAGTCGTATCCTTTTTATTTGCTGTTTTTTTGTATTTTTATTTATTTAGATAAATATAAAGTGATATTTCTCTGTTATCTCTTATGTGCATTTACATCTATCTAAATACATCAATATATATATATATATAAATAATTTTGTGTACCTTAAAAGGTTTTAAATTTTATAATTAATTTTAAATATTATAAATTAATTATTAACTATTATTTAATTTTTTCGGATTAACGTAATTTTATCTATTGTTAATTATTTTTTCTAGTTCAATCAGATGAGGCTCTTGTGTTATGTGAGATCACCTTAAAGATAAATAAATTTTGGAGAATGATGTTACCACATATTTTCATTTATGAGACAAATATCTCAACAATATACACTTATATTATTTAAAAGGTTAAATCAATACTATATTAATAAGTTATAGTAAAAAAATCAGTTTCATGTATCAAGAAAATATTTGATTTAATTTATAGTTAAAAATTATTCATTAATTTTAATTTTAGGAATATATTCTAAAAATAATTGATTATTTAAAAATTAAAGTAAAATCTAACATGGTGTAAAAACAACTTACATTCATTGTATTAGATTTTAATAAAATATTTTTAAAAGAATTGAAGTGAAAGAAATTAACGTGTTTGGAATCGATAATTTTTTTAAAAAAAAAAAGTTGAGAAGCGTGGTTGACAATGAATTAAAATTATTTTTAACGTGTAAATATTAATATATTTTGTAGATATCACATTAAAATTAAATATTTTTAACAGAAAATAAAAAAATCCGCAAAAATTCAAGTACTTTTACCACCACCTAGCTTTTATTGACGGATTGTTTCCCCAAGCAATCTTAACACTATTGAGATCAGTTGAGTTGATCGGATACATGTTGTTTTAAATGAAAAACAAATAGACACTAAGCCTAGAGTCAGTATGTTTAATTAAATTAATGTATAATAATAATAATAATAACAATAACATTTTAGCTTATTAAATATTTAGGTCTTTTATGGTAATTAAAGTTGACTTAGTTTGTTAATTTCTTTAAACACGAGCTTATTCATTCCTTTTAAAAAAAACTTATTCATCTATTTATACAGTTTACCTTTAAATAAATTTCTAAATTAATTAAGTTTTAGTCTGTATGATTTATATCCTTCAAAATGAATAAATATGTAAAGTGGAAAAGTGAGAATACATCCACAACTAATTTTAATAGAATAATCGTGTAATCCTAATTAACAGTAGTTTTAATTGAAATTACTTATTAATTTATTAAGTTTAAGTGATAAATTCTTAAAGAATTTTTTATTTGGAGAATTGTTTATTGAATGGTTTATTTAAGTATGAGTTGTTTAAACAAACAACTAAATTTTAAGAGAAAAGCAGGACCAATTAAAAGTGAGATGATATTTTAAGTTAAAATAAAATTAAAAATAATAAATATTGAATAATTTATGTCCATTTAAAAGTTTTTATTAAATATCTTTGCTTAAATTATAAAAACTAAAATGCTCTAAGTTATGAAAACCAAATTTAAGTAACTCATGCATTACTAGACTATAAATGCTCTAAGTTAAAAACAATAATAATAAATGCATTTTCACTTTCTCACTTCACACATTTACTTAGATTGATTACATTTCAAATTTGCTTTATGGAAACATATTATGCTTGATTATAATAAAATGTAGATTTCTCTAACATTTCTTCTTCACGAAATTTGATGAGAAGAAATATATCTTCTTTCATAAAATTTTCATAAAATCATAATATTTTTTAGATACTATCCAACCAAGATTAAATTTTTATTTTGGTAATACACACTGATATTTAATGTTAACATTTTTTAATTAAATTATCAAAATAAAATTTTAATTTTAATTAAAAAATAATACCAACAACATCTACAATATTATATTTAATTAAATTTTTTCGTAAAATAAAATAAGTCAATTAATAAAATGATTATATGAAGTGTTTTTTTTTAACTTCTTAATACTCAAAGTTGATAAATTTTTGAATTGGATTAAGTTCATTATACAGGATCTTGAATCATATAATCAAATCTTAATAAATTAACATTTTAATCAATTAAATTTGAAGAAAAAAAATCTATTCAAAAGATATGATTTATATATATTTTTCTGCATATTTAATTGATTAAAATGAATTTTCAAACTTTGATTAGATAATATATAATCCTGTACGGTAAATCTAATCTATTTAAAAATTTCCTCTCAAAGTTATCATTTTAAATTCTAACAAATTTGTCGAGTCAAGAAGGAAATGAGTATTTGAATTCATATTTATAACCTGTGGGTAATGCAAATAACCCCGTTTAAAGTTATTAAAGCAACTTCAACGTTCAACGACCTTCTTACAAAGGAGAAAATTTTCAATTTTGAAAAACGGAGGTTTCAATTTTTAACTGTTAATTTTTACATGCTGCATCTTGTAGTATTCACTGTTCAACTTAATGCGCCTTCCGTGCACACGCAACCTGGTTCTAAACATAACATGAATCTACTTAAAAGAACACATTTCTCTCCACACTCATTTTATTTGTGAATAATATTTGAATTCAAAATTTTATTTGAAAAATTTTAAATTTCTTACTTGTTAAATCAGCAATAGCCTTTGGAATATAGAATTAAGAATTCTCAAAAAAAAAAAAAACTTAAAAACCGAAACAAACGCATATAGAGTTAATTTTCTGAGACGATAAGTTGCTTTCTCTTCTTTGCTTTTATTTTTCCTTTTTGTTTTAAATTCTTTTGCATCTTTTTATAGGCTCAATATTCAATGAACGAAGTGGGGCGAGGTAGATAAAGAGAAAGAAACGCACAAAATAAGAGCTGGCTATAGCTAACAAGTGCAAGCATGTGAGACAATGATCGATGCAGCCAAGTAATTGGGGTGAAAGAAAGGTGATGGTAGATATCCTGGTAATATGCCTTGTGGAACCTGAGTATGCGTTTGGTTTACAAGTTAAAAATTAATTATTGTATTTTTAAATATATAAATATTAATATAAATTTATAGTTAAAACTAACTTTAATATATCTAATTAATAATTTAAATTATTTTTATTAAAATTAATTCTATTTAATTTAAAATAATTCATTCTGAATCATAGTTTCTAGTTCAACACCAAAGCAACAAACTACTTTTCTCCTTGCTCTTACACATAGCAGACTTTAGCACCTAACTAAGGTTGTGACTTTGGACCAAAATATTTAAAAGGTTATGACTATTTTAGTAAAGTAACCATGAGTTGCCAAATTCAACCCCATTTTGACGATTAACACTCCAAAACTAAGCATTTAAATTTTTTTCTTCTTATGACAAGATAATAATTAATTTTCTTTTTTTTCCTTTTCTCTCCAAAGAGGTATCAGATTCTATAAAGACAAAAACAGCAACTCCGACTTCAGTGTGGTCAAAGTCAGACAAGCTCCCTACTCTGAAGAATCAGAAAGTAGTTGATGATTTCTTTGCATTTTGAAATTTTGATCACACAATGCAAGAAAAAAATAGAAAGCAAAACTCTTTATTGGGACTCATAAAGCCTTTCTGCTGCAGGTCGTACCCTGTGCAGTAGATTAGCTGGCTACCCCCAACCAACTAAAGATTGTAATGGAGAAACTGGAATATCTTTGTCACCGTATCTTCTCTCCCTCAGTTACCAATCTGCTATACAAAATGTACGGTTAATTGTACACACAACATAACTGTAAAATAAGTGACTCAAATTTTGTCTGCTGTTGCTCTATGTTACATTCTATACGTTAACTGTGAAAAGCTTTATGTGCAAGAATCCTTTTCATAATATTTTAGCCAAACATTAGTTATGTTAAAATATAAAATTTAAACTCTAAATTTTTACTAAAATATAGAATTTTGTACGAAAAAAAGAGGCTGGAACGTGGACTGTGGAAGTGGGGACCAAATACTTACAGGGACAGATGAAGATTTTTACTCACTTCTATCTCCTGTGTACATTCCACTCCTGGTGTATATATATATATATATATATATATATATATATATATCTTGCTAATCCGCAAGTATAAAATATAGGGTTAGGCTGAATTTTAAGTATAAAATTTTATGTTGAAAATTTTTTAAACCTTTTTACCTGATTGATTTGGAAATTTTTTTATAATCGTTTTTACTAATTTAAATTATTTAACTTTTAAGGAATGAGATTTAAATTGGGTTTATATTTCTATTTTATAACTCAAATAAAAAATAAGCTTTTTTATCCAATTGAATAAAGCGCGAAGCCATCGTTTCATTCATATCGTATACAATTTTGCCAACTTCAAATATTAGAAAAGATTACACTTACACTATTTAAAATTTAATAAGATTTTATTTAATATTATTTTATTTTTCTTAAATATTTCTTAATTATATAATAATATAATATTGTATATTTTTAATTATAGAAATAACTTTTAATTTCTTATAAAGTTGCGTGAATAAAAATTGTTAAAGTAATATAAAAAATATATCAAATATAAATTTTTAAACGAATATTATCAAATATAAATTTAACATTGTACACAATTTTAAAATGGATGAAAATAACTTCTTTAAAAATATTTAATTACAATATATTATTAAATAATTTAATATACATTTTTTAATATATAAATTTTTTAAAAATAATATATAACATTCAACTATTAAATCTTTATTTATAAAAAAATATTTTTTCTTTTTAATTAAACTAAACAATATAAGACTGTTTTACACGGGTAATAAATTGGTGCTGGAATAAAGCTTTGAGATCCTTTAATATTTTTTAAAATTGGACTATTTTTTAACATTATTCTTTATCTTTAATTCATTATTTTCAAACAAATTCTCATTGAATAATTATTTAAATAACAAATATTCTTTTCATCTTTTTTGTCTTGTAAAATCAAGCAACTTTTTTTATATATTCTAAATATTTTTTCAATTCCTACACTACATATTTATACCTATTCAACATTATTTCTCTCAATAAAATAATATTCATTAACCATAGATACATACCTTATATTGAGAATAATTTAATTTTTATCATTTATAGAGTTTCATAAATACTTTTTTAATACCTTCAACTTTCATATTCTATTTTGTCCTATATTAATATAGTTAAGATTTTCATCTTTTTGCAAAATAGTAAACATATCTTGATCCTTGTTCACATGTACATTTGCAGCAAAATTTCACACCCATTTTAAATAATTTTTAATAAAATTATTATTAACACTCTATATAATACAACTCTCCATCAATTGAAGGTTCAATTATTTGAATTTTATTTTAAATTATTTTAAATTCTTCAAGTTTTCTTTCAACATTGGAAATGTATATATTATTTTTCTTCATAATAGTAACATTTCACTTCAATAAAATTTCTTTCTGCAAGATTTTTTCTTGTCCACAAATCCTGCAATAATTGTTCTTTCATTTTTTAGAGTTCTCCACAACTAGTATCTTTTCACTATCATTGGTTTGATTATATTTTTGCTTTTTTTTTATCCTCTTAAAGGATGGTAATCACATCATTTACCCTTATTGTATTCTTTTTAATTAGTAAAGATCTCGTCAATTATCTCCATAATTGGGTAAAAAAGCTAATAAAGCAATTGATTCTTCTTTATCACTTATTTGTTATCATATATTTAACAATTGACAAATTAGACGATTAAATTCATTAATATGTTCATGTAAATTACATCTTTCTTCCATTTTCACTGTATATAAATATATTTTTAAGAATAGGTGATTGAATAATGACTTTGACTAGACAGAGTAACGAGGCGTGTCGGGGGAGGGTTTCACGTTTCACGTTCCTCGTCCTCGTCCCCATCGGGTATAAAATATTAACCCCGATCTCCATCCCTGTTTAGGGTTGGGAAAACCTGTCTCGCACCTGTTTCTGTTATTTTTTATATTTTTATTTTAATTCTTTTATAATTTATTAAGTTATTATATTTTTTTAAAATTTTTATAATTTATTACTATTATAACCTTATTAATTTTATATAATTTTTAAAATAATAAGGATATTTTAGTAATTTTAAAAGAGGAACGGGTTCAAGGCGAGTTTCAGGATCCCCATACCCGCCCTCACCCCCGTTTTTAAAAATCGAGTTTTACCCATCCTCAACCTCGACCTTGGTCAACTCAGATTTTCTCCGTCAAACTCAGGGCAAGCGGAGCAAGTACGACTATGATTGCAATGCTTAACTTTGATGCATGAATTTTCTCCAACTTTTTCCATATCTCCTTAAGTACTATCTTATTCATCATAGTGTACTTGATTGCAATAGTAAGGACGAACCTAATAATACTTGTAACTTTTTTTAATTGTTTTTCACTCATTATGTGTCATCCTTTTGGATATTCTTCTTCTAAAATTGCATATAAACCTTGTTACACTAAAAGATCTTTTATTATGCATTGTTACATAGTAAAATTTTACTTTTCCTTAAAGAACAATACCTCAAATTTCATCGCATTAATCACAGTATAGAGCAACTATTAAAAGAAATCCATAAAATAATAAAAGAAAAAATACCTCTAAGTTATTGATGACAATACGAGGATATCTTGAACTATGTTCCTTACTTTCCTAGAACCAAAGTTCTTCATATCAGATGTTGGAAAGAAAAAAGAATCCACCAAAAATAGGTAACAACAAAATAAATAAAGTATAAACAAAAGAATATAAATTTAATATGCTTAAATCACTTCAACTTACTTCAACGATCCTAGAAAGGATAAAAATAACTTCATTAAAAATATTTGATTAAAATATACTATCCAATAACTCAATTATACATTCTTAAGTTTATACTCTCTTCTAAATAATGTATATAAGGGAAGCATCTATCCTCCTTAATTTAACTAACCAAGGTAAGACTTAACCCACACGTATAATAATGATATATAAAAATATTGACTAATGTAAAGTGTTATTATTTTGTATCACGTGTCAAGAGAAGTCACATGGATAAAGTGCATGGAACATCTCTCAAAATTGCTTCAGGTGTTATTAGATGTATCAAATAATGTCATGCTTGTTGGATCTATTCCAAACAATATCATTTCAATATAACATATTGTTATTGTACTTTATATAATGGATATTTATTAATTCTATTAAATGTAACAACAATGCAGGATTTTCACTAAATACTTCGTATAATGCATGTGCACTATGTATATTAAATTTAATCTAATTTAATAAAATAATAAATTTAAACAAACAAGTAAAACTTAAGGTGAAAATTGAATATTTAAAGGAATAAGATAAAAATTTGCTCACTTTTATCTCTTTTACATGTTTTACTTGGAATTTTAATAAAAAATAATATAAATATTTTGTTTATTGCATGAGGTTGTTAACATATTAAAAAAGCTAGTATATTATTTTATAAAATAGTATGAATAGTTTGTTTAACCATGAAAAACAATAAAAATACATTGTATCAAAAGTTAAATTAATTTTCATGTACACATACTAGTTGTTGCAGGTGCATACTCTTTAGCCAAATGATTAAAGGTACTTGATTATATTATTATTGTTGAACTCTTACCATTTTAATGTTAGTATATATTTGAATCATAATCATTGTTAATTTTTATTCGGAAGCACTTATATGAAGTGAACCTCTTCATTCTCATATATTAGAAATTTAGTGTAAATAATTTGATTTGGTGCACACTATAATTTCACATATATTTTGTGCTTAAACTCATTAAGTTTATGTCTTGTTTAATTTAAATTAATTTTTTGTTTCTTTTAAAAATGTGACTTTCTACTTCAAATAATCTATCATTTGCATAAATTAAAATAATTTTATTTGAAAAATTATAAGTTTGAATATTTAATTAATATCCAATTTTTTTCAATTTAACTAAAAAATTAAAATAAATGTCTTTTTGTCAAAAAAATGTATTTAATAAATAAATAAAATACTAGAAATAAAAATTAATAACTCAAAAATAGCTGACAAATTAAAATAAAAAATAAGTTCGAGAAGAGAAAAAAATAAAAGTACAAACAAATGTATTAAACGTAACAAAAATACAGAGATAAATTTTATGTCTTTACAATAAAAATGTGCCAAAGATTATAAATTTACAAAATAAAATTAATCAAATTATAAAGATAACACAAAAATTGGAAGAAAAAAAAATGATAAAATCGATATACATATGGTGAAAACTTAAGAAAGATAAAAATTTTATTAAAACAAATTATGCATGAGAACAAGATACAATATCTTCTATGTTAAATAATAAAAAAACGGTCGCAAATCATATAAATAATACGTATCAAAATCTGTTACATTCAATATTTTATAATGGTGTCACAAATTTAAATTTTGTATGTCTTATTTACAATGAATAAGAGTCACCTATATTGGACAATGGCTAGATTTTTAAAAAAATTTAATGTATCACTCATCATCATAGCACTTCACACTTTCTAGCATGACATGTGATTTTTTTTTTTAAGTGTATGAGATTATCCTTACTATGGCTCACTTTTTTAATTTTTAAAATCTTATTCATCTGCATGGAATACCATTTCAAATTTTAACTCGTAGTTACAAATATGTAATTTTTTTAAATACTTCATACCTAGATGACCAGATTCATCCCATGTTAATAATTTGTTTTTAAACAATATTTTCATTATAAATTATTTTAAAAATGATATTATTATGGTAAAAAAAAAACCGTTAACTTTCACGACTGTATAATTAGTTGAACACGCACCGCCTACATTCTCTAGTTTTATTCTATCTGCAATGTGAGAATTGTTTAATCTTGAATATAGATATTTTATCGTAGTTAAATTTCACGACTGTATAATTATGTGCCTTGATGATTGATTCAAAGTGTTTATGACAGATGTTGCCTTCTTTTACCAAATGGGTAAAGTGGTGCAATTGCAAAGACCAGCTGACTCTTAAAAAAGAAGAATTCACTCCTAAGCGAATCCGTACTAAAAGAAATCTCATAATGGGAATATGAGTTGTGGAATAATGGCCCACACTGATCGTCTTCCAATTGGGCCCGATCCATGACCACTCAGATAGGGGCCCACAATACATAGTCAGAGGTTAATCATAAGGTTTTTGCCGTAATCATAAAATAACATAACAGTACATAGTAGTAATAGAGAACCTCCCGTAAAAATGTAATAATTATCAGGGGGTTGACCTTTTCTTAATTCTCGTCACATGAGTCATAACCGCATACCTTTTACTTTTGTTGTCACTTTTTCCTCCGGTTTTCACCTTGCTATGTTTAGAAGCTTTTAAAATAAGAAAAGAAAGAAAAGAGAATCAAAAGGAGAGTAACAGAGTGAATCCAATTCCATTGAGGAATGCTTAAATAAAGGAAAAGCTAGAATTTATTTTCTTTTCATATCTAAAGTTAAAATGCACAAAATGGAAGTTATTTTCCCTTCTTTAATTTTAATAGTTTTTATTTTTATTTTTCTCTATAATTTGAATTGAAGTAATAGAGTAACACAATCATGTAAATTAATATTCTTTTAAAATTAAACATGTTTTAAAACCTTAAGTGACAATCATTCTAAAGTACGTGAAATGTTTCTTTGGTCACAGAGATTTTTAACAATTTTAGATCCTCTCCAGTAGTTTTCTCTCTCTAAAAAATCCTAACGGTACATTTTCATTCAATGATCGAGATAAATCAAGCCAACAAAGTAACAAATGGTTATTCTAATTCTTACATTAATTTTTGAGTTTAGTCTATCACAAATGTGAGATTGCTCAATAATAATTGGATTAGTCTATTTTTCAATGTGTTTGGCTACTAACACTTTGGGATTGGTCAATCTGTTTCTTGAATTGATCATATTTTAATTTTATGGATAACTGCTGGAGAGGGTCTTAATTAAATTGTTAAACATGTGTGCAAAAATACAACGGTTCTAAAAAAGATTAAATAAAGTCCAGTTGTTATTCAATTTAATAATTTATAAAAATCTTAAATTTATAATTAATGTTATTCTATATACACTTCAACACCTACATTAAACATAAAGAACTGATTTACGTGTATTTTAAAAAAAAAATTCAATAAGCCAATGAATTGTGTCGGGCATTAGAAACTTAGAAACATACTAACAATATATATTTTTTTCACATCCTTTTATTATTGAGTAAACTTTTTACAAGTCTCGCTGAAAACAATGAATTCATTTTTAGCGAATATGTACATAAAATTTCTTCGATAAAAGTATTGTTAGTCTTGAAGTACATACTTAACATTTATCACGGGAATCAAATCTTTTGAACGGAAATAAAAATGCATTTTTCGAGTGTTATTGATCAAGATCATTTGTAATAGTAAAGACAAGACATCCCAACTTCATAACCGATATTATCAGGTGCATAATCATTTCTTTGAAACATTAAAAGATTGCGCCATTACAACAGAAGAAAAGTCAAGTCATTTAGAAAACTCACCTTTGGACTTCGGAGTGTTATTTCAATTAAATGTTCCTCAATAGGCGAAAAAACTGAATAGTAATGCAATTCGTAACTACCTTCATCTTATTAAAAATTGAAATCTTAACCCAATTGCAGGGAATCAGACATATTTTTTTACGGTTGTGAAATGAAACTCAGCTAAGCACAAGATAGGAAATTATTCAAGAGGCGAAATTTAGTGCACCAAAGTGAACCCCAAAATTTTGCGTACCATTCGCCATTACATTGCCACTTCTCAGTCATCTTCATTGTTTTTGAATATCGACAATATCATTTACTATACAATTAAAACTCGATCAGATCATGGTACTACTGCTTGTTCTTAATGGCAATGAAAAGAATCACGTTATTAAGATGACAACAATATCACGTTATTAAAAAAGGACTTTCTTGAGTCCTCGAGTCCGCATAGGTTAAGAAAAAAAAAAAAACCATACCCTTTCTTATGGGGACCCAACATTACTTAGGATTCACCAGTTCAATATAAATGTTGTTTGTAACCTTCTCTCAACACTGTCCTTGAGAGAAAGAGATTGCCCATATCCAACACGTTCCTGTTATTTGGGTCAGAATCTGTGATCAAATAGTACGCAAGTGCACAATTTTGATCAATATCTGAATCTTACCGTTGGCTATGGAAAGGAGGGGGAGGGGGGATATGCTGCGGCCATTAGCAGTAAAAACAGAATCAACCGCTCTTTCAGACAAGACAGTTTTCAACTACTACATCCTGTAAGTAAAAAATAAAATTCAACTAATGGAAATGGAGGATTAGAAAAAGGAATAGGAAAAACTAATTTAAGTTTTAATCCGTCACACTTTGTCACAATAGAAAGACCACAATGTTATGACGGCAAAATGTTTGACTTGTCAGTTATCATCAAACCAATATATAGAAAGAATGGTGGTTCTGTCTTGGGATTTACAAACACATTCAACTAAACATCCAAAAAGTAGGTCAAATACAGTTTCTCGCTCACTTTGACTTGTGCAATGCATCTATGAACCCAGTTGGACAACCTGCCCCAGACCCCAGCTGAGATCGACCCTTTTGGCTCTTATTTTCCCATCCTCAACCACTCCTAAAATAACCCGTGAACAATATAGCTGGACATAATCAAGAATGAGTACAAGTATACCCTTCCCAGTTCCCGCTCATTTACCCGAAAGTTATAGATCCATGCTATTTAGTATCTATCTCCACAACATCAACAATGACCTTATCCCACTAGGTCAGGTCCGCTGTTAGTATTCATCACCAATCCATAAAATGTTCTGGTTGCACATTCCATGTTTCATATATGTGACAGAATTAGTGTACATCTCCAGAAAATGTAGTGGAAACGGTGCAAATGTGAGATGATATGCATACATAGGTGTGTGGGTAGAGCACCATTCTTTACTTCCTTCATAGTTCCATCTATTGCTAGGGTATGAGTCCACATTGGTGAAAGCATCCTATAATTGTCTAATTTCCCTTTAATTCAGAAAACTTCAAATTAAGGCAAAATCGGCCAAACACAAGCAAAAATAGTGCAATACGAGGCTAAAAAGGAGCAGACATTCAAAAGTTGGATTTGGACCCTTAAATAATTATGCATGGTTGTGCTCACATGATAGGATCAAAATTCAAATTCAACTTAAAAAGCCTTATCCATACCATAACTATATGATCTATTTTGAAAATAAATATCTTATCTATAAGATATCCATTTGATATATTTTGAAGATAAATATTTTATCCATAAGGTAGACACCTAATATATTCTAAAGATAAAAATTTTATCTATAAGATAAATATATGATCTATTTTAAAAATAAATATCTTATCTATAAGATATTATGGATCAGATCTATTCTAAAATAAGCCAAGGAGACAACTCTTCATTTTCATCTATGAAAGAGAGACAAAGTACACATCTATTATCAACTATTAGACATACTTACAACCACTTTAACAATCAATCAGTCCATTCCATCACATCTGTTTTTCTTCATCCTTTCTTCTACCCGTAGAATCTCTTTTATTCAGAGGATTGAATTGTCTTACAAAGTAGTCACATTATCACAAATTGTAAGTAGTCAAGGTCCAATACATACCTATCAAATACCCCAACGCTTAAAAAGACCTCTAACAAACCCATTTTTACCAAACCTTGTTTCAATAAACCTTTCTGCATTTGGTTGGTACCTGTCTCTAATGTATCCTTGAAGGCAAATCTTATAGGAGAAGTCAGTCCAGCTACCATCAGTTCTTACAACAAAAAAGCACCTTGAGTACCAATGGGGATGACGATCAACCTACAAGAAAAAAAGTCACACAGGCTGCACTTATTGCCAATATTGGGAAAGAGCTAGATTACTTCAAGTAAGTGATGTAACTTAAGTTTAATAGTCTTGGGGTGTCAAATGTCAATCAGTGTAAATCTAAGTTTAACAGGAAATGCATTTGAAAAACAAAGAAGCTAACAAATTAAAAAAAAAAAGTGAATGAGAGATGCAAGAACATCCAATGGATCACTGGCCATAGCTATCAAAAATCAATGAAAGGAAGGGGACGAGGATGTTCCACATCACTGAATATCAAACCAAGAATATTCAAATCAAATAATGAAGGCTAAATTGACATCTAATTCTAAAGGGCCTGCATGGCTTGATAGTTGGAACTTAGGAGACAAACTTTTGAGCATCCAAGCAAGGGCATTATCTTGCTGTCATGTCATTGTATCAATTACCACAGATGTTGTATGATCAATAAAGTTTATTGGCAAAACAACTAAGGCATAGGAGACTAAAAAGTGTATATATTCAAGTGATTGTAACCATAAGCTTTCAGCACACATAATGTTATCAGCAGCACAAAGTACAAGCTATACAATTTCTGTGATAACCTATATAGTGATAGAAGATAGGTCCTTATTTAAAATGCATTACTCAAAGAAGACAATGCAATACGTACCATTTTAAGAAGTCAGAGTACGAAAACAATGGAAAATGAGTAATAATCAGTTTCTAGGTGTTAACATTTAGGCTTAGTTACACCTGAACACCTCTACTTTCACTCGTGTTTGATTTTGGTTTCTCAGGTTTTAATTACTACACCATCAGATTGTCATCTACTTGATTAAATCAGGAATCCCTGTCAGTTTGATGGTAGGGTACATTGTTATTTCTTACAAAACAATTTTTCTGTATGATGTTTAGATCTTTTTAAGTGACTTTAAGACTAACAAGTTTTCCAACATTATTCGAACATCAATTTGAAGATTTTTCACAAAGACATAATGTACAACTTTTAAAATTATGTAGTATTAGCTCAAAGAAACTACAAGCATAGCCCTATCAACAGATCAACAACAAAAGGAGCCAACTAGCATTTTGCTTAATTGTAGTTTGGGTATAGTGAAGAGCTACAGGAGGTAAGACAGTAACCATTTAATGCAGGTCATCAAATTCTTTTATGTTAAGAGAGTGAATAATTACTACTTTACACAAATGTTTAAGAAGTTTGTTGGTTGTTTAAGATTTTAAGCTCAATCAAAACTGGAACTACAGTAATAGCAGTACTTTACAAATTACAAACTGTTTCCTAGATCTTCCAATTCATTATTCAAGGTCAACACTTGTTAGAGACAGGTCTCCAAAAGTATCTGTTAGGGGTTAGTGATAGCCAAAAAAGACAAACAAAATCAACTGAATGACTTAAATATAATTTTAAAGCATTTAAAGAAGATTCATCTTCTCAAGAGATTATACTTTCATAAGCAAACAAAACTGTCAGTCTGACAGTAACAGGATAATGGTTCTCATGGGAAATAAATGGTAGAGAACAGGTGAATTGAAAGTTCATTGGGTGTAAGTATATGAATATTTTGAAACCATGTGATGGGTTTTAAGAACTAGACTGGTAGCTATGATCAGTAATATATAAAATTGAGGTTTTGAAAGGGTTTGTTTTTGGAAATTAAAGATGGAATCGAGTAGGGTTTTAATTGGGTAAATTTTTTATATTGTTTGATAAAAAAATCTGGTATTGGCAGTAGACAAAACTAAAAATACCTATAAAATGGTTAAGAAATCTTGCCATCACATGATAGGAAACAGGGATTGTATTATCGAAATGAATAAAAATGCGATACAAAGGTACTGGAGAGATGTTCCCCTTCCTGGAAGATGAATCTCCCCAGGTCAACAGAATGCTAAAAATGTCTGATACCCTTCCACACTTTCTCTCTCAAACTAACAGCCTAGGCTGAAACCTTCTCTGACTTGTGCCTTCTAGAATATGTATGGATAAATATGGGCCAATCAAATAAGGCTGGATGTGCTGGACTGGAAAGATTCCAGTCTGACTTTGATCTACAGAAGTAGTGCTAACATCACACAACAAAAAATACAGGATTATACTGTCATAATTCATAATCTCATCTGTTTTAGAAAAGAAATGCATCAAAATCATTTAAATAAACCGCATAACTCATTACTTATCTGACAAGAATTAGGAATATAATCCAAATCTTGTAAGGATTAACACTTTACAGTTTACACTACTAGCTTCATAAGGGAGACTTGGACAATAAAATCAAAGTCATTTCATATATAATCTAACTTAAACATAAATCCAAGACCTGAGAACAGAAAATACGAAAAACCATTAAAATAACCCTGGAGAGAATATATATAATAACAACATATTAAAGATTAACAATGATCTGATTAAGTGTTGAAATAATACAATCAAAGCCCAAATCAAATTTATACCAAAATACTGATATAAATTGCCTTTAAATTTATAGTTGCTTGATGTTACGGACCCATCCAGTATCTACATGCAAAGCCAAAACAAGAAGGTACAAGCTTTAGACAAGGATAACTATCATTCTAGTCCCCACAGAAGCAAACTGACAGAACCCTAGAGAATAGGGGGCAAATGTTGGATCAAATCAACCAATGCCCAAACATATGGAGACTGCATTCAAGATGAAAGAATGGTACACATTCGAACCAAAGGGAAACTCAGTTTGTAATGCTAAATGGTAATACTGTTACAGGCAATGACATAGGAGGGCATGGAATGCAAGAAGGGGCAGAGAGTCAAACTGTAAGGAAGTTGGCCATAGGCTTGGGACCCCTTAGCTCTGAGTGTTGAGAGGTATTATTCATGGCTTCTTTCTTAGAAGACCGCTCTTTATATTGCTTGAGAGATTTTTTTTTTTTTAATTTTGCTCTGCTGTTCTGTGAGTGTGATTTAATATTTGGGTTCTAGCCTTCTGGGTTTGAATTACAAAACAGATGTCTGCAAGCCTGGTTAGGCTTAAGATAACTGTGAACTAATGCAGAGAGACATTAGCACAGATTTGATGACATATCTGAGTCTGGCAGCATCACTAATTTCATATGACCCATTGACCAGAAAAAGTTGTTATGCTCAAACAAATCTCTGAAAAGGTGGTAGCTTTTTACTTATATATTCCTGTACACATAGAACATAGAAGTGCAATGGTCAACATCTGATTCAGTATAATTAGCATTTCGCAAATTTTGTAAGACACCGTCTTTCTTGATTCAAAATGTTTAGATCAATGTTTCAAATAAAAGACCATCATAATGGAAGTGCCACAAGATCCAATAAAATGTGCTGTAAGAATTAAAATACAGGTGGAAAAATGTTTAGACAAGATGGGTAAGAAACCTACAATATATTTTATTTTCCTAAGAATACAGCAGGAACAGACTGAAGTTATTAATAACACACTATTTCAACACTACCATCATGGCTTCCCACCACTATATATAGAATTCAAATCATAGATCATTTTGGCACAGCAGCCATTGTCTGCTAGCATGCCAGAAATTGTGGCAGTCAGGCTACAACTCAAAGCAGGGGTTAATAATTACCTCCCCCTCTCTCCATTTTCTGTGTTGTCAGCCATGTATCTTGGGAGATTCTCGTGTTTCATAGGATTAAAGGGTTCAAAAACCCTTGTTTCAGTCTTGTGTCACAAAAGCACAGAAGTCTTGTAACTGTATTCCAGAGAAGAAAACAGATATAACTGAATGCAAATCTCATTTACTAGTTTGAGAACAGCTAATAGAGAATTAGCTACCTCTGTATACAGAGAAAAGAGATCCTTGGAAACCAAGCAATGAGGTTGAGAGAAGAGGAGGACACACATCTCAAAAGAAGAGAGAAGCTTCAAAAACAAGAAATGCTCAACACATCTTTTTTCAAACCCTCCTCATACTCTAATTGTCTGGAACCTTCTGCAAATGGACCTCTTAGCCCCTTTATATTCCAGATCATTCTCTCCCATTTCTTCCTTGATCAAACTAACTCTCCTGTCTCGTTTTGCGGTCATGGACCTCACCTTTTTCTTAACTAACTTGTCTTTAAATTCCTCATTACAAGTCCCTACTCTGTTTGGACAAAAGCCCTTCAACTACCAGCATAGTTCCAGCGCCCACGCATTTTCCAGTTGCTCTATTCTGCAAGTACCACATTGTATGTTCTGCAGTCCAATTTTAGTTTTCACATCCTGAGTTCTCTGTTCTACCTGTCCTTTGAGTTGCAGCCTAGCCTTTCATTTTGTTGTAACACACATCCTCTGAGTTGCAGCACGGCTGGACAAGTCTCTATTCTGTTTTGTCACTCATCTATTCCTTTTTCTGGCATTAAGACTTCGGAGGCTTAGCCTCTCATTGGTCACCACCAGTCATGATATCACCCACTGAACCGCAGGGAACAACTCCACGAAGCACTTCTGCCTGTCTCGTTTTGTGCATTTTTTATTCTTATACATATATGTATAAGAAGAAAAGCAGGCTTGATTCTTGAGCAACAAAAGTTGCAGCACTTGGTTTTATTAAATCAACCAAGCTCTTACGAACATTTTGACATTTGTGATTATGATATATCCCATTCTCCTAAATGACATCGATGATAGTAATAAGTTGATAATGGAAGAAATGGGTGAACAAGGAGAAACCGCTGATGATCAGTAATTTTCTCAATTTTTCTATAACTACCAAGCAGATTAAGGAAAATGAAAAGGATTCCTCATTACAATATTGTAATAGCGATTCCATTGCTATGCCTCTACAAGCAGTTTTCTGGTTATACTTCAAATAATTTAGGACAAGCAGTTTTCTGGTTATACTTCAAATAATTTAGGACAAATGCAATCAGAAGTTGCAAACTAATGCAAATACACCAAGGTAAAGTAACCATATCATACATGCCATGACAGTATCATGATAAAGAACAAGGACCTACACATCAAAGTGAGCGTGCATATTATTTACTTCACTTACCATAATGGATTCCAGACCACATCCAATCTTATCTTCAAAATGTGGATGGTAAACAAGAAGCTTATCTACTACAGCCCTTTCATCCTCCGTAGTCAGTCTCTCCCCGCTCATGTACCTGCGTGCAGAGACTCGTAATCTTGATTTTCTTTCCCTTAATAATATAGGCTGCGTTTGAAAGAGCTTATGAAAGTAGTTTATTACTGTTCTACGTTCAAGCTACTTGCTGTAACTTATTAAAATAAGCTCTTATTAATTCATGATCAAATTTACGGCATCAGTTTTCGTATAATAAGAGATTATTAATAAGCACTTAATTAAGATGTTTATACAAAGAAATCCTCAATCTCATATCATCATAGCAATGTTAGGATCATCATATTAATAAGCTCTTATTAATTCATGATCAAATTTACGGCATCAGTTTTCGTATAATAAGAGATTATTAATAAGCACTTAATTAAGATGTTTATACAAAGAAATCCTCAATCTCATATCATCATAGCAATGTTAGGATCTTCTTACCTCGTAGTGTGGAGAATGTTCCTGGTTAGCATAAGGATTGGCTTAATGTCCGTCAGAATCTCCTCTTCGAGTTCATCCTCTACAAGATTGGAGCTGTGGGTGTGGTTCTCGCAACCCGCTTTATCGTTTGCGTCTTCCGATGATAACGTGGCACTGCACCAGAATCGATGCCCCTGAGGCGCCGTAGCGGTGAAGCCTTGGAAGCCATGCAACCGAAAGCGATGAAGCAGAAGATGCCTAGAGGCCATTACTGATTGTGTGTTCAGCTGAGTCGTGTTCAAATTCGATGCTCGGTGACAAGCGGATACTGCTTCTCCGGGCTCCCTAATTTTGGATTAGAGGCCCATTTCATTGAACAATAAGCATGTGATCAAATGCATAGACAAGTGGGTTTTGCACCCCAAAAATTTCTTTTTGCACCCTTGAAAAGACAAAAATACCCTCGTTTATTAAACTTTTTCTTCTTCTTCCTTCCTCCTTCGTCTTCTCGTATTCTTCCTCCTCCTTTTTTTTTTTTTCTTTTCCTTTCTTTCTCATTTCTGTTTCCCATTATTACATCTTCTTCATTGTTAATTGAATTCATATGTTCTGCTTTGGTGGGAAAAAAAACTAAGAAAATAAATTTCGGAAAAACGTCGAAACCATGTCGGAGAAGACGAACAGATATTGTATTCCGCAAACTAATTTGCGAACGTTAAACACTTTCCGCAGATTAGTTTACGGAATGCATAAGTGTATTCCGTAAATAAACTTGCGGAATATAATTTTTTTGTTCCGCAGATTAGATTACGGAATGTAAAAATGTAACCTTCCGTAAATTAATTTATGGAAAATAAAAAATTACATTCCGCAAATTAATTTACGAAATACATTTTGCATTCCGTAAATTAACTTACGGAACAGACGAATACTTGCGGAAGAGAAAAAAATTTTGCGAAAAAGATAAGAAGGTGTTAAAGGTAAAATGGTAATAAAAAAATTTCAAAAAATTAAAGGGATGCAAAAAGAAAAAAGAAAGGTTCAAAAAGTCAAGCCCTAGACAAGTTCTTCCAGCCCAGTAGCACGACCAAAAAAAAAAGGGCATGAGGGAGGTTTAACAAATCACATAAACACAACATCTTGTACCGTTCACAATTACACTTCTCTTAATTTTTTATAAAATTATATACATTAGAAAGTAATATTAAAAAAATATAAAATAAATTTTATTAAATCTTAAAAATGTAAGTATAACTTATCTAATAAATAAATATTGTCAAGAATACCAGAACAATTTTTTCAACATTATGTTTATTGAAAATAAATAATTGATGCATTAAATTAGTATAGGTATTTATTTACACATGGAAATTTATGAAAACTTGTGCAAATACGAGCACTTTAATACTCATGCTTGCCAGTTATTAAATTTTAAATTAAACATAAATTTACACTTATACCCTTCACAATTTATACTCATATTGTCATAAGTTGGTTATTTTATAAGTTTGTTATATTATATTAGATTTGAATTAAATTAAATTGTTCTTTTTCTATGAGAACTAGACGTATATTATGCTTTATGATTAATTATTTTATTTAAATTCAGTTAAATGTTTTGTTTGTCATGTATTAAGATATAAAATAATATTTTTGTTGAACTAAAATGTAGATTATAAATGTAGATATAAGTACTAAATTGCTATGTGTGCATGCATGTTCTAACGACCGGTATTTTTTAAAACTTGTGTATAGAATAGGTATTATAGT
Organism: Canavalia gladiata; assembly: GCA_037954105.1. Classification (NCBI taxonomy): domain Eukaryota; kingdom Viridiplantae; phylum Streptophyta; class Magnoliopsida; order Fabales; family Fabaceae; genus Canavalia; species Canavalia gladiata. Next base: position 46,362,558 of record CM075664.1, read on the forward strand.
ACCTTATTTAAATTTGAACAAATGTAATCCTTAAACAAAAAATAAATAGATTGCATTAAATTAAACTTTTATAAGATGTGCATGTAACCTATTTAATACTTTCTTAAGATGTAGCTTAACGTTTTTAGAAGTTTAATCTAATCACCAAATTTATTTAAAAAGTTTACTTAGTAATTAAATCATTCAATAAATTTATAATTTTTTTAAAATAAATTAAAAAAATTAAACGTATTTAGACTAATAAATCTAAATACATCAATAAATTTAATATTTTAAATATATTAAAGTAAATTAAACTCTACCCTGATAAAATCTTTTTATATAACATTGTACTTCAAACATATGTTAATAGTTATACTTTCATCTCCCTTTCATCATTATTTTAGTTTACTTTTTCTAATATAGTACGACATTTAACTACTTTTAATGTTAATTAATAAAAAATATAAAAAATATAATAATAAAATTATAATTATATATATATAATGAGGTATTATTGTATATTATTATTTAGTTAATTAAATGATAATAACATTTATTAATATAGGATAGTTTTTAATGATAATAAAAATATAAGAGTAATGATTATTGATTTATTTAAGATTTGATAAGATAAATTTTGTAATTATATATAATTTTGGTGTATTAATTCTTTGATAAGAAATTTATTTACTTAAAATAATTTAGACTATTATTTTATATAAATTATATATGTTAAATTTTATTTATAAATAAATGTATCTATCAATATAAATAAGAGGTCTAAAATTTATTAGTATAGTTTTTATAAAAAAATATTTTAACAAATCTTAAAAGAATAATTAAATTCTAACTTTTGAGCTCACCAATAATAATATTTTGTTTAAAAATATTTTTAAAATAAATGTAAAAAAAAGTAAAAGTAAGAAATTTGAAAGTAAAAAAACACAAACACAGATTTAATTATAAAAGGATATGAGATTTTAGTTTACATTGTATCTTTACCCAATATCATTTTCTACTCCTTTATAAATGATAAAAGTTAATTGTTAACCGTATATTCTAGTTCTATTACTATTTAATGATCATACAATAGTAATATTTTTTTCACAGATTATTATCCTCAATGATCATGCAAGGTAGATAATTAAGATAAATATAAAAAATATATAGATTTGTTAATTTATTAACCAGTTAGAAATCAATAATTTAAATTGATCTTTCAAGATTCTTAAATTCAGTTTATCTTATAGTTTTGTTAATTAAACAATGGTACAATCGTCTATCCCTAATTAACTTAAAATTAACAAGAGTGACCAATTTTTATCAACTGATAAAGCATAATAAGGAAAATAATATAATAAATAAATAAAATAATTCATAAAAGATATAAAAGACTTAATTGGTTATATCATAAGTTTAACTAAAGTTTCGTAATTAAGAATTAATTACATATACTAAACAAAGACAAACATACTAATCCAATGAAAAAATTTATAATCCTAATTCTAGAAAATAAGGATGACAAGATTGTAATACTGATAAGACCGACAAATATAACATTGCAACTCATTGTAAAAGAATGATGAACATAGGAGTGAAGAGGATAATGGTGGTGTGCTTCCAAAATGATTTCTTCTAATGTCTAATCTCCATTTTATAAGCTTAAGTTAGACTTTTTTCTATCATAAATTGGGTTGACCTAAGTCATCTTTTGCACCGTTAGGGCTACTCCAAGTCATATTTTACATTGTCAGGATAAACCTAAGTTGTCTTCCACGCCATTTAAGGTTTGGCACGACCATATTAAAAATCAAAAGACACTATAAGACTGTGTTGAAAATCAATACAATTGTGTTTACCATCTAACATGACCGTACTTAGCAACGCACAATTGTATTGAAAATTCATGAATGCTGCAAGGATGTGTTTGAAGTTTAGCATGATCATGTTGACTTTGTGTAGGGATATTTTGATCATTTATCATTTTTTTACATTCTTTTAGTTCAAAATATGTATTGTTTCAAATTTACTATTTGCATAACCATTCTTGAAAAAAAAAAGATAAATTAGGTAAAATCACAATCAAATAGTTATTAATTAAATCATGATTATAACTAATTTTCAATAGATAAATTAATAGAAAGATGATTTATCAACTATCATAAACTTTGAAAATTAAGGTTGGTTTGCTAGACTATCACAATAGGATTCACATAACAAAACAATGGAATGATAGATATGAATGGTTGTAAAAGTTTTAAATTAGCATTTTAAATTGAAAAAAATAATAAAAAATGTAGTTGTTAAAATTATTTGGAGAAAGTGAACAATGAAGACTTTTCTTATCCAATATCTTCACTTTTGTGCGAAGAAAATATCTAACAATCCCCTAATTAACCTTCATCAAGATATATTTTCTATTTATGCAACCAATTATGCGGGATGTCTTTCCTATCTATTCTACTCATATACATTTTCGAATGCATTATATCATATGGAATTTATCACACCTCCAAAGGTAATTCTATCGTCTTAATATCCCTAATGAAATTTTCAAAAATGAAGATATCTTTTCTTCTTGAAAAAAAAATGAATTTCCTTTTTGATATGACTTAAGGGATGGTCTGATCTTCACGTCGTATGTTAAATAAAAAAATTACAAAATAATATAAAAAGATAAAATAAATGATTCAATGACCTAATACGAGCAAATAGTCAACCAATGTTATAAGAAACGTAACTTGCTACTTAGACATCTTGTCCAACTACGAACACGAGATAACTAATTCATATAGCAATGCATTTAGGTTGAAGCATAAACTGAGAAACTTTTATAAATTTGAACCACCAACCTTATAGAAGATATTGAAAAGACAATGTTTCACAAGAAAAAATAAAAGATATAATTCTCACAATAGAGAAAAACACGTATTTAGATGAATAAAAATTCTAATAGTTGATTTATATTTCATTGCTATAGAAGAGCTACTTATATTTGTACAATTACTAATATAAGAAAATTATAAATAAATTTTAATAAAATCCATCAATCTCTAATATGAGAAGGTTACGATCAATCATAATAAAATCTATCTTATAATATGATTCAAATCTTTAATATAATCTTAATTAAATCTTGAAAAATCTTAGTCAAATAATTTAAATAAATTCTAACAAATTAAAAACTAAATCTAATAAAATAAATAATATATCTTCTTAATACTTGAAGTCTTTCCGTGAAGATCTTCTTATTTGCATCTATAAAAATCACGATCTTATCTGTTTTTTTTTTTGAAGATGTATTTACGTGAATTCTAATTATCTCTTTTATCTTTTTTAACCTTCTTCTTCTCAATAAGTCTTCTTCTTGAGCTATGTCTTTTTATAGGTGGACATGATCATGTAAGGCAGTATTAAAGTTCATATAACTTTTTTTGTCCTTCAACTTAATTGAGTTGAAATCTCTCACACCACACCATACTTCCCCACCCCTATTTCTTTTGTCTTTTATAATTTTTTTCATAACTCATATTTCCTTACAATTCACAAGGTGTATAAACATTCATAATCACCACCTCTGTTTCATCCTATTTTGATGTTCCTTTCATCCATGTAAAATAACTTCCTTCAAAAACATCCTTTAAAGTAAAGATATCATGCTATCAGAATATTAACAATCTTTCTATGTTCTTTTATTTTGTTTATATTTCCAATCATAATCATCGTTACCCATAATTCTTCATATAATCTACTATCTACACTTTCCTTTTAAGTCTTCTATAAGCATAATATATCAACATTTTCTTTTTTCACAACAAATTTCTTTTCCTTTTTCCCTCTCGTGACCCTTTAATATTTAAATACATTAGTTTTGTGATAACATAACATTCTCATTTTCTTTCACCTTCTTTAGTTTCTAGATCATATCTTTTCCTCTATTTTTGAATTTTACTTTGGTTTTCTATTACTACCAATTTATTTCTCTTTTCTAACTCTATCAGCTATTATAGTATTTCCTCCTCCTTTCTTAGTTACCATCCCAATTACTTTTCCTATTTTCCACACCTTACACGCGAACTACTTTCCTTGCGTAATTGAATATTCTCTTGACAATTCTTTAGATGGAACAATAGAGTTACTAACCTACTAATATGGGAGCTACTAGCAATGTTGCCTTCACTCTATTTCTTGGATAGTAATTTTGTCATTTCTACCTCCCTTGTAGAGTGTCCTTTCTCATTTTCAGTAGATTGAGATTATATTTCACCTAGGTCTTTTGTCAAACATCTTCTATGCCTATTATGTGTAAAGGATAACTTCATATGTGTTAATCAACCTCATATACTCCTTCTACTAAGCCAACCTTATCAATATTATTCCTTTGTCTCGTAATTGGATACATAGGCACAATGTTTCCCTTCTCCCTGATCCTCCTTCTATCATATTGTATTTCATTAATTTCATAATCATTAGGTAAACAACTTAAATAATCTACCCCTTTAAATAATTTCTTTGTGTATTATCATGCATAACACTTGTCTTCCATTTGTTGTTAACCTCACATATGTCATCTTACTTATCCCTCTCTACTAATTGTCAAATTCTTCGTTTATGGTGTCAATAATTGTTCTCTCAGCCTATTTATTGTCTTACCTTTGTTTTTAGTCAGACTTTCATGTGTCTCATCTTCATATCCATCAGAGTTATTCATCCTATTATGATTACCAAATCTTGCCATGCCAAAATTATCCATCCACACCTTGTTTATGATCCATACAAAAGCTCATTTCCTTTGTGGTCATAATTACCGTATCTCATATGTTGTGGTCTATAATTAACCTTTTTATTTTTGTTAAATGTATTATGAATTGTTATAACTTGTGTTTGTTGGAATGTTGGAATTGTCGAACCTCTAGGAAACTTAGATCAATTTGAGCCTAAATAACTACATAACTAGATAAAAAAATGATGTTGGGTTGTGGTATGTGTTCTTGCGTGAATTTAGCCATGCATAACACGCCACTCCCAACTAGTTCATAATCATTTATAGTTTGATCACCTTCCATGTCATTTTTAGAAAAATAGCAAATCATTTCCCCTTCATCAAGTGTTGATAAGTTACCCCAACACCCAAGTTTATAATAAATGTCATTCAACAAATTTTGAATTCAAAACCAACAACCTCCACATCATCGCATGATAAAAAAACCCACCATTTTCCAACATGAATGAGTCAACCATTGTATTCTCTAATATATTATCAACAATATTGGTGTTCTTGTCGATGAAACTAACTTATATTGAAACTAATTTCATTGACATGAACTTTAAACATTCTGTTTATTACTTCTAACAATGATGTGTTTACTAACAACCTTGCATAATCTACCCTTTTTCATTTCCTCATGTTTTAGTCCCTGTCTTAAGATGTTCTTACCTCCACTGCGACCTTTATAAAATTGTTGTCATTCCAAACTTATAATAGAACCCTTTGGCACCTAACCCATACTAACCTTGTGTGTGTGGGACTTCACATGATATCTATTTCCTACTTTTTGTGAACCATTTCTCGAGCACGTCCTTAGATTCCTTCACCAATGTTTTAAAATCTTCTTTCTTAACTTCTATTAAGACCAGACCTCAGGTAAACATGATACCCTCCTTCGTAAGCTTGTGTTGTAATAATAATATATCTTTCACATCTTACGATTTTTCTATATAGCAACCTTTTAACCACTCTTTTGTGTCACTATAAATTTGTAACTCCAATCTCATCCATTCATCTTCCTCCTTATCTTAAATATGTTAATCTAGACTGAATCCAACTTTTTCTCCAACCTTTCTCGGCTTTGGACATGTTTAAGTTTTACAAACCTAAAATGAGCTCCTTTTTTTATCTTTTTTTTTTAGAATGTATACATCATTTATCCATCTTTATTTATTAAATACCATCCATAAATTTTACACTTTATATTGATTAAATTTTTTTATAAAATAATATGATATTTCATGTAGTATTTTTTTTCATAAAAAAAAAAAGTTCATTTTTAATCTGATCATCATGCTTATCCTCGTTAAAAACAGGTTAAAAGTCTTTCTTTTCATCTTGTTAATTTGATTGCATTCCTCTTTCATTACAACACTAAATCCAATTATTTAATGATATGATATTAATGTGAATACCATGCATAATAAATTTTAAAAAAATAAAAATTTATAAATATATAATTTTGTAAATTATGATTGATATTTATTTAAATTTTAAAAGATAAATGTTAAATTAAACTTATCTAATGAAATATGATTTTAATTTTATAAATTTAATTTACATAATAAAATTTTTTTACATACAACTTAAATTGATAAAATTTAATGTTTATAGAAATTTATTAAGTCAAATAATTTTGACAAAATTTATTTTTAAAGTAGATTGATCTTCACCTATATATATAACGAGATAAAATAATAGTAGATATTAAATTAGTAAAATAGTATTTTAAATAATTTTTTATTAATTCTTTTTTTCATTCTAATTATTGAATTGCATGGTGCAGGACCACATGTACCTTTTTTTCACGAGGCCATCCAATTTGAATTAGGTAAAATGATTAGAATGGTAAAACTCTTTCTTCAAATTTTAATTGTATATCAAAATTTTGAATTCAAAATCACTAGTTAAACTTGATTAATCCTGTTAATTAAGTTACATATTTAATCTTACATGATATTATTTTATTAATTATGTATAAAAATTATATAATTTAAATATTTATAAATATATAATTAAAATAGCTATTTATTAAGCAAAACAATTATTCATTTTTATGGATTAAAAATATAAATTTCCTATCGTTATTCATATTGTGTTCATATAAAGACTATTTTATATATTTTTTTATATTTTATCATTTTAAAAATTGTTTGTTATTTATAATTTAAAATTTTAAGATAATATTTATTATTATTATTATTTTTATTATAATTTTATTTTCTATAGAAAAATATTAATTAGTAAAATTAATGTATTCAATAAAAAATTAAAAGCATAATAATTTGTGTTAGTATTTGAACATTCAAAATGATTGAAAAAAAAAAGAAAGTCTGAACATTCGAAAAATACCGAATTTGTGTTAGTATTTGAAAGTTCAAATCCTAGTAAGTTTCATTGGAATTGTATATTATTAATGTTAGAACTTTATTTAAAAAATTAAAAATATTATTAATATAGTTGATTTTAAAATTTTTAATACTCTTTGAGATTATTAATAACAGAATTTTTTTAAATAATATCATTAATTTTACATTTAGATAGATTAATTTAAAATTATTACATTTTATAATATTTGAATAATAAGAATTTTTTTAAAAAAATACTCTAAACTTATATTTGAATAATTTTTTATTAAAAAAAAGGAGTTTTAAATTAGATATTTAAAGTAATTTTTTGTTATCATTTATAATTCTTCTTTTATTTTATTTTTTTAAATAATCACTCATCTTTTATTTATAAATTACTAGAATTTTAATCTTTTCTATCAAAATGTAAGATAAAAGATTTTATTTAAAATTTAGTATTAAATATATTTTTAATTTTTTAAAATAATTAAATTTTAGTTTTAAATTTTAAATTTTTAAATTTTTGTGTAATTTTTTTATTTTTTAAATTTTATTATAGTAATAAATATTAATCTAAATTATATTAAATTTAAATAAAATAATTATAATTAATGAATCAAATTAAAATATGTTAAAACTAATTAAATTTCTATAATCATTAATTTAATCTAATTTAAATTAATAGTAAAAATTATAATCAAAATATTTAAAAATAAAAAATTTAAACTAAAAATTATAAATTAAAAATAAAATAAAAATAAAAATATATTTAATCCTCAAATTTATCAAACCACTTGCTGTTTCCTACTTCCCACTCAATTAAATCTATTCAAAGTTCAAAGTTCAAATTTCATTGGTCTATTACTCTGTCTGGTTATTTTATTTTTAATTATATATTCTATGGAAGGAAGTATCTAGTTTACAACGGTAATTTTAAATATTTCCAATAAATACTTTAACATTTTTCAATTATTAAATTAATAAAAAATTAAATATTATCTAGGTTTGTATCAAGTGTCATGATAATTTCAAAAAACTTATTTATTTATAACAAACAAATATGAATAATTTTAATGCAATTAAAAATATTACTATAATAATCCTAACTTATTTATTTTAGATATAACTTAAAAATAAAGTTACTTTAATTTTATTAAAATGAGTGCAAGGTGCAAGAGAAACCTTTTTGTCACCTGCGTTCCGTGCTATTCACCCATCAATCTCAATCACTCACCTGTCTGTAACCCTTCAGCACACCACCGGCTGCACGCTTCGTCTTATTCACACGTGCCACATAAACGTGCGAGACCCCCACGGTAATCCAGTGAGGTCGCCCACACCATATTCAATCGGTAATGGATCACATCATAAGAGTCGTCGCGGCAGTACCGTTTTAAAAAAATTATCTACTTTATCGGGTCACGCCAAACAGAGCGCAGAAAAAAAGTGAAATGAAAAATTGGTTTCAAATCCGCCCCTGAACACCGAAACCAACCGTTCGAACCAAGAACAAGAAGAAGAAACTGGAAGAGAAGAGTCAGGGAGTGGCTTCTCCGAGGAAGCGTCCAGGGTAGTTAGGGTGAGGACCTTCAATATCAAACGTTCATTTTTCGACGGTTCCTCTCACCGCCGTGGATGGGCCAGGCAGCTTCTACGGCCGCCGTTGCTTGTCGTCGCGAGAGCGCCCAAGGCAACCGCTCCGCCAACACCTCCAAGACCAGATCCACAGCCTCGGTTTCTCCAATGGTCGGTTATGTTGCCAGCGAAGATGACAACGACAACGAAGACAACGGTAACCATCGAGGCGATGCAGTTACTGTTGGCATGGCTGACTACATCTCCGATCTTCCTAACGAATGCTTGGCTTCGGTGTTTCAGTTTCTCAGCTCTGCCGATCGTAACCGCTGCTCGCTCGTTTGCCGGCGGTGGCTTCAGATCGAAGGACAGAGCCGTCACCGTCTTTCTCTGAACGCGCAATCGGATCTTTTCTCGGCGATCCCTTCGCTCTTCTCTCGCTTCGACTCGGTGACGAAACTCGCGCTCAAGTGCGACCGCAGATCCGTGAGCATCAGGGACGACGCGCTCGTGTTGATCTCCGAGCGGTGCCCTAACCTCACGCGCCTCAAGCTCCGCGCGTGCCGTGAACTCACTGACGCGGGCATGGAAACCTTCGCGAAAAATTGCAAGGGTTTGAAGAAGCTTTCGTGCGGATCGTGCACGTTCGGATCGAAAGGGATGAACGCGGTGCTGGATAACTGTGCTGCGCTCGAAGAACTCTCTGTCAAGCGCCTCCGTGGAATAGCCGACGCGCCGACAGCTGAGCCTATCGGGCCCGGCGTCGCGGCAGCGTCGCTCAGAACCGTTTGCTTGAAGGAGCTCTACAACGGACAATGTTTCGGCACGTTGATTCTTGGCGCCAAGAATCTGAAGACCTTGAAGCTTTTCCGGTGTTCCGGCGATTGGGACAGGCTCTTTCAACTAATGGCGGATCGAGTTACGAACATGGTTGAGGTGCACCTCGAGAGGCTTCAGATTAGCGATGGTGGATTGCAAGCTATTGCCAATTATTCGAGCTTGGAGATTTTGCATCTCGTTAAGACACCTGAATGTTCTGATATGGGACTTGTTGCGATTGCAGAAAAGTGCAAGCTGTTAAGGAAGCTTCACATTGATGGGTGGAAAGCGAATCGAATTGGTGATGAAGGGTTAATAGCAGTTGCGAAGGGTTGCCCTAATTTACTCGAACTAGTGCTTATTGGAGTTAACCCCACTAAGGCGAGTTTGGAAATGTTGGCGTCTAATTGCCAGAATCTAGAGCGGTTGGCTTTGTGTGGAAGTGATACGGTTGGTGATCCTGAGATATCTTGTATTGCGGCGAAGTGTGTGGCTTTGAAGAAGCTATGTATTAAGAGTTGTCCTGTTTCTGATCATGGTATGGAAGCATTAGCTAGTGGGTGTCCTAATTTGGTGAAAGTGAAGGTTAAGAAGTGTAAAGGTGTTACCTCTGAGGGTGGTGAGTGGTTGAGGAGGACTAGGGGGTCAATTGCTGTTAATTTAGATACTGGTGAAGCAGAGCTTCAGGAAGCGAGTGCTAGCGATGGAGGGGCACCAGACAATGTGCTAGAGTTTCCTCCAATGCCTGCGCAAATAGCAGCATCTGCATCAGCTAGTGCTGCATCGTCCAGCGGTCCTGCTCGGTCTAGTTCATTCAAGTCGAGGTTAGGACTTTTGTCTGGGAGGAGTTTAGTGGCTAGCACTTTGAGAAGATGGTCGGGTGGTAGCACTAGTGCACGCCATGGTTAGGGACCAAGCTAAAGCAAACCTGAGTCTTTGACCATTTTTCATTGTTTTGTGTTGTATCATTTGATTTTCTATTTCTTGTACTTAAATTTGAAATTTATGCCGTGTGATGTTTATTGCCTTTTGAATTGGATCTTCACGGTTGAAGTGACAAGCGCAATTGCCTCCCCCCTCCCCCCTCCCCCCGCTTCATTTGTTTTGTTTGGTAGGTTCACTGGTGTATCCTCTCACACATGCAGTACGAAAAGTACACACATGGCAAAATATTATATATTAAAAAAACTTGAAATTTAAAAACGTGATCACATGTTATACGAAGTTTGCTTGTTTGTATCTTTTCAATACTTCATCTCTTGAATTTTGTGATTCGAATCATATTACCCTTGCCTACTGCACAGTTTTGTATCAAGTCAACCTGGATTTCTAGATTTGATGGATTGGAAACTATTGCATGTATAGTTTCAGAGGTTAAGGATGCCTGACTGGCTTTTGTATGTTTGTGATTCGTGTATCTATGCTGCAAACTATTGTATTTGTATTAGATGTTTGATAGTGAATGGCAGAAGATATGCTTCGTTTTCTGTATGTATGTTGGGTGACTGCAAGGGTTGCTAGAATGTTGAAAGAATTGCTCTTTTGTATTTAGGTCTATTCATTTTTGCTTTTCTCATGGTGCAACTGAGGGCATCCAGAATTCCAGTCAAATCGACATATTCAAGAATTTTGTATGAGTTTGACATGATTTGAGATTTATTTGGCGGCTAGCAGGTGGCATTTTATCTGCATCCATTGTCATTTGGGAAGACAAGGCAAGTGATACAAGCTTCAATTAGTGATTTGAATAAAATTGCCAAGCTGCTATTATTGTTTGATTTACCCTGTCTTCCTGAGTTTCGCCTACTCTTTCGGGTTGAGAATCTCAAGGGACTTGATCTCCTAGTCTATGGCTAACCAAGAAAGTATCTTATGGGCTCAGGGTTCACTTTCGTTTTTAGAGTTTTTTCTTCCATGTCGATTAAACTGCCAGAGTTAAGTGGAAAATATGTTGAATGTTTCACCTATGTTCACCTTGTGCATTTTGTTTCCGTTCTTCTCTAGCAAAATTTTTCTCCCTCCTGATGTTATTTTCCAATTACTTACAGCACATGTTAGTGGTTAATTGCGTCTCTGATCACTCCCCCTCTCTCGCCCTCGTCTATTCATGCTAACCACAGTTTAGTGTGGTGCTTCAGCAGGCGCTCGAGGTGAAACGCCAGATAATATTTTCATGCCTTGATATGCAGGTAGTTGTTTTTGCTACCAACATATTCTTCAAACATTTCAATTTATAAATTCTTCTACTGAATATGGTTCAGACATGCTACAATGCACTCCATCTAGCTTATGTTGCAACCATGTTCCGTTAGATTTACCTATTACAGGTTAAGAATGATTAACTTTTGTCTATTAGTTGCTATTGTTTATAGCATAGCATACGCATACAAGCATATAAATTTATTTGAATGCCTGTCTTCTCAAACACGGAGTTCTTGGGATGCTTCGGCACTGGCATTGCTACCTTCATCAGTGGCCTCCTCCACGAACTCAACATTTTCTGCACTGAGGCTGACATCCCCGATCTCAACTCATGCTTCAATCCTCCGGTGACCATTGCCTCTGCAAGTTTGCTGAATTGCTTTTGCAGAACCACCAAATCGATTTGCAATTGGTGAAAATCATTGCTGCTTCAAAATGATTCTCTGCTGCTTCTTGTCTTAAGAGCGAGGATGTAGGTTGAACGGGAAAAATTAAATTTGAATTGGTCTGTCAATTATGAATCATTATTGAGCTACCAATCTGAGGCGGTAACAGTGGTGAACATGATAGCAAAGGGGGAGGGAGCGAGGAGATCCATTCTTCAGCAGCGCTTTATGATAGCCATTACCATTTGAGGTTCAAAGTTAAAAGGTCAACACCAAGCAACCTTCAGAATTCTTCTATAGGCGTTATTAAGTGAGGGCAACTTTTTTTGGAACAGGAAAGTCCTTTCATTCGTAATTGATGGAAGTAATTTGTATAATCTGTTTCAGAAGTTTGTACAATTAGTAATTTCCAACCCCAAATTAGAATGCACAACATGGTAATAACACTCCATATTCGACCAAAAAGGTTATGACCCTATGACCCTACCGCTAAGACTCTGCATACACTTTTATTCAGCCAAATGAAGACTCTTTTTCAGACTCCGATTTTTGAAAAGGAAGTCGATTCAAAAACAATTTTAGAAATCCTTAAAATTAAAGTTTTTTTTTTTAAATTTAAAATTAGTTTGACTTCTCTTAGAAATTTGTATTAATTTTGTTTTAGATAAGATAGCATTAATTATTTAGTTTAGAAATTGCACCTATTACACTTTATAATACTGCTATGCATTGGCACATTATTTTTAAAAATTTACATACTCTCGTATGTTTATATAATGATCATACACATCATCCTTAAAAACATCAAAGTTTAAGGATTTGTTTGCTATAGAACAAATTATATTGACATTTTTTAAAATATATTAAAAAAGAAATTTAATAGCTTTTGTTTTTATTATTTTTTAAATTTTTTATACATAAAATATTATAAAAAATTATAGAAGGTTTGTGTAGAATTGTATAATTAGAATATATGATGTTATATTTTTTATAAATTAAAGGTTTGTATAGGATAAAAAATGAAAATGAATATTTTTTTAATGAATCTCATAAGATATTAATATAATTTGCTTAATAAAATATTAATTATCTTCTATTAATATAAAAATATACGTTTCAAGAAAACTGAATAGTTTGGATAAATTATTTTATAATTTAAAAAATTAATTTTATCAAAATTAATAATATTTAATTTTAAATTAAATCAACACTAAGAATTAATATAATTATCTCTTTTTCTAGTGAAGTATAGAAAAGGACTCCTTACACAAGCTAATTGAAGACTTGTAGCTTTTAAGGAAAAGAGAAACTAAAAAAACCTGAATTCAATGCTGCCTAAGAAAAATTATTCGTTTCAGAGTTTGGTGTATTTGTGGCATAGTTATAGACAAAACAAAAGCCTGGCTAAAACGGAATTTGTGAATTGTTTGATGAGTCACAAGTGGTCACTTAGCCATGGTCTGAGGCTGCAGTTATGAATGCGTGGATACAGCAGAGAGACAGAGAGGGAGTATGAGGCTATGAGCTTTCCATGGGCTGAAAATGCGACGCCAATGTTGACACTTGCATTTTTCTAGCTGGAGGAGATGGTTGGCGCTAAATGCTTTGATTTAATTACGAGATTGAAGGCAACACAAATACTCTTTTCGTTTCATTTTAATAGGACAAAACTTGGTGAATGGCTGATGCTATTTTCTAATTAAAATTATATTAGTTTTTAATATTTTATTTTTTAAAACTTTAATAAAGATATAAGTAGAGAAAATACTAACAATATCTATGTTTTGTCCTTTTAAATATTCTATTCGTTTTTTATTTGTTAAAAAAAAGAATTACAAATTTTAAGAAATACATTTAATGTTGTTAATTTTCTAACAAAATTTATTTACTATCTTAATTTATTCTTTGCAAATTTTATTCTTATCCTTCTTCATTTATTACAATTTCAATTTTTCTCTCATACAAACAGTAAAAATATTAGATGTAACAATTTATTATAGTTTATAATAACTAAATAGATATAGAAATATATAAATGAAAAAAATAATTAACACTCTCTTCAAATGAGAGTGGACATATAAACAACAAATTTTCTATTTTCTAGACAAATAAAAATGAATTAAAAGAGTATTATTTTAATAATTTTATTTATTTTAAATTACTTATTATTTAAAATATATTAAAAATATATTTATTTTGAATAATATTTTATTTATTAGTTGATCTAAATATTTCATATAAATCATTCCAAAATATTAGATTAATCCCAATAGGTTCATTAGTACAATAACTTATTTTTATATATTAAATTAAATTTTTTTATTTTTAAATAAGATTAATTTTAAGATTTTTTTTAAGTATATAAAATATTTTATATTAAATATTTTTTATTTATAATTTTATCTTTTAAATACTAATTTAATTTAAATTTTGAAATGGGCATATTATGATAAATTTGAAGAGAAATTTTTAAAATAATATAAATTTTAAGATTATTAATTTTAATCAATATTAGTTTAAAATTTAAATTATAATAAATTAAATTAATAAAAGCAAGATATTATGATTTTAATTTATTTTCTTAATTTTAATAATTTATTAATAAGTAATATTTTTTATTAATATTAATGAAAAATATTTATATTTTATTTATTTTTATTTAATTTTAAAAATACATACACAATTCAATGAATAATATGCTAGTTATAATATTATTTTTAAAAATTAAAATACTTTATATTAAAGTAAATTATTAGTAAGCATATTAAACCAATTTAATAGAGATATTTTAAATAAAATAGTTAATAAAACTAATTTTTTTTGAAATAGATGCATTAGTAATAAGTGATGTTTAAAATGAGACCAAGAGAGTAATAGATTGTTAAAGATTATAATTTACACTTTTGCAATATTACCTGGTAAACAAATGGCAAGTGGGTCTTTTTCACTGTTGACCTAATTTTTCTGATACTTTGATGCATCTTCATACATAGTATTTTATTTTTTATCTTTATAACATCACATTTTAAAACTGAGGATAGTCAAATTTCCTAATTCAACAATGAAAGGAAGTTAATTTTAATTTAAATAGTATATAATAAATCCTTTACCTTTTGCTTGAATTGAATAAAATGGTAAGTAAAGAAAAAAATTAATTTAAACTTAGCTAAAAAGAAATCTTTCCAAAATGATGAGAAAAAAAAAAGAAGAAAAGAAAGCAAGGTTACGTGTTTTTTTAAATAATATTTTATAAAAAAAAATATTATAAAAAATAATTTTTTATTAAAAATGTTATAATAAAAATTGATTTTTTTATTAATCTAAATTTTTATAATATTATAAATAATTTTTATACTTGTATATACTTTTCTAAAAATAATTTTTTTATTTTTATTTCTACCCATCCAATCAATATTATTTCCATCCTATTTATATTTCATTCCTTATCTTCCTTTTTCTTTTCTTCTTATTTACTTTTTCTCTATTTCATTAAAGCCTCAAGTAAAATCTCATTTGAACCTTGCATATGGAAAATTTTATAGTTAAACGCACTAACCGCACCACATCGTGAAGATGAAAAAAAGTCCTATTCAACACACTTGCCATTTTATTTTTATCACTCTTATTTCTTTAATCTTGCCATCTTTCCCTACCAATTTTCTAATTTAGATACACGTGTAAAATTTGGTTTATTCTTTTTTTTATATGCCCAGAGATGACTCAACCTATATTTCCACTTGCACTGAACGTGGTGGATGAAAATGCGAAAGGGTATCCACGGCCAGTCATAAGCTGGTGATTGTATGGGAGACCACAGAACCGTACGGGTTTGATGGTCTTTCTGGGTGTGTTCGCTACCATGAGCCAAAGCCAAGAGCAGTTTTGGGATATTAATTCATCAATAACACACTTCAATTATAAAATTGATGCATCCAGCAAGGCATAACAATCTTTAATCAGTAAAAAGCACATGGCAATGCCATTCTGATAAATTCCTGAGCAGAAGTATTAAAATTTGCGTGCTACCACACTCATGAACCATGACAGAAGCCGGTGAATGCAATCTTATATTTCCCAATGCGATTAGCCTCGTAGTTAGGAAGGCGAGTGAGCACCTCATCAGCCGAAGTGCATATGCCTTTTAAGTACGAAAGAAAGGGAAATAATATGAAATTTTAAGGCAAATGAATGTTGCATATCAAGACAATTGTAGAAGGCATCGAGGTTTGTCTTTTGCTACACATTTTATGACTAAAAAAATTGTAGAACTAAACCTTACAATCATGAAAAGAGATTCTTACGAAGAACCTGCAGGCATCCTTTAACTTCTAGCTTGATAGACAACGGCAAAATAATTAAGTATAAGAGTCTCAAGTTCCAAAATAAAATTATAAAATCACCTGTTACTTTTTCTCTGCTTGCTACCTTAGGATGGTCCACCCACCAGCAGTTGAAACTCAATGAGTCAATTCAAGACAAAATTCTTCGTATGGATTGGATGCAGTGGCATCTATTGAGTGTAGACCAGGATGAAGAGATATTCATAGCCCAATAAAGTCCTACTACTTAGTTTTCTTCTCTTTTCCAGCTTGAGGCCTCTGGTATATCACTATCTGACTTAATATGCTAAAATTTGTTGCAACACCAATTGCATAGCCCAATAGAACTTCAAAAGAATCAAGGAAACAGTCATCAATAACCATTATATGAAAAAAATGTACAATGGCCAACACTGTTATACAGACAAAAAAAAGTCAATGACTTAGAATGGACATAGAATTTTGTAAGTAATAAGGCAAGGATGGAAGACATGGTTTTCATAATAAAATAAAAACTCAGTTATCTTACTAAACAGCCACGAGTAGACATAGCACAAAATTAACTTAATAGAATATGTTCAATTACATAGACAAAATAATGGAAAGAATCAATAGGTAGCTTTTAATATAAGCAACTTATTTGAAAAAGAAACTACCGAAAAGTCACTATTTTCTTTGCACGCATTAGGATTTTATCTCACAAAACAACATTTGCACAAGTATATACAAGCACTAAAACATGAAATTTGAATCCTCAACTCTTTAAGGCTCAAGAAAAGCAAGTCTACAGAGTGCTGAAATTCTAACGAGCTCAACCCTCTTATTCATTAGATCTTCAAAGAGATCTGTGTACTATATATTACTTCATATAATGTTTTATTATGCATCTCTGTAATATAAACAGAGGCAGAGTTCTCCATAGACTTATCCTTATGAAAATCAGTGTCTTGCCTTGGACTTGGAGAGAAATATAAAAACTCAGACCCACAATTTCTTGTGCAAGGAACCATAAATCTTGCAATATAATTGTTGGTCTTTTTTCGAAAATAACAATGCTATATCTCTAAGAAAAAGAAGATCCAAACCCTAACACTCAATACAATGAGTTCACCTTTACTCTTTAGCTATAAACAATGGTCCATTTGTTGGTCTCTTAATTTTCAAGAACAAATTTAAGAACAGTTTATATAAGGGAGGAAATATGTGCATGGGAAAATGTTTACAGAACCATTTTCTTATTGTTGAATTCAGAGAGAAACAGAAACAGAATATTTTGGTGAGAATTGAGGATGAAAAGCTTGCTTATTCAAGAGGAATATAGTACATAGGTTCTGCATATCATCCATATATAAAGTCTCTTAATAGACTTAGTGGAGACTATTTCCTAGGCTATTATTAATTAAGTGCAACTTCCTAGAAACTAATATCCATGAGTACTAAATGCATATAAACATGAGATACATGAAGATACTATTTCTAAGTCCATTAAATACATTATTTTCAACACTTAAACACCAAATGTTTTAAAAAATTGTTCTGATGTAAGCCACTTCACAACATTTACCATCTTTCTCTATTGCCAACATCAAAGCATGAAAACCACACAACTTACCTCCCCCCCCCCCTCTCCAAAAAAAAAATAGAGTATTGTCCATCCCTCTGTGCCAATCAAAACACCTTTTGCCCATTAGTTTAACTCTGTCCTTTAAAATACACTATAAACTCATCCAAAATCACAAAAAACTACTGCTGGGAGAATTCTCCAGTTTATTTTCAATATATATTTGATATTAAAAATGATTCAAGATGGAAGACACAAATTGAACAATTGAGTTTTACAGGAAGAGGTTTTTAAAAGAGGATGAGAGAGGGAAACAAAACTATCAAGTCAATAATGTGAAGATGGCTATTCAGGTTATGAAAGAATGCCAGAGATTAGGAATTAAAGATGAGGCAAAACTCAAAAGGGAAAGAGAGCTATTCACTTCTATCCGTCAATGTGTTTCACTAAAAATGTAACAGGTGGGGATGCTTGTGAAATTTCAGTGAAGCTATTGAAGAGGGATTTTTACAGTAAATAATGAATTGCTAATAAATGAATTTGGTTGATTTCAAGATTGCTACTCTGAAATCATATTGTTTCAAAACACCTTTTTGAAAATATCTCCAATTTTGTATTGTGAAAATTGAGATTTGAGAGAGATATTTGCAATCATGTTTTGGTGTTTAAAACAGATGTTTCTCAAATCAGTAATTGAACCGGTCCTGAGTCCTAAGGACTTGTTTAGCTTGAGAAAATGTTATGTTTTCATAAATAATTACAAAAATACCATCTTGTTTTCATTTTACTTCCTTTTTTCAAATATTTGTATAAAAATCATGAAAACAAAGTGACATTTTCTAATTATTAGTGAAAACAAAAAACAGAACCAGAAAATATTTTGTTAAACCAAACAGGCCCTAAGCTTCTCAAAACAAATAACCACTATTATTAACACCAAAAACTGATTTGATACTCATAGACATGTAACAACAACAGGAGACATGGAAATAAGTTAAGAAGCAAGCCTACCACTATTGGGGGCATTTTCTTGGATGCTGGTGAATACTCTAACTGCAACAAATATAAACTGAAACATCAGTATGCAAACAAACACAAACTGTCACCTGAATTTTATTAAGTCATAATGGCTTACCCATTGACCCTCCAAAATTCATAAAAGAAGTTAAGAAGCTGAGTTCCCCAGTACTTTTGTTCTGCACAAACATAGAAAGTTGCCAATGATGAAAATAAGAAAGGTGAAACATACTTCATCAATAACATTAGGCAAAAGATAACTATAAGGAATGTAGATGTAGAGGCATAATAGGCAAAATTCAGCATAACCACATCAATAGAGTTCAAAGCATCCTAGCCTTTTATTACACACAAGCAACAAAAGCTCCAAGTTTTCTTAAAAATGCAGGTAGGATACCAATATAGCACACTCGGTAGCCAAGTTCCTTTTAAGTAATTAGCTTCAAGTAAATCATCATGCAGCATACAACGAAAGTACCCATTTACTCAATAACAAAATAGAAATAAGTGTAGTCATTCTGACTGGAGAATAAAAAATTATATATGCACGTAAGTACTACAAAATAAACAAGTTTATAAATTTCAAAACAAATGGATATTTTCGTTAAATATAGCAGGAGCACAGAACAAGCCTTTATCTTTCTACTTACAGAAAAATTTTGCCATATTTGTGGGATCCTTGCAAAGAGAAAGATTGCATGCTGGGATGCCTGCAAACGCAAAAATCACACTCACATCAAGAAATATTAAGCAAATAGAGCCTTGTAACCAACATAATTATAAAATAAAGGCTAAATGCTCAAAAGCATAGGAAGGAATACAAAAGTCAGTTAGAAATAAAAAATAAAATCATTTGTGTGTCTTCACCTAACAACTTAAGCTTTTGGAATAGTTGGTTCATGACATGGTATTAGAGCATCTACAACCAAGGGCAAGTGGTCTAGACTCTAGAGTTTGATCCTTGCCTCCCTTATTAATAAACAAGGTTTAATTTCAGCACAAGATAGGTGGGCCTGTGCATTGTCCACACTTTAAGCCCAAAGGGATCTTGTGTGAGGGGGCATGTTAGAAATATAGTATAAAGGCACTCAAGTGTCTTCCCCTGAAAGCTTAAAATTTTGGTAGAGTTGATTCATGACAAATTCAATAGAAGAAAAGTTTTAGCAGTATAAGTAAATGTAGGTTGAAGATGAAGTTATTACTCACATACAGAGCCTCGAAGAGGATAGGATCAATTCGACCAGCTAAGACAGTGGGTGCTACAGCACAAAATCTGAAAACCAACACATCAAGGAAGTGATCAAGAATATTCAATTATATTGCATATTGCAAGAATAAAAACCCAGTTCTTCAGCAAGAAGGTAGGATACAGCAATGCCCGGATCCAAGTTGTCATACGCACAGGTCCCGAATAGTAGTAGATCACAGCAACCAACACTAAAGCTGTATCAAAAAATACAAAGGAAGAAGCAATTTAGATAACTTCAAGAAAATGGAAGCACAGCATAACCTCACAAAATATAATGCTGTACAAGTTGCATGATCTAAGCCTATGATGCTTGTGCAAGTACTAATTTCAGAATATCACATATTAGTATGTAAAATTAGTCAAAATCATTAATAAAATGATGTAGGACAAAAAAGTCTAGATAGGATTCTATCAAGCAATAGAGAAAGTTTGAGAAGAAAGATACAAACTTAGCCAATGGACTGGTTCTTCTGGTGTAGCAAACCATGAAAGAGTTCATAATAATTTAGGATTTAATATTTAAGAAAAAGATCTCCATACAAAGCCATGTTTAGTTTGATAGGGCAAGCTAAGATATTCCAGATTATGTGATTTTCCCGCATACATCTCTTAGGAATTCCAAATTAGAATTATTAAAAAATATCTTTTTAGGGACAATCACAAAGATAACAATTTCCAAAATGTAATCCTTTACATGAATAACCCAAGCTCATAAAGAATCTTTCGTCCTTACAAAGCACCACAACTCGTGCTTGACATAAATCTAACCTAAAATACTACCCAAAATAAAATATCTAGAGTTACAACAATAACCCTACTATAAATTATTTTCTTTTGTACTGCTCCTGGATCACAAAAGATAAGGGTCAACAACTTATTTTGAAAATAAACACGATGGTTTTGTTTATCCCAGGTTCAAATCCTCTGTTAGACTCATATCGTGAAACTTGGGCAAGTGTTTATGAGTATCAAATGTCAAGCTTAGGCAGTGGCAGATGTGGGAGGGAGTAGAGTCTAAAAGAAATCTGCTTGACAAAAGCAAACTCAACGTTGTAGCCATGGACATTGCTTATTTTACTTGAACTTGTTATAATAATGAAATAATAATTAACAAACTATATTACAGTTCAGTCCATATGTTGGACTCAAGAAATATATACACAGAATTCTAATTATATTACTGATATAGATATATTTTATAGGCCAGATTTATCTACAAACACAGGTATTAAAGCTTGATAAAGATTTTAATCAACAACTATTTATAGCCTGTTTGTATTAACGTTCAACTACCATGTCTGACCGTTCCATGCAAATCTGACGGCTGATATTGGTGTTCAATGGCAGCGGATTCTTTTAGCGGTGATCAAACCGAGTTTCATTGGTAAATACATACAAAGCCTAATTTTTGGCCTGTTAATCCAGCCATGAACTCAAGCCCGTTTTAAAAACATGACATAATATAATAGATAAATGGAAGAACGATTAAGAATATACATAGACAAAAAAAAAAGCCAAATATAAATATATACAGAAAAAAACATAAACTATAAGTGCACCTTGGATCAAAAGAAACAATAACTCTCCATAAGCCGAAAACGGAAGGCCTTTGTGGAGACAGTAAGCCAACGCTATGGTATAGCCAACAACTTCGAGCTCGAAGGATATCATGCTAAGGCCTCTGGCACTTTGATGCTTCAGAATCTTCAAAATCTGAAGGTTAAAAGGAACTCGTTGACATTTCATAATCCACTAAATCTCGTCAAAGTTAGAAGAGGTTAAGTGCCTAAGAGCAACATTTACCAAACAAATCCCTAACACTAACACATGCAAGCGGTTATTAAAGAGAAAATTCCATAATAAAAGGAATTCAGCAAACAAAATTAAACTCGTAACGATAGCAAAAAGAATGAGAAGTGCCTGGGGGAGTTTGACGGTGGTGGAAGCGGCAACGATAGCGTAGCCGAGGAGTTTGGAAATGAGAGGGAGCAAGCAATCCTTGTCGGGGAAGTGGCCGTGCCGGAGAGATCCCACGGCACAGCTCAGATCAATCCCTAGATATTCCATCGCCATTCGATCTCAATTCGATACTTTCACCAACAACTTCTCTTCGTTTGCTAGACTCGAGAACCCTCTTTCTGAATTTTCAGGTCCTCGTGTACAATGAAGTGTCTGCGAGACAGAATTCCAAAACTGTGATATTTTTCTTTCTTTTTCTTTTTTTTATTCACATTGACTTTTATATATTATGCCGTAAAATCCTTCCGAGTATGTTAATTAATTGATAAAATTGTTGTAATTTATATTATGCCGTAAAAAATGTAAAATATCTTCCTTCCGAGTATGTAAATTAATTGATAAAGTTGTTGTAATTTAACTTGAGATTTTGGATTTTAATTCTATATATATAATTAAATTAAAATTTTAAAAATGTATTATTTATAATATTTTATTTTAATTTAATTTAATTTTTTTAAAAAAATATTTATAATTTAGAGAAAAATAGATAAATATATTCTTGTTAGAATATTTTACTCAATTCATGTCTTATCATTTTCTGGTTATAAAAAAAATTACTTTTCAAAATACTACATCCATATAAGGTTTATATCTAATTATACATTTTATTTAAATATTTTTTATTTTTCAAAATCATGATTTGTTTATTTAATTTTCTATTTTAATTTTTTTCAAACTAACATGTTATTTTATATTATATGAATATTCTTAAATTTAAATAAAATTAATAAATTAAAGAGAATATAAAATTTATTATAAATAGTGATTGTTATATCATATTAATAAAAATTAAAAGGATAAAAATTTAAAATTAAGAATGAAGTTAAAAATTATTAAAATCATAATATATAATTTATATTGATACGATATGATATGGTGAAATTTTAAATTTAAATTTAAATAAAACAAGATTATAATATTTTAAAAGTTAATTTATCTATATAAAAATATTTTAAAATTTATTATAGTATATCAATATTTGAAATTAAAATTAAAATATTATTTGAAATAAATAAAATAAAAATTATAAATGAATTTTCTTAAAAATACTGTCATTAAAAAAATAAGATTCAAACTTATTATAAAAAAATAAATAAGTTACAATTTATTATCATACAATCCATTTGTTAGTGAAATACTAAATTTTGTTTTTTTCTTTTCATTTCTGCTTATGTGACTTCTGATTTGGCTTAATATAATATGCCACGAGGTTAACATGGATGATGATTTTGCATAAACACCATCACTTCTTTTATATCTCCAAAATAGGATTTCAAAAAATATAATACTAAATTTCTAGTACATATTATTTTCTTATTTTAATTTTTTTTTAATCATCAATTAATTAATTTTAAATTCTTCTTCAAATTTTATTTTTTATTTAAGTCGAATTCATTGAACATTTGAGCTAATGTAAAAAAAAAATTATATTTTTTATTATGTAACACGTGTAATTAATTTTAAATAATTTTTTATAATATATTTTGTTTAAGATTAAAAATTTAAAACTTAAAAATATGATTTATAAAAATTAAAAATAATGATTTCCTTATCTCATCTCAACTTGAAATGATAGAGCGCTTGACAAGATGACAAGACTTTTCTAAAGAGTCAACATCAAGTTTGATTTCATTAAATAAATGATAATTTAATTTTTTTATCTAGTTACTATAATTAAGTAATATAATAATATTGGTGTTAAGGTTCAATATTTTGTATTCAATCAATCTAAAATACTTTTATAAGGTATCATACATAAATTACAATACATCACAGCACACTATTTTTTTATATTATCTAACATATAATTTTTGATTAATTAATCCATGTTAAAAATATAATTCTTAAACTTTCAACTTTATTTTTTATTATTAATACAAGAAATATCATTCTAATAACCAACATCATATTATTAAAGTTTTGAACCAATTTTTTGATCACAATATTTTTACGATCCTTCGTATAATAAATGATAAGAAATTGAAAATTTTGGATAAGAAAAAAGGTATTTCTTTTCTAATTTTAATAATGAAATGGTATATCCATTTATTTAGATTTATGGTATATGTAAAATGTTTAATTGTTTCATCTAATTTTTTTTTAAAAAATTATTATCATCAAATAAACAAATAAATAAAATTTTCATATATTTTTTATAAATAAAATAGTTTCTTTCATTTATTTGTTATTGGTCCTTGATTTTAAATATCATAAATTTTTCATTTAATTTCTTATTTTAGAAGGATTAAATATATTTTTGTATTATTTATAAGGATTAAATAAAAAAAATTCTCATATCTAAAGAGATCAAATTAAAAAAAATATATATAATATTTAACTAGATCAAATAGAAAAAAATTACATAGAACTTAGTTGAAATAAAAAAATAAACTATGAATAGTTTAAAATATTAAAAATAGGATATCAAATCTAAAAAATTAAATATTTTGACACACTACATTTGAAATTAAAAAATCTAACTAACATTAAGAATGTAAATATTTGGGATTTCTATGAATTGAGATAATGATATTAATTTTATTTAAATTAAAATTTAATATTATCTAATTTTAAAAATTAATTTTCTGAATTCTATCTATAGATAATAATTATATGTTTATAAATAATTTAATTCTCAATTTAAATACCTATTTTGTTATGTAAGATATTTAAACAAAAATAATATAAAATATTAAAAAATTTAATTTAATAATTGGTTAAAAGTTACAAATTAAAGTTTGGTTATTTAATAATTTTAAAATTTATTTTATTTTATTGTTTCATCGTTTATCCGGATGATTAATAATAGGTCAATTAACGAATTATATAAAAACAATCAACTTTTAATATAATTAAAATATAATAAAATAAATAAATTAGAAAAAATAAAATATATAAACATCAATTATAAAAAAATAAATTGAAAAATCCATTAATTCAATTCAAAATCTATCTAATTCTAAAAAAAATTAGTTCATTGTATTGTCTATAAAGAGACTAAAATAAAACTTATAAAAATAAAAGATAAATAAATAATATAAGAACTTTATTGAGAGTTATTTTTTTAATTTTTTTTACAAATATTACAATTTATCCTAAGAATTTCCAAAAACATCAAAAGAAATCAAATAAAAGATGTGATTGAAAGAATGAACATTGGAGATAAAATGAATGAAATACTCTAATCTTATAGTAATATAGGTGATCTCCAAAACATCCCTTATAGAAAAGAATTTTAAAATGAATTCTAAATTTAAAGATATATTCAAAATTTATTTATTATGTCTAATCCTCTTCAAAAAATCTGGAACACTACTTGAGACATAACCATGTATGATGATATTGTCGTATTTGAGATCATGTTTGAGCCGTGCATTTTAAGTTTAAACACATGATTGTGCATATATATCTTTTGTTAAAAATACTTGTTTTTCAAGAGATCTAAAGTCTCGCGTGGCTTGAAATAAGAATAGGTATAAACTTTATATGCATAGATGCATTATGAATTTTTAGATAATTATTTTTAAAAATAATTAAGTATTGCTTATTTGAAAAACTTTATATTTAAAGGTTTTAATTTTAATTTAGAATATTATTATTATTATTATTATTATTATTATTATTATTATTTCATTGACATAATTACTTGTTTTTAAATTGTTTTGTTACACAGTTAAACTTTAACTTTTAAACAAGATTTCATTACCATTTATTAAATGAGACTCATCTTTCTATTTTGGTGTCTTTTTTTCATAACTACTACTCTAACTTGTTAGATTTTTTTATCTCATCTTATTTTCTCTTATTAGTTTTGTTCCTATTTATGCAAACGAAACTCTTGACTCTTAGAAGATATCACAAGTACACACATAAATCTTTGAAGATAATATAATCATACATATCAACCCACCAGATTAATTAACATCTTTATCTTCATGTTTGTATGATTTTCTCAAAACCTGTACAAGAAATCCTAAATCTTTGCCTCAAGATATATCTCTTTTCATGTTTTAACTAAATGTCTATAAGAATTTCATCTTGAACAAAAATAAAGGAGAAATAGTTGAGCTAATACAAAGATATTTAAATTAGTATAGAATTTTTATCAAATTTTTCTTCAACAAATATAAAGAATAAGGATTTATCAATCTTCTTCTACCCTTTTCCACAAGACTAAAAATCATGCCATTAAACATTCTTATCGGGACCTTTAATATCCTTCTTTTGCGTATGCTCAAACCACCATAATTTTTTTTATATCTTTTTCTCATTGTATGTCATCTCAATATCTCTTTATATATGGTCATTTCATATATTGTCCTTCCTAGCATGTGTTGGCAATATTTCAAAAGGGTAAGTCTCATATGAATTGGATTAGGGACCATTGAAGTTCTTATATACTAGGACATCTCTTGAGGTTGTAAACAAACAAGGAAGAGATGTGTCCTCGTGCATGTACCGATTTAGTTCAAATTGAAAAATCCCCTGCACTTGATAAATAAGGATCCATGTCATCTTTGAATTTATTTATTTTCAAAAACTCAAACCTTTTCTTATCCAAAAAGTCTTATATTTGAAGGTTTCAAGTTTCAATTTTAAGTTGCTAGTCATTGCGCATTATTGACCTTAATTGTTTTGATTTCAAAATCAACTGATTATTCATTGTGATTAAATCATACATTATCATGAGTTATTCTTTTTAATATTTTAAAAGGCCAGTAGTTACACTAATTAGATTTCAAAATATGTCTACATTCTTTGAACTAGCTTTAATTTAAATATTTTGGCTTACTGCAAATTAATTTGCATTTGAAAATTTAAAATTTAAATTCAAAATTTAAATTGATTTAATTATGCCAATAAAAATATTTTATTACCATTTACTTGACTCCTATCCTTTCTAAAACATCACTTCTATGTAAAAGAGTCTCAACTTACCATTTCAGTACAAGAAAACTCATTATACTTTCCTGTTTTCTACTACTGGATATTTACTTTTTTGCTAGTTTTATCTGCAGACAGGTCTATTGAATTCTGAAGGATACCGCAACAAGGCACAAACATCCTTAAGGACAGTGTAGTTACACGTCTCATGTCAATACTTCAACCAACAACATGTTCATGTATTAATCTTAACATTTTCATTACTACTGTTTTCATTTTTTTTCTGTCCCAACTTTCACTACTATAAAAGATAGATAATCATATAATGATGGTTAGAATAGTAAAAAAAACCTTTATAACATTAATGTGTTTAAATATATGCTTGTTTAATTTGAAGATGAGTAAAGTTGATTTTAATAAAACTAGTTTTAAATTGCTAAATATAGTTAAAATATTGATATGGAAAAAATCCATACATCCTTAGTCAATATTTCTCAATAAATGTTTATCAATACACCAAACATACTTACAACTAGGGATGGAAGTAGGCCGAGCCGAGTTAGACTTTGAGTGTTCAAGTCTGGTCTGTTTAAAAATTTTGAGGCCCGAGTCCAGACCTGTTACCTGTTAAAGGTTCTGCAAGTCTGTTTAAAAGTCTATATTACAAAAAAATCAATAAATAAACTTAAAGTCTATTTAAATAATTAATTAAAAAAGCTTACAAGATAAAAAGCTATTAAATAGACATAAAACATACATATATATATATGTATATATTAATATTATGTAAATAAAATATAAAATAAATATTATATAAATATATTAAAATAAATATAAATAGACCATTGAATAGGTTAAATAGATTTTTTTATAAGCTCAGGTCTGACTTGTTTATCTAGAAAGGTTTTTTAAAAAGCTTGGATATGTTTATTTATTAAACGAGCCGCAGCTAACTAGGCTTTAAACGAGCCGAGCCGTAGACCTCTGTCGAACGACCTTGTTCACTTCCATCTCTACTTACAACCAAAATAAGACCAATACTATCTTAATCACAACTATCACTAAGTACATTGTGGCATGACATATCCTTCATCTAAAGATAAAATAATAATTATGGAACTCTACAATCATTACAAATTCTTATTGACGTAAGATAACAAAACACATGCTTTTAACATACACATGAACATAATACAAGATTAATTATACTTCATTGATACTTATATATGATGAATTCAACCATGGTTTAGATATGATCCATCCATCCAATAAAAAATTATTAAAATCTCTACTAATCTCAATGTTAAAAATTTTTTATAAAACCTTCCACTACTATATACACAAGATATATATATATATATATATATATATATATATATATATATATATATGAATCGTAATTATTAAATGTAACAGGTATAAAATTTTATAAAATTGTAATTTCTTTTATATTTAATTACATATTTCAACTTTTTTTTCCTTTGGATCTGTGCCTTTAAATGTTTGACAATAGTATTCTATTAAATCTAATCTTATAGGCTTTGGTGGTCTCATCTAAAATTCAATAGATTATTAGTTGTGTGGATTTTCAAATTTTAATAATATAAATGATAATATTAAAGTAAAGTGGTTAGCTTATAATGTGGGCTAAAAAGTATAATAAAATAATTTAATTTTGTGATTATTTAGAGGTTCTCAGAAACATCCATTTTCATAAATATAAATTTATTATTTATAATGTTAGAGCTATTTTATCTAAAAATAGATAATTTCTTTTATTATTTTTTTATGAAGCAAATTTTTAAGCTAATTTTATGGCTAAGAAAAGAGGATTTTTATCTCAAAAGTTAGTTATGCATTGTTCTCCTCTAGCAAGTTTGGACAACTGACTACTTATCGATGCTGCATGTGTCTCTTTCTTGAGAATTTACTTCTTTTCTTGTTTGTTTTTTTTTTCGAGTAAAAAAATAATTTAAACCATACATCTTTATTAAATATATATATTTTATTGAAAATTATAAAATTTGATTTTATAACTATAAAACAAAAATTAAATTCATAATTATTTCACCAAACATTAGTTTCATTGGCACTAATATGCTGCAGCTGTTAAAATTTAGACAATGAAATAATAGAATGAGGAAGTGAAGAACTGTAGATGATTGAATGGACATGTCCTATAAGAGGTGGGTGGGTAGACTTTTGGGCCCAATTTCGGTAGCTGCCAGTCCATTTACTTGCCTAGCCTATGGTGTGCATCGCCCACTCTTATTTATTGAGCCTGGTCCAGCACACTGAGCATACATTAAAGGAACCATCGTCTTCTTTTTATGGTCATGTTAATTTTTCCAGTAGGCAAATTTACTTTTGCATATGAATGATGACCGAGATGTTTCCTGCACAGGATATTGGGTGGGACTAGGAACCTAGTTTTGTGGCCCAAATGCAGCACTTAAACTTGTACTACCTGTTTGTTTAAGTTTATATATGTGTACGTGCTCGTGTGTGTAAGTTAATTTTATAACAAATGAATAGCTGGTTCAAATGATGTATAATAGATTTTTTATAAAACAGTTTTAAATTCGAGTCTTGTGTATGGAAAAGAATTTATTTAAACAGAACAAAGTTAATCTTGTGATCTTTTTAAAATATTAAAATTATGATATTTTTAAAATTACATGATTATTATAAAATTTTAAACATATCTTTTATTTTTTTTTAAAAAAGTATTTTTCTTTTTAAAAAAATACCAGCACAAAAATAAGTGTTGAGACGGGAACAAAGATTGCAAGAGTTCATGGAGGAAATGAAAATCCCGTTTGTTTTAAAATGCTAAAATAAACTGCTGTAGAGTTACACCACACTTGCAATAGAGACAAGGAGAGGGCGAACGATCCAATTATTTAATGTGTTCGGATTTTTCGAGGACCCAAACTCGAGTTATAAAGGAAAAAAGTTTTGTTAAATTATGATATGAGGACTTTCTTTATGAAGATTTATAGAGAACGTATTATCGTTGTTGTCGTTACTTTTCGAATGGTATCAATTGGCTCACAAATTTCTTAAGCGCCATTTTCTCACGTACTCGGATCATTATTTAACATGAATAAAATTATTAAAGTTAATGGGAAATTATATTTATCATATGAGTGTCTAAAATTATGTATGAGTTAATAGAAAAGAGAAAGTGATATTTAACATGAATTAAGAGTTTATTGATAAATATACTTTTAATTTATTAAGTTTTTCTAAATATATTTTTAATTTTTTTTAAAATTGTTAGTCTTAAATTTCTTATAATCATCTTATAAATTTATTTTTGATTTCAATTACCATTAAGACAATGTTAAATTAGAACATTAAATAATAATTAAGATATATTAAATTTTTAAAAAAATTATCATCCAACAAATAAATCATGGTTTATAATCTCATTCATATATTTCATATACAATTATTTTTTCTCTCCCTAACACAAGACACTCTTCCAATCAATAACAGGATTATAACTTTTTCTTTTCCTTACTTCTTTTTCATTTTTTCAATGTCCTACCTTAACTCAACAAAGAAGATATATAATAGCGTTAAGAATGAGGGTTTAAATATTTTTTTGGAGATTTACTTTTTTTTCTATTATATCTTCCTCTCTAGTTTTATCAAAAAACATCTCTCGTTGTGAAACACAATACTTCATTTCGATTCACACAATTCACTCTTCATATTTTTTTTCTCTAACTCGATCTCATCAAACACCATTTGATCACCCTTTCTTGTTCTCTCTCACATCGTGTCATAAATATTACTCACTTAATGATTCATCATCTCACTAAATTCTACTCTTTCATTCACATACCTATTGATATTTTTCAACAAAAGATTCTTGTCAAGATCCTAAAAAATCTCTATACATTTTTAGCATTCTTTCAAAATTTCTCTCACTTCTTTCTTTAATAAAAAAGCCACAGATAAACACTTATGTCGTTATTATATGTCATTTTAATAATGCTGAAAAATATATTTATGATCCCAGTAACTTTATTTTCTTATAAAAATTTTCTTCTCTATTCAAGAAAATACTTCAATTTCATTCTATTGTCATTTGAATTTTTTTTATTTTCTTTTCTTTCTTCTTATTTTGAGTTTTTTAATACTATATTCTCAATATTTATAGATAGGTTATGTCAAACATGAACACTATAAGATATAATATACTTTGTTGATGTTAATTGTGACTTTCTAAGTTGTTACTTGCATTTGAGTATTTACTTGTGACTTGTATGATTTTTGTTACAAAATTTGGTTAAATTTTTTCCTTATTTTCATCTTTTAATCTCATAAGGTTAGCCATGGGTAATGCGTAGTTAACTACAAAACCAATATGAATTCTTCTAGTTCTAAGAATATGATTTGTAAATTATCTATTTATTCTGAGGATTATTTTTTAGGTCAAACAGAAAGGTAATCTTGTTTTGTAATTTTTATTTTGTTAATCTTTTGGATTTTTATTCATTCATAATTAAGATATAATTTTTTTACTAGTTTAAATTAAATTAACATGATAGTAGTTTGATAATGATTGTGGTTGCAGTTTAGATCCTAAGGCTTGAAGTCAAATTAGTTGAGTTTGCCTTATTTTTGGAGCTTTCTATGATGAAAATTAGTTTTCAATGATCCATACTCTATCACAAATCCATTAGGCCTATTGGATAGACTTTAGTTTAGAGAATCAAATTTGTAAACTATGACAATTGGAGAGGGCAATGCATGTATCAGAGAGATGGTCTTCTCAATAGAGCGCCAACAATGGGATCCTTGGTGAAGATTTTATTTTCTTTGGAAGTCAAAGTGGGCTTTTCCTCCAACGTGCTTTTGTGGCTATGAAAATGTTGAAATTGATGATATATAGGGTCAAAGCGTGCTGATGGAAAAAGAAGAAAAGAATGACGTCATATTTTTTTTCTTTAGATGCCTAAAACCTTTTTAAAAGTTAAAACGTAATTGTTTAATGAATTTAACACATTCTAATTAGTATTTAAAGTTTGTTAAGTATTTTGTTAAATATAAATAAAACTAAAGATAAATTTGTAAGATGACTATACAAATTGAAACTAATAATTTTTTTTTAAGTTAATACATGTTTACAAAAACTTCACAAGTTAAAAATAAATTTACTGGTAAACTAAATGAAATAATATTAGTTATTATAACTTATTTCAATGATTTAAAATAACATAAAAAGAAATGAAATAATTTATTTTGAAATTTTATTCGAATATAAAGATATAAAATAAAAAATTAATTTATTATTCAATAATCTTCTTATCATTGTGTAGTGTCCATTTTAAAATTTCATTTCATCTTATGTATTTAAATATTTTTAATAAGAAAATTTTCATAATATAGTTTATATAAAAAAGAAAAATATTTTTTTATATATTCTATTTAAAATATATTGAGTAGAAAGGAAAAACAAATCTGTTATACATTTTACTTGGAGTGCATTTAGTGGATAGAAAGATAGAAAGAATAAAAAAAAAAGAGAGAATAAAATATCTTACGTGATATAAAAAAAAGAAAAATGTTAAAAGAATAAAATGTATTAAAATGTAAATTATATATATATATATATATGAAAGGGTATAGGAAGAGCGAACTTGTTCATGTTAGTCTTGCATTGCAAGGCTAGTGAATGGAAATATCAAACTCTAACCAATGCATTTTAAGGATATTTGATTTGAATTATAAATGTTGTCACCAATAACCAAGGTGAAAGGGAAATGTCCAGGTCCACTCTAAAATTACAACTACAACAACTCCTCTCAATATTGGAGCATGACCCCTCTTGGTGTCTCCAACTACAAGCTGCCTGTGGGTACCAGTACCATTGATATTGTTTTCATGTTTCCCTTTTTAATCTGCCTCCTCTCTCTACCCTCTCCCCACTCTTTGGACCATGGAAAGTGGGTTACCCTTCCTTGACTGTCTCTTGCAGCATGCTCTCAGAAGCTTATGCTCTTCTTCATGTTCTTCCAAGTGGGTGTATGCTGTCTTCTGGAGGATAGTACCAAGAAACTTTCCTCCACCTAGGTAAGTAAGGAACTTACAATGTGAATGCCATAACAGCCATTTTTTTTTCAATAGAAGCATCCTATATGTTATGGCAAGGATGGATCCGCATTTAGCAATGTTGAGGGAGACACATGCCACTATTCAACTTTAAAATTCTTTAATACTACTGTCATTGTCTTTAAACTTTGCTCCATGAAGTTTCATGTGAAATAAGAAATATTATGTTCAAACTATCTAAAATTTTTAGGTTCATCAACACTAGAAATTTGGCTTTATGCTGTTGATGTTATTTGACCACTAATTGTCATTGTTGCAGGTGGGAATTTGGAGGGACTGCTCTTGATCTCTCTAAGGGAAATAAAAGAAACTGGCAAGTTCCATGGAACTGTGATAAACATTTGACATTTTAGTTTTATGTTCTTGTGGCCTAACAAGAACACTTTTACATGAACATCATATTAGTTGGTATTTGAAATAATAGGTTTTATTTGTTAGGATCCTTGTATGGGAAGATGGTTACTGCGACTTCAATGAATGTGAACAAAGGAGAAGTGGATACTTGAACAACCGATTTGGAGCTGATGTCTTCTTCAAAATGTCTCATGAGGTTTACAGTTATGGAGAGGGGTGAGAGTCACATTGCTCCACTTTTACATTGTATTGCTTTATTTAGGGGGGGAATTATTACCTTTTCCTGTGTCTTGAAAAGTGGAGAGTTTGAAAATTCACATGAAGGAAGAGGGACAGAAACGTTCTAATTTGATATCTATATTCTGCAGACTACTGGGGAAAGTGGCCGCAGATAATAGTCACAAGTGGGTTTATAGTGACAATCAAAATGGGTGTGAACCTAGCTACGTTGGTGCTTGGAATGCTACGATTGATCATGTAAGAGAAGTAGCTGCTGTTTAAGAGAAATAAGTGCAAAATTTTCTTCCCATTCTGTTTAATTTTTATTTTCTTCTCAATTTTTACAGCAACCAAGGACGTGGGAGTTTCAGTTAAATTCAGGTATTCAGGTTAGTAAATTCATTCACAAGGGGGAAAAAAAAAGGCTTCAGAAACATGTTATGTATAAATAGGAGGGTTAATATCAAAATTGTTGATGTATCAAATTATTATTCATTTTGGTAGACTATTGCTGTCATTGCTGTCAGAGAAGGCTTAGTACAACTGGGTTCATTTAACAAGGTCTTACTCTTTCTCTCCTTCCAAATATGTGTACACATTTAGTTCAAAATCTCAACTTATTATTAATTCAAGGGTTATATTATTCAGATTGCCGAAGATCTCAATTTAGTGCTCAACATTCAAAGGAAGTTCAGCTACCTCCACAGCATACCAGGTGTGTTTTCCATTCAGAGACCACACCTGCCCATTCAACAACATCCATGCATTGTAAAACCCAATCTCCAAATGATGGAAACCAATGAAATGACTCTATCTGCCTATAACACCAACCAAGTAATCAATGGAGTCCATGATGAAAGATCCAACTTTTTTTCCATGATAGCCATCAACTTGGGTAGGAATCCACCACCTCAGAATGGAACAACATCAGGGTCACCACTTTGGTCAACTCAAACTTCCTTGCCAAACATGTCTTGTAGTCTTGGAGCACTGTTATCAAAGCTACCATCAGTTACTCCTTCTAATAATCCCTCTCAAGATCATGAAACCAATAGGGTCAACATGGGCCAGAAAGTGAAGATTGAGGAATTCAGATTTCATGTTGCTGATGATGAAGATCAGAATAAAAAGGCAGGGTGGTCCTAAATAAATAGTGTAGTGTTCAATCATCAATGGAATCTGGATTTGGGTCTGTGAGGTTGTGTGAGGCACACTTTTGAAGAATGACCATAATGACCCTTGATTTTAGTAGTTAACTTGTAATAATTTTGATGTTTATGACAAAGAGATGGTTAGCTTTTTGGTACAAGCATAAGGCCACCACAGAGGCATAGGTGGAATGTTTAATATGGGGATGGGGTATGTACTATTTACTTTCTCTTTTGTGTATTAATGCTAAAGATAAATGCCGTGCAGATATAATCTGCTGCTACTTCATTTGTGCACTACCTTTCACCTTTTTCTATCGTGTGAAAACTGAAAAGACGTTGATGTTGCCTAAACACCTCTCGACCATTTTTTTCCTGTGAACTGTAGATGATATTTTTGCTTCTTAATGATTGCAAAATGGTGATAGCACGCCAATAATTGAAAATCAAAAGAATAAAAAATAATGAAAAATTCTTTCATTTTAATTCCTAACATTTGTGATAATCATTAAGTTAGTTTTTAAATTAATAAAAGTTTGTAGTAAAATTTAATATACATATATATAAAGTAAATAATCATTTTGGTTATGAAAGATTAAAGATAATTATATTAATTTTTTTAAAAAAAGTTATTTTAATTCTTGAAAGATAAAAAAAAATCAACCCTTTTAATTTCATTAAAAAAATTAATTTTTTATGTTTTAGTAACAATAATAATAATTTTTATTTTTCAGAAACTAATGCAACCATGTATTATATCTTTCATGAATTAGAATAACTGGTTAATTATGCAAAATCTATCAAATTAATCCTTACAATTTTAAAATTTCAATCAAATTAATCCCTTTTAAATATGGTAAATTTTTACCTACATTAAATTTTATCATGGTTTTTTTAACATAAGAACTATCTTAGTAAATATTAAAATGTTAAAAGATAAAAATGGAGCTTTGTTAAAAAAAAAAAAAGGAAAAGCATTAATATCATGAACTAATTATCCTCAAAAATCAAACTAAGAAATGCAAGAGTTCTTTAGACTTAAACTAACTATGAATAATTTTATATTGTACCACTAACAATAACCTTAGTAGATGCAAGTAAATCGCATTTTTTTAAGTTAATATCTAACCTATGATTCCCAAGTTATTACGGCCTTAAGAAAAAAAGATGAACATAACCGGGTTGGAATGCAATTTGCAAGTGGGGCTGGACAATGTGTCAGGCCTATCCGTCTGAAGTGTGGTGTTCCATGTTATGGGCTGGTGTTGAAAACGAAATGAAAGAAGAGAGTGATTATTGAAGTCTGCATCACCAACCTGTTCTAGGCGACAATTAGTATATGCCCTTGGTCCCCAACACTAAACTATTTTCTGCAAAAATTCTTTATAAATATTTAAAAGGGTTTTGGAGTTGCTTCATTAGGAGACAACTAAATATAATTATTGTCCATCCGATAGTTATATAAGTAGAAGCATGATTAAACTCCTAAATCACCTTAGATTAGGTATAGATAGGCTATCATTGCTTTACTATAATAAGGTTTTGTAAATTTTATACAAGAAGGCCACAACAATAACAATATAGCTAATACAAGCTTAGCTCTATATCATTATCTCCATTTCAAATTTCTTCAAAGTTGCATGATTGGAGCCTAGCTTCCCATTATAGTAACATATATAGAATCTGAGTTGAAGCATTTACCAATTTAAATAATCAATAGGAAGAAGGTATCAGGGACCTTCTCTTTGTTTTGAGTGGGGGTAAATTTAAAATATAAAAAATATAAAATATCAAAATGGATAATATTATTATTATAAAGGAATTAAAAAAATTAAATTCACAAAAATAAATGAATAAATAAAAATGGATTATGAAAATATATGAAAGATAAAAATATAAAAAAATGGGTTAAGAATTTAAAAATAAGTAGTATTTCAAAAAATACTAGTAATTATTTCAAAAATGCAGGTAGTTATTAAAACAATTACTTTATTAAATAGAGATGAAATATTGTCAAATATTTATTTTAATAGAATAGAAAGTAATGTTAATTTAGTTTCTAAGTAGCAAGAAAATAATAATTTGATATTAATTTAACATTTTAGTAATATAACATATTATAAAATTAGTTTTCAATCTGATAATTTATCCACAGAAAAATATATTTTTATTATTAAAAAACCAAATATTACCTATTTTTTAAATAGTAAACAAATGCTAACTTAATTTTTTCATAAACCAAGATGAATGTTTTCCCTTTTAAAAAATTGAGACGGTATTAGTAGAAAGTAAGAAAAAAAATCAATTTTAAAGTAGAACTAAAAAAAAAAAAGACTTGACGTAACTGAATTATCCCTATTAAGTATATTAGTATATAGAATTAAAGTTTAAATTTTAGTTTCAAATTAACTTCAATTTTTTTACCTATTTAAAATTTTCTTTCTTCTAATTTGAGTGATTTAATCTATTTAAAAAAAATTATCTTAAATGAAATGTAAGTGTTCGGCATGTACTTCGATTGTATGATCTGAAAACAAATAAAAAATTCTGACATGGCCCAATAAAATTCTAAACCAAAATTAGGCCAACCCAATTCACGGCAAATAATCCATTTTAACGGTTCTACTTTTTCTTTACCAAAAATATAACAGGTCTACTTTAAAAAGACAAGCAACGACTCAAACTTGTTATTTGTGAATAGCAAAACTCTATTTTATTTTACCGGCCGGTTCAACCCCTCAAAATTGAGGATAACTAGTTCTCAAAGGAAATGAAGAGATATTTTGGTTGGAAAAGAAAGTCTCAAAGCTGAGTGATTTGTTTGGGCAAAAAAAAAATAATAAGAAAAATAAATAGAAAGGTAAAAGATAGTGTAGAAATAGTAAAGAAAAATAAGTTATTTGGATGGATAAAAATAAGAATTTTTTTATTTGGATAAATAAAAATAAAAATAAAAATTAATTAATTAGTAGTATAAATTTAAAATATTCATTTAAACAAACTAATTTAATCTTTATATATTATTTTGTTATTAATATTATAATTTTTAAAATCTTTATTACTTATTTATTTTAAAAATTATTAAAATATTAAAATTATAGAAAAACACTTCTTCCATAATTTCTTTCCTCTTAGGAGGAGAATATAAAAAGGTAAAATCTAAATAGTAAAAAATATGCTTGTCCTTTATTGATGACAATTTGATTAAAACAAAAAAAAAAATTTCAACCTTTTCCTTTTTTTTTCTCCTTATTTCTGCATAAAAAAAATTAATTGAGGTCGTTCCAGTGAGGAAAGAGTATAGTTGGATATTTTATTTGTTTGGTGAAAATATAGATTATTTTTTAAAATTCAAAAATTTTGTTGATGAATAAATTTTGGAAATTTGTTTTAAAAATTTATATTTATTTTCGAGCTTTTAAAAATTTAAAAATAAAATAATTGAACTTGTTTGAATTTTATATTTTATATTATGTATATTCTTCTAAATATCATGTTTTCTATTATTTTTTCATTATTTTAAATTAGTTTCTAAAATTTATTTCACCAAATAATTTTTAAAAATTAAAATCAAAAGTAAATCAAACACTTTCTTAATTTGTTTATTTTTTTACCCTTCTAAAAAGAAAATATTTATTATGGATAACTTATATTTTTAGACTTTTTACATTAGATTGAAAAATATTTAAGTAACATTTGATCTGTGAAAATATTTTTTATATTATTTATATTTATAAAAATATTTTTTTAAAGCTTTGCAAAGAAAATGATGAAAATAAAAAATAATGTTTTCTTATTTTTTTACAAAATATTGAAACATAAATGAAATAAAAATAATAATATTTTTGTAAGTAAAAATAAAAATAAAAAATATTTTTTAGATGAAACTTCATCTTATGATTTATAAAATTAAATTAAATTTACATTTATTTTAATGGAATTTTAATTTAATTTCAATTAAATTTGAAGGAATTCTTTTATATTATTAAAGATACATGTGGATAAGTTTTGTGAAAAAAGATTCTTATGATATATTATTTTAATTTCAACAACTATTTTTCTTAATAGGAATTATCTGGATAGGGCTATTACACCTATTTCCTATCTATGTTTAAAAAGTCACTTATAATCATCCCCACACCCAGGTGGACAGTAAATTTATTTTCATCTCCATACTTTCAAAGTACTTAAATTATTATATCTTCCTGTTATTTAATTAATTGAAATATGAATCTTGTCTTTTAAATATTTTATTTTTGTGAAATAATAAAATATAAATATTATTAAAAATAAAAAAAATTAATTAAAAATATAAGTTCTTTTCACTATTAAATTTGTAAACATCAACTTAATTCTAAAATTTTCTTTAATTAAAAATTATAAAATTTTAGTTTTAGTTATATTATATTATATATATATATTGCACGTATATGAATATAGATATTATAGTTCTCGTACCAGTATAATTTTACATTTTTATAGATATATATTCATATTAATATATCTAAATTTACTAAATAAGTGTTTATCCTACTTATTGCAAATATCTTTCTTGGATGACTACTGGATACATGATCCATTGCCATCTTTACCTACAAGGAAATAAAGATATTTTATTTAAAAATTTTAAAACTTATTGAATTATCTTAAAAGTTGCTTGGCATTTGTTTTTACTTTAAAAAAGACTAACTAATGGGTTCTAATTCTACTTGAGATTAATTTCTTTTATAGCATAGCATAAACAAGCTAAATTGCTTCCCTTTCGCACTACTAATTTATCATTTTGGAAAACTAAACTGATGCAAATTGTTTTAACAGAGAGAAAGAAATTAAAAACATCATAAAAATACCACATTATATTTTTGCAAACCCAAACACCACATCATATTTTCATAAACTAAATACCACCTTATATTTTCACCCTTCACTCTGCTTGAAAAAGATTTTTTAAACTAATAACTAAGAAAAGTTATATACATACTTAACAAAGAAATAAAGGACCTTACTTTCTGTATCTCTTTTTTCTTTTTACACCCCCTAAATTTTTTGTAAAATTTTTATTCCAAAATTACCCTTAACACTCCCCTCCCTTACCCTGTAACATTTCCGCAAAAAAAAAAGTCATCTTCCGCATTTTGAACTCAAGTCTCCTCTTTGCTGCTTGCCTGCTTCACTTCTGCAAAGTCAAACGAAACAACCCAAGATCAAAGCTTCCACATTCAAGCTAGCACCTCTGAACCCTAAACTCGTTTGTTATTCTCCATTGGATAAGGTAAATGTAGGTTTTAGGCTACTGCAAAATCCTAAGGTAGAAGACGACCCCATGCATTCCGCAAATTAGTTTACGGAATGCATCAGTTGCATTCCGCAAACTAGTTTGTGGAATGCGTATTCCGTAATGCATTCCGCAAACTAGTTTACGGAATGCATCAGTTGCATTCCGCAAACTAGTTTGCGGAATGCATTACGGAATACAATTTATGCATTCCGCAAATTAATTTACGGAATACATTTTTGTATTCCGCAAATTAGTTTGCGGAATGTAATTTTTTACTATTCCATAAATTAGTTTACGGAACATAAAAAATTACATTCCGCAAACTAATTTGCGGAATGTAATTTTTTTCCTTCCGTAAACTAAATTGTGGAGAACAAAATTTACATTCCACAAACTAATTTACGGAACGTATTCTCCAACGGTTTTCAGCTCACTTCCTCGCCCAACAAAGAATAACAGCTCAACTTACACTCAATTAACAATTAATTAACAAATTTTCGTTGGAATTTGATTCATTCAACAAATGCAAAATAAAGAGGAAAGTGAAATTGAAAAACGAAGAAAAAATGGGATGCTAATAACATATAGTCCCAGGGATATTTTTGACTTTTCACCCGCTGAGGGTGCAAAAAACAATGCCCGAAACAAATTGAACAGGAGCTTAGTCTAAAATAACCAAACCCAAAAAACAAACATGAGTCCTTTTGGCCAGTTTACCTGCACAAATTACTGGCTTCCTAGAAAACATGGATTGGTATATATACAAAATATATACAACAATCATCTTCTAGGAGCCTTCTGATTTTGGGAATTAACTAAACTTCAAGTATGGCGGGGCTGGTCACATCCTTTGCAAATTAGCAAACAAACTGAGAATCCAACATAAGAGAGACCCTATAAAAGAGTCCACATCTCTGCTTTCATTGGAACACAGGTGAGTTAGTGCGTAAGTTACACAAAAAGGCTACCACAAAAGCACTCTATGCATCTCGAACTAGGCCCCAGAGCCATCTACACGTAATTTTATATATAATTAACTTCAGGTGAAGGTTTCCTCTTAGCCTTCACCAGAAATATGGGTCCACCAGCATTCAACACCAAGTGAATTTCTGCCCATGCACGACATCTAAATAGTCGCCCCTGTAAGATACTTCAATTCTCCTAGATTCTTCCTATGTTACCCTCAATGTTCTTTGAACATAAGAGCATGTTTCCATTATTTTGGGTCACAACCTACTGTATTAAATCTAAACACCTTCATAACTAACGGAGCCAAACTTAACAAAGTATGCAATAAAGCAAGGGAGGAGGGCCTGAAGTACTCAATATTACAAGGAAATAAAGTAGCATTTCAATATGGGATAAATCCAAGCATTGCTGAATGATCACATATTGTACAGAGGTTGGAACTTGACAACAATAAAATATGTTGGTCTTCAGAAATTTGAATACAAATACAGGACATAAATATAACCCTATGTACATAGCCAATGTTTGACTGAAATTTGACAGAATTTATCTGTCTGTATCATAAAATGGTGAAGATCTGTGTTACGTGCAGAATCATGAAAGTAAAGGGGAAGTGCATCAGCTGGTGTTTAGTCCTTCATCTTCCCTTGACTTTGTCATCAGCTCCTTCCACACGTACACTTTCCCTTTAATTATTTAGGCACTGCCAACCTTGTTCTTACCTCCAAAGGCCCAATGGGGTTTAGCTGGAGTCCTCCTCAGGGCCTTCACTCCAAATGGGTTGTTCTTGCTCTGTGGTACACAGAAGATTCAGATAAGCAAAAGAGAAAAATGCATATAATTATTGAGAACTGATAATGCAAAGCATCCACCAAATCTAAAATAGTAGCGAAGGATTAGTTCAACAATAAAGTGCTCGGTTGTTTTAAAGTTTAATAGAATTAATTTTAATGAAATTGATTTTGAACGGTAGAAGATTGTTGAGATGTATGCATAAATCAATTTAAACCATATAATTTTATTGGAAAGTATGTTTTGGATAGAAATGTGGGGGAATTAATTCCCTAACTTTAAACCAAACAAGTCCAAAATCCAGTTTCAAATGCAAGAAAATACAAAAGGTTAGGACCTGCTTGGTTTCTGTTTTCATTTCCTAATTTCAGTCTTAATTATAAAACATCAACTCTTTATTACTTTATTTTTTATTTTCAAAATTTTGTACAAAAATTAATGAAAATAATAAAAAGTTATTTCATTATTTTATGTAGAAAACTTTGAAAATAGAAAATAAAATAGTAATAATAGTTTTTTTATAATTAAAGTGAAAAACGTAAGTCATGCAGACCTTTAGGATGCCTTAGTCATACCTTAAGACAAGTTCCTGCATAAATGTTGCAGATAGGATACTCATGGGGGCAGCAACTGTAGTGGTCTTCACAGCAGGTAGCACCCTCAAGTGGGCAGCATCCCCACTGAAAGCAATCGTTTCCAAACTCAAAAATACAGCAACAAGTGGCGCTATCAGCACAGCTGTAGTAATTGTCACAAACATTTGGTGGCTTCACAGGTGAAGGGGGTGATGGTCCGGGATTTGGACCCTTTTTAATGGGATAAGATGGCTCAATTGCAATTCCGCACTTGCCTGATCTGCTTTTATCCAAATTTCGTTCTAATCTGACGTAGCCCTCCTCTCCCCAGCTAGAACCCCATGAATTCCTTACGATCCAATAATCTTTACCATTTTCTGAACCATACCCAACAGCCACCACACCATGGTCTAGTGCTGTCCCACATCTCCCAGTAAATACACCCTAACAAAATATAAATAAAAATATATTTATAAGAAAATTATGTCAATACAAAGTAAATATACTGTATAGACGACTTTGAGGATAGCCAATTAGACAGCAAAACCAAATACCATGTACATGATTAACCAATACACGGTATCATGGTTTGGATTCGGAATGAAGCGACTTATGCTTAAAAACTGCTGTTTCATGTTTGGTTTGGGTTCAGCTCAAATTGAGAAAAACAATCACTTTTTTTTTCAAAAACTCTTCCAAGAAATAAGCAATTAGTTCTTTAAAATAAATTGAACCAAACATGTAATGTCAACCTTTTAGCACAATGCAAAAGCTACATTTTTTCACTTATACTCACTTGCTTTAAGAACAAAATTTGTAGTAGATGCATCCAAACATGATTCTTTTTTCTATTTTGAACAATACCACGTTTAGGTGCTCTAAACTCAAGTTCAGCCCCCCAACATGATATAAAAATTGCACAATGGATTGTTAGATACATTATATGCTCTGGTAATTTTGACTCTCCATTCTACTCCCATGCAAAGCACACCTTTCTTTTATAATTCGTCAATAAAATTAATTCAGAAACTTACAGATACATATAACTGAAATTCCCTGCCCCCTCCTTCAATAGCTACGCTCACTGGCTGATTTGCAACAGCCTTTTTCAAGGCTAACTCATCATAGGCAGGAACATCTTCGTAGTCATCAATTGAAACAACTTTAGCATTTTTCTGCAAGCAAAACAACCAAGCAACAGAAAAATCAATATAAGAATCAGAGTGGTAATTCTTTTTGACAAGTATATATTATCATCAATCAGGCAAGACTAAGTTACTAACCCTATATTGGTCACATCTACCATCAACAGCACGGTAAGGATAATCCTCGTCGGAATCGATACCACCATTATTGATGATGAACTCAAATGCATAGTCCATAAGACCGCCATTGCATCCTTGGTTATATGATGTATCGCAATCTACCAACTCTTGTTCTGATAATGAAATTAAATCTCCTGTCACTAGCTTGTTTATTCCTTCCACAGCAGAGATTGCTGAGAATGCCCAACAGCTCCCTTCATCCAAAAAAAATCATAAATTTAACATATCTCAGAATAGGGAAAGTTGGTAAATATAAAAATAAGAGCTTCTTTAGAATCAGATCAATGTCAGAAACTCATTAAATTGTAATTGCAGAACTACAAAAACTGAAGAGCTATTCTGCTGCTTACTCTGCTATAATTCAAGATTCAGTTCACTCTAGCCTAAAGGAACTTTTTTATTATTACATGTTTACTTAGGTTCAAAAATAAGGGATAGTCATTATTGATAGCCGCAAAAGATTAAAGAAAAATGCAAGGCAAAGAAAGACAGAGAACTATATTAGTAATTGATATGTTATATTCCTGGGTCCAGAAGAATCTGCGTAAGGTGCAGATAGGCACAAACCACTTGAATATCTAGGGGCTTTCTTAATTATATTTGAACACGCCCGGAATCCTGATGACATTTAGCGTGAGGTGTACTTGTATATCATTATCAACTTCATGGACCATTATCGTAATGACCCCAATCAATTTATACCTAAAAT
The DNA here is from genome assembly GCA_037954105.1 of Canavalia gladiata. NCBI lineage: Eukaryota > Viridiplantae > Streptophyta > Magnoliopsida > Fabales > Fabaceae > Canavalia > Canavalia gladiata. The sequence goes on from CM075664.1 coordinate 46,407,182, forward strand.
TAACTTAGCCACCACACATTTCATGATTAAAACCAAAACTTAAAAAACTTAGTTACAGCACAAATAAAAAATTATATTGGAAATGTAAACAACATTTTTAAATCCAAAGAAAAAGTTTTATTTTTATATTGATTATCGGATCCCACAGTAACCAATTTTTTTAGGGGGGGAATTTCCACAGCTTGCCTAATCATGTAGTCCTATGGACAGACCTGATCAAAAAAGAGTATTCTCTCAAAATGAAAATGAAAACCTTGTATTTAAATTTCAAGTCAAAGAAAGACAATCACTTTTTTAGCCACAAAAAAAAATAAAAATAAAAAATGGTAGATATTTTCTTTTTAAAGATTTTAATAGATCATGCAGACGGTCAATCAGGCAACAGCAAACCAATAAATTGAAGACAAACACCAAAAAACCCTAACAACTATTCACACCATATTAATTTCAAAATAAATAAATTAAAAACACAGATAGACAATGATTAAAAGGGAAGTAAAGAATTTGATTTTTCTTTTAATTTTTTAATTGAAAAAAAAAGGCTAAAGTAAGAGCGTCGTAAGAGTTAAGAGTCTTAAGACAGAGTGGTGCTACTAACCGCAGCTTCCTTGGTCCTTGACTGGGACAACAGCACCTTCCTTTCTCCAATCAACAAATTCCGGAAGCTTGTCACCGACACGTGGCGCGTAACGGTCGCTCCGGGTCCTCCCCTTAACCATCCTCCGGTTTGGATCGATCCGGGTTCCCAAGTACCGGGCCCTGTACTCCTCGTTGGTGAGATCAGCGAACCGGTTCAGGCCCAACTTGTAAGTCCGGTTCGCGGCGTTGTGCTCGTCGATGAAGCGGAGGTTGTCCTTGAAGATCTCGAACCGCTTCTCCTTCTCCCCAAGGGCGTTGTAGACCTTACCGTGCTTCACCAGCCACTGCTCGTACATGGTCATCACTTCCTTATCGGTCCTCTCGTTGGACTTGTCAGGGTGTGACTCATCATACGAGATAATCGACATGTCCAAGGCCGATGAAACCGCCAAGACCGTGAACAGGAGGACGATCGTCATGGCCCTAGTCGAAGCCATTTTGATATAGTTTCTGAGAGAGAGAGAGAGAAGAAGAAGAAGAGGAAAGGTGAGGAGTGAGGAAAGGTTGCACTGAACGTGGACCTTATAAAGACATAAAGGGTGAGAGCGAGATTGAATTACATTAAAATATTGATAAAAATAATAATCGATGAAGATTAGGTGATGAATAATATCCGCGGGAGGGATGTGTGGGGAATTAATAATTTAACGTGGATAGAAGATTAAAAAATTAAAAAAAAAATGAAGATAAGGAAAAAAAATTAAAAAATAAAAAAATAAAGGTAAGGAAAGAAGGTAGCAAGGAGAGGGGGAATAAGAGGGAAAGCATGTGGATTGTAGCGAAAAGGTGGGGACAAGACAGAGGAGTACCTATTGAATGGGGAATTGGCTGGCCCAATGGTGAACGAGGGCGCACTATTTGGTCACTTGTCTCACGCTACAGCCTCAATCGAGGACAATAATAATATTATTATTATTGTAGAAGTCTACAAACAACCCTGATTTTCATTTAATAGCGAAATAATTTTCTTACCTTTTTTATGTAATTTTTTCGCAGTTGTTTAAATTATGGTTGGTAATCAAAAGTTCGCTAAAATTCATAATTTTATTCAACTTATTATTTATAGTAATTTACTAAGATTAATTAATAATAAAATAAAATAATTTATGTATAATTTTAAATTTATTTTTTTATTATTTTTAATCAAAATTTATTGTTTGTCGACGAATTTCAATTTATACTACTTCATGAGTTCATATTTGAAACGTACAATTAATTTTTAAAAGATTTTACTTCCTCGAGATTCACGCAAGTGTTAGGAGCGTATTTTCAAAGCAGCCACAATATAAAATATCTGCCCTTGTTTTTTGACAAATAGAAATATCTGGCCATATTATCACTTTTACATGGTCTTTGACACTTCATATCCATGTACTGAACAAAATAAAATTTAATTCTTTTACATTTTAAATTATAAAAATATTAACATAAAAATAATTATGTATATTATACTCATATATATTTTTACTTTATTTATGATTAATATATATATTTATAATTAATTTATAAAGAATTTATGTATTTTTAATTGTTATTTGTTTTACATATATTTGTCTTTGGTTATTTGTTTAAAATAACTATAAAAAATATAATCTCCAAAAGATAAAAATATAATATTAAATATATTTGTTGAGATGTATTATTAATTATGAAAAATGAAATTAAATAAATGCTTTTGAATATTATTTTTTATTACAACATGTAATAAAAAGATTAAAAATATAATAAATTTATAAATACGTTGAATAGCAATTACTGATTTTGTGTATAAAGAGAGACTAAAAATTTATATATTAAATTTAACATAAATATTATTTTAATATTTTTTATAAAATATAAGATTTATTAATATTATTATTGATTTAAAAGTTCTTATTAAATATATTATTTTTATACAATTTTATATAAAAATAAAAATTAATATATATTTTATTGTATAATTTTATTTTAACTTTTAATATATTATTTAAATATATATATAAATATTAATGATTGAATAACATATTTATAATTATTTAAATTATTTAAAATTTAATATATATTTATATAAATATTATATATATATATATTAAGGTCAACGATATTTTAAAAATATATATTTATCATGGTTTGTTAATAATTATTTACTATTTAATTACTATTTGTTTTAATATTTGGGAGAAAATAAATATAAAAAATTAAAAATAAAAAGTATAAGATAGTATATTTTTTTCTATATACGGAATGCTTTTGAAGATGAGAACAAAGAATTCTATTTAATCCTTTTAGTATAATTATTTTTGGAAGGATTTAATCAGAAAGTGATAAGGCAGAATAATATATTTATTTTATTTTATAATAATAATAATATTAATATTAATAACATTAATAATTGGTATCTTGTAATAGTATTTTATTTAACATTTGTAATTATTAATTATTTTAATTATTAATAAACATTAATTATTATTTTCTAAATATAAATGCTTAGTAACTTGGTAAAATGAAGATTAATAAATTTTTTTAAACAAAAATTAACAAATATTGCATGGGATTAAAATTGTTAAATATTCATTGTAATATTCAATTATTTAAAAGTCCATATTAAATAAGCGATAACATTTTAATATAGTGGCTCTTATACATAGCATAAACAACTTTAAATTTAAAAGCGATGACCGTTATTATAGTCTTCCAGGTGATACGAAATATTTTAACTTATATATATATATAAAAGTTAAGATATGTTTATATCATATATCAAATTTTAATGTTTATATTAATTTAATAAATTTATATAAAATATAATTTTAAAAAATTATAAAATCTTATAAATATATTTTATATAATAAAATATATTAATTTAACTATTATAAAAAAATAATAAAAAATTTGATACATATATATATATATATATATATATATAATTTAACAGATCAAATTAACAAGTTATTTTTAGAAATAATTAAAACGATATATTTAAATATAATATATGAGATTACAAGTTTTACATATAAATAAGATGTGAAAATCATTTTAAATAACAAAATTTCAAAGATTCATTTCATTAAAGCTTGTAAGAATAATACTGAAAGATAATAAAATTTTTAAATAAGTTAAAACAGTAAATATTTATATTTCATGGATGTATAATTTACTTTTTTGATTTATTTATGATGAATACAAGTAAAACAGAACATATATATTTCTATCCATTGTTAAGAATTAATACACACGAACACATCCAAATATTATTTTTTTTTCAATAAATTTAAAGATATAACCGTTTTAGTTTGTAAAAATGGTACCTTTTACCAAAAACAAGTATATTCTATCTGACATTTAAATGGTCACTTATCTAAATTTTTAGTCCAAAAATTAATTAAATTAGAATTATTGTCACCAATGGGACAATTAATTTACATATTTAGTGATAAATATAAAAATATTTAAAAAGTTAATAATTTTTTATATTTAAGTTTGGTATATGTAATAAAATATGTATTTGGTTGTGTTGGGACTGTTAGCACAAATTTCTATAGTAAATAACATGTGTTTTGACTTAAAAAAAATTTGAATTTTTTTTTTCCAAAAATAGAGTAATTTCAAGAATAAAGATAAACTGTGAATTAGTTGATAAAATTTACTTTTTAAGTTTAAACAAAGTCAAATCTAGAAAATACCAAAAACATTAAACATCGAAAAGGGTTAACAGACATGTTAAACTTTGTATATTCCCAGTTCCCACCTTATGCTAACAGGTTTCTATTAACATCTGTGATTGATTACTATTTTAATCATGGATAAATATTATTTGATACTATCTAAATATAAATATTTTTTACTTTTTACGAAATAAATGCTTTTACGTACGTGAAATTAATAAATATTTTACGGGGGTAAAAAATGTTTATTCATTATAACATCCTAAATATTTAAAGCTTAATAATTAATATACTTAAAAATAATTTGTTTTGTATTTGGATAAAATATTTTAATAAATTTAAAATATTTAAAAAATTAAATATTTTTCTTTTAAAATAATCTATTTTGATAAAAAATTAATTTTTTTATATTTAAAATTGTTTGTTTGAATGGTAAATTTTAAATTTATTAAATTTAATTATTTATATTTTAAATTTTTTTTATTTGGATAAAATTTAATTTTTACTATGTACAAAAATTTATTTTTAATATTCATGATTTTTTTAAAATTTATTCCTACTTTCTTATTCATAATTTTAAAATATAATTTTTTTTATTAATATATCAAACAATATATTTAAATAAAATAATAATCTAACATTTGTATGAAATAAAAGAAATATTAAAATATAATTAAAATATTTAATTATTAAAAATATTATATCCAAATATAAGATAAAAAAATAAAATAATTAATAACTATAAAAATAAATAAAATAAAATAAAATAAATAATAATAAAAAATAAATAAGATTGATCTAATAGATCGAATAATAATAACATAAATTGTTATACATCAAAGGAAATTAGAAGAAATATGAGAAATTTTATAATTTTAAAAAGTTTTAAATTGTTTATTTTTATTTATTAAAATAATTTTTTAAAATTATAAAATTAATTATTTTTTAAATGTTTAAACAAAATAATTTATTTTTAAAAATTATTTTTCTTCGTTAAAATGACTTATGCAAATAAAAATCAATGTATTTAATAATTATTCAATTTTCTTATCTAGTTCTAAATATACTATGAATGAAATTCAAAAAGATAAATTAAAATATTTTATAAGCAGTCTAGAAAACTTAATATCAATGATGATGATTATAGTCTCTTGTATGAAAGGGAATGTTGCAAGTTAAAGTTTACATAATTAATATTAAGCCATTTTTTAAATGATTTATATTATATATTTTAAAAATATTTATTAACATTTTAATGTTAGTTTATTCCTTTTTAGAATAAAGTTTTTTAACAAAAATTGAGGTATTAGTATTAACATTTTGGATTTATATTAACAGTAATTTTTTATATGAATAAATAATTTTATTATTATAAAGTATCAGTATATGTTACTAACGTATCAAATATTAGTACAATACATTACTTATTGGTATAGAATTTTAAAATTTACATTAATAATTCATTTATCGTTAAAAAAATTATATTAACAAAAAACGTATCGTAACATTTGATAATTTGTTGTAGCAAGTGTGTGTATTCATATACTTTCTATATCATCGAATAATAGGATGTGCTTTTAAATGCTATCGTTTTTGATATATATAAAAAAAATCTATCAACGTAGAAATATATTTAAGAGTGGTAATTCTAGATAAGAACAAGAAAATGAATGGCTCTTATAATAAGTGATAAAAAGTAAAATAGTTGATAAAAAAAATTCTAAATAAGGATAAGTTTGAAAGATACAAAATTAAAAAAATGAGAGATGTGAATAAGCATGTTGCAGTGTCAACAGTTCAAACTTCATCTCATATGCTTTATTTATGTGAACATGTTTAATATTTTAGCATTTCATTAAGCTTCATTGTCTGGTCATAAAACATCTTTACCGAATCATTTTCAGCCGAAATCTGGTGTTATTTTTTTAATGATTTTTCAAATATGTTTGACATGGAATAATCTAAATACACGGATAATAGCTGAAATAATCATAAATTTATTTTTTGAATATTTATTAAATTAATAATATTAATAAAATTTATTTTAAGACATTTAAAAAGGTAAATTTAAATTTATTAAAATGACTTTTAACTTTTTTATCAGTTATTTTTAATTTTTTAAAATTTTTTTAAATAATTTATCAAAATTATTAGCAGTTTACGAACTTAAACTTATAAATAAATGTTAATTTAATGTTTTTATTTAATTAAATACTTAATTAAAATGAATCGAATTCGCAATTTACGGGGAAAGTGCAATTTTTCAAGCAAAATCCCACTCTTATTCTCTCTTATTTGAAAGAAAATAATTTATAATGTTATTGTAGAAATATAATTTTTCCAAGTGTTTTTTACTGAACGAGGATAATATCTCACAACAATTATCAGATTAGTATAACATTCAATAAAATGACAAAAATAATCTTGGAGTTTTTTTTTCTGCATAAGCGAATTTGCGATAGTTTAATAAAATGTTTGTGACGATATAAAAACTTGTTGCTGAAAAGTGAAAGCCGCTAAAAGGTTTGTCATAGACAGTCACAAATTTGTTAAAGTAAAAAAAAAGAAAAAAAAAGGGAAAACTGAATAAATCATATTTAAAATTGTACAGCACACACTATGTTGATTTTTGTTTTTTTTCAATCATACACGTGAGTTTGGTAATTTTTGTGGGTACTACACCGTTAGGTAAAAGGATAAAGATAAATAGTCAATGCAGAAACTGATACGCCGAATGAAAACACGCCACGTATTGTGCCTCCAGTGGGTGGGTGCCTTAATTGGGTAGGAGACTGCGGCATTTTATTTTATTTGTTTGGTTTAATTCTATTTTCTATTTTAAATTTAGTTTATATTTAATATTCATTTTTTAAAATTAAATAAACTTAATTTTCTACTTTATATGTAGAGAATTAAATAAATTAAAACGATATAATTTACTATTTCAAAATTTGACAAAATTTAGTTAACAAACTACTAAGCAGCACACTCTTAAAAAAATATTTTGATGATTGAACAATTTTTTAAAAAAATTAAAAATAATCTTTAAAAACTAATCACGTTATGACATTAGTACTTTGACTTTTAAAAAAATAATTATAGAAAATGTATTGAAAAGTACATATATAAAAGAGAATATGTTACTACCATTTAAAATATTAACTTAAAATAAAAAATAAAAGAACTGTTTTAAATTAAAAAAAAACAATAAAATTTAAACTTAACGTAAATAAAAAAATATAACTTGATTTTTTCCTATGCCTACTTACATTTGTATTGGTGGTTTTCGTCTTTAAAATTAATTATTTACTGTATCGCAACATTATTGCAAAGCCAGAAAAAGTATTAGTTCAATTCCATCAAAATTTTAAATTTGTATTATTTCAAATTTACATCAATTTCAAGCTATAATATTAATTATCACTTTTATCAATTAGTACTAGTGCAAGAAGTAATGATTACAATATAAAATTGAAATTGCAAATTATGGAAGAAAAAATATCGCTAATTAAACGTGTTGCAACAGACAAATAGTTTCTAAGTCAAGAAAATGCAATTTGTTGGTATAAAAAAAATTAATAATATATATGTCTAATGATTTGAGATGATTTCATCTTTCATTTAAAAATTTTGAATACTCCAACTGCAAGTTAAAAAAGTTATCTAATTAAATTTTGTTCTTCAGATACTTGAATAACAGTAAAGATATATCATTTTTCTATACTACCAGCTTTATATATAGTGTAAATTTATTTGGTCTAACAAAACTTAATATTTACACATAAAAAATTTATTATATTATAATAATTTACATAAAATTTTAAATTTAAATTTTATCATTATTTTTGTTGTACCAACAAAAAAAATTCATTACAGAAGTGGTTTGTTTGGCAAGACTATTGACAAAGTCATTAATTTATTTTCTATCTGTTAGAGCCTGGGGTTAAGTGTTGACATTAAAGATTGAATGTGATCCATTAACATCAACCATGACAACTGAGTTAATGCTTGCATAGAATGTGTTTTTTATTTGTAAGATATTTTTCGCTGGTGGTGGCTTAATTATGATGATTATCATTTTTGTTAGGTTTATCAGTTGGGAAAAGTCGTAATCACATAGAGTTTGCTCGCTAAGACTAGCAGATTCCTTACGGATCAAGAACAATGTGACTTTCCACGTGTCTTGGATTTTTTTTAAAATCAACCATGTCAATTGGGTTCACTATTAATTAAAAAAAATATAATAGATACAGATATATGTGAATGAATGAACTCTACCTTCGTTAGAGAGTAAAATTTATGAGGGAGACAAAGAAGCTGTCTCAATTTATAATTTAAAGCGCATTCTATGTATACTCACTCCTCCAATAACAAATATTACGTACATAAAATGCAATATAGATATTAATTGATCATGTTTTTATAATAAATATAATAACTTTTTAAGATTTTTTCTTTTGATTTTTATTGAGATATTTTCAGCAATACAGATAATGGTGTACTATTTACTATTTGAATGAAGATAAAATAAAAATATTTTTTTAAATAAAATATTTATCTTTCTTTTATAACAAGCTTTTTTTAGGACATGCATGAATCCTATTCATTACTTAAATTTTGCATTAATTAAAATAACTAAGTTGTACGTATATCGAAATAAACATGTCATATTAAATAATATTTTGACACAAAAGATAAAATCATCTAGTTAAGAACATTTTAAAACAAGTATACTTTGTCTTTATATATTTTTTAATAGCTTCACCATTTCATTAATAAATTAAGCACTAAATAAAAATTAACTTTTCTAATATATTTTAAGGGTGCATAATAAAAATAATAAATAATAATTTTTCATTAAAAATTATGATATCTAATATATTAATAACATTAAATATAGTCATTTTTAATAAAGAAATGTTATAATTAATTTCTTTTATTATTCACACATTAAAAAATTTATATCTAAAATTTTTATCATTTATTTAATGTTTATGATATTTTGATCATATAAAATTTCTTAAAAAAAAAAGTTTTGAAATGAAATTAGGAGGAGCATACATGAATAAAATGTGTAACATGGATATGTATGTGCCTGTACTATAGAAAGTCGTCAAGGTAACTTATCTTAAATGTTAAGTTTTGTTGATAAGATTTTTTTACCATAACAGCAGTTTAAAAATGCTGTTGACATATATATATATATATACATTCATCTCAAAAGAAAAAAAAAACTGTTGAGATGCTGTTTATTTTTACCAATAATCTTAAATTTTATTAACAAATAATTATTTTTACTCTTTATTGACAATTAAAATAAGTCATTTTTTTTTTCAACAACAAATTCGTTGTTAAGAAAAAACATACCTTACTCTCCTAATTTGTAAATGTTGTTGTAGATGTATTTATATTTCAGCAATAAAATGAAATAAGATTATTGGCATTTACTATATTTTAATAATATTAAAAGTGGTTGAAAAATAGTAATGTTATTCTTAATGATAACTAAAGTTGTTGGAATAAGTTTCTCAATGTCTTGTAAATATTGTGGGGTTAAAACCATCTGTAACAACTTCAATCTTGTTTTTTTTTTTTTAAATCATTATAAAATCTCTTAATTTTTGTAATGTTATTATATGTATATTGTAGACAATTAAATAAAAAATAATATTTTAAATTTATAAAAGTTGACATTTTTAATATAGTGATTAGGAGAATTGTTAAAAAATATTGTTATAGAAATATTGAAATTTATTTTTTTAATACACCATACTTAAAAGGGAATATAAAAAAACGTTATTTCTGCCATTCAAATCTACAACAATAAAAGAGAATTTCAGGTGATGGATGAAATGATAAAGAGATAAACAAATATATATATATATATATATATATATATATTATAATATAAAATTGTTCTAAAAAACATTTCTTATAAAAATTGCTTTCTTCTTGAATCGTGATGGGTTGTTTCGGAGAGACGCAATGTTTGAAAGAGGCAATCAACTGTTCAGGTACCACAAGAATCCTATATCGTCACGATAGTGCACATCGACGACACAATTAGTAGAATACAACAATGTAATTATCAGTAAAACTACAAGAGTCATTTTAACATATTATATTAACATGTTAAAACTTCAATTTCATTTAAATACTTTTAAAAATGAAACATAATAATATATATTGTTTTTTAGATTACATTAATAAACACCACACGTACAAGCACACACATATTATTTCATCTATCCTTTCTATGACTTTTTTTTCCCATTCATCCATTTCAGTCTTTTATGTGGTGTATATATATATAGAGAGAGATTGTAAAAAATTATTATTATATATCAAATTTTATAAAATGATCACATATATAAAATTTTAAATATTTTAAAAGTTTATAAATAAAATTTAATAATAATATTACTTATATTTTATTTAGTATTTTTTAATATTAAAATAATAAAATATCAATTAATTTTTAAATTTTAAAAAAGTTATAAATTTAATTTATTATGTAAAATATTAAAATTAAATTAATAAAACTATTATATATATATTATGTATGTGAAGAATAATGAAATAAATTACAGGTAGACAAGTAATGATATATGTTTCAATTGTTCGACCGAACCTTATCTCCATATATCTCAAAATTAGTAAAATTCAAGAGCCACTTTTATATAATTTGGGTTGCAAGACCTTTTTCGTATGACGATTCGGATTAAGACATGATATTTTTATTATAAAATCATACAACAATTTATGTATTTCTATATTTATTTCGTTATATACCATATCATTTATTTTATTTCATATTTTTATACTACTTTTTATTTTTATCCCATTATTTATGTGTTACAAAAAAAAATTCTTTGATTTTTATCTTCCACTTGTTTATAAAAAAAGAGGATTTTTGTTTCAATTTTAAGTTTAAAAATTGTGCTATTATTATTATTATATGAATTTATTTTAAACTTTATTAATTTAGTCCATGAGAATATTAGAATAATTTTTTGAAATTTGAATTTCATAAAATATAAATAATTACACTTTTATTCAAAATATGTTTCGGTTGAAAAATAAAAATGAAAAACTCATATTTTAAATCAATAAATTATAAATTAGTCTCCTAAAAATTAAATTTTTCGTATAAGAATATTTTAAATATTTTAAATATCACCATATCCATACTTAGCTAAATTTCAAATAATGTCATAAAATGATTAATTTATTTTATTATTATATGATTTTTAAAAATTTATTGCTTTAATTTATCTGCACATTAAAATAAGCTTTTAAAATTCTTATCTTATAAAAGTATAAAATTATTATACATTTTTATTCAAGATATTTTTCATTAAAAAATAAAAAACCCATAATTTAAATGAATAAATTTATAAATTACTCTTCTAATCAATAATATGTCAGTATAATAATATTTTAAATTTCTTAAATATTACCACCATGCTTAGATAAAGTTAAAATAATGGCGTAAAATGAAAATTTTGATAACTGTTATTTTAAATGATTAAATTAATAATAAAAAAAATTAAACTATATGATAGTATATTAATATTTAAGTAATAGTGAAAATGAAAAACATACGCATATAAACACATGTTCAGTTTTATGGTTATTTTTAATTTATTTCTCTTATAAATTAAATTAAATTTTGATGGATTGTCGATGTAAAAATATTTACGTTGAATTAATTAAAAGTAACTGTAAATATAAATTTTAAAATAGTTATTAATAAAAATTAATAATTTTCAATTACATGATAATTTATAATTGAATAAAAATGTAAAAAAAATTCATCAATAATATATTTTAATTAAATTTTAATAGATTGAAATGTTATTTATTTTGAATAATTTGAAATTTGAAACAAAGAATAGTGTAAAATTATAATAGCTGGAATTTAAATTTGATCATAACAAAATTTCACTCAAAGACAAATTAGATAAAAACTTAATATAAATAATAATAGTTAAATTAAAATTGTAATTTTTTTAAAAATAAAACGTTGAGAAAGATATCAACTATGTAGATAAGACACGCATAATGGAAATAGTGTTCAACAATAATAATTCTTTATATTATAAATTATAAGTTTCTATTTTTTATTGTAATAATGAAACTTAATATTACTTGTGTTATGTATATGAAGTGAAGATGCAATTATATTTAATGGTCCAGATAAGTCAAGCTAACATAAAGATCAATGTAGTTCTTACATTATTTAATATAGGTTTTGATATTGGTTGATAAAAAATGTGAGAATAATAAACAATAACAACGAGAGTCTGATAAAAATTTCAATAAATTTGGTTAATGATATGTAGACTACTCAATCTAATTTTTGAATCGATCAATTTCCATTTTTATATGAAGTATGAAGAAAAAAGCTACGGGAGAGGATACGATTTATAAAGGTACAGCGAAAACTTACTAGAATCCAAAATGTACTGGTTAGGACTTTTAAAATCACTGAATTTCATTCAGAAAAGAAAAGTACAAATAAAAATTGCAAGCGAAAACAAAAGCTTAAAGTTGACGTACGTGATTGGTATAATTGAGCATTATCAGTTCAAGAAAGTAGTAGGTGTAAAGTAAATTTTAAAATATATTTTTAAAAAATGATTCAATAAAATAGGGTTTTATAATATTATTCATCTTTAACTAATATTTATAAAAGAGTAATAGTTATATTAAAATATGACATATTTTACATAAAAGGATAATTTTATATTTATTTTTAATAGTATTTTTGTTTAATTATTTTTAAAAGTATACTATAATAAATTATTTTTTGAAGAAACATAAAACGAATACTTTCTTTTTTATTTAACAGGACGACCAGCCCTGTGACTGAGACATTTTATCAATTGTATATTTTATATTGAATAATTTTTTTTAATCACTCATTAGTTTGAGCGAGTGTGTAAAAATATCTTATATGCATCTATCATTTAAAAAACGGCTAGGGATCCAAATTGGCAAATTGTCACAGATGAGAAGAAGCAAATTGATGAAATTATTGTGAAACTTTCCAAGCATTGCGCTTCCAACAACTTGGTTCGTCACTGGTATGAGAGCCAGGCTCTGACATTTGACAATGACAATAAAGGGAAAAAACAACAAAAAGTGAAGGAGGAAAAACAGAATCCAATTGTTGAATTATGGAGCCAGGATTCCTAATGTTATAAGGTATTTCATTCAACCCTTGTCATTGGGTCCACAGCCCATAATGAGAAATGATTTTATTGGGCTCCCACATTGTTAAATTAAGTATACCATTATTATAAACTTTCAAATTTATATAATATCTATTTAAATTAATCTGAATCGTTATTTTTACATTAAGATATGGCTCATAAAATAGAAAAGAAAAAATATAGTCAATATGTTTCTTCTTCTTTTTTGTTTGGTTTTTGGTCTCTTTTAGTAGTTGTAATATGCTCGTAAGTAGATTAGAATTTCACAGGTACACGCAAAGATGTTTGAAGTTCATTTTGTCATAACATGCTATGGAGATTATGATGTGGACTTGAATCAATCGTCTCCATTGTGTTATAACTACTTTATCAGGATTCCAAAGATTCGGTTTTGTTGTCTTAAGCAACAAACAAGTATGGGAGGTGAAGCTTCCTCGCCTCTTCCTCTTTGTATATATATATATAAAGATTTCCTCATTATTATGACAAATTTTTTATTTGAACAGCACCACTTGCATTCTGGGCTCCACTTATTTTAATGATATAAGATAAGATATATTGATATGGACAATATTTTCAACTATTTGCAGCGCAATTGAAAATGCATATTTTATAATGTTAACTCATCAGGTCCTAATAAAAATGTGTTCGTCTCGTCCAAAAAATAGAATTTGTTTCTCATTTTAACTAATAGCATATTTGACTAATTTATTTATAATTTTTTTTTTCACTAAAATACAAATATTTGATTGAAAAATTTATTTTACTAGTTTAATTAAAATTTTATCTATTGTCTCTTTTATTATTGTATTATTCTACTTTTAGGAAAATTTATCATTTAATATTATTTTATTTGTTTTAATTATTGCAATTTTTATTTCAAAATTTTAATAATATATTCTGTAAACAAAAACAACCACAGTTCAAAATTAGCTAAGAAATATAGATTTATATTTAGTTAAAATATATTTTTGTCTGTAAAATAACAAATTATATAAACATATTCTTCGTATAGTTTATATTTATTATTTATTTTAAAAACTAATTTTATTAGACGCTCTTCATTTAATAAATTAGCTTAACTATATGCTTTTTAAGTAATAGCTTTCAATTAAGAATGTTTTTTTTTAGCTAGGCTAGTCTATTGGTTATTTTTATCAAATATAATATAACTTTTTGAAAATGTTAAAGAAAAATTAGTATATTTTATTAAAATTTTAAATTATTTATAAAATAAGTATTAATCTTTTTGTATTTTTAATATAAAAATATTTTTTATTATTTCACTAATTAATGTCTCAAAAAAAATTTAACGTCTCATGGACTAAATAACATTTACTTACATTATTTATGCAACGCTCATTGTTACCTACTATATTATTTTAGATTTATTGGTTATATGATATGCTAAAAATCTGTTAGTTACAATTATAAAACCAGAAAATAATAATTTATAAATTTCAACGTTAGATAGCCAAGGCTAATAATTACAAAAACATAGATATAATAAACGATTGAATTTTAAAATAATGTATATAATGAGAATTTTAAACGCCCATTACATCATGTAATTAAAAGCCTGGCTAAAATACATAAATATGGGTGTATGACTGTCAATACTCAATAGTCCCATTCCTGCTGAGAGGGATCTGCAGCTTTTAGAAAATTGCAAATGGTAGTTTAGGTTGTAAAAGCTAAAACTTATTAAATTATATTACTTATTAAAATTCTGCATCATAGCAAATCCTTATTTTTTTTTTCCAGGTTGAGAGGTTTTGCAGATATTAAAATTTTGTGAACATTCGTTTCCCGCTCTAATTGAAAGCAAAGTTTTGGATACATTCTAACAGGATTATTTAGCGAGGTACCATGTCAAAGTTTGTAGCTAGTGGAACACTTCAAAACAACGCTCATCAGTACTTAAGGACCTGAATATAGAAGTAAAAGAGAGGATAAAATATATTTTTAATTTTTATAAAATTTTGAATTTTTTTTTAATTTTTTAAAATAGATTAATTTTATTTTTTATTATCAATATATATATATATATATATATATATATATATCATGTGTTAAATATTGATTAATTTAAAAATTTTAAAAATAAAAGATCAAATCTAAAAATTTAAAATTTAAAATTAAAAACATATCTAACCATGAAGAAAACATTACTAGTCTGCCTGAATGTAAATGTTTATAAGTCTAGTTAATTTAATCCACAAAAACCTAATGAAGAACTAAAATTCAAACTGATTTAAAATTGAAAAATTATAAATAAATGTAATTTTGGAGTTAAATTTGAGAACTAAATCAATTTTATTTTTTACAATAAAAAAATAATATTTAAATTTAAAATTTTATATAAATTACTCTAATTTATAATCTTTCACCATTAAAAAGTACATATGAAAATGTTAGTACACACAAATACTTTTAAAAGCATAAAATTAAGCTTCCAAAATTTAACTTACAAAAATATATTTTTATTTATAGAAATTAATTTTTGAAAATATATTTTTACACTTTCGAAAATGAAATTTTGAAAACAAAAAATACAGTTCCGAAAGTATCCGGTGGGCAGTTTCGGAAATCAGAAGAATTTAAAAATGGGTGCGGAACAGTGTAGCTCACAGGAGGGGAGAGGAGGAGTGAGGAAAGTAACAGCCGGTATTGTACTTATAGGAAGTCTTCTCTCCCAACAAACAAAAACGAAGCCTTCGAGCGGTAAGAAAATATGGGCCATTACTTATAGTTAACGCAACACACGCGTATTATACATGCCAACTGGACCCTTGGTGGCTGGACGTTACTCTGTTCCAATTTCCACCAACATACTCTAGACCGAAATATACATAACGTGATAAGTCACAAACATACACAATCATGATTAAAATTACAAACTGATTGGAATGGGCTTTTTGGTCGCTGTTGGATCCTAACTAACTTTTTTGGGTTAACGGGTCATGACTAATGTGGCTGCAAAAAATAAAGATGAGTAACAACATTTCTATGACCTACCAAAAGAAAGCTTAAAAAGGGAAAATGACCCACTCTCAGCTCTTTTCGAAATGGGACTGATTTGGAAATAAATTATAAAAAGCCAGGGAGATAAATTAGAACTTTCAAAATTCTAAATTGATGATAATATATATCATGAAAAATTAAAATTTTAAACAGAAAAAATTTAAAAATAAAAAATTGTCAAGATTTTTCAGTTAGTTGAAAATTTTTATTTAATAAAATAACTTAAATTAGTAGTTATTATATTTTTTGAAATGTTATTTCGATTGATATTTTATCTCTTTAGTTTTTATCTGAAAGTATTTTTTATTTTTTATATTTTTCATAATTCCTCTTTTACTCATTCAATTCAAAAAATAAACAATTATTTAATTAAATTTTAATAATTTTATTGAAAATAAAAGAAATACATCTCAAACAAAAAATAAATAAATGTTAACATATTTATTGTTTCTTAAATCAATAGGTCGCTAATTTATTGCTATGGGTTTAACAAAACTATCAAATTTAATTTATTTATCATTATAAAATTATCAAAATAATAATATAAATTTATTTATATAAATATATTTCAAATATAATCTAAACACTTAATCTTAAAATATGTTTGACAACATTTTTAACTAGAAAAAAATTTATTTTACTAATCGTAAAAGTTTATTCAAGTAAAAATATTTTGTTTGGTAAAATAATTTATTTTAAATTTATCTTTTTAATTTTTAAATATTTTTTTTTCATATTATTATCCCTAGTATCCTTTTTATAATCTCTCCACAAATTTAATACCCTCTCACACTCTCACAGTTGACAACTCCAATATTGTATTTATTTTCAAAGAATATATTATAAAATTTTACTTATAAAATTTTAAAATAAAATTTAAATTTTAAATAAATAAAATCTTATGTATAAAATAAAATTTAATTTTAAATAAATAAAAATTTACTTAAATAAATTTTATTGTATGTTTGCAACAAAAAAAGATTTTTAATTAAATTAAAACTTATTTTTAAATAAATAAAACTTTGTGTGACATTTTATTAAAATTTAATGAGAAAGTAAGTATTTATTACATAAAAAATATACAAGTATAATAAATATATTTTTAAATAAAAATTATCATTTTTAAAAACTTAAAAATATCTTTAAAGAATAAAATTAATATTTTTTATAAACTAAAATATAAAAAATTATAATTATTTAAAAATATATAATTATCAAATTTTAAGTTTCGATTAAATAGGTAATTATGTTTTTATTTTTATAAATTAATTTAACAACAAATTTTATCAAATATTTTTAATTTATTCAACTATATTAGAGAAGGGAAAGATGAGTAAGTAGGTCAGCTGGACCTATTTAAATCTAGCCCGTATGAAATTTACATTAGACGGGTTAGATAGGATTGTTCCACAACTTAAATGGACCTAAAAAAAATTTGGTTTGTATTTAGCTTGATTCATGAGTTAATGAATAATTTATTTAATTATTAAAATATATGAATACTTAATTTTTAAAAATATTTATAAAATATAAAAATAAAATATTATATATATATATATATTCATTAATTAATGGGTTTAATTTACTTATCATTAAATTAAATAATTTTGATAAAAAAAAATTCATATTTAAATAAGTCAACATTTTTATTAATCTTAACCTATCTAATCTATAAGTTAAGAAATCGATTCATAAATTTAGATAATATATTCAAATAAGTATTTTTTGTATGTTTAAATAAAAGAATGATGATAAGATAAAGTTAGAAGACATCATAAATAAATGATAATTCAATAGTAATTATGTTTTGAAAATCTTTTGGTAGGTTGCACCATAATAAAGGCATATCATACCTAAAAAAAAAAATGGAGTAATAGATTATTTTTGTAGGATTATATGTCAAGACATGTCTAACCTAAAAAATACCATTAATTATAATTTTTATTAATTATAAGGTTAAACACATTTAAAAAAATAAATTTTTCTTTTTTTCAATTTAAACTTAAATGATTAGCATTATAATATTGTTCTGTTTGAAAACATTTCTTTTTATTATTGAATGATTTGTATAATATATTTATAGACAAAGGAAATTTATGTTATTTATAAAAATTGTGAAATTATACATTAAACAAAAAATTAGAAAAAGTTAGATTATATGAGAATGATATCCTAATACTCTGGAGCATATATATATATATAATATTTACATATAAAAAATTATATTATTTACAAAAATTATAAAATTACATAATAAATAAAAAATATTTTTTTACAAAACTATACAACAAATTTAAATTAGACCATAATAATATTAAAAATAAAATAATATCAAAATAATATTTCAACAAATATGATCGAGCATGGTTAAGCGGCAGATGCAGTCCATGCTTGTTTGCACTGGAATGATCGTGAGTCCCTGACCTTCAACATATAATGATTTTGTCCAATGTTAATATTAACAGGAAAACGTGTATGAGAGGAAAGCAAGTCTATAATTTCTTTGGAGAACAGACACTACGTTAGTCAGTTCACACTCTTCAAGTGCCAAACGAGCTTAGTAATTTCCATTAAATACTTGACAGATTTACAAACCCATCTTCTTAAAATCATCTTGAAACACTTGGCAACTCTGTTAGGGAAGTGCTACTAGACTATTTCGAAGCAACTAGATTATCAATTTTTATTTTTTTATTTTTTAACTAACATATTTATTAATTTAATTAAACATACCTTGAATTTATGCATTATTGATTTTTTGTTTTTTTTATTTAATATTGATTTGTCTACTCAAAATATTATATAACTTATTAAGATTAGTATAATAGTATAATTTATTAAAATTGATCTATAATGATAAAAAAATTATGATAAATTATATAAAATTTTAATTTTAAATTTTATTGTTTTTATTATATATTAAAAAATTTAAATTTTTGCACAAATCTCAACAGCGCTCACCAATCCGAGGCCTTCTGCTGTTCATTCCCAAATGCATGCGTTTGAATTGTTCATGCAATTTTTCCATTTTATTTATATGATAATTTCAAATTAAAGACTTGAACTTGTTCCCCCTTTTACATAATATTTGTTCACAGAAAATCTTATGTTATTTTTTGAACAACATTGTGACTTAGTAAAATGTAATGTGATGAAATTTTATAAAAATTTAAAATTAGCCAACAAGATTGTTGTTTCACTAAATAAAAAATAGAAAATTTTATTAAATGTTTAAATTTAGACTATTTCAAAATTTTGAGATTTAAATATAATTTTATTATTTGTTATAATTTTTTTAATCAAGATTTAACCTATTTTAAAATTACATAGTTTACAAAACTGTTTAAAAATTTATAATATAAAAAAGTTAATAAATAAATTTAAATTTTATATAAATAATTTATATTAAAAAAATTAAATTTTAAAATCTACAAGATAAAATGTTCACAAACTTAATTGTATAATTTTAAAATATATATATATTAAATATTAATTATATACAAATATAATAGCATATAAAAAAATATATAATATATATATATATATATATATATATATGTTTATATGAAAATTTAGATACACATAAAACTAAAATAAAATATAAAATATTTTAGTTGTTTTTTTTTTGTGACATCCATGATCGGCGATCAACCTTCAGATATATTCCAGCCCAGTAGACTGATACCAACTTGAAACTAAATAAAGATATTTTTTATTATCAAATGATATATATAATATATTTATAAAATAAGTCACTAGTGGAAAATAAGTTTTTTACATTGGTTGTTATAGAATTTTTACATCGGTTATAAATGCGGTATTGAAGCGGGCGATATAGAAACTTAGACTTTCTACATCGGTTCTACAACCGATGTAGAAAATACACTTTCTACATCGGTTAAAACTTCAACCGATGTAGAAAGTCATACTTTCTACATCGGTTGTGACCATAACCGATGTAGAAAGTCAACTTTCTACATCGGTTAAACGACAATCGATGTAGAAAGTCTGACTTTTTACATCAGTTATGGTCACAACCGATGTAGAAAGTAACTTTTTACATCGGTTATGGTCACAACCGAGGTACAAAGTTTATATTTTTTTTTAAATATTATTTTCGTTTAAGGAAATTGCCATATTATTTATTCACAATACCTGTGTATATAAACAGAATACCAGGCAGACAATACAGAAATTACAGAGTCTATATAATTAAAGTAAATACATCAATGTTTATTATAAAATATAATAAAAACAAACTAAAAATCTAAAAATCCCATGAATTCAACCCAAATTGGCAACCTCAATCAGAAATTCCCCCCAACGTCTCCTGATATCATCAATTTCTTCATCTAACAGAGGTTGAGGATTGTCAAATATCTACAAGATGTTTTTGATTAAAATTAGTGAACATGTCATGTTATGCATTAAAATTAAATAATTAATTGAAGACAATTGTAATTACCTGGTGCCAAGAGTTAACAATAGAAGCCGAGACAATGAGAAATATATGTCTCATCACATAATATCCACACTCGGTTCCTCCGGGTTGTCTTGGACACTTCAAAAAATAAAAAGAGTATGAAATATAATTAGAGATGTTGATAAAAGAATATAAAATAATTGAATAACTTTTAACAAAGTACTTACCTTTGGAATGATCCATACAGGCTTTTTAATATTTGATGGATGTGTCCCTTTTAACCGAAGTCGAGCATTCATTGCTCTACAGTAAAATAAAAAGCAGATGAATACCTTTGATAATAACAAGTTATATGAATATAAATACCAAAATTATAAAAACTTACAAATCTATAATGTCCTTTATGTCTTTCTTTGGTTTTTGCCAAGCAGAGCATAGAAATACAACTACATTCCACTTGGGACAAATAATGATTAATTGCCAATGGGCCTTACAAAATATGGATGACAATGAACAAAAATTAGGAATTTAATTGAATTCATGAAATAAAGCAATTAAGTATTGACTTACGATTGAAAGTAGGGGGCTAGGTAACAGTCTTTATCAGACTACAATCTCCTCTGAAGATATCCTTGTATGTCAGCTGTCTTGTTCCCAGTTTTCTGCATATGAACTAGGTCCAGGAATCCATATAGGTGTAAGTTACCTCTTTCAGTGCAGATACGATACAGGTACCTAATATTGCGAATAATTTTCATATGTTAGCTTTTGATAATGAAATAATAATTCAAGTAAGGTTTAGAAATTTACTTACATCAACCATAATTGTAGAACTGTTACACATAGGAGATCGTTACCCACAACCAACTCCAATATATCCTTCTTAGTAATGTAGAAGGGGATAGGTGTGAGTTTCCCTATGATATTCGGTTCCATTGTTATTTGCAAAGTTTGGTCGCCCAAGTTCATGGCGATACCAAATAGACGTGTGAGCAAATCAACCTCATATTTCTTTGGAGAAGGCTCAGGAAGATCTGTTTTAGCACTTAAATCAATCTTCTTCCCACGATCTTCCTTATAAACCTACGATAAATTCACAAAATAATAAGAAATATATATATATAGACACACACAATATATATATATTAAAAAATTAGTAACATAGGCTAAAATTATCTAAACCTGAGGTTGAACTCGCTGCATAAGTCTCCTCGGCCATATAATGAAATGGTTGGGGGCTTGCCCCACGACATGAACCTCCTGAGTATGGACAGGAATAGGAGCATCTGCATCTTCAACCCGTTCAACCACCACTCTAACATGATCATCATCAATTTGCTGGTGATGGATGGTTGAACCCAAGGTGTAAACTTTCCCAATTGCTACCAGACGATATGGATCATCAACATATAACTCATAATCGTCTGCCGCTGCATCCACATCCTCTTCTCCCTGTAGTTGGTCCTCCGTCGGAGCACAGCTTCCCTTTGTGCTCACGCGCCTAGGAGAAGGTGATGGATGGTGACCCTGTGTCTGTGTTTGGGAAAGTCCCAAAGATGCAAGCTCCTGCCTAAGCTCTTGCCTAAGCTCCTGTCTGAGCTCTTCTCGAAGTTCTTGCCGCAGTGCTTGCCTCATGTCTTCACGCATGGCGTCCAACTCATCTCTAGACACCAAACCTTCTCTGGATGTCTGTCTAGAAGACAATCCAAAGTACTGTCTAAGGCCAACACCTCTGCCAACTGCACGAACACGCCCTGGATGCTCTGGTTGGCCAATAGCAGTACTTAAGATGTCATCCCGGCCAGTTGGAACAAAGACTCCTTGTGAGCTTTGTTCAACCAAAGAATCCTACAAAACAAAAAATGACCGTTATCAGTAATGTAAAAGTTTGAAGATAAATAAAATGGAAATTTACAAAATTTTGTGATTACTTACAATCTTCTCAGCAACAATGCGAGAAGGCTCTGATGTGTACTCTCCAGTTGCCTTTTGGGGTGCCCTCTTCCATTTCTCATGGCGTGAAGGCGGAGAGGGTGGAGAGAGAAGTGTAGAGGGGTCTGCTTCAGATGATTGCTGACGTTCTTTCGACTTCTGGTCCATCAGCCTCTCCTGAAGCAACTCATAACCCCCACGAGATAATCTGTGAGGGTAAAAGTTCTTAGCAGAAATTTGTTGAGCCTTCTTTCTTTTCTCCTGTTATAAGAAAGCAAATCAATTAATCATAATATTGCTTATATTAGTCAATTAAAAAAATAAAATATTAGCAAGATACATAAAACGAATGCAGGATCCATTCGAGACTCAACAAATCTCTGCCAAGTGTCTTCATCAAGGAACTGGTACTCCTCACAAGGAGACACATCCTTGAGTGACTCATATATATATATTTGCTGGTGAGATGTGTCTTGAAGCCCCTCCAGCGCTCACCAGCAAATGAAAGCCACTTCCTCTTCAGGAAGTTAGTGTTTGGTACGTCATATGTAAGCTACATAAAAGAAGATGTAATTGGTTAGTGAATGATAAATTTATGGAAAAACTTAAAGCTTTAAAGTTAAATACCATGATAGTCTCCCAAATTTGATCCTTGACTCGCATCTCAACATCATCCCAATCCTTCTTCAAAATACTGGCCTTGCTTCGTCCAAGGAGG
Organism: Canavalia gladiata; assembly: GCA_037954105.1. Taxonomy (NCBI): domain Eukaryota; kingdom Viridiplantae; phylum Streptophyta; class Magnoliopsida; order Fabales; family Fabaceae; genus Canavalia; species Canavalia gladiata. The sequence goes on from CM075664.1 coordinate 46,430,780, forward strand.
GCCACATAACTCTTAAACTTTGTCTTGTTTGGCCCTAATGGATTCCCAGTGGCCTGATCAAACTCTATGAGAATCCTCTGCTCACCGCTCCGACTAAGGGTTAACTCCCTTAACCGTGTGGCTCTCTTCCCTTCTTTTGCCGAGAAGAAGGGTTCTCAGACCCACTTTGTGAAGGAGGAACCTCTGAAGGGTCAGCCATGTATCTGTTAAAAGCAGAGAAAACAAATATGAAAAAATTATTAAATAGAAACAATAAATACAATTCATATTTATATTGCAAATTTCAACCTTAACAGAAACAGTAACAAACAGAAACAGGCTAAGGGTACAGGAAAAACAGAAACGGACAAAACAGGCTAAGACTAAGGCAAAATAGAAACGGGCAAAACAGGCTAAGGCTAAGGCTAAGATTAAGGCAAAATAGAAACAGAAAAAACAAAGACCTAAATAGAAACAGGCTAAGGCTAACAACAACTAATGCAGAAACAGAAACAGAAACAGAGACCTAAACAAGTAAAGACTAAGGCTATCTACATCATACAAAGTAACAGGCAAAGACTAAGGCTAAGACTAAGGCAAAACAGAATCAGGCAAAACAGAGGCCTAAACAGAAACAGGCTAAGGCTAACAACAACTAATGCAGAAACAGAAACAGAGACCTAAACAAGCAAAGGCTAAGACTATTTACCTCATACAAAGTAACAGGCAAAGGCTAAGACTAATGCAGAAATAAAAACAAGAAACAGAGACCTAAGCTTTGAATATTAAACCACTCCTAAGCTTTAAATATCCAAATCTCCTTCGTTTTTATTGTCTTGCTAACAGATTCTAACTGACCATATTATCTTCATTTTCCCTCCCCAAAAACTCTTGCTCATATACACATCACCTCTAGTAATCTTCTAAACACCACAATAACCAATTGTAGAGACCTAAGTTGAACTAAACTGCCTCAAGCTTCAACTTATGTCATTCCTTGAATTCCAAAGCTCTTAGCACTATCTTTGCAATGCCAAAACAGTAATATAATCTATTCTGTTTTATGCAATATAATGTAATATGTAGAAACAGAGTATTATCTTTGCAATATAATATAATAAAAACAAAAATACATTTTATGCAATGCCAAAACAGAGTAACATGTAGAAACAGATAAGGCAAACGAGTAACATGTAGAAATAGAGAAGGAAAACGATAAGCTAACAGAGCAACATAGTGATTTAACAAAACAGAGAACCTAAGGCTAAGCACTAATTCAGAAACAGGAACAGAGACCCTAAGCAGAGAGCCAGAATGCTACATACCGGTGTAGACGACGACGACGACGTAGACGACGATGGTTGTTTCAGAGAACGACGGGGCTCTTCGCGTAGACGACGACGGTGCTTTTCGCGACGACGACGACGGCGTGCTTAGGTTTACACTTGTGGAAGCTCAGCGATGAGTTAGGGCAGGAGCTCGTAAATGGAATGTTTAACTTATGAGGACGACAACGGTCGCATCAGATAAAGAAGAGGGAAAACAAACTTTCTACGTCGGTTGTTTCAGAGAACCGATGTAAAAAGAACTTTCTACATCGGTTGCTTTATAACCGATGTAGAAAGTTACTTTTTACATCGATTATAAATCAACCGATGTAGAAAGTGACTTTCTACATCGGTTATAAAGCAACAAATGTAGAAAGTTTAAATTTTTTTACAAAAATGTCACCGACTATTTTTCTACATCGGTTATAAAACAACCGATGTAGAAAATGGCAAATTTATTTACAAAAATGTCACCGTCTTTTTTCTACATCGGTTGGCAAATAACCAACGTAAAATCCTGTTATAAAAAGCTATTTTTGCACTAGTGAGTTATACTTCTTACAAAAAAATGTAAACCTATACGATAAATAAAAAAAAACTATACAAAAAATTTAAATTATATTAAAGTAATATTTTTTATATCAAAGTAATATTAGAATAATATCTTCAACATATAATGTTTTTGTCCTATGTTCATATTAAGAATAACTTATAAAAGGAAAACATGTCCCGTTAAAATTGTAATTATGAAGTTTACAAACCCATCTTCCTAAAATATTAGGAAAGTGCTACTAGATTATTCCGAAGTAACTATCCTATTAACTTTTAATTTTTAACTTTCAACTCCATATTTATTTATTCAAATATATCTTAAATTTATGTATTATTATTATTATTATTATTTTGTTTAATTTAATATTAATTTGTCAACTCAAAATTTTACATAATTTATTAAAATTATTAAATGATAAAAAATTATAATAAATTATATAAGATCCTAAACTTAAATTTTATTATATATTAAAAAATTCAAAATTTTATCCAGATCTCAAAAACCCGCATCAATTCAAGGCTTTTAGTTGTTTATTCCCAAATGCATGCGTTTGAAATGTTCATGCATTTTGCAAATAAATGCAATAAAGTAAATTTTTAAAGTCAACACGGGTAAGTTACCATTTATTTATGATAATTTTATTTAAAATTAATATCATATTAAAGATTTGAACTTGTTTCCCATTTTACATAATATTTGTTTATAGAAAATCTTATACCATTTTGTGAACCCCATTGCCACTTAGTAAAATGTAACGTGACAATGTTTCATCACTTAAAATTAGCCAATTAGATTGCTGCTTAACTAATTATGGGGAGCATAAATAAAGAAAATTCCATAATTACAATCTTCATTCTCATCACTTTCTCCGCAACAGATTTCGTCCTAAACATTATATTATTCCTTTTCTGAAACTATTAAGCTTAGCAAATGATTTTTGGATATATATTAGGTGTTTTTTTTGTCAAAGACAATTTTATTTAAGCTTAATAACATCATCATATATTTTTTAAAATTTTTATAATATAACTGTATATTTAAAACTTAAACCTAACACATGTAATTAAATTGGATGAACTTTTACTGGCTGATCCATGCGCAGCAAATGATAACATGGCATAGGCCATAAAAATTGAATTTATCTTGTTACATTAATGGTAAAACATGTCCTCTAATTTTAAGTTAATGAAAAGAAATAGTTCAAAATGTATGACCTTTATTAATTAAAATTTAAACGCCCTAATCTATACTATCATCTCATTATGAGGAAGAGGTTAAATGAAAAAAAAAAAATACTTGATCCGAATATCCCATTCACTGAATCACCTTTTTAGAAGTGAAGTCGTTAACACTCGGATACAAACAAGGCAATCGTAAAAGCCTCGCAGATTTTCTGCGACGAGTAATCTAAAAGTGAAAAGAAAAAACATAGAAAGAAAAAATCACTTGATCAAATCGCAGTGTACAAGATTCAAAACTTGTATATATCATGCAGACGCGTTCGACGTGGGAAAGCTTCATTAGTTTACCTTAAATTTCAGAAATCAAAGATTCCAAAAGAGTCCATCATTGACCTCCAATGACTAATCCTGCCGTGGTTTACAACGCTACGTCTCTTCCATTTTTATATATTTATGCATTAATTTATAAAATATATTTTAAAGAAAAATTTAAATAAAAAAAAACGCATATTGTTTTAAACTTTTAAGACCAATTATATCTTTTGTATTTTATTTAGATTGATTGTGTACATTTACTTGCTCGTTTAAAACATCTTTTCTTAAATATTTTTTTTATATTTTATTTAAATTTAAAAATATTAGTATAATCATGGAAAGAATTAATAATGCAGGTTGGTTGTCACGTTAACTCTAATCTGAGGGATCATTCACATTGACTAATTAACTTTTGATGATCACCTTATTCCGCTTTTGAGTTTAGTTCCCCGGTAAGATTACTGGAATTGTAGAGGCACATGGTGATGGAAGAGAGTCATAGTGAAGGAATCCATGCTTCCACTCTATCTTTACTGGTACTTGTTTTGTTTTTGTTATTTTATTTTTAAGTACTGTGTTCTGGTTTTTGATCTGTTGTTTATAGTGTTAACTTTATGAGTTTTGAGTCTTATTCTAGCATTGTTTTGTTGGAATCGGTATACCTTTCAAGTTAAAGCTGGTTAGCATCCCATAATGCTTAGGAAAAATCATATATATATTTTTTGAAACACATGACAAGCATCTTCTCATGATCAGACCCCACTGCAAAGGGCAAAAACCTGAATAATTTCTGCCAGCCCGCCATAGATTCTTAGATTTTTATTTATTAAAAATTACTATTATTTTAGAATTTAAAGGAGAAAGAGAATTTTAGGTATCTATCATTCCATCATGTCATTATATGCTTTGAATATTTTTGTTGTTTGGATGACTTTTATTTTAGTTGAAGCAAAGATTTTTCTTCAAAAGCACGTTAAAATAACATAATACTATTGGCTGTGGCCATTGGAAAAAATATAGTAATTAACCAAAATTTATAAATGTAAAAAAGTTTACAAAAAAGAAAAACACCGAATTGGAATAAAACAAAGGCAGTTTCAAAAGCAAAAAACAAAACATTCTACTTTGTTTCGTTTTTTATCTTTGAATTTTGCAAAACAAGTGGTCAAAACTAAGTTTAGTCTAAAGTCTAAACAATCAATTGGTGCATCTTAAAAGGCGTGGATAAGTTTGTATTTATGCAAAATAACAGTTGGGGATTATCTCATTTGACAAGTAAGGAGATTCCCCATTCATTAAACCGAACAAATTTTAAAAAATATAAAAAGGAGATTCTGAAAACTTCCACAGGGAAGAAAAGATGCACCCATCGGATTTCTTTGAATCACGTAGTTTTTCCACTGTCAGGTACTCACATACTTATCCTATGACTAAGTATTAAAAAATGATTTCCTATAGAAAATGGAGTCGAAGGTAAAGGAAAGAAAAAGCACCTGATTCAAACAAAAATAAATTTAGTTAATACTTTGGGTTTTCAGTACAAGGTGTGGAAGTCAAAATGAAGATTATTTATTAATAACAGTTTAAACAGTTGGTAATTAGAAAATTAAGAATAAATGTTTGAAGTTATTTGTAATTAATTTTGTGAGAGATAGGTTTTGACCTGTGAAAATTGGTATGTTAGGTTAAAGGAATGAATGTGTTTTGGGGAAATAATTTAGGGAGAAATGAAGAGAAAAAAAGGAAAGCGTGAAAGTTGAAGAATCCCATGTGACTTGAGAGGGAGGGTATGCAACGTAGATTGGACCCCACTCACACATCCATGTTGCATTAAAAGAAGTTAAAGGGTCAACTCTCTCTGTGTACCTCTCTGTCGCCAACTGAACTTTACCCCATTCTCATAAAAAATCCAACGGCTAATCACAACCTTTTGACCTTCCCACCAACTCTCTCTCTCTCTCTCTCTCTCTCCCGTTAAGAGGGACCCACCTAAAGATATGGGTCTACGTCCTAAGTAATTTCCACGTGGACTCTAACAATTAGTAGTTAGGTTTGACCCTTTGCATCGATGAGGCAACCCTTTGACTACTAATGCCCTTCCTTCTCTTCTTTCTCAATTCCTCTTTTCTCTTCCAAGCATTTCACATCAGAAGAAATAAAAAAGATTCAACTCCATGACCATTATAACTAAGCCAAAAGAGACTCATCTCCAAACAAAAAAGATAATTGTAACCTGGTTTTCCTTTTCCCTTTCCCTTTCCCTTTCCCTTTCCCTTTCCCTTTCCCCTTCCCTCGTTTGTTAATGCTATTGGATTTGGAGCTATGGCTGTGGAGCTTATAACGGGTTACAATGGGAGCGATGAAAGGAGTAGAAACGTAACGGGTGAGAATGAAAATGCAATTGCCGTGCAGGAAGCGGCTTCTGCGGGCATTCACAGCGTAGAGAAGCTCGTCAAGATGATTTCTGAACAGAGGAAGGGTAACGATAACGATGGTTCTTCTGAATTGGGAGCTGTTGCTGACGTGGCGGTGAACCGGTTCAGGGAGGTTATTTCGCTTCTTGACAGACCTAGAAGAACCGGTCACGCTCGTTTCAGAAGGGCTCCTGCAACAGTGCCACCTGTCCCTCTTCTTCAGCTGCATCCAACGGTGGATGATGATGATCATGAAAATGATGATGATGATTCAAAACCCAAACCACTCTCTCTCCTTCACCACAGAACAGAACAAGAACAAGCCTCTGCTTTCAAGCTTTATTGCCCGCCTCCTCTGCCTCAAAGTAACCACCATCACCACCAACACCAACACCAACACCATCCTTTTCCTCTTCAACAGCGTTTTCCTTTACCACCAGAGAAGAATGAAACCAATGCTTCTGCCAATTCATATATTTCTACGTTAACGGGGGATACTCGCTCTTCCGGCTTCCAAATTCCTCCTGCGTCACTGCAGAGCTCTTCTTATATGCGTAAACCTCCACTCTCTGCAAAGAGAAAGTGCAATTCAACGGAATTTCCTTCTATCAAGTGTGGATCCTCCTCTGCGCAGTGCCATTGCTCCAAGAAAAGGTATCATTGTTTATATTTGGTTATGTTACATAATTAACCTGTTATTTTCGCTATATATGTATATAATATATGATTAATTTAAATGATTCAGGAAATTGAAGTTGAAGAGGGTGATTAGAGTGCCGGCTATTAGTTCCAAGACTGCTGATATCCCACCCGACGAATATTCGTGGAGAAAATATGGACAGAAACCTATCAAAGGCTCTCCACACCCGAGGTATATCATAATGTTCATGTTGCAACATTAATGCATATCATAATTACAATATCACACTATCTTCCACCTTTGCATTAGTATCCTTAAGTTTTAGATTTAGACAAGTAAATATTATTAATGTTTTTCATGCGTAATTTTCCATATATTTAAAGGCGATTTCTAATGAAAACTTTTTATTTTTAATTCCTTAAAGTGCATAGCAAGAGTACTCTTGTTGTTATGGCATAGTATTTAGGAACGTATATATTTTCTCTGAAATGTGAATCTGTTGTGGACTTTGGCAGAGGTTACTACAAGTGCACCAGCGTGAGAGGGTGCCCCGCACGCAAACACGTGGAGCGTGCGGTGGATGAATCCAATATGCTTGTTGTCACTTATGAAGGAGATCATAATCACTCTCACGCTGCTTCTGAGGTGGCTAACGCTGTTGTTGTCCTTGAATCTTCTTAGTCTCGGTTCATTCAATTGCTGATAATAGCGTTTCACAAGTTTTTGTTACCCACCCCAACGCTCCATGCAGTGCTTGCTTCATTTACAACTTTTTTAATTAACTTTGTGATTATATAGTCAACGAGTATAGTTAGTGTCAATGCTTTAGCTCAGAGTAAATAACTATTTTGGTCTTTTTGAAAGATTTGAAGTATGTTAATGCATGAAATTTTAAATTATCAATTTTTTTTTTCAAAGATGTAATTTTTTTTTACTTTAGTCCTTTTTAAAAATATCAATTTAGACCTTGAAACGATTAAATTGATTAATATTTTTTTTTTCTGAAAATGATAATGATGATTTGTATATTTTAAAAATTAATATGACCCCAACTTCACATGTTAAGGATCAAAATGATGTTTCACTTTAATTCATGTATATGGGTTTCTTCTTGTAATTTTTTTTTTAATGTTGGTCTCTCCTTCTCCTTTCTCTTGAAGTCTGTATTATTTTAAAATTCATTGAAATACTTAAATACGGGAGTACTATTCCTTGGTCTTTGTACGACTTATTTAATAGAAAAGATAAAGAAATTAAACAGCGTAGAGATGTTGAGTTCAGATGAAGTTTGTTGCGTGGAGATTTTGTTTTTATGGAGACTGTTGTCCTTGCGGTATAGATAATATTTCGTGTATCCTCATGTGTGAATTTGAAAAAAGAGAAATAATATTTTTACTATTATTGTAAACTACAAATATTATTATAATGAGGAAGAGAAAAAGAGAAGAAAAAATGAGATATGACGGAAAAAATTAAAGATAAGAGAACAGGTAGGTATACAGTTTGTGCCACAAGGATGGAGAAAATTGTTGCATTGATTTGATTTTATGAGTAGTTTTCGTGTGATGTAAGTTTGAAAGTTGATGGGGGAACCTCGTGGTCATTTTGGTGAAGCACGCGTCATTCTATTTTTGCATATTTACGTTTGAATGAGGATGAAGCAATGAATGGGATTGAGAAATTTTGGACAACCTAACGAAAGGTTTATTGACTTTTGAGGGTGCTGATTCAACCTAAATAAGCAGCAAATGACAAAGTCAGAATGTGAATTATAGGAGTTGAAAACTTGTACTCATGTTTGGTTGTTTCACAACGTTCCTTAATAATCGCCCTTAAAAAAATGAATTATCTGTTTCTAGGTACTGTTTTTTTTTTGTCCTTCCTTTTTTTTTTATAAAAAAACAGGTAATTGATTTATTTATTTTTTATCTCTCTTCCTCACATCTCTATCATATTCTACCAATTATAAAATATGAAAAAATTTAAAAATATTATACCAATTATAATTATCATACAATACATAAAATTAATTTAGTATTATTAAAAAGTTAATATTTTAAATTTTAATATAAAATATTATAATATAATAAATATTACTTTATTTTCTTATTATGATGTGATATCTCCATTAGTATAGTTATAAAAATAAAAAATATAGAATATTATTAAGATGTGTTAATATAAATGGAAACATTCTATAAAATATTTGATTATAATGAAAAATGAAAACAATCAATGCAGATTATTTAATTTCATTTAAATGATTAAAATAAAATATAAAAAAATATTTTAAAATAGTTATGTAATAATTAATTGAATTATAATTTTAATCATTTATATAAGATTTTATAATTTAAATTTGTCGTTCTTATTTTTACTATAATCAAGTGCTAGGATAAGATATATCTTTAAAAATAATATTTTAGTTATTACATTGTATATTGCTAATTTTGTGTGAATAAGTAGATAAATATCCCTATACGCGCAATGGTTTACCCAACATAAGAGATGATAGGGATAATTAATGGAAAAGACAAATGAATTTTTTTTTCTTACACATATAATTTTCTTTATTTTAAAGGATTAATTTATAACAGGAAAAATGTTTCATGAACAATAAAGTGGAAAAACAAAAAGTTATCTTTGTTTTAGTTTTGAAATATGCTATTTCCATTTATATTTACCTATCAACTCATAAGTTCATGGTAATGTTAATTACATTTTTCTGTTATATCTTTATGTTAATTAATTTTTAAATAATAATAATTTTTTACTTTTAAAATCTTCGTGAGATAAAATGAGGCCCAATAATACTTTGAGCATAATTAAAACAAAAAAGAGAAGGATATAGAGAAACCATAAAAGAAGACCATGAAGCTTTTTGAAAGAGGAGGATGTGGTCAGACTGAAAATAGGATGGATTTTCTTTTCTAAATCATAGACAATTTTATTTGAATTAAGGATGATTATTATGGATGATAGTTTTTCTTTAAGTTTTTAATAAATTGGATGACCAGAATTTTTAATTAAATCCAAAATTTTTAATTAAATTAAAATAACTTCCACCAATGAATCCATGTGCTCAATGGTAAAATAGAAGAGAATTTATATTGGAAAAAACGTAAGATATTAATTAATAAGATAAATAAATAATAAAAATAAATTAATTGATAAAGAGTATAGAAAAATTTTAAAATATTTTTCATGAGAATAAGAATAATAATTATATCTTTTAATTTGTACATATTTTTAATAATTAAATAAATAAAAAACAAAGATAACAGTTTTGAAATGTCTCTATATGAAAAAAAAGATAAAAAAAATTAGGTAAGGGATAAAACATTTATATAATATTACATATATTATCTATTGTTTATATAATTAAACTTATAAGTTATTATAACATATAAATGCTTCAATACAACGAGTTTTATTAATTTCCTATAGTCTAGTCAAAAGATAAAAATGGGAGATGGAAAGGTAATACATGCCACGTTAGCTATTTCGCGAAGGAAAATGTATTTAGTGTCTACACGTCGGAGAAAAAAAGAAAAAAGAAGTTTTTTTTTTAATTGCAATGAGTGTTATAATGTGAAAAAAAAGAGATGAATGGAAGAATTTTGTATGAGTTACCTCTTATTGTTAATTATGTTTCATAAAAATAAATTGATGGATAATTCATATAAGTGTCTGAATAGATTAAGGACGACTTAATTAATTAACAACCTATAACATTTTTATTGAACTGTGATTATTAGTGTAGTCTTTTATTTAGTAGTCTGTGACGGAAAGGATGATTAGGATTTGACATTATCTTTTTGAATAGGGAATATTTATGATACTTTTTAAATATTATTAATTTATCATTTAAATTTTATTTTTACATTCTGTTTAATGTGGAGTATGAAATATTTTAATTATTTAAATACTTTCAACTAATTATTAGGATTTTATAGTGATAATGAATTATGATAATTTATATAAGATGTTGTATTTGAATATTTTTTTATTATTACATATATGTAAAATTATATTTACAAAGTATCTTGTCTTAAAATAAATATATTATCACTCTCAAAATAAATATAAGTGTGTTTAAACTGGAATGAAATATAAAATATAGGCAATTAAGGATTTTGTTTGTAGATTTATAGATTTTTCTAAAAAAATATTTCTAAAGTGATTTTATTCACATTGATGTATAAATCCTATATTTAGAAGAATTTCTTATTATTTCACGTAATTACTCATTCAGAAGGAGCTCTCACATGTTTAATCTAAGATGATAAGAAAGTGTCTGTACATTAGAGGATATTTTAGTTAAGGAAGCTTATTTTTCAAAAGAAATGATGTATTTTATAGTTTATAAATTTTTTATTAAATTTTTTTAGATATAATTTTAAAAAATAAATAATGGTTGTTTTAATGTTGATCAATTTTTTTATAACAAAATTATATTTATTGAAATTTTTTTATAAAAAAATTATTTAAGAGAAGATTTGAATAGTATAATAATTAAAATTTGATATATTTTATATCAATTTAATATATATTTTTATTATTTTATATTTTACAATAAAATATTCCTCAATTTTTTTTATAGTACTTGAAAGATTTATTACACATTTAAACTTCGTATGTTCTAAATTAGGAGTAGTCACATGTTAAGGAATTGTTGATAAAAAAAATTTAAAACAAATTAGCAGTTGCTTTTTGCTTTGCATTTATCATATTTTATTTCTTTATTGATTAATCACTTTGGTTTGAAAAACAACAAAATTATTGTTGTAAAATTGAATGAGTTAATCTTTAAAAGAAGAAAGAAATACCTATTTGATTTAAGAATATTTAACCTTCACATGATTTCATGAGTGAGCGAGCAATCTAAGTCAATTATTGATAGCACCTAGGATATATTTGATAAACTTAGCAAACAAATTAGAAAAAAATTGTAACAGTTAGTTAGAAGCTGAAAATATATGTAAATTGAAAAGTTACGTCAAAGCTGATAGAAAAATCTATCATGTTCTTACTAACAAGTTCTTGCAGGAAAATGACTTCTTTAATTGGTGTCAACTAAACATTCAAATCTATCACCCAAGCTTCACATTTATCATCTGGAACATATGGTATAACGCCGCAACAACCATTGTAATCCAAGGAAACATCCAACACATACATTCAGTATTGACAGACATTTAGATCATGATTGAAGACTTAAACAAGTTTCAAACAATCGGAACTGATGTCATACTACGTAACACCAAACTCATCTCTTGGCTATCTCAACCTACAGGAATGACCATCATTAATATTGACGGAAGTGCAATTAACAATCCAAGATACGCACTATTTGGAACCATTATTAGAAATTTTCATGGTGCATGGATCTGAGAGGCATACAACACATTAGCATCTATAATAATATTAGTTATCCTCTATGAAGCTCCTACTGTTCTTTCAATAGCCATTTTAACTGATAGTTTAGGTGTTTTCTTTACTTGTCTGTAGCTTTTTTTTTTCCCCTATTTTCCTTTACACTAAAGAAATGAAACGTAAAAAACTTGTTAATTAAAATAAAAAATTATTCAGTAAAAATAGGTGTCAAATTAGTTGATAAAAATAAATAATAAATAAAGATATGATCATTAGATTGGTATTTAGAGATTATAATTTTTATTAGTTATTAATTTGAATATTTTATTATTTAAATTAAATTATTATATTAAAAAGTAAGATAATATTTTTTAGTTTATTTTTATATATATTTCTATTAAAGAATTATATAAATAAATTTATATTTATTTTAACAATTATATTTTATACAAAAATTTTGATGATTTTGTTTATTTATTTATTTTGTTATTTATGATGTATTTTTTAATAAAATTATATTTTTAAATAAATATTATTTTTAAATTAAAAATATTTATTTTAATTTTTTATAAATAAATTTAAATAATATTTCTATAAAAAAGAGTATTTAGTTTTTCTTTAAAATTTTCATCAATAAAATTAAATATTTTATTATAAATTATTTAAATAAAATATTTAATTACTAGACTAAATACTACAACATTATAAATTGATGCAAAAATGTAATATTTCAAAATAAAATAAAAATTATCAAAATATATTAAGGATAAAAATAAAATAATAAGTTTCAATTAGTAGAAAAAAATCATGAATCCTAATGGATATAGTGTTAAAAAAAATACTAATAATTATCAAAGCAAGTACCTTACTAAATAAAGTTAAAATAATTTTAAACAAATTTCAATTAGTTATTTTAATTTTTATCTAACTAAAATACACTAAAAAAAACTTATCGAATCAATGGGATCTTGTAAAACTATTTAAGAAATTAAACCTATTGAGTACAAGTATATATACAAGATCAAGAGTGATTCTAAGAACTTATTTGAAAATATTATCAAGAGTGATTCTAAGACCTTATTAGAAAATATGTAGGAATATGTAGTAGAAGAAAGACAAGGTAAATCCTTCCTTTTTTTATATGTAAAAACTATTAATTTAAAAAAAAACATGAAAATTAGGTAATTGAAAAGTTTTAAAAAATTTAAGAATAGTCCAAAATATTTTTTTAGTTTTAAAATCTTTCAATAATGAGGAGAGAGTGTTATAATTTCTCCATTTTCTTTTTTTCTCTTTTAAAAATCATTTTTTCAATAAAATTAATGGGAAGGTAGATAAACTTAAATAGGTAAAGGTTTAAAAGAAGCATGTTATGTGACATGCTTAAATTATTTAAATATTAAATGATAATTTATTCATATTTAATGCAACAAATTAGTTGCAAGCAAATCATTTTTTTTGCTAATAGAAGCATGTTATTATTATTTATTTTAATAATCATGACAATAAATTTTCACGTTTAGAAATATTTTAAGAAATTATTAGGAGATCAACATTGAAATAATATTATAAAATTAAAGTGCAGGCGTTATTTTTATGCTACATTATCATACCAACAACTTTAATTTATATTATCAATAATGTTTACGACCATGAAAGATCTTACATAAAAAAAAATGTAATTATTGTCACAATTTAATCTTGATAGCTATTTAATTTAAACTAAATCTAATATGTTATATTATGAATTATCATATTTTTAAAATTATAGACATGCTATAAAGCTGGTTGTTAACTTGATAATATTTTTTAAAATAAAATTTTCTTATAAAAATTGCAATTAGGTTAACCGTTATTTGAACTTTTCATTAAAAATAAGTTGATAGATGATTCAATATAGAAGTCAAAATAAACCTAGATATTTTAATTAATTAAAAGCCTATTACATCTTTTTGGAATGGTATGCTAGACGGTTATTAATGTAGATCTTTTTCTAAGTGACCCGTAATAGGAATGATCCCTAGGATTTGACATTACCTATTTAAAAAGTTTAGGTTCCCTTAAACCTTAACTGCGGTCAAAGCTTTATTCAACTTGAAACTTGGAAATGGAGATTTAATACTTAAGAAATATTATTAAACATGATCAAACATGATATGTTACTCATCTATCTAGTTATTTTTTATATTTTATAACTATATATGACTTTCATCGGGTATCTTATAACGAGAGATATTAAATGGACATTAATTCTATTAAATGTACAAAAATTATAGTTATTTCATGAAGTTCATTAAAAAAAATTACAATGCTTTTTGGAATCAATCTTTGTTTTCTTAAGAGAAATTAAATTTACAGGACTAAAATAAATAAGAATTTATACAAATAAGAAAGATAGGAAAAAATATAAAATAAGATAAATAATATGATATAGAAAAATATAAAAATTAAATAATATTTAAATTATGAAACAATTTTACTCTATAGTTAATATATCTCTTTCCTTAGTATCGTAAGACTAAAACCAGATGGAACAACTAATGGTGCATCCATCCTCCCTATAACATGAGATGCATTTTGAACGTTTCCTTCTGGCGTTTTGCTGTTACCTTTCACCCTTGAGGATGATATCTCATGAAATATGGAAGGTTGAATTTTAAGAAATTTGGTAGGACTTTAGTACGACATCGCAGGTAAGGTTTGTTTTGGATCAACAGTCAACACTCCTTTGAGTCACTACGTGGACCTTTTACAGTTTCATTATGTTTTTTGTTCCATGGTTCTAACTTCTAACACCAAAACTGGGACCTATTGGAGAATCAGAATTAGGTGTTAGTATCTGACATCAAATGTGTCCTTCTAATATTTTTTTTCTTTTTTGTTCTTTACATGGAAAACAAAGGGAGTGACAAATACAAAGCCAATTTTAAAGGCTGTTAAATTAAAAAAAAAAGTTTTTTGTTTCATTTTTTTACTTTTAAGAGCTAAAATATCAATTATTTCACTCTAAAATAAAAATAATTTAATATTTTTTGTATTTAAGAGTAATAGTAGATAATATTTTTTTAAAACAAAACTAACACCTGAAAAATGCAATGAGAAAACTTTTAAAGTATCATTCAAAAGAAGCTGGTGAAGGCCATGATGAGGAGATACCAATGTGGGCAGGGACGAAAATTTTCAACCCCCAACTTAGCAAAGAAATCAACTATACATTAACCTTTCGAGGAACATAGTTGACCATAACCTTCCCAAAACTCTAAATAGATCCAAAACCAGAGTGATAAGATGGATCTAATCACGAGACCTTAGCATATAACACATTCTTACCTTTTTATTTTACACAAATTTTAACTTTAAAAAGGTTAAATATTCCTAATGTTAGGGGAAAAAAGATAAGACAAGATTCACAATAAAAGAAAAATTGCTTTCAAATAATTATTATTTTAAAAAAATCCTCCAAGATCCAATGTATATTTTCGGTCCACAATGAACCGTGAGATACTGGGTCTGTATAACTTTATAAAGAAAGCCCAATTCAGTTACGCTTAGGGGAAGAGCAGCAGGCCCACAAACTGTTTAGAAGCTAGTTAGAAAATAACAACAGTTCGGGTCTTCGGAATGAAAATTGGTTTGAACGAAAAAAGAAATTAGGATTTATTTATTTATTTTCTGTTTAAAAAATAGTTTTTTACTTTTGAGAATTGAAAATTAAAAAATTGTTTAATAAGTAAAGTCACTGAAATTTATTTTTAAATATAATATCGTCTTTTAGTTTTAAAAACTTAAAACCAGTTAGAGTCTATTTGTTTCCTATTTGAAAAATCAAAAACAATTTGGGGAGAGAATTTTATAAAATTCAGTTTAAAAAATAATATATATTTTTATGTTTTTAAAACTATTTTTTTTCTGTTATTAATGTTGTTTCACATACTGTTATATTTTTTTAAATAGTTTTTAAAAATTAAAATAAAATTAAACATACCTTAGTTTTTATTTTTAATTAATTATTATTTATATTTATTTTTTATTTACTTAATTTATTTTATTTCCCTTTTAAAAATTTTATAAAATAGTTTGGCTCCTCTGGTTAAATCTGTATAATTTTTTTTTTCAATAAATTTAAATTTATTTAATTTCAAAATTTAGAAAATCTTATTTCTTGTTGATTTTTTTACCTAAAAATCTATAACTCTCATTTTATATTCAAAATTTATATAAATTAAATTGATTAAATCAATTACTACTCAAAACTCCCAAATTAAAATATTAAATTTCATTCAAAATAAAAGAAATTATATTCAAATTATGATTTCATATGTTATAAATTTTTGTCAAACTTTTATAAATTTTTTACTTCTAAATTTAGTACAATTACTTAACATTTTAATAGTATTGTAAATTTTTATAAATAATTTGATAAAAATAATAATTTAATTTTTAAATTTAATAAATTAATGAAGGATCAGTTTTTTAAAATTTTGAAAATAAAAATTTTTAAAAATTGAAGAATCAAAATTACATAACATAAAATTAGAAGAATAAAATATATTTAAAATTTTTTTTTTGAAGTGGATGTATTTTTTAAATTTAAAGTTTGAGCCTTTTAATCTAAATTTTTTAAAGACATGCTTGGTGTTTTTCTTTTTAGATGTAAGATGGACTTGACTTGAAAGTCTATCGTTTAAATGGTTTTGTTAATATCAACGTTTTGGGTTTATTTTAAACATTTAGAAATAAAATTATATTAAAAATTAAAAATATTTATGATATAGAAAAAATAATAATACTTTTAATAAAATTTACTATTCTTAATTGGTTAATTCATTTCTAAAAATTGATATTAACATTATACTTATTTAAAAATTATTTTATGTTAATATATGTTAAATAGGTTTACAAAAATATATTTAAGTATTTATTTATTTTACTATTAAATATAATTGATTTTAACAATTTTAATTTTAAATTATTAAATACGTTTAAAAATGAGAATAAATTTAACTTGAACGACATATTTTATCAGCATGTATGCTTTGAATTAAAAAGTTCAAATTATAGAATAAATAAACCTTAATTAATAGATCTAAATTTATATATAAGTTAGCAGACTTAACTATTAAAATGAAATGAATACATAATATAAAAATACAATAATAAATATTTAATATAATAATAATTGTTATTTTATTATTAATTTAAAAACCTGATGTAAATTAAATGTGTAGACGAATGAGATAAGATATACAAATCTAGAGATATGTATCATATTTCTCTTTTAAGGAATAATTATGAGAGAAAATAATCGTTGGTTTAACATAGAAAGACATTCCAACCTCTGGTTCAGTACCTACCTAATTCAAGGAGTCTTTGGTTTGGCCTATTGGGCCTTATAAATCCAAGCGTTTGAAGCTATAAGATAGCATTCTTATGGAAAAAAAATTTCATCTCTTTTTTTTTTTCTTCTTTTCGCACCTCTTCTGTATTTTTTAATTTTATTTTTTAATAAATATATTTTAAAAATTAATTTATTATAAATTTTTTATATTTCGTAAACTAATTTATAGAATGTATATTTTTACATTGTACAAATTAGTTTATGAAATTTATATTTTATAAAATATATTTTATAATTTAATTTGTAGAATATAAAAATTTATATTTTATAAAATATGTTTTATAATTTAATTTATAGAATATAAAAATACAATCTATAAACTAGTTTGTTAAATATATTAATGTATTTTTTATATTTTGTAAACTAGTTTATAAAATATATTTTTTTATATTTTATAAATTAATTTGTGGAATGTATATAGAAAAAGATAAAATGAGAAAATAAAAAAGAATGTAAAAAGATAGAATGGAGGTAAAAAAGTAAGGCCCATTCTTATTAACCAAAAAACAAAATATTTCTAACCCAAAAAAGAGATGGCTCTGAGATTATGTTTATTATCATTCCAAAATATTTATTATCACTTTTATTTAAGAATTTTTATTCAAAGATTTCTCTTTCTTCTTTGTTAATCAAATTAATAATAAATACATTTAAATAAAAATTTCTTAAATTATATATAGCAATAAATGCATGAGTGTAATAAATTTAAAACTTCGGAAATAAAAAAAGTGTCATAATCAAAGTAGAGTGTTCAGATTTTCCTGGACTGAAGAAACTGGGCTAGGAATAGATTTCCTTTTATACATTTTATGCTGCACATTATCTTAACAATAACAAAATGAAAAGAGTACACATTTCAACATTCTCCTTTTACCTTCTTTTTTTTAAAAAAAGAAACTATAAAAAATATAAATTCTAAATTTTATGATATACAAATATCATTTCTTTGTTTTAAATGTATCAGTTAGCACTACTCTGTTTGTTGATTTTTAAATTTAAGTATCCGTTTCTTTTATAAATGTCTGAACCATATGTAAATCATGAGTCAATAAAATATATTGATGGATTACTGAATTAGAAATCAATTACAGATAAATTAAGTTTAAATGATTTCAATAACTAATAAGTATATATTATTAAAAAATATTTTAAAAAAAAGATTGATTTCAGAAATATCATGTTTACAATCAAATATGACGCTGATGTGACGAAACTGGAAGGTAATACAATAGCAGTAAGTACGCAAAGTATGGTATATGATAGTATTCCAATTCCATTATCCAGATACCTTTTTGGATTATTATCTTACCCAATCATTTTGCTTATACACACACTAAAGTGTATATTGAAAGCTGGCCTAATAAATAAAACTGCACTCCTTTGTGCCTATTTTCCTTCAAAACTAAACAAAGTAGTAGACACAAGGAGCAGACAAGATGAGTAGCATCATGTGTGCAAAATTGTTGGTTACAACTTTGTGCATCCTCTTCTTGATGTCCCTTCACACGTCAGCACATGATGTTAACAGAAATTTCATCAGAGGCAGAAGTAGTAGTGGCCACAGGAACAAAGGCTGCAAAAGCAACAATCAATTGGACACAACACCATGTCAAAAATCAACAACCATTCAAGCAGTTCCAGCTTCACCAGATGCTTTGGTATTTGCAGACCAAAGACTTGAAGTAGTGTACCCAGTGATTCAAAAATTCAAGTCCATCATCAATTCAGATCCACTAGGAATTACCAAATCTTGGGTAGGATCAGATATATGCAGCTACAAAGGGTTCTACTGTGATACTCCCCCAGACAACAATTCTGCAATTGCTTTGGCCTCTATTGACTTCAATGGTTTCCAATTAGGAGCTTCTACCCTTGATGGCTTTATTGATAAGCTACCAGATATTGCTCTTTTTCATGCAAATTCCAACAATTTTGGTGGCACAATCTCACCCCAAATAGCCAAACTACTTTACCTATATGAGCTTGATGTTAGCAACAACCAATTGTCAGGTCCATTTCCCATGGCTGTTCTAGGCATGAGCACTTTAACATTCTTGGATATAAGGTTCAATTCCTTCTCTGGAGCAGTCCCACCAGAAATATTCACACAGAACCTTGAAGTACTTTTCATCAACAACAATATCTTCACTCAAGGGTTGCCTGATAATTTAGGCACTACTCATATTCTCTTACTCACCTTGGCAAACAACAAATTCATGGGTCCAATACCAAGAAGCCTTCCCAAAGCTTTGGCCTCTCTCACTCAGGTACTGTTACTGAACAACCAGTTAACAGGTTGTTTACCTTATGAAATTGGGTTTCTTGAAGAGGCCACAGTGTTAGATGCTGGAAACAACCAGTTAACAGGTCCTTTACCATTCTCTTTGAGTTGCCTTGAGAAGGTGGAGTTGCTAAATTTTGCTAGTAATCTTTTGTATGGCATGGTGCCAGAAGTGGTGTGTGCAGGGTTGGTGAATTTGGTTAACTTTTCATTATCAGATAACTATTTCACACATGTGGGGCCATTTTGTAGGATGTTGATTCAAAGAGGGGTTCTTGATGTTAGAAACAATTGTATTCCTGATCTTCCATTCCAGAGATCAGTGGTTGAGTGTGCTGAATTCTTTGCAACCCCAAGGATGTGTCCTTTCATGTGGTTTCATAGTCTCATCCCCTGTAAGCTTCCTTTTCAAAGTTCACCGGTTTCTTCAATTCCTTAGATGGTTTCATAGTTTCCATCTGCTAAGGCATTTGGGTTGCAATTCTTTGTCTTCCTTTCTTTACCTTTCTGTGTAATGTATAATTGTGCTCAACTTTATGATGCTCTATCCATGTTCTAATAATTTCTACATTTCATGTCAATGCTTGCAACTCATAAATTTCTTCTTAATTATGTATCATAGCCATTCTGTCATAATTTTCTGTTTTCCAATTGGATGCCTCGGGGAACACATCAAGTCAGTCTAGTCATTAAAATTTGTCAATGGGTGGATTTGGTTACATTAGACACAATTAAATTTAGTCATTTATTTCAATAATTATAGGTTAATCTAGTCTCTGAACTTAATATTTAGGAAAACGCCAATCAATATTTTTAAGATATTAGTTAAAAATTTTAAAATTAAATTTTTTAGTAAAAAATATTACCAATACTTTTTACGATAGTTTTTAACTTAATATTAATTTTTTTAAAAATTTTTTTTTTTCTTCTTTAATCAGTATCTTTCAAGTTATTGGTTAGCAAGATTTTAATGTTTAATAGATTATTACTAAATTTTATCTTAGTATTAAAGATTAAATTGACCTTTTAAATTCATGACATAAATTAATTAATTCTGTAATATCAAGGATTAAATAGAATAATAATGTCAGTTTCAAGTATTAAATTTATTAACACGGTTGTTTGTTTCTTTTAATCATGGATCAAATTGATCCGATACTAATTTTAAGGAACAGGTTATTATTTTTCTCTATTAATTTTTTTATGGACAAAAAAAAAAGGTTACAAAGTTGGAATTCCGAACTTTACTTAAAGTATTCTAATATGTAATCTCTTATCACTGCACCAATGTTACCTCTATTAATTTGATATGAGAGATAGTTTAGTATGGAAATAAAATGTGCTCTGGTAAGATGATACGTTGGCAAATGAACTGGAGAACAGGTTCAAGTTGCACTAATTGTGCTTACGATCCCAACCAATTAACCAAACTATCAAACTTCAATCTAATTACGATTACTATTAACAAATTATGCAAAAATTAACGTTACAACTTACAAGGTTGACAAGAAAAGGTGGTGGAACAACCTTAAAGACGAAGAAGGGGCTTTTCCAAACCATATGGTCCAAAAATTGGTGTTAATGCTTTTGTTTTTCTTAGTCTTAGTTATACATCACACTATCTTTTTCTTTTTTTTTTTCTTTTCCCTTCTGGTCACATACCAAATGGCCCGGGTCCCTACTGCAGAAAAAGTTACTCGTATCATATGGCAAGTGAAGACAAATTTTTGAAGTTTCAATATTTAGTGTGACTTCTAAATATATGTTAATTTATTGGTATAATGCGTAACCTTCGCAATCTTATAGCACTGATTGATCAGACATTGAGACCCTTTCCTGTTCATTTGACAAAAGAAAAACGATGGAAGGCTAATTAATCTTAATCTCAACTGCTCCCATAATTTGGAATTGATGGGTAGCAAATGCAGTTCTGCAACCATGCGTTCCAGCTCAAGACCCTATTGGATATCGATGCATAATTTTATGAGTTCAATTTTTATTACCTATTGTTACGGAGAATTCATTTACATTGTTATTCAATAATTTTAAATTATTTGAAATATATTTTTAAAATAATTATTCTTAAGATTAATAATTTTAATCATATAATAATTTATGAAATTATAATATTTAATTTTGTAAATCGGTAGTAATCTATTATTAAAGTATATATATTATTAATATTGATTATAAATTTATTTATTTGTTTAATTAGATACATGATCATCAATATTAAACTTTTAGTATACGGAGGATAGATTAGATTATTCTATTTTTTAGTCTATAAAAATGTTCTTTCTATTGACAAGTTAACTAATTGTATCTTCATCACAGAGTAACACACATTCTTATTTCACTCATCTAAGATAATTTTTTCTCTTCTCTCTTCTCTTTCTATACATTTTTAAGAAAAAAAAAAACTACATTTCAATGTCATGATAAGTACACATATTAGAACTACATCTTTTATGATATAATTGAAGTAGAAATATATGGTAATTTATACCTCTGAATTAATAATTATATTGTTGTTATGATCAAATTATCCAACAATTAATATTAGAATCGTGATAGATATATATTATAATTTTTCATATGTAATCCTTAATTTAGAAAAATGAAAAATGAAACATAAACGTAACCGTAACCGAAACTGTATATATACCATTTCCAAATTTGGAAACTGAAGATTATGATTCTTGAAACTGACTTAGGGATTGTGTTTCCCATAGTTTCGCGATCAACGTACTGTATTTTCATATGTTCTCGTTGGTTGATTAGAGAGAATCACATGTTTTTGTTTACAATTTCAAAATAAACACAGTTTCTAAACCTAATTTTTCAAACCAAATGACTCCCTAATGGATCAATGCTTTTCCAAATTTCTTTAGAACTTCTGAATGTCCATGAGTCATGAATACAAATAGTGGAAAATCACAGCTCTTGGTTGCAATATGCAGGAGAACCAAGTGTTTGTTCTTGTATTGGTCTGGAAACGCTCCCTTTTGTGAACATTAGTCATGTGACCAAGTAACTAGAATTAGAATTGTCTATATGAGCCTAGGTATGCAATCCGGACTCGTATTTAGATGGGTTAGAATCAATGGAAATATTGGTTCATTTAAATATAAAATTTTCAGCTTGATTTGTTTAACGTTCAAGTTAACAGGTTTATTTTAATAAATTAATTTGTAGAGTTAATGAATTAATTTGTAAGTTAGTTAGAGTATAAAAAATTGATAGACATTAACTACTTAATAAATATTTGAATCAACTAGTCACAACCAAAAATTAAAATTAAAATTTCTATCTGTAATCCATCGGATAAAACACATTATATAGTCTGTTTTAGAGATTGACGACTTACTCGTTCAATGATTTTGTCATCCTGTTTTCAAAATGGGTGCTATACTTTCGGGTGAATTCAATAACAGACGTCTGTTGGCATTCCAATCTTCATTCTCCTTTCGGAAGCTATTCAAAAAGAAAAATAATTTTAATTTTGATTTTGATTAAAAGCAAATTTTTTTTTTGAATCTATTTATTTTACATGTCAATCTAATCTAACATATTTAATATTTAATAATGGGTGACTACTAAAATTTTGTAACATTTAGTTATTTAATATAAAATTTTTTTAAAATAATGTAATTCATATAAGTGTAGTTAAATCTTTTAATAGATTGAAATCCATAAAAGTTTAAATTGTTATTTTTTTATTGTTATCTTTTTCTTATAAGATGTGCATTAGTTAATCTCATTTTTATTTTTATATTTCTAAAACATTTAATATGCTTAATATTTTTTGAAATTGCATGTTTTTTAATTTAATTTAATTTTTCTATTTATATAATTTCTTATATCAAATATAAATTTTTAAATATTTTATTTTTTGGTGCTTATAAAAATATTTCTAGTCTCAACTGATGAATTAAGAATTATTTTTTCATTAAATAGTGACATATTTTTTTTTATTTTATTCATCAAATTAAAAATAGTTTTCTCTTTTTTTTTCTGTATTTTTTCAAGAACAAAAAAAGAAATCTAAACTCCAGTACAATCATAGATATACATATTCTAAGCATCTCTTTTACAAAATAAAAGCAAAAATATATTGTATTTCTAAATTGATAGTTAAATTATTATTATGATCAAAGTATCCAACACATCATCTTAAAATATATTTATTATTTATTTTATAATTAATATTATATTAAAATATTTTACATCAATTAAAAACATTATCAACATATATTTTATAAAGTTTACTATTCTTTTATATTTGGTTCAATTTTATAATAGGAAATAGAAACTTATTCAATTCTAATGTCTAATTGTATGAATTTTATAACTTATATATTTAATCATGAATATGAAAAAGTATATTAAAATATTTTATATTAATTAAGAAAAGATATCCTTTAAGAATAAATTAAGTTTAGTTTTGTAATAAGGTGTAATGTTCATCTAAGCAGCCCTGTCACAGGGCACTGTTCTTGGTTTTTTAAGGTTTTAAATGTCAACGGATACTCGCAGATAACCAAGTGGGAAGCCTTTTCAATGTTTTTATGTCATGTAATAAGAGTGGATTATGTCTGTGTACGACTTAACATTAAATTGAATAAACCTGATTTATTAACGAGGTTCCAAGAGAGGCATTTTAAAATGGTAGTGTCAGAATATTTTTGGAAAGAAAAAACTAAATAACTTGAAAGGATGATCTATCTCTAACCAATGGATAGCTATTATAAAATGGACAATGCAGACAATTCGACTAAGTGGGCTTATCGGAATGCCGCAGTCCATAGTTGGCAATGGCATGTTTGTGGGGTGCAAGTGATTTTGCCGCAGCACAGTGCCAGTGGTAGAGTTAGGTGAGACCACAATAATACTAAACCAACCGCCCCAAAAAGACAATAACACTTTTTGTTTTATTTTATTGGTTGGCAAAAAGTTTTTCTATTTGACGTAGCTTATGTCATCAGATACAAGTGAAATATATTGGCCTTCCTAAATAAAAAGAAAAGAAAATCCAAATAATTAAGAAACTTAACAACCAATTATTTATCAAACTTGTGACCCAAATGGAACCAGATATAATGTAAGTTAATGTTTATCAAATATCCACCATCTGACCCACCAGAAAAAAGAAGAAGAAGAAGAAAGAAACAGTAATGGTGGTTGGGCCAATCCAACAAGTCTAAGCCCATGCTGGCTCCTCTGGAAAGGGGCAGCCCCTAGCCGACTAAGATTGGTCAGCAAGACCTGAAAAGTAACGGAGTTGGATTGGGACAATAAATTATTGTTTTAGTCCATAATAATAATATTTTTTATTTCTACCTTTTTTAAAAAATTCTATTTTTTTATAAAAATAAATATTTTTTACTTAATTCTTTTTATTATATTTTTAATATTAAAGCCTAAGTAAAAAAATTACTATATTTTATAAATTTTAGAAAGTTGGAGATAAAAGTAAAATGTGGTTATAAAGTTAGATATTAACGTAATTATTTACTAAAAAAATGGAAGATTCATTAAGTATCCAAAATTGTTTCTTGAAGTGCCATGTCAAAACAT
The DNA here is from genome assembly GCA_037954105.1 of Canavalia gladiata. Lineage (NCBI taxonomy): Eukaryota > Viridiplantae > Streptophyta > Magnoliopsida > Fabales > Fabaceae > Canavalia > Canavalia gladiata. Next base: position 46,455,822 of record CM075664.1, read on the forward strand.
TGATTCTAACGTGATGTTTAGGAAAATTTTGAAACAATTTATGAAAATAGTTTACGATTTTCATAGTTTTAATTTATTTTAATAATTTTTATATAATTTATCAAATAAAAACTTTTTAATATATTCTAATAAGTTTAATAGTCAATTTATGACAATTTGTTATTTAATAAAAAATTATTGAATAAAATACCCAATAAATACCTAATTAAAATAACTTTATATATGATTTTGTTGACAAGCTTTCTTAAGATCGACATGAGTTAGAATGAAGAATGATTAATGTGTTCTAGTCAAAGTTCAAAGTGTAATTGTGCAGAGTAGCTTGAGGGATTAGGTGGATTATTCTGAATCTGTATAATCCTGGAGTGGATTAAAAATTTAAAAGGGCCATTTAGAGGGTTGGTAGTCAACCCTTGACCTGGGTGAGTTTTATAAAACACTGAACGTAGTTCTCTAACAACCGAAACTCACTCTCAGGTCAATGTATTCTCTTTTAATTCACCAATTCCTAACTTCGGATAAGTTTTGGGGCTTAGTGGAAATGACAGCAAGGGGTTCCTCGTGGTTCACTAAAACTGACTAAAATTTATCCAATCTATTTTTTTTTTCTTTGATGTATCCCAGCTTTAAATCTAAGTAAAATTATGATTCCATATCAAAAGTTAACAATTAAAAAGGATAAGATAGGATTATGAAGTAAAATAAAGCATGGGAAATTTTTGGTTAAGAGAGGCACGTTATTTAAATTAAACGTGTTAAATTTTAGCGTCATGCTAAAGTTTCATGAATATGCACTAATAGATCGTTGCATGTCAATTATTAAATGGAATCTCTAAGAAATGTTGTTAAAGTATTAACATACAAATTTCTCAGTAACTCGCAAGGAACTAAACGCAATAATAAATTAATTATTTTTTAATTAAGAAATAGAAAATGTTTTACTCTTGGAAACATCACTTATTAGGAAAGGGATAGTATCTAATAGAACTTTTTTTTTTTAATATAATAGTGATGTCGAGGTTTGAATATGTGACTCCAACAAACTACTCAAATATTTTATTATTAGTTTAATTTCGATATCTTAAAAGATCTAATTAAATTGCTTAGTACATACAAAGAATAATTGACATTTGTAAAATATAAAGATGTCTTAAGAATATTTTTAATTTTTTTAGTTTTAATTCTCATAAATTTCAAATTTTTAAAAATTTTATAAACTGGTTCTTATTATCTTTTTACATGTAACTAAATATGTTATATCAATAATTAGATTAAGGTGACATATGACATAACATGTTTAAATATTTAACACAATATAAAAAAGAAAAATACTTCTTCCCTTAACAGATAAATATATTAACAAATCTTGTCCGCTTCTTTGGACGTGATAAAAAGGAACGGAACGAATAATAATGATCATTTAAAAAGAATAAAAAATTATAAAATTAAATTTAATATTTTTTTAAAAAATAAAATGAAATTTAACTATATAAATAAAAATTAAAAAAAAAATTTAAACGAACTAAAAAAATAACATAAGTGCTCATGCAATCTATAGCTAGAGATTAACAGGGTCTGAAGTCAAGAAGATGCACTACTCTAACTTGAAAGTCCAAAGGTTTCTCACTTAGCCTTCAATGGATTTATATTAGAGTTGCATTAATGACGCATTGATCGGAGAATCTGCAACAAGCATTGATATTATGGGCCAATTTGAGTGCTGAAATGGTAGGGAACCGTTTTACAAATGATTTGCGAGACTACTATGATTTTGTTGATCTATTTATTGGTTGTTATTAATGAATAGTCCTTCTCATTCGAATGACTTGTACTTCAATGGTATGCCATTCCTTCAGTTCTACCCACAAAGGAATATTGGAGTTACATTCTCTATATTTATATGGACTCTACTTGGATGGTATCAAAACTATCGTTTTTTAAATGTATTTTTAAGAGTATATAATAAGAAATTAATATTTAATATTTAATATTTAATATTTAGATGGACTGTACTTGGATGGTTTAAATTGAATATTTTTGTTATCTGCTGAACAAAAGAACCCACTGTGCCAAAAGCAATCAAGGCTTTACTATTCACATGCTCTTTTTGCTATTCACAACCCCTTTTTTTAAAAGATTTTATTTTTCAAATTCACCCATTTTTAAAGCTATAAATGTATTTAAAATGAAAATTTTAAAATATATTTTATAATAATATTTTTAGAATTTAAATTTCAAAGGTATATTTTTATATTATAATTTTTTAAAATGTTATGTTATATAAATATTTTTAAAAATTAACTTTTAAAAATATTTTTTATATAATAAAAATATAAAATATACTTCTGAAAGTTAATTTCTGATAAACAATGCTGAGAATTGAAAATTTAGAAGGAGTGCAAAAGGATTAAAAATTTTCCCTATTTTATTTTTTATTTTCTCTTCACTTTCTTGATTTTTATTTTTTTACATTTTTTTTCTTTTGTATATGTACTAAATTTTCTTGCTTCAAACTGAATCTTTTCATTAACCAAAGAAGATTCAGGTCCGTGCAAAAGGCTTTAGATCTAAGGGATGTATCTGCAAGGGTATTATTTTTCACACCTCAAGGATATTATTTTTCATGCCTGCACCCCTTTTAAATTTTTTCCAATTTCCATAAATGTCCACCCGAACTTAACTTATGAAAATTTATTTTTACACTTTCGAAATTAAAATTTTAGAATGTAAAAAATATATTTCAAAATTTTAGTTCCAAAATATATATTAAAAAAATATTTTTAAAAAATATTTTTAAAATTTATTTTTAAAATATAAAAAATAGATTCTGAAATGAACATTTCGAATATATGATTTATATTCCAAAATTAAAATTGCATAGTATATTACGAATAAAATTTGGAATTCAAAATAATCTGCGTAGATTCTTCATTTTACATGCAAGAGGATGCGAGAAAAGTAAAAAATGGGGATGTAAAAAGCATTACCCCCACACGCAATCAAGTGGGTCTTTTTGGGCTTAACACTCATGGATCTAAGCCCAGCCCAAACCTGATGGCCCATCAAACGTGACATCATATGGTTGTGGCGTGGCGAGAAACAGACAGAGGAAGCAGAATGTTGTAGAACTAGAACGATGTTTCATAATTCAGTTCTTTCTTTTTATCAATCAATCAGTCACATTGCTGAATTGGATATGATATGATGCATTTATAGATATTATTATTTGGTAATGAAAGTGAAAGAGATAGAGATAGTGGAAACAAAGATCATGGACTCGGAGATGATGGAGGCGGGAGCATCGCTGGCGTCTAGCTCCGGCCAAAACGACGCCGTTCGCGATTTGCTCACATTGGCTCGCAGCCTCATCAATCAAGGCAAGCCTTCCCAGGCACTCCAAGCGGTAACTTTCTTCTGCTTGTTTCTTTTTTTGAAATTTATTTAGTTCTTTCTCTCCATTTCAATTTTTAATTTGCATAAGTCTTCTCTTTGATTTTCTTTTTTAAATATCCGAGGCTTCTTAATTTGTTTTCTGTGTTATAGTGTACAAAGAGTGTTTATATTCCTAACCAAATTGGCTATGCAAGCATAACTCGCTCTAGGGTTGGAAACAAGAATTCGTATTTAAATTGTTATGGAATGAATATCTGTATTAAAGACTGCCAAAGAAATGAATTTATGAAAAATTAGGTATTTTTTCTTTCTGGGAGAAAAAATTAGGGTTATTGTATATGCCGCTGTTTTCCCACACGTTGGTGAGATAGTGCCGATTTGGATTCACATTTGCAATTTGCGGTGCTGTCAGTGCCAGTTTGGTGCAAATTTTTGCATGCGCCTGCAAATTCTTGGGTTCCTATATATTATATTTGTTACATCAAACATTTTGAGAATTTGAAATTTGATGCTGGGATATCTCCGTCTTGTGTGCCAAACTCCCTTGGAAGCTTGAATTTAGCGTGAAACAATTGCTGGTAACTTCCGTTAAGTAATTAGTAGCAAGTTAAGTGTGTATTTGGATTGGCTTATTTTGGGTTCAAAACTGATGATAAAAAATCATACGGATAGTTTTTGCATAAAAGAATATATTTTTTTTCTTGCACCAATATATGCTGCACACTCTCCTGGACTTCTCTGTGGATATTCCAACTTCTTGTTGGAATGGAAAAGGCAAGTATTACGTATATCTGATGCTTAAAACTCAAAAAAGTTTTACCATGCATACCAAATAACCGAGGCTAATGCTTGGATTGGGGGTGTGGTGAAGATTTGGGTTGGGAAGAGTAGTAAAGTGACGAAAATGTGAGATTATCGTGTAACTCCACAAACCTCCCTTATTAAGTGTTATGAACATTTTGAAGTTCCTCAATTTGCAGGACTTGGGAGGATTTTGAACGTCTAAACAAGGGGAAGTAAACTTATTAATTAATCCCCGTTCCTTTCCCTCCCCTTCATTTTGATTTGACTTTTTCTCTTTCCCACCTCTCCCAACTTCCAAATGTACTCTAAACTACAAAGATAGCATTAGTGCATTACCTAAATAGACAGTACATAATCTGTGAAGCACATTGTGCATAAACATAAGTTCATTCTTTTTTTAAGAAGTGTTTGCTTGCATCTTCAAAATGGAGTTATTGTTAGTTATTATAGATTTAGAGTGTGTATTCAAATTGTGGCCCTTGGTAGGAGGTTTTTATAGTCTTACATTTTCAGTGTGTCCAATTTTCATTGATGCATTGCCAAATGAACACATGTCAATACTCTGTTATGAACAGCTTGAGGACACATGACAGTTTTATCTGGGACATGGGACACTTTTATCTTTGATTCTGATGTCCCTAAAACCTAGATGATAAAAAGCGTTATGGAATCAGCCATAACCTTTCCATAGACAATATTGTCTGTTGTGATGTCTGAAACATAAAACATGTTTGTTGAAATTGATACTTGCCTAATGAGAAAACCTTGGCAAAAAGCCAAAAATAAAGTGTTGGTTTGTTATCTGATTTCATTTTTAGTTGATCTGTTTCCAGTAATAATTAGTAATTACAGAATGCTATTTTGTTTACTATTTTCATAATTTTATATAGAAAATAGTAAAAAGTAACAAAAACTAGTTTTTCCCTATTTCCCTTGAAAAATTCAGAGAACATGAAACAAATGATAACATGGTATTTTTGTAATTATCAGTGAACATATAGAAATTAAAAATGAAAATAGAAAACAAACCAAACACCCTAAGTCTGCAATTTTTTTTGGTGGCTGATATTTACCTATAATTGGAACAGGTGGTCGTAGCAATGAAGACTAGAGGTGGGGATGAAGCTGTTTTTCAGTCCCTGCATCGTGCTCGTGAGCTGTATAGAAGTAGATTGCAAGAGAATGCTGCAGTTGACCAGTTGGCTTCTTTGTTTGCTGAATGTGCTATTGCTGAAGCTCAGCCTGTAGTGATTGAACCACCTGCCAATAACATTACCAGCCCATCAGTTACCCCAGATGCTCATGGGACTTCCATACTGGCAGAAAGTGGTCGGATGCAAGTAGTGTTGGATGCAGTTTCCGACGGAAGCAGCTTCATCTGTTTGCAGTGTGGAGGCCTTGTTAGTAACCATCGCAAAGAGGAGCACTATGCATACTGGTGTTGTTGATCCCAGCACTAGGTATAGGGTTGCCCATCTTCCATGTTGATGCAACGTTTTTCTATGCACCATCGAGATGGACTGATGGAATGAGCGAACTTCTGAGTTCTGACAGCCTTATCTTCGGAAAAGCCATGCACTAATGCTATGGTCATAGTGGAATGATATGCCAAACTTCATTGCCTTTGAAGACTTCAATGCTGTAAACTATTGTCATTTGGTTACCAATACAGAATTATCTGAGTAAACTTGGGATATGAGACGTCCATGTTGACTCCAATGTGCTATAATTATTATTTGGGCCAACAGAGTCGTATGTAATGTTTAGTTTATTTTTTGTTTTCATTTTGAGTTGATAGGTTTTAAGTAATAATTACAAAAATAATACTTTATTTTTATTCACTTTGTCCTTCATTTTAAAGAATTCACAAAAATGGTGGAAATTAACACTATTTTGCTTTCACCATTTCTTTGACAACATCTTGGAAATAAGAAATAATGTGAAGATAGTATGTCATTTTTGTGATTATGATTAAAAAATATCAACTAAAAATGAAAATAAATAATAAATGGAAGGTCACCTATACTCCCTCAGTGTTTATTCGTTCCGCGGATTTTTTATGTAATAAAGGATTGTAGGCATGTACACATTTAGATGGCTATTACATATCAAAAGTAATGATTTTGATAATTGATATATGTCCATTCTTTTATATTATTACAGGCCTGAAAAATATGTCTGCAGCTGATGACCCAACTTTCTTAGCTATTGCATTCATGAACATCAAGTATATGATTTTTAACTCTTGATTTTTCTTGTGTAATGTCCATAATTGGTAGCGTGGGAACTCTTATGCGAGAGAGTATCTAAGTATTACATCTTGCTTGTTCGCATACAGGGCCAAGAAGGTTTCCCTACTCAGTCAAAATTGACTTTATTCCAATGTCTCTCCATTACAGAGTAACTAGGAAGAAAATGTGCTTAACTAGCGAACTGCTGTGTATATGGCCAAAAATTTTTGATGCATAGCGCATACCCGTTGTCAGGATGCTGCATTGTTTTTGTTTAACTGCTGTGTCAAGGGTTCAAAAGAATCAATACTCCAGCAAGTTATTTTGGCTTGGCCTTTGCACACGGTAAAACTTTTAGAAAGTCAAAAAATCCATGCGAAAAACAGAATATATTGCGGACGATATATGTAATGGTTCAATATTATAGCTGTTAGGTTCAAATCTCATTGGGTAAGGTTATAGGAGACGGGAAACGTAACCCGACGAGGGAAAAAACAGATTAACAAGTACATATAGCATATCATCCTTGTTACAAAATCTGTATGGTAGATTACAATCTCTTTCAATATAGTAACTAATATTCTTTACACACAAGACCTAGAGGTAAAAACAGAAGAATTTCCTTCTGTTGGTATGTGGAAAGGGAACGCTACAGTATTTCTATCAACAAAAATCAATGATTGACACAGTAAGACCATAGAAACTTACAAGTAAGCAATGGAAGACCCTAAATACACATTTCCAAGACTTGACAAAACAACATTTCCTTTTTTCCCCTTCTAGTAGTGTTGGTATGGACAGACAATATTCCCCGATAATTTGTCTGGGAAGATCTTTACAAATGCCTCCGAGCAAGCAACTATCTCCTATTCTTAATTATTTGGGTAGCCGTCAGCAACATTTTTACACACCTCACAAGATGCTCCATTAATATAATGTCAGCAACCATTAATATTACACTGCAACTAGAGAAGGGAACATCAGAATGTCAGGTCAATGCATTATTCACCAATAAAAGAAACTAAGAAAGTTTTTGGATAGTTATAAATACGTCATATATACCACTTTTGAATGCTTAAAATTAGTCCTGAGAGTTAATATTTTCCTAAATATAAGGGATAGATAAATATATTAAAGGAAGGATGAGGAAGAATATAATTTTGAAAGCTTGTATGGCGCAAGGGTTGACTTGGTGTTATTTAAATAAATATAAAGGGTAATTAACTTCACCTATTTTTGATTCTTTCCAATGCTTTAAGTCTAGGATCAATCTTGTGGGTAAAAAAAATGAACACCGAGCCACAGCAAATGATGATCACAATAACATTTAGATTCACATAATATGCGGCAAAGCCTGTGAACGTGGCCTTGCTCTCATGATCGTCTCATCACTATGTCGAATCCATTCAGAAAGTCTCCATGGCTTCTGCCACTTCCATTTGAATTGTAGTAGCCACCGATGGTGGCTTCGTCTCCACCTCCATAGCTTGCCAGAAGCTTGTCCTACAATTGCTAGTTTTTTCATTGACAGTTGCCCAATGGGTATCATCTGCATTGATAGCGAATCTCATCCATAGCCCAATGAACATGCATATACCAATTTAATTTAAATGGAGAATAAATTACCCTTCTACTCTGATCTATAAATGCTGCTGCTTCCCTCACTCGGCCATTAGCGATGCCTGGTGTATATTTGCGTTGTTTCTGTACTGGCACTGACTCTGGAGATAAAGGTTCCTTGATGTCTTCCGCATAGTGTTTCAATGAATTTGGAGAGTTCCCCTGTTTACATAGAGTGATGATAAATTAACTACAGACAATGAAAGCTATATATTGATGAAATTTATTATGATTGCAAAAGTAAAAGATATCTGATCAAAAGTTAGTCACAACACTAAAATCATAAAAAATATATCAGCTGATTCACAAAAGTAAAAGATATCCGATCAAAAGTTAGTGGCAACAATAACATCAGTGAAAAAAAATCAGCCACAAGGAAAACGAAGACAATAATAGACAGAATCCCCATTCAAGGAGATAGTCGCCACCAATACACTCATCTCAACACTATTAACACATTCTCTATTATTGGGATGTGAAAAATGTGTTAAAAAAGAGTATTCAAAAGAGTGTATTAGTAACATTTTTCTTTTAGGCAGTGCTAACCTAATTGTTGTTTGTCACTACTACGGAGGAGAAATTTTTAAAATTGTGCAAGATAGGTAAAACCTTCAGATTCAAATTTGTTTCTATTCAAGCTACAAAATGCCTCTAATGCATGTGGCAATAAATTCAAAGCTTAGATTTGGAGTCAATTACACTTCCCTTAAGAGATGTTTAATTTACATTGCCTTATCCTCTATTTTTAAATATTAGAGAGGTTTGGGTATATGAGCTATTAGGGACAATTTTTCCTTATTTGAGACTCTCATCATCACTGACAGCTAGTTTTGGACCCTCACTATTGACTTTATTACTTCAAAAGATAAAATAAAGATTTTGGATAATCTCAAAGCTAACAGTAGGAGATATTCAAAACTTCATTTTTTCATCTTCTAAAGTATCAGACTCAATTGTAGTAGGTGTGTTAAAAATAACTATTGGGGCCAAGAGAGGAAAAATGCCCTTGAGAGACTTGTTCATAGTTGTTCCCTGCTACTAAGAGGCTTGTTTATATTAAAATAGACCAAAGTGCTGAACGTTTTCATCTCTAATTTGGTGTAATTTTTCAAAACAGAAAGGAAGGTAGTGTAATTTGAGTATTCTAGGGATAAGGGACTGTAATTTGCCCTCAAATTTAGAGATCAAAGAAACTGATTATTTTGATTACCAGGCTGATTCTGTTAGTCCAAGACCTTACTGGGTCCTACATATCTAAGGTTATTACCAATTAGGATTAGTAACTTGTTACTTTTGATAATGTCGTAGATTTATAGTTTCATTTTAGGAAATTTTAATAATTTTCTTAAAAATCAGTGATAAAGTATGGAGAGTGCGCTTTGTTGAATGGCAAATGAATAGATCCAAAATAATAGGGAGGCAAAAGTTTTGAATGAAAATTACTTGACACTAATTTAGAACAACAAAAATGTGAGTGCTTGGGTTTTTGGCTCTTTTAATCACCCAAAAATTAAAAACATGAGTTAACAGAAGAATCACAACTCATCTTGATTATGGTTCCATAAATTTTGCCCTCTCCGGCAATGATAGCCTGCCTTGGTCATGTCTATATGGCATTTAAACTTGTGGGTTTTATCCTCCAGTTGTTTTGGTTATTTGAATTTGTTTGTTATATTGGAGGTGAAAACAATTGCAAGGGAGAGGGAAAAGTGACCTAATGGAGAGACTCAACATCACGCTCAAGTCTTAAAGAATATAGCCTGTGCCAATTGAGCTACAAGATCATTATTGACATTTGGTCTAGTTGGTTTGCGAGTATGAAGAGTTTATGTTACAAGAAAACAACCCTTAAGAAGTTGATAGGTTAGCGCAGCTCTAGGTACTATGCCTAAGTTATTTTCTTCCATTCACAAGTTTTTCTTTCTTAAACTTTATCAAGCGGCTAAATCTGACCTTTTGGCAGCAGCACTACAACCATATATTTATTTCTAAATTCAGTCATTTTTAGCTTGAATCTTAAGCAGACAAGATCTTACAGAAGTTGGCGTAGCCAATGTGGTTGCAACAGCTTGCTCTCTCACTTTTAGTTCCTTCTCAGCTTCCTTTCTCTTGATTTCACTTTGCCGTAATAGACCTACAAGTTCTTTGATTTGATCTTTCATTTCCCTGATCTCAGTGTCCTTCTCCCAAAGTTGGCACCTGTTAACATCTCATACTTCAAATTTCAACAGTATATACAAGCATGTCATTATAAACCACTCAGTAAAAATACAAAAAGAGGACATTGTAATTTAACATGACATGTAGTTATATACTTTCCAATCATTTTGTAGTAGTCAGTAAAATAAATCACACCTCACAAGCTAAATATTATGACCTTCAGCAGGAAGGGAAAGGGACAATTCAAAGCAGGAGTTCTTTTCCTGCCAGTTTATTGCTGGTCAAGGTCTGGTAAAAATCATGTTAATAGAGATCAAACCAGCAACAAGATTCTGGGTATTAACAGAAACTTGTAAGCCATAAAAGGCATCTTTTCCATTCTATCATGTAAATATTTTGTGTAACAGAATCATTGAATGAAAGATATCCAAGCCAGATCCATGCAAGTGAAAGAACCAAGATAAAAGATTATACCCATATATTTTGTATACATGTGCATCTTGGAGTCCTCCCCCCCCCCCCCCCCCCCTCCACTTCTTTATTCATTAATATTAAAAGTGAGCAAAATAAGGTATATTATTTTTCTAGTGTTTTGCACAAATTGCTGACTTTCCTATAAATAAAATAAATTTAAAATCCACAAGTGTTTCTCGAATTGGATCAGAAGTGCAGATTAAAACATGCAATTTTGGCCACTTTGGCTAACACACATTTCTGTTCTTTGAAGAGAGAGATTAAAAGTGATTAGGTTAAACAAAGTACCTAGAATCTGCAACAGAATTGAACATATATTGAAGCAAATTCTTGGCTTCTCCCATTGAGCGCAGCTGGTTCCAGCGTCCACGATTTGTGAAGGCCCGCTCTCGTTCTTCTGCCTCAGAAAGTTGAGAAGCCATTGCCACAAGTGAATTGGATGATATGCTCAGCATGCTCTCAAGTGAAGCTATTCTGGCCATTCTTGCGTTTGGTGACATGGAGGATGCTCTGAGAAGAATGACAGGTGGTAAAAGCAACCAGGAAAAGAGAGATGTTATCCTTTTAGATTGAAAAGAGCCAAAAATTTTCAAAGGTAATGACTAATGAGATAAGCATTAACAAATTTACTTATATTTATATTAAAAAATCAGACCTAGCAAATCCATTCTTTCCTCTTGGAGGACTGAGACCCTTGGCAGCAAAGTCATTTACTTGCTTTAGCATGGCTAACTCCTCTGCAAGGGCAGCTCGCCTAAAGATGCAACATAATATTTGATATTACAATACAGATCAATCCGTAAGAAAAATAATCTAGGATATGTGTTGCATACACTTGGCTCTGCTTCTCATACTCAAAACGAACTTCATGCTCTTTTACCATTACTTCCAGCTCATGATCAAGCCACCGTTGTAAAGACTTCTCATTGCTCTAAAGAATCAACTCAAACTTAATTATTTAAGATTAGCATGGATAGTCATGCAAATATAAGAAGGGGAAGCAAAGGCTGTTACCTGTCCATTTGTTCCACTTCCATTCATTGAAACTGGAAGACAAAATATAATTAGAATAATAAATAACAGAGAAGAGTTAACACACTGAAACCTCCAAGTTATTAACTAAAAGGCATTTTAAAAGAATATCCATTTCAAACAATCTGATAAACTTCAACCAGATTTTCCTGTGTCTCATGCAAGAGGACATGCCAATCATTAAAAATAAGTATATTCTTCAGTAAAAACAAATCACACCTGAAGTGTCTCGAATGGAAGATTTACGAGCTTCTAACAACTCCTTTAACCTCTTGGTGGCCATTGCAGCTTCTTCAGTCTTTCTCTGAAGGACCTAAAGGAAATATTCAGTCAGTAAAAATAATAATTCACCATGACAAGTATCAGTCATGAAAACCACAAAAGTCAACAATAACATTCATGGTATCAGCTTCTCCAAACCTTATATTTTTTCAAAAGTAAGAATTATGCATGTTGTGCAGAAAAAAACAGAAAAAAGATGTATTCACAGCATGACATTTTGTGATAGAAACTGGTCTTTTATTAGAAATTGTCGGGAATGATTTCCCTGAACAAAGCTACAAATTTGCATAGCTTCGAGTATCTACACCTCCTAATGTCAAAAGGCCCCAATCCTCTCAAATGACAAGATAAAATCTCCCTCTCAACCCCTTTCTGATCTATAGGCTACACACCATATCTCTCTAAATATCTGTGCTCCCAACTAACTCCTAACTAATTAATTATTCGACTAACTATGGGTTACCTATCATTTTGATTTGGTTTTTTAAAACCACATCATAAAACAATGTCTGGATAATGAAGGTATAAGATGTATTTTATCTTTATTAATATTGTCCCCACAGCTATTCATTGGTGCTTAACTTGACTAAACCAACACCATGCTACGGCAATTTGGATATCTCTCCAGTTGGGCTACGACCAATTGAACATTATCATACAGTATAGACTTCTAAACTCTGAAGTTATAAGCACTTCTACGTAGATTTTAATCCAGATGAAATGTTCCTTTAGTTTTCATCCACTTATTTCACTAAAAACCTGGGAAACAAAGTAAAAGGCCATATTTTTATGATGCAAAGGTCTCCCCTCCCCCTTGATTTCCCTAGGGCTGGCCAAATATATAGACCTTTGAGTAGGCACAACAGCTGTTCCACCACAATTTCCTTAGTCATAATATTTAATTATTTATTCCTAATATTAACAAAAATCTGGTTTGAAACTTATAGTCAGACACCAAAAAACAGTGCTGTGGATCAGACTAGTAAGTAAACTATTTACGGACAGAACCACATATTAAATGGAAATCTAAGAATAAAGACTTACAATCACTCAAATTCAGCAATGATATTGGTAAAGTTCAATCACATATGACTTGTGAGATTTATTTTGAAAAATAAGCTAGGCAAATTAGTAAGTAAAACAAGGCTGCCATCTTAGCAACTCACCATTTTCTGCCGTTGATTTAAAGCTTGCAGCTTATGCCTTTCAAACTCATTTCTCCTTCCTTCCTTCTTTAACTGTTTTGCAAACATATATTTAATACAAGGTCATAGAGCATATATGCAGTACAGATGAGTGAATCATGTTTGGAAGCATTGGATCAGTAATGATCAACTATCACATTGGCCGACCTCTAATTTTACTTCTTGAAGTTGAGTTATGTGAAAACTTGGAGAAGCACCCACCATTTGGACTCAAACTATAAAATAAATATTAATTCATGTTTAAAGTTTTATAAAGAAAGTTTCAACTACTAATGGAGAAATTGTATCATTTTGGGAAAACTTTAATTGGGGAACTTTCTCTACCATAAGATAAAGATGAGGAATATCATGGACAAGTTAAATTAAAAAATAATAAGACAAAGCTCAACATACCTGCAGCAACTCTTTCTCTCTAGAAGCCTTCCATTGCCGAAACTGTTCAGCCTCTTGTTTTATCCTATGTTGCAGTTGAACCTGCAACATTGTTCAGTGTATAATTGAGTATATTAAGGGATCAAAACTATGGTATGAAAAAGCACAATAATCAACCTTTTGGGCCTTTATAGATTGTATTTCATCTTGCAATCGCTTTGCTGCTTCATCACTTTTTTGCTTTTGCTTCAAAAGCTGGACCTGGCTCTCCTGTTTCTTCTTCAGATCCAAAATCTAGCATTTACATATTTTGGAAGATATTCGCAATTTAGAATTGTTCCAATTCAAATTGTATAAAGGAAGAACAAATTGAAATAAAAAAGACTCCTCACCTGGGCTTCAAGCACTTTCAATTTTTGGGCATGGATATCCTCTGATTTCTGTGTTGGTCCATCAGAATTGGCAGCAAGATTTTCAACTTCAGCCAAAAGATGATCCCTCTCTCGCTGCATACATAAGTCAGCCGCATATATGTATAAATATGAATTATCTGTAGGAACAAAATAACTTTGCAGAGCTTCAATTGAACCTGCACAGTTCTCTTCTCATCCTCCAGTTCCATTATCTTCCTTCCAAAATGCTGCTTGAGTGCTTCAGCATCAGAAATTCCAAAAAGCTTCATCTCAGACTGTATGGACATCAATCCCAACATGTACATTAATAAAAAAGCGAAAGAAGAAAACCACTCAATGCTACTTTTATGATTATTATTTGAATTTGGTGTATGTTAATCTAATCATTTGAAATTTTCTGTCTGTTAATAATGAAATCCCTTCTGATGAATAATCTAATTATTTTTAGTGGAAGATAAAGCTCAATAGTCATCTGCTCACTAAAGAGTAATCAGACTCAACTCAAGCAGAACACAACCATTTTTTAGGCTAAAGCAGAAAACAAAATTAACCGGCAGAAACTTAAGGGACCGATTGGTTTGAGAAAACATTTTATGCTTTCATCTTTTTTTACCTTTAATTAAAAAAAAAGCTACTATATTTTTACCTTGTTTTGTATTTTCAAAAGTTTGCACAAGAAACAATGAAAACTACTTTTTATTCTTTTCCATGTTTTTATACAATTTTTTGAAAACAGAAAAAGGTAAAAACAAGATAATATTTTTTTAATTAAAAATTAAAGCAAAAAATTAAAATAGAAAATATTTTCACGGCACCTAAACTTCTGGCAGTATGATTGAACAAATTATATAACAAGCATTACCCATAATTCTGTTGATTTAAATGTATTAGTCATTGATGAATAATAGGTAATAATATGTGTTTAATTATACATATGCACTATTACAACCTCTTTCTGCTCCAAGCGTTTATTCAATTCATGCAACTCCCTGTCCATACTATTTTGCAGAAGGGTATGCTCCCACTCTTTTGCTACTTCTTCAATTTCCCTTGAATCCCCTGCTAAAACTGGTAATTGCAGCCGAGTCATAGAAGTTCAAACAATCACACTTAATTAAATTTAAGTAGTAGACGAAGCGATACAGAGAGATAGAAAAGCTGAAGCAGGTTGAGCCTTTAGAATGGGCAATAATAAGTAATAACAGATTATTAAATCCAGGTCGAAAGAGTCTTACCAGTTGTTTCACTCATTGGATAATCAGAGGCTGTGATAGGTAAGCCCCTCTTAAGCCCATCAGTCTTTACATTACATGCGCTACCATCCTGAAAATGAAATTTTAAAACTTAAATATATTGAAATATGATAATAAAATTGTAGAGTCAAAGAAAATTATCAACAGAAGAAATAGAGGCATACATAAGCATCCTTTTCACATGGTTCTACAACAGAGCATCTACTACGGTATTCATGAAGTTCACGGCAAAGATTCTCGTTAGCTGCTTCAAGCCAAGCAATCCTTTCCTTGAGGATCTACATAATCAGTTATAAAATAATTATGTATTAGAAGTGTTCGTAATCAGTTATAAAATAACTATATATTAGAAGTGTTCGTAAAAGAAGGCACAGCACCCAGGTAGAGTTAACGCTAGTGTACTTTTCTTTTAAATAACCAACATGACGAGCATTGATTGATATCAAACTGTGCATCATAAATCATGTCCAATTAATTTTACCACTAATCTATTAAAGGAAATATATATTAGAAGTAATGCAAGACATTAGACTTCACTGAAACCAACTACCTGAACTTCCTCAGAAGAGCCACCAGAACGAGCACAAAGTTCAGCTTGCAAATGTTCAAGTTGTTGTCGCATTTTTAGCATCTCATTAGACATGGGATCTCTATTAACCTTTCGGAGAATAAAAAAAAAGAGCATCAGTGTCTGTTGAAAAGGCAACCAATTATCTCAATTTGCAAAGTGAATGAGAAGAAACATAAAAGTTATGCAGATACTTACGACAGGCTTATTTTGGATGTTACGTGCACGATTTGCATACTTCAAAGTGTTAAGGGTTTCCTCGGCATTAATATCAGCAGGACTTATGCAGGCTGGAACAAATTATCATTTTTTATGTAAGAAGAAAAGCTATAAATTTAACAACAGGTTATCTAAGAAAGATGCACGCTGACACAGACACGGGGGAGGGAACAAGAACACATAATACAGCATTTTAATACTTGCCATAAATCATTTACCTTGTGTTTGGATAGAGTAATTTAGAATTTTTAGATTTTATGTATTTAAATAATAAGAAATTTTTTTTTAAAAATGCTATAGATTTTTATTTGAGGAGTTTTTATATTAAAAGGAGAGAATTTCAAATGAAAGAATTTTTAAAATCCTCTATTATTTTTGTTTTTTCTTAAATTATTATTTACAATTCCTCTCGTACACCATTCATCTTTTAATAATTACTCATTTTATTTAGAAATTACTGGAATTTTAAAATTCCCTATCCAAGCATAGGCTTAGGGTAAACTGATGAAGAAGTTGCAAGAAATTCAAATAATCTGAAAATCATTCCCTGAGCAGGGAAAGAAATTTGAGAATGCAAAATCCATTACACTTAGCTTATGCATTACTAAGGCATGTTTTAATTGATGAACTTGAATACTGAACCGAAGGAAGAAATTACTAAAGAAAATACAGATTATAACCATGAGCTCCATGAAGATTAGGAATGTTCACTTGAAGCTATCTTTTGACGGCCAATGACTGGGGGCGGGGGTAAAAATTGAATTGTGTGGGATAATGCAAGGAGAAGAACCAACCTATCATAACAGTTCGGCTGTTACCGCCAAGCGAATCCTGAAAATTCATTTAACTTTTATCCATAAATACAAAAATAGAGAAAATAATTAAGTTTACAAAAATCAAAGAAAGAAAAATTGAATACAAAATATTTCATATGCATGTTTCCTGATTATTTGTTTTTTCTTCCCACTCACAAATCACAATAATAATTGTTTCATTTCTTCTAGGGAATTGTAATTATCAAGATAAATCATAATATTCCAGTTCGATATGATCCAGATCCAACCTGAATTAGCTTTCGCATTGAAGAATTTGGAATAATGAGAAATGGAGAGCACACTAATTCTTCTCTCCATTAAATTCCTAGATTTTTAGCTAAAGACCTAGGTGAAAACATAAATATAACTGGATTTTGTAATTTTATTATTTCTTCAGCTTCAGCCAATCATTCATACAGTCTAGGGACTTAAGGGGTAAAATACATCTATTAACAGGGTTACATGCCCATAGACACACACACACAAAAATATAAAGAAGTTTTTCAAAGTCGTATTATAGAAGAGTACAAGCTGCATGAAAGAAGCTACATATATAGATCTCAAACCTGCAAAAGCCTGGTAAGTTTACTATCCCTATAAGGAACATGAACGCCATCCTTTCTCTTCTTTTCATCACCAAGTGCACTAATAACATTACCAAGTGCCAAAAGGCCTTTGTTAATGTGAACTCCTGTTTGAAAGAAAAACTATTAGAGAATACATCATCAAACATATGTTTAGAGGATACAGGTGAAAAATGTCACCACCTAACCTTCCTTAAAACGCAGACCATCAGACCCCGTCCTTTTAGCTCGTTCAGATCCAGCAAGATCTACTAAGTGCAACTTCGCACAAAGATATTCTTCATTCATGGTATCATTTAAATTGATCTCACTGGAACTATTGAGCTTCCGCATTTGCTCTAATGTGATGGTGAAGATGGCATGAGAACGACTGGTTGGACACATAACAGAAGAAGTATAAGTAATAGCAGAGAACTCCGGCAAAATAAATGTGACAGCATTTTGGTGCACAACTTTTAATCCTAAATTGGTGCCAACGAGTAATCTCTGGATGATTCGTTGACACAAAAAACTATAACTGCAGAAAACTGCAAGTATTCTTGCAAATTGCAATGCCAAAAGTTCCATCTATTAATCATTCTCTTAACTGACAAGAAATACAAAATATATGATACAGAGCAGGTTTTAAAGGAAACAACTGAAAGCTCAGATTGATTGTGAAAAGCTTAAGCTGTCAGAAGTGTTCAACCAAAAAGTAATTTACACACCATATGTTCTGTTAGTTTTCACTTTCTTATCTAAATGTCACATTATACAGCTCATATTCTAATGATATTTTTTTAGCATATTCATCCAAAATTTAAGAATTGAAAAAAGGGATTAAAAAAATATTTCATTATGAATGAATTTATGCAGTTAAAAGAAGAGGGAAGTGTATACGCAACCTGGATTGGTTATTCATATTTGTGCTCCCAGTTGCTCTACTCAACGATCCTTGTTCTAGGCAAGCAGCCATTTCTTTTAGTGTTGTTACACTGACTTCAGTAGATCCAGCCAGAGTAATGACACCATTTGATGTCTCGCGAATTTGTATTGGTGGTTTCCCGGGAATAGTTACTTTCCCAGCATGTCCATTTGCTGATTCTGGTTTGTTCATAGAGGATGGGTCGAGCAAGTCTCTTACTTCTTCTTTAAGAATCTTTTAACAAATAAAATTTTTGTTAGATGCTTAATCTAAAAAATTTCACAAATGTGAAATCTATTAGTTTCAGATATTAAAGCACAATTAAACTTTCAAAATCAAGGCTATAGGCTGTATCAAAGTTATCAACAGACCTCAATAAAGGAAACATTCAACTGAAATTCAATCTGATGCTTTAAGGTCTCAATTTTGTTAAACAAGGTATTCATAACTTGGGGTATTATTCCCTCTTGGCAACCATCTTTAAAGCCAGTGCCCATTGTGTATGTTTTCCCAGAACCTGTCTGCAATGGAGTGAAAATGTCACATACCAAAGAGAAATAAGTGTAATGCTATGTAACATGGGTTTCCTTTAGCTATAACTATACCTGACCATATGCGAGCACAGTGGCATTATATCCTTGGAACAAACCATCAACAAGGGAAGCAACGCATTCATCGAACATGGCAGATGAGGGAGAAGCAGAGCTCCCATAAACATGATCAAATGTAAAGGAATGGGCACCAATTTGTACCTGTATTATAGTCACAATAGCATATGATTCCAGTCAAATTTTTAAGATAAATTAAGGATAATATTATGCATACTATTTCTGGGGGGAGGTGTCTAAAGACTTAACATAAACTATAAGTTAATTGTCATCCATGCACTAAGTTTACATGAAAAAAAAGACATTGCACGATCAATTTCTCAATTGGATATAGAAGGCATATATAGATATTTAATATGTTCATTATTTTGACCTATTATGATGTTGGGAGGGAGGGGGGTGATATATTGTTATCAAATACAGGGTAGAATTTTGACATAATTTGGAAGTAGGTGCTGAAAAGCATGAAAGACAGAAGTGATGAGAAAAGCAAGTGAATCATAACCTAAATGGAACCAAGAAACCAAAGAACTGCTTTCATTTTACTAAGACCCACTTGTCATTTACTGTGTTCTAGCAATCTCTAAAAAATAAAGGAATTCATTCTGCCAACGAGCTTGTAGCATAATTGGCACCAGCACAAGCTTTGAGACTGAGTGGGGCGTTTCGGTCGGAGGTTCAATCCTCCATTAGGTCACTTTTCTCTATTAAGGTTACACCGAAGTTCTTTCTTTTATAACTGACTCTGTAATCGCGAGTTTAAGGATTTATAAATCAGCGCATTTGAAATTACTTACCCCCCACCTCTAAAGTTAAACCATTCCATAACACCTCATTAAAATAACTTACTGGCTAAAGATCCCACTTCCTCCCTCACCATCGAAAATACAACACGAAATGTAGCCATTCCACAAAACGTGCCCGTCAAGCCCACAATAACCCAAACCAAACCTAACCAGAAATAGAATGAAGTCAAATATCCTAATCAAGCAAGTAACAGATCATAAAAGTACTTTCCAAATTGAGAGGTTTCAGGAAATTCATCTTTAATTACGCAAGCAATCTCGGATCCAGATCTCCGCTAGATTCACCATTCCAAAAAAAAAGGAAGAAAAAAAAAAGCAATGCAAGCAAGCAAATGAAGTTCCTTATCACAATCACAATCACAGTCAAAGTCACATTGTTGAGAGTAAATACACCTGAGGCTTTCCAGGAACGACGGTTACACAATCTTTGCATCCTTGAACCTTCTCCTCACTGATGAGAGGTCGCACGTGGACTGCAACCTTCACGCAACAATCTTCCCCTGCTTCCACCATCACGAAGCAAAACCAGTTCACAGAATCACAACGTGTGAGAGTGAGTGACAAAGAAAGAAAAAGAGGTTCGGTGAGTAGTGTGTGGTGTAGCTGAGCTCAGTGTGTGAAGGGATCAATTCAATAGGCTCGCTCAATCGTTCTCATTGTGTGAGGAGGACAAAGAAAGCATTGCAGTGACTACAGGAGCTGGAGGAGAGAGAGTAATTATAGTTGGAGAAGGAGAGAGAGAGAGAAGGGTAGTTTTGGAAATGAAGAAAGTTTCCCACCCAAGCTGCTCCAGGTAACTGTAAGGACAACAACCACTATCATTTTTCCTTTGCTTGCCTTCACTGTAATGTACCTGTCCAGACGGTTGCGTCCTCTCACTCTTTTATGACCCTCTTTCCCAAATTGCCCCTTTCACTTTCACAACGGCCCTGTACTTCATCCATAAAAGGCTCTTCTTCTTTGTAATTACCACTTTACCCTCAAACTATAACTTTATATATAGAAATGTTAGCAACACCGTAGTCTTAACATATTTTTTTTATCATTAATTTATTTTTAAATAATCTAAAATCGTAAATTGGTTATTTTTAAAAATTATTTTGATGTTTTAAAAATAAAATAAAATTATAAAAAATATGTTAAAAATATATTGTTATTATTTTCTTCCTATCAATAAGTAAAAAATAATAATTATACACTAATAGATATTTTATTTTAATTTTTAATTAAAATTAAAAAAATTTCTTGATAGTTAATGTAATAAAAATTAAAATTAAATATCGGATTTATTTATTAAAATTAATAACAACAAAAACACTTTTTACATTACATTTAAGTTTTATCCCCAGTAAAATAGGAAAATGCAATGATAACAGTGGCAGCATGACATTGGTCTAATGGTCTATACTTAAGGTATCTATAATTTTTAATTTATATAATTTACGAATTCCACCTAATATACAAGTTAAAAAAAAAAGGAAAAAGTAAAAGAGAAGGAGCGGAGGAGTGGAAGGTGTAGAAAGAGTATGAAGAATTGAGAATGGAATGTAATCTAGTTGGGATGTAGATTTGAGAAGAAGGTAGAAAAGAAAAAGGAATAACAACACGGCGCACAAAGCCACATGATGCGGAACCGGATACACCATTATGGGGAGGGAAGCTTTGATGGTACACCGTCCTTGTCACACACGTTCACACTTCACAGGTGCCATGCCACTTTTGCTTCAGAGACGCAGCCCTCGGGTATGTGCTTATGTAAACCTATACCAATATGTCATGCACTCATTTTAGGTTCGCGAAATATACTTTTCATCCTTATAACCATTATACGCAATCACTCACGTTGGTGCGCGCGCTCACCTCTTCACATTTTGGAAATAAATGTTAATTCTACATGCAACAATATTTGTATGTATCTAATATAAGGAAAAAGAAATTTTGGTAGTCATACATCAGTAACAATTGAGACACTACGTGCATCTTAGAAGTTTAACACTGTCGTCATCTTGTTGCTTATCTCCATTAATGAAAACGAAAATACACATGTCGAAGTAGCATTCTTTCTGTAAGAAACGGTTTCAACTAAAAAAAGTGAGACCACTTGTACTTTATATAAAACAATGGTAACAAGAGTTTTTAAGTTAAAGTTGGTTCAAGAATACAGAGATATCTTATTTGTTATCAGTTTGTTAGATATAGTTATTTTTTGTTTTAATAAATTATGTTCATTAAATTTTTTTATTTTTTATATATTTTACTTAATGTAATTTTATTGGTAATGAATTAAATTGATTAATTATTTTTCAATTTTTTAATGTTGCTATCATTTTCTCTTATGGTATTAGAAGTTGATACTTGTGGTCTTAAGTGCTAGAATAATTTCAAAGCCTATCATGCAGATCCTATCAACCTTTATTTCCATCCAACTATGTAAAAAACTACAAACTTTTAGAACAATCAAAGGGTGAATGTTGGAGGAATGTTAAGAAACTACCTCTTTGATGAATATAAAATCTTTGGAAGGATCAGTGATGGTTATATGAACTGGAATAACAAGATCATCCGGCTTTTTTGACCTAGTTATTTTGAGTTTATTTTGTCATCATAACTAAAGTTAAGATGAGTCAACTTTGTAGACAACACAAGCATGTGAAAAAAATTGGTAGGATTAATAACTAAAACTTCACATCTAACCACTCTGTTTATCTAGACTCCAATCTATTCTTATGGTCCTCAAAGAAACAAAATGTTGTATCCAATCCAATACTGAAAAAACATAATGGCCAATCCTATCCTTCATTCTCGCACAAAATATTTTGAACTTGATCTTTACTTTGTTAAGATAAGATCAACTTTTAAAGACTTGAAGTTCGTCATATTACTCTCTGCCTTGCACAATCAATAGATATTTTCATTAAGCCTGTCTCACAAAATAACTTTAGAGATTATTGTTACAAATTTAAAGTTCACGGTTATCATAAATAAATTTAGAAAGGAATATAACAAGACATATGATTAGTTAACAGTTTGTTTGATACAGTTATATTTTATTTTAATCAATTGCGTTAATTAACCTTTTTCTACTTCATATACATATTTTGCTCGATGTAATCTTACTGATTATGAATCGTATTGATTATTTTTTTTCATATATTTTTTTCCTTTTTCCTTTTCCCTTTTGCTTCCATCTGGCTGACATCTTTAAAGAGCAAAAATAATAATGTTATATATATGGTTCCTTATTTAAGTTTTTTTTTTTATAAAAAAAGCAACCATATGCGAAGATACGGATGTTTGCGCAAGCAATCCGTTTTTAAACATATAATGGATCACATATGTTTATTTTATTGTTTTTAATTATTATTAAAATGAGAGAACCAAGCACCAACAAAGATGACAAATAGTAGTATTAGAAGGTTCTCTCTTGTTACAATCAACAAGCACGGATGAAAAAAATAGCAAAGTGTTGGGCTCACATTTTTAATTTAAGAAACATTCTTTGCAGAAATAACAATGTTAACAACTCATAATAAGCTTACTCCCAACTATTATATAAAATGTCCTTACTAGGATTTTTCGACGATTTGGTTTACATTTAATCACATAAAATCATTATCTTTTACATTATACATAAGAGGAAATTTGTCAGCTCTTCATTTATCAAAAGCAAAAAAAAAAAGCTTAATTACATCACTTTAAGTATTTTTCTATTATTTCTATATTAAAATTTGATATTCACTATCGATATAAAACTAAATTTAATTTTAAAAAAACAATTCAAAAAATTAATTAATTAACACATCGAACCTATAACTTTTCCTTATCAAAATTCTCTAACTTTTTCTAAGGTTTAGCTTTTTATTTATTTCTTTCCGAAAATATCTTGAAAATTTTCTAAATAATGGTTTAGACATGCAAAAAGAAAAAGTGTAATTTGCTTGGACTATATGCAGGAAGGCAATCAATTTAGCTAAGTAGAGGCCACTCCTAACTCACCATCATTAGTTCTATATAAAATTGTTGGAGAGAAATAAATTTAAAAAAAAAACAAAGAAGAAAAGGATTACTAATATAAATTTAACCGATAGATTGAAAGACCGGAAACAAAAAAAGAAAGAAAGAAAGAATAGAGTCATGAAAAAAAGGGAGGAAAGATCCACACGGTACCAATTTTAAAAGAAAAGAAAGTTTGAAAAGAGAAGCGATTGGGTTAAATAAGTGGTAACATGAGATTAGTAGAAGCAGGAGGTATATAGTCAAATATTGAACAACATTAACTGGCACAAGATAGAAGCAATTTGATGGAGAGAGAGAGAGAGAGAGAGAATAAAAGAAAATAGAGACCCACTTTGGCTCCTATTGGACATATCTAGCTGGTTGGCCTCTTACTTTACATGGACCTTAGTTTCTGTAATATGGTGGGGGCCATTACTCGTTCGGTCAGAGGCTAGAGCGGTCCCCTTAATTTGGTTGCAGTGGCAGCTAATAATGAATCTATCCTTTGTAATTTCCCACTCAAAAAAACATGTTTAGTATATTGTTGCCCTTTAGATTACACTTTAGTTTTTTAAATTAATGTTTATAAACACATATTTTTCATACAATTACATTTAAATTTGCCTAATAATCATCTCACTTACATTTTATTTTGTAAACAAAAATTTGAAAAGAGAGAATATGAGAGATTAAAAGAAAATCAAAGTCTTTCTCTTGCTTGGTAGTATTGAGAAATTGGGAGAGAAAAAAAATAAAACTGATAGACCAACATATTTTGGCTATTCATCCAATGATCAAGGGAAAAGAATCTATTGTGAATTAATATTTATTTATATTTTATTAAATCATAAGAACATAATTGTCCAATCAAGAAAAAATCATTTTCATACTCTTCATCTTCTTTTATATTTTTATATATTAAATAATTTTAATTTTTTATTTTCTAAATGCTTTCTTATACTCAATTTCTTTTTTTATTTTGTATTTTCTCGCTTTCTATTTTTTTTTTCCTCTAGTTTGAACAAAATATAGTATGTCTGCAGTTTTCGCTTGGTGAAGGTCAATGAGTGCCAACTAACAATTTGCTCATAATTAATTTATCAACAATAATTTAATTTTAACTTTATTGTATATTTTTCAATGGTATTGCACGAGGTTTTTGAATTCCATTTATATAATTAAAAAAAAATATTAAATAGAAAAACATTTAACTTAAATTTGAAATCCCTGGTTTCTGTTTTAGAACATAATGAAAATATTTAAAAAATAATGAATCTAAAATTTCAAGTATAATTATATATTTATATAGTTATTTTGAATAGATGCTTTAAAACATTTTAACTATATATTTTTTTAATTTTTTTAAGAATTTTAAAAAAATATTTTTATCGTTTTATTATTTTATTATTTACTTTTCAATTTTAATAAATTACATTTTTAATATTTTATTATTTTGTTATTACTAATATTTTAATGACGTTTTGCTATGGCTGACGCGCAAAATGCCTCTTATTCTGCACCATGGACCTAACAATTTTTACCAATTGACGCAATATTTGATATGCAATATCGTTCATATTGTTTAATCAATCTTGGAGGATGAAATAGTTAGTTATGACCACCTCTTCTGTAACTGGGATCATAACCTTTATAATTGCAATTATGAAGACACCATAGAATCAAAGATGAAGGTCTAAGGGTCACCAGTGTCGCAGGTTGAGTGGAAGGCGTGACTAGCATCTCATAAAGTTGAGACACTTGGGATTGCCACTTTTATTTAACTCTATGAGAGATATTAGGATAAAAGTAAAGTGTAAATATCGAAAAATGACAAGTAAAAACAAAATAATCATGAGGAAAGATTGCAATTAATTATATTAGCTTTGGAAAATATATTTTTTTCATTTTATTCTTAGAAAATAAAAATTCAGCCATTTTAGCCATTTTTAATTGTTTTTTTAACCCTCCTATGAAGTTCTTATTTTTCATGACAAAAGTAATGATTTTTATATTTTTAAATTAATATAATTGATCTTAAATTTTTCAGAAATTAAAATATGATGGATTATTCTTGGCTTCGATGTTGAATTGCTTTTGAAATATTCATCCACTCGTTCCACAAAAGCCTGAAAAAGAAAATTAATATTATACAAATTAAAAGAAGAGAAAAATCCTTAATTAGAGACCAGAACTTGTTCTTGCGGTGGTATGTTCTCAAGTGTGAATTCTGAATTCTCACATTATATGTACAAGCAAAACCAGCTCACTTTGTCGTCTTTATCACACGCGCAAAATGCATTACATTCCTACACACGTATATAAAGTTAAACAATAATTCCAAAAAGTCCCAAAATCGGTTTGTGTAAAAGAATTCTGAAACAACGTATCACGAGAAGCAACAATTTCAACTGAAAAAACACACTATCAATAATGGTCCTATTAACCACCGTTAAAGAACAAACATTATCTAATGATATTATTTGTGCGTCGCTATACTTACTAATAAATATCTCATCCTATGATCATTATAAACTGAAAACTACTATACATATTGCATAATTCTTTTGATGTATATTGAAATTGAAACGAGTGACGTGACCTTGAAAAGTGGAGCATCCAGGTCATTTTCATTCAACAAATAAAAATAATATACTTGTACAATTTGTATATAAGGATACTTTTAAATATTTTATTAGCATAAATTTCTGGCATATTCACATAAAGTTTTTACAAAACGTAGCAACTTTTTAAAATAGTAGTCTATACATGTAATATTATGTTCGTTATATTACATCAAGTTTTTATTTCAAAATATTTTTATTTTATTTGTTGAAATTTCCACTAATTAAAAAGTAACTGTGGAAATAAATCTTCCATAACACTCGCATTCATAAAAAGAAAAAAAAAAAAAAAAAAAAGCAGTTCTGGGTAGATGAATGTTAATGTCTCCGGAATACAGATCAGCTTATATGCACGAACAATCAGGTAGTTACTGTCACATGTGTGTCAGTATATTAAATCTATATATTATGTATACTTATTGCGCAGGCTCTAATCATTATCCATACTACACTACTTCTTTAACGCCATCAAATATTTACTCTTTTTTTTTACAAGCTTAAATGTTAATTACTATATTTTTTTCTTTTTTAACTGAGGATGCTTTTTTTTTTTAGAATTTGTCACATTCAAAGTAAAAATATATATTTTAAAAAATAAAGTAAAGAGTTATGATGGTTCATTAAAAAACTAAATAAAATTTAAATATTTTAGAATTATATACATATATAATATTAATCCTTATTTTTCTAAAATTTTTACAAGCATAATTTTTCAATTTACGTTTTAAGGTGTATCCAACTTTTAAAAGAGTCAAATACTTATTTTTAATTAATATTATTTTATTGTACTATTAATTTTTAATTTTTTTAAAAGAAGGAAAGGAACTAGAATTAAAATAAGACATTTGAAGAGAAATTGCATTTACATAATTAATTTATACAATTTTTTATTCAATAAAAAAGAGAATATAAAAATATGAAATAAAATAATTAATGTTATATATATAGATAAAAAGATAATATTTATAAAAAATTATTATATAAATAATATAACTCATATTTAAATGAATCCCTAACATATATATGTCTTCATTCAATTATTCCTAATATCGTTTACTTTCATGATTGCTTCTACGCATGACAGTCTACCCTTCGATAATTGAATCCACATCTATGAACTTGATTATTTTACAATTAAAATTAATTTTTTTACGTTTTTAATAAAAAATATTTCAATAAAGATATATAATTCAGATTAATTGAAACATATATATATATATATATATATATTAATCATTGTTAACTGTTTAAAATCAATTTGATTAAAATTAATTTTATCCCATTAATTTCAAATTAAACTGACAAGCTCAAGCTCTCATCTACAAAAGCCAAAAAGTAGCTGAATGCAGTTCATACTATTGTCCATAAAAATAATTGAAGATGTGGATGTGGTGTAAACGTGCTATTTACTGAGATTGGCACAGAATGCAGGGAGGCTGTGGAATTAAAGAGCGTCTAAAAAACAGTTGAAAGTAGTTGCAGAGGGGCCACCATGGGATGACAGAGGAAGATATATAGTAGTGACTTGTGAGTGCAGTTTAATGGAATATATTGACCATACTCTCTATGTTAAAAGTCCAAACCTCATGTGCTTGTAGGTTTATGCTTCTACTCCTCCTATATATTCTATAGAGTATAGAGCGTGCCAAATATTCGTCACTGGGCCATACCTCCAATGTTATTTCCTCATATCCAACTATTGTACTCAATTCTCCATTATACACATTATCGATATATATACTTCCACTAACACACTATTATATGATTTTAAGTTGCCTTACACTCACATAAATTTTTAAAAAATAACACCAAAAATTGTTTACAGTATGATATTACTGAATCACCAACATTCATTTAATGATAAAGTTTAAAAATTTTATATAAAAATCTTAAATTTAAATCTCATTGTTTTTTTATATTATATTAAAAAAATGTGATATTACTATATCAGTTTTGGTTGTCAATTATAATTTAAATTAATCTAAATATATATAACCAACAATAATTAGTTTTTCCATATTTTTTATTAACCTTAAATAATATATTTTTTATAATTTTTATTTTAATTTATTAATCATTATTCAAAGATATTAGTTAGCTAATGTTGGTAATGATACCTAAATAATTTTAAACATGTACAGATATAAACTTAACTATCAATTGTTATCAATCTGAAAACTTTTCTTAACCAATGTAATTATTTTTAATTAGGATCAATCACCATATAAGATGTATTACTGCTGTTACTCTGCTTGTAATTGCAATAAAAATAAAATAAAATCTTGCTTGGAAATGATTATGAACATTTTTCTATTATTTCATGTTCAGTCCAAAATAGACAACGACCTGTCCTCTCTTTGGGTTTTTTTTTTATCTTATAAAATCTTGTTTCATAGGGTGAACTGCAAGGAAAGCAAAGTTGTGGTAAAAACGATTTTTTTTGTTTTTCCCTGCACCTGTGTTGGGTCCTCCTTTATTTAGAAGGAAGAACAAATAACTGTAGAAAGGTGGGTACATAGAATCCCAACCTCAAGTTTCTTTTCTGAACCTAACACTTCATTCATTGGATTTTTGTCACTCGAACGTTAGCTCAGATGCAAACAAAGCAACCACAAAGTGGCCCCCATATTAAACTGCTTCTTTCGGCTTCTTGAGGCAACACATCATTGTTGAAGCACTTTGAGTTAAGTTAATGGACATTAGCTAGTAACATCAAGGGAGTTTATAACACTGTTTTTGCTAGGTATGTGATTGAAACATGCCATTCATCCCACAAATAATGTTATCCTCTCCCAAGCTTACCAAACAGCAAACGAAATGACACTCTCACTCTCTGTGTCCACGTGAGGGAAGTGAGTTTAGTTATACATGATCTTGATGGGTGAGGTTGAGACAGATAATTCATTACCACCTTAAATTTTCTTTTTTTCCAATCTTAATTTAGCCATTTCAATGTTTTTTTGCCTGTATTATTAAATTACCAAAATGTTTTAGTCCTAACTAATCTGACTAAATAATGGTCAATTTAGTTTTTAAAATTACAAACTTAAAGACTAAATTAAGTTGTGTTAGATTTAGCGTTGGACTTCAATTAATTCTGTTTTCTAGCTGTGAAAAAAAATCTTATGCAGTATCCAACATGCATTGAAATATCTGTGTAAAGAACTTGCAATGTAAGGGCAAACACACGCTGAGATGACTAATGTTTGATGATTTTATGAATTTATTTGACATTTTTTATATTAATTTTTAAAATTAAATTCATCAATATTTATAATTTTGAAGACTAATTTGGTATATTATTCCTCCAAACTCAGGGATAACCATCACATTAGAGAACAACAGAATTTTTTAGAAATTAAAATGAATTATTAAAAGAATAAAAAACTAAAATGATTAATATTTATTTATAATAATCAGCATAGTAATTTTTATTTTTAATAATTAATATGATAAACCTTAATCTTTTAAAAACGAAAAAGAGTATTTACTCCACATATTTGAGGAATAAAAACTTACGATTCATTTCTTTGGAAACAAGGGTAGCTTTTCCTTTATGCTTCCAGTGAGGCTGTTAACTCTGAACCATTGCTTTCTTTTATTCTCAACCAACCTCTCTTACCCCACTTTTTTCCCTGTGCTTTTTTCTACCCATGTGGACCTTTAAATCACATGCTCCCACCTCCTTTCCATCACTAACATCATTCCTAATCCTCCTTTTTTCTGATCAATCTCACATCTTTCTGCCTCCTTTAGCCCCATCATTCTCTCTCTGCCAACTCTTACCTTTATTAACCAAAATCATTAATTAATAATAATAATGTAATTAGAACTAGTTTCGACTATATCTCATTTGTCCAATTGCACACTTTTATTGGCTCTATGCACTGATTTCAATTACAACAAGCATATCGTTTATGAGGTTTCATAGAGAAGATATGATTCCCATAACATAATCATCAAAGGTGGCCCAACCCCCCTCTCATCAACCCAAATCCAAAAGTAATCTAATTTTGTGCTTTGCTTTAACATGGTTTCCTGTTATATCTTGTTTTGGATAAAAACCTAAGAAGTACTTCTAAATGATAGTTGTATCGTATTTTAAACGTGTCGGATAAACTTTTTACTTTAATTTTTATACTAATATTAATTCAAATATCACATCAATTAAATGAATTTTACCATATTTTATATTTACAACGACTCCTACTCATTTTTAAAACATTTAAATCTCTATTGCAACTTAAATTTTTATGTTAGTTAATTTTAGATTAATTTTATACCTTACATTTTAATTATGTTGTATCCTACAATTTTCAATATTTATGTATTTATCTATCATATTCATGCTTCCTAGATAAAAACTGCTATTTGTTGCTGCAAATTAAGTGTCATCCCGCTCTTGCTTTGGACATTTCATCTTAAAGCATGGAGTTGGAGACATAACATGTGCATCATTTCAAGCTTTCATCATTAGCATGCGTCAATATGCTGTCCAAGGCATAGCTAGATAAGTACCTATAGATGACATTTAGGACAATAACTAGTGGCACATGATTGGGATTTGGTGTGTTAGATTAGATACAAACAAACGCCACCGGGTGTTTGACCAAATGAATAACAGAGTTTTTTTTTTTTCCTACTCAAATTGCATTATTTGCGGTGGAAAAAATGTTCAAAAATGCTCTAAAACATTTCTGGCCACCGAGTAACCAAAAATAAAGAAATAAATAAAAGTTCTAGTCACCTATTCCATAAAGATTAAACAATCGCAGCATGTTTACAGATAACTGAGAACACTTGTGAATTATAACTCTTTATCCAATACAAGCCTACATGTCTGCCCAAATATGCAAGCCCAATACGGCCCGTTAATTATCTAATTTTGATAACAACTTAATTTAAATGCAATTGAGCAAATAAAGTAAGTAATGGTATGTTTGATTTATTTTATATTTTTTTTAGCTTATTTTTATCAATAACTACATAAATATTAACTTTATTTTATGTTGTACGTAAAATATTATGGAAACAAGGTTGTGTTGTTTTTATTATTATTCCTTTTTTTTAAATTCAGGAAAATAAAATATAAAGTGAAAGAAATATAATATTTTTATAACTATGAGTAAAATCATTTTAGATTAAAAATAAAAATAAATCAAAGGCGCCCTAAAAAGGGAAAAAGATTAACTGTGCAAATAGTTTACCTTTCAAGACCAAGCTAATTAATTGAGAAGAGAAAGAAACCCAAAGGCTCGATGAATCTATGGGCCTTGGGCTTAATTGCTTAAGGTCATATGTCTGGCATTTTATAATCAACAGTGTTTTGCTTGGTAAAGAGATCATAAAATAGTTGAGCCTTTTTTTTTAGGGGATTGCTTTTTGCACCCCCAAAATTTCTTTTTACACCCCCTCATGTGTGAAAAGATAAAAATACCCTTGTTTATTAAACTTTTCTCTTCCTCCTCCGTCTTCCCGTATTCCTTCTGCTCCTTTTTTTTTTCTTTCTTTCTTTCTTATTTTTGTTTCCCATTATTATATCTTCTTCCTTATTAATTGAATCCATATGTTCTGTTTTGGTGGGAGAAAAAGTTAAGAAAATAAACCTCGGAGAAACGTCGAAAGAGCATCGGAGAAGACGAACGGATTTTGTATTCCGCAAACTAATTTGTGGAACGTTAAACGCTTTCCGCAAATTAGTTTACGGAATGCATCAGTGTATTCCGTAAATAAACCTGCGGAATGTAATCTTTTTGTTCCGCAAATTAGATTACGGAATGTAAAATGTAACCTTCCGTAAATTAATCTACGGAAAACAAAAAATTACATTCCGCAAATTAATTTACGGAATACATTTTGCATTCTGTAAATTAATTTGCGGAAGAGAAAAAAATTTTGCGGAAGAGATGAGAAAGTGTTAAGAGTAAAATGGTAATAAAAAATTCTAAAAAATTAAAGGAGGTGCAAAAAAAAAAAGAGGGTGCGAAAAGTCAAGCCCTTTTTTTTATTATTCAAATATTGGTTCATATTCATGTTGGATTCGTTTAAGGAGAATAGCATTTCAGGCCCACTAAGCCATACGAATGCCAAGGAATATATATAGCTTTAGGAGGACATGAAAAAAAAAAAATTGACCGAAAAGAGAGAAAAAAAAGAAGAAGGTATATATCCATCTAATAATAAGATTTCGCTTGGATAAAATTCTTAATAATTACTTATAACATAAAATAAGGAGATAATATAAGTTAAAATCAATTTATGTAAATAAGTTTGTAAAGAAATTAGATAGTTTCTTATTACAAAATTGATGTTTATCAGTTGATTTTAATTAATAAAAGAAGTTTGATTTATTTATTTATTTTTTCTTATTTTCATCTTCCATAAGTAATTATTATAAATTTTTTGTGTGTTTAGTCACATGTTATCGCAAATCATAACTTAGATAAATATTTAAATTGACACATGTATCATCAAATAAAAACATGTATTTAACCTGGTTGAAAGGCAAAACTAAACATGCATTTTATTCAAACCAAATCTGATGTTGAATTTCACAAGTTTAGTTTTTGAATTAAAAATTTAAATTTTTTAGATAAATTTTTATAATATTGTATAATTTAAGAGTCATTTATTATTTCATTAATTAAATTCATTTTATCATTAATATTTTTTAGAATATAAATAAATGATTATAAAATTACACATTTATAAAAATTTAGTCCATCTAAAATAAATATTATATAATTTAATATCTAAATTTTTAAATTTATATTTTATAAAAATATTAAATATTACACAAGTTATTAAATGAAACAAATATTTAAGATTGACTAGTAAATGAATTCTATCAATAAAATATATTACCAGTTTAATAATAATTTTAGAAATAAAAATTAAATATCAAACTGAGAAATCTCCCTTAGAATAGTAATAGATACAACATATTATCGTAGGGTGGAATATTC
The DNA here is from genome assembly GCA_037954105.1 of Canavalia gladiata. Lineage (NCBI taxonomy): Eukaryota > Viridiplantae > Streptophyta > Magnoliopsida > Fabales > Fabaceae > Canavalia > Canavalia gladiata. The sequence continues at coordinate 46,489,147 of CM075664.1, forward strand.
TTATAATTCTTTTACAAGATTGAAAAATATGTTTTCAACTTTTAATAATCCCAAGAAATTAGAAAAGAAGAAAAGGCAAAATTTTGGCTGAAAAAGAAAATAGAAAGCGAATCAAGGAAGAGACGAGGAAGAAGGGAGAGGGGCGAGAGGAAAACGCCGCGTCATGACAACCGTTAAGTGATGTGTGTCTATGTGTGATGTGGCTTCATCCTAGCTCTCTGATTATTCATCCAAAAAAAAAAATCAAAATTCCCCACTTGCCATTCATTTTCGTTCTTCTCTTCTCTTCCTCTCCCCTCACTCTCATCTGATTCTGAATCTCGCAACAAGAAGCGCCGTTCCCCTCTCCCAATCGCCAGGTACGTCTCGTCGTTTTGCTTCAATCATTCACCGTTGCGGATCCGAATATTTGCCAAGATAATAATCGATTTGTTGATACTACGTGTCGTCTGGAATGTGAATGTTCGATTCGCGTGTTCTGCAGGATTTGCATTATCCATGTGTTCTGTAATCCGAGAGTGTTGTGAAACTTGACTCACTGGAACGTTCATGCATGAGTGATTTTGAAAGCTTCCTTGCTTATTTTGATTGAGATATTCAGATTGTGATGGCCTCAGCCGTCGTGAATTTCGTGAACGCTACGTTAGATTGGGTCACGTTTGCTTTAGATGCTCCTTCTGCGCGCGCTGTAGTTTTTGGAGTCCATATCGGTGGTAATTTTTCTTTTCCTGAACTGAAATATCATTTCCTTTTTTTTAATGAAAGATTATGAATGTGATTAATTAATTATTTATTTATTTTCTCCACTTTTACTTGTGTTTGAAGGACATTTATTCATCGAAGTTTTTCTTCTGGTGGTCATACTTTTCTTGCTTTCACAGAAAAGTTACAAGCCTCCTAAAAGGCCTTTAACAAACAAGGTTAGTTCAACAGCACAATTTATATTTGTATGCGTTTTATATTTATTTGTTTTTTTGTTTATATTCAGGTTTTTAGTCATTTGTTGAGTGTGTTAGCTGCGTAGTGCTGGTATACGACTTGTTTAAACTTTTATGTATAGATAAAGTTGACATTTTGTTGATTACCGATAGGATTTTTTTGCCTGTTTCATCAAATGCAAGCAGGCTTCCTCTTTAGATTGTATGTGAAGTTAGTATGAGTGTATTATGCATAGGGGTTTAAATGAATTGAGTTATTTATGAGCTACTTGAGCTTGACTCGTTAAATATCTAGTCAAGTTTGTTTGTGTACTTAAACAAATAAACTCAAGTTTAAAGTTAGGATCAATGACCTAAATGAATCAAGCTCAAGTTTTATAAGTTTGACGTTAACAATAATTTACTTTGTCAATAATTTTACATTGAATATAATTTTTATCTATCCAACTAATGTATTATAACTATGTATCACTGATTATTTGTGTCAAATCTTATTAAAATTGAGTAGCTATAAGTATAATCAATTTTCTTTTTGTATTTCCATATATTTTAAAAATATATATTATGTTGATTTTGATGTTCTTAGGTTGGGTATTCAATAATTTTGAATTAATCTCAAATTTTGCAGACATGATCTATATTTTTAAGAACATTTCCAACTGTTTATTTTAAGATGAAATTACCCAATAAAAAGTTATTAAACAGTGTAACTCATATTGGTGTAAGTTGATCATTCCCTTATGTATATGTGATAGAAACAAATAGTATCAGTTTTCAACCATAGTAAATAGATAGTTTCAATAACTTTTTTATCAAAAGTGGATTTTTTCAATTTAACCATTAATTCATGCAATATTATCATGATTATTATGGTGTGTATAAAATTTTACACAATTTAGATATTTATAAATATATAAACTAATAGTATTTACTAAGAGAAATTTTCATAAATGTAAAAATAGTCAAGTAATATATGAGCTAAGCAAATCAAGCTCAAACTTTAAGTTTGACTTGTTTAAATAAATCAGTCGAGCTTAAACAGCCTTCTTTATTTATAAGTCAAGTTTGAACTTCAAACACTTGTCTTGACTCAACTCATCTACACCCTTAAGCATAAAAGTGGTTTCTGTTAATGTTTAGATTTTAGAATTTCTTCTAATACTTCAGTGTAAATGGAGTATTGGAGATTCAGTTGTTGTGGTTTTTAGCTTTTCTGGCAGACCTAAAATAGGAAATCTCTTATTATTCTTTACGAGGTTTTAAAACTTTCAAGGTTTGATTAGTCTTCAAAGTTCCTATAGATGGTATTGAAATTATGGTATTTTAGGTATAAAAGGAGGAAGAGATATAAAAGAGAATGAAAGTGAATTGATATTGATTAAGATGTATTATGATTTGATGGGATGTTCTAATGTGCTCTTTGACCTAGAGTACTAATTCTTATTTATACTAATCATAATCTTACTTAATTAAGTGAACAAATTATGATAAGATAAGAAAATATGATAACTAATCATGAGAGATGATAGGGAAATAGAGAAACTAGTCATAAAGGATAATTAAAGATATAATAAAATATAAATATTTTCATATATTTTAACACTTCCCGCAAGTTGAAGCCTGGTAAGCTTTAAGCTTGTTACAAATAAAGCCTAAAAATTAATAATACAATTTGAGACAGTGAAATGGAAAGACTTGGTTGATTCTTTGGAAATATTGCAAGACAAGTTGATATTTCTGTTAATGTTGCGGGCCATGCTATTTATTCTAAGAAAGTTGCAAGCCCAAGCTTATACCTTTGGGAAAGACCAGACGAGGCTAGTTGTTACCTAGGAAAGTTGTAGAATCATGCTCATATTTTTGTTAAAGTTGTGGGATCAGATTGATATTTCTAGGAAAGCCGCCATGGCCCTGTTGATTCTTTTGGTATATAAGCAGGGCCAAGCTAACTTTGCTGAAAAAAAAAGCAAGGCCAGACTCATATCTTTGGGAAAGCCGCAGGACTAGACTACTGTCTCTGGAAAATCCATGAGGTCTGTTGATACATCTGGTAAACTTGCCTGGCCAAACTAATTTTTTGGAAAGTCGTAAGGCCAGGCTTGTATCTTTGGGACAGCTGTGGGACCAGATTGATATCCTAATCTCAAGAAACATGCCAGAAAAATCCAGAGAGAAACACATGTTAGAGCACACTGGAGATGTCATGTCAGTAGAACAAATCATGAAGGAGATGGTTGAAATAAGGAACACAACATTGACTAAGATGGAGAATGATGCAACTGGAATGAAGAACACTGTTGAAGTTACGGAGAAACAAAGAAAGTTGTCAAATGGTTGACATGATGGAAAAAAATGATTAGTTTGGAGGAAAAATCATCAAAATAAAATGGAACTCCAAATTTTTAGGGAGGTTGGGGCCAAAATAGTGATGAGATAAGTCATGGAGGATGATGCTTATACCATGTTCAAATTAAGGTGTTTTAGGTCTAGAGGGAGAAGGAGATATAAAATGGAATTAAAGAGAATTGATATTGATTAAAATTAATATGTTTTCAGACCTAGAATATTAACCCTTTTTATACTAATCATAATCTTAATTAATTAAGAAAACAAATTATGATAAGATAAGAAAGTATGGTAACTAATTCTAGAGATAATGAGAAAATAGGGAAACTAGTTCTAAAGGATTATCTAAGATATGGTAAAATATTTTTGGATATTTTCATATATTCTAACAGATGGAAAATATGCTCTTCAGGTGTGGACTTCTTTTTTTAAATAATATCTGCACTCTTTATGGTGTATCTAGACTTCCTTTTTGGATGATTGTTTATGCAGTTATAATTTTTAGAAACATGTATTGCAATGGACTCAGATAAATTGTACATGGCAAAAACTCTTCCTGTCTTTACTGAAATTCTTTCACAGGAGGTTTAGGTTTGGTAATTGGTTATCATGTTAGTTGCTTTGCTGACAATATTGAGTTGTTCTATTTCTGGAATTAACTAAGCTGGTACTTTTTGAAGGTCTTGAATATTTGATATGGAAATTGAAGGTTTTGTTCACTCCAAACGTTCTTATAATTTTTTTTGAAGAATAATTAACTTGTGTACCCTACTTTGCCATTCATTGTCTTCTCTCTCTGTCTCTCTCATGTCTTGTAAATGCTGTTCATTCTAATGAGTTCTGCCCTATGGATATATGTAATGCCCCTCTTGGTGCTTGAAAATATGCTACTGCTATAAAAGAAGATGATGCAATGTTAAGATGAACATTTGCGGATAATGATGTGATTATTGTTTTCTTGGCAATTTATGTTTTCTGTCTGTCAGCAGCCATTGCTTAAATTATAGACTTTTGTTAAGGGTGATTCCATAATTCTCATTTATCAGTCTCCTTTTGTATCTAATTTATCATAACCAGGACTTTTCCATGGTAGATTTTCTCTTTCTTTCTTTTTTTTCTGCTGTGTGTAATCTCTGGAGCTACCGGTATTTTCTAAAGAACATACTTACCATAGTCTTTTGAGCAAATAATTATGACTTGATCTGGAAGCATATTGTTCCATGCTTGTTATTGTACGACGCAATTCGATATTCATCAAGTTATTGCATTTTGTCATTTTTAAATTTTATGCTTAATATCTGCAGGAAATTGATGAGTTATGTGACGAATGGGTTCCGGAACCACTTATTCCTTCTCTTAATAAAGAGCTGCAGTATGAACCACCAGTGCTGGAGAGGTGATTACTTTTTCTCTGGTTTTAGTACCCTCGTTTACTTTTTACTTTTTAATGTTTTAAACATTTTGATGATGGAATCATGAGATTATCATATGTTGTTGTTTTGTACTTGTCAACTTCACTGTTAATTGTTATGGTTGCATTTTCTTGACATGGATTCATGAAATGTTTTGAGGGAGAGTGTGCTATGGTAAGGTTTCTTCCTTGTTACATGATCATCTTGAGTATTTATTTATTAATTGACCTTTTCATTGTAGTCTTCTGTTATAGCAGCAGAAACGACCTCTGTGCTCAATGGGTTAAGATTGCAACACCAGACTCTACCCAAACCCACTGTTATGAGAGCTTGTGCACTGGATGATTCTTTAGATATATAAAATTCTTGCTAAAAGAAAAAATTAGTGTAAATTGACATGTTCTCCTTGATTTAATGATATTTTAGATACCTCCCTTTTACTTTACAAGGTCAAACATGAAATAATGTGGCTTTTTATGCAGTGCTGCTGGGCCTCATACCATAGTTAATGGCAAAGAAGTTGTCAATTTTGCTTCAGCAAACTATCTTGGGTTTGTAGGTCATCAGAAGTTACTTGTAAGGAAATGGTCCCCATATCCATAATAGTTTTTTTGGCACTGGGTTGATGCAGTTAATTTATATTTACTTTTTCCTGTAGGATTCATGTTCTTCTGCTTTAGAGAAATATGGTGTTGGTTCTTGTGGTCCCCGTGGGTTTTATGGAACAATTGGTAAGACTCGATCCTTAAAGTTTGTTTTTGAGAAAATGCTTGTTTTCTTATGATACTTTTCCTTTGCCTAGATGTCCACCTTGACTGTGAAGCAAGAATAGCAAAGTTTCTAGGAACCCCTGATTCAATTCTCTACTCTTATGGACTTTCCACCATGTTCAGTGCAATTCCTGCTTTCTCTAAAAAAGGAGACATAATTGTGGCGTAAGTGTGGATACACTAGTCCTTGAATATCTACTATGCAATATTATTCTGTTTTTCCCTGGTTTTTGTCTCATGACATTTATTGTGAGTATTGGCATCACATAAAATTATTTTCTATGGTTTTATCTCATTGATTTTGCTTCTTTATAGAACAAATTGAGTTAGTTATGCATTCACTTGGTATTTCAAAATTTATAGCAAAAAAAAAAATGTACTTGATACCAGCTGATGAACGTAGGCTGTGTTATTGTAAATTCTAATGCTCTGAGCAGGTTCAAGTTTCATATACAAGTTTTTACTTTTACAGAGATGAGGGAGTCCATTGGGGAATACAAAACGGCCTTTATCTTTCTAGAAGCACAGTGGTGTACTTTAAGCACAATGACATGAACTCATTAAGAGAGACTCTAGAGAACATTACTTCCAAAAATAAGAGGGCTGCCACAAAATTGAGGCGTTATATCGTTGTTGAATCTGTCTACCAGGTATATCTTGTTTATCATTCATATGGTAAATTAGCTTTACACCTTTACGTTGTGTTTCCAAAGAGCTCACCTCACAACATTTAGCTTTAAAAGCAACCAACTGCTTGAATTGCTTGTTTCTTCTTGCAACTAGCAATATTGGTAAGTTGTGCCAAATTAACTGCCACCGCCACTGCTGCTGAGATAGTAGGGTAATCAACAAATGCTAATTGAAGATAATTGCGAAGGATTGAAATAACCATTTTCAACTTAAAGAGTAGCAGTCCTTAGGGCTTTTAAATAATTATTCAATTGTACTTGTAATTATTTGGGCATTCGAAAGAACACAAATCTATATGCTTGAAAGTACTTGTTTGTAGCTCTGGTACTTGCTTAATGCATCTTCTTGTGTGCCTTTATAATATGCATCATTCTTACGCAAGTAAGAAAGTGTTATGACCAATTCCTAAAAACTTAGGTGAAGAATCATGATCAATTTTTTATCTCTGACGCACTTCCCATGCAAGAGCCCCATGTGCTTAAAGTGTGGACAATGCATATGCCTTAAGTAATTTATTCTAAAATTTGACTTCATTTATTCAAATGGGAGAACGTGATCGATGAAGGCTGGATGACCAACTCTCCTAAAAACTTAAGTTGTTTATGTGAAGGCTAATGATTGGTTTTATATCTCTTAAGAGAAATAATCTTGTACCTGTTGCAAACCGACCTTTCTGCAATTATTTTATCAATTTGTATCGATGTCTGTTATAATGTCATTCCTTAAAAGACTGTGGCTGCTTGGCTTGGTTTGCTTAGCCATTCTGAATTTTAATACACACACACACACACACACACACACATATATATATATATATATATATTGAAGTTGTACTATAATCCTTGTATACTCATATATGGTTTGCTTACATGAAAACTAAAATTGCATGGCTGATACCTATCAATATCTTTTTCCCTGTAATATATTCAGAATTCTGGCCAAATAGCACCCTTAGACGAGATCATTAAATTGAAGGAAAAATACCGTTTTCGTGTTTTGCTGGACGAGAGCAACTCATTTGGTGTACTTGGAGGTTCTGGAAGAGGTCTCACCGAATACTACAAAGTTCCAGTATGTACTGAATTTCTTTGAGTGTCCCACATGTGATCACACTAGATGTAAGTGTTCATGTATTCAAAACTATATTGTTATTTGTGATTTATGTTTACATGCTACAGGTTGAGAAGATAGATATTATAACTGCTGCGATGGGACATGCATTAGCCACAGAAGGAGGATTCTGCACCGGAAGTGCAAGAGTTATAGATCACCAAGTATGGAAATGTCATGTGATATTTAACCAGTAACCATATATAAGTAATGGGCTGGATTTCTGAGTACACTAATATGAAAAAGAAAAATTTGTAAATGTGGAAATTAAGAACTTATTTTCTAGGATTTTTTTTTTCATTTTATTTACTTTTTATCATTTATTCCTGAATTTATAGGTCTGAACTGTAAAAGTGGCAAGACAGAGGGATGTGCTGTCACTAATTTCTAGTTTGATGATGGCATGTTTAGTATCCATTTTCCAAGCTCTAATATATCTGTTTTTTCAACCTTGGCAGCGGTTGAGTAGCTCTGGTTATGTCTTTTCTGCTTCTTTGCCCCCTTATCTTGCAAGTGCTGCAATCACAGCTATTGATGTGCTGGAGGAAAATCCCAATCTGATAACAAAGCTGAAGAGCAATATTGCTTTGTTATGGAAAGGTGGCCTTTGATCTCACTGCTGGTTTCCAAAATGGAATTGTATCGTAGTGTCTAGATTGTCTTGTGCAAGTACCTGACAGTTTGAATTGCTGTTTATTTGCGTTTGTTTTTCACCCATGAAAATAAGGGTTTTATTTAATTGTTTTGGTTAAGCGTTATGATTTGAGACACATTGGCTACTGCAGGATTATCAAAAATACCAGGCTTCACAATTGCAAGTAATCCAGAGTCACCGATTGTTTATTTGAGATTAGAGAAATCATCTGGTTCTGTGAAAGATGACCTCCATCTGCTTGAAAATATTGCTGAACGTGTAAGGAATGATGTTTGGTAATGTTTATTTCCTTGTTTCAATTTTGCGTGAATTTAATGTTATGTATTCGCAGGCTTTGAAAGAAGAGTCTGTATTTGTGGTGACTTCCAAAAGATCAACATTGGACAAGTGCCGTTTACCTGTGGGAATTAGATTATTTGTTTCTGCGGGGCACTCAGAGTCTGATTTGCTCAAGGCGTCCGAATCATTGAAAAGGGTTGCAGCATCAGTCCTGGGTGATCATAATTGAACGCCGTATACCCTACTTCTGCATCTTTTTATGTACTGAAATGTCAGCTCTATTCCATGTTTAGGTGAGCAATTTTGAAACCCAGATGATCAAGAAAGTCCCGTAGTTGTTAATTTGTGTAATGTTTTCTATGCCTAGTTTAGGGTAACAGTGTTTTGCGCGTGTTGCTCATTGCTTTATACATGTCTCTAGTGGTAGAATAAAGATTTAATGTTTCTTATGATGAGTTGGGGGGAAAATGCCTAAGAATTACATTCCGATATTTGTTCTTGGCCTCTACTACTTGCATTATTCATTAGTTAGCTGTAACAATAAGGTTGTCGAAGGTCCTTACCATTGTCTGAATAGGCAGTCAAATTTGTTTTCCTCATGTTGGTCAATATTTTTTCTTATTTGTAATGTTTTATTTCCAATCTGCGTATATTTTTAGTTGCACTTAACTCACCAATTTATACCTTTTAATTATTAAGATTGAAGCTATAATTATTACTACATAAATTTGAAACCTCGCAAGATTTAAAACTTAACATGCTTGTACCACATTTTAAAAATGATTCTCGAGTGTACAGTTATACTTTTATGAGGATGTTAACCAATTCAAAATTATAACGAGCCAATAAACTCAACACATGGGGAAAAATAAACCTATGAAAGTTAAAGTTTAATTCATTTAAAAGTTAATTTTTTTATTAGAGTTTCACTTACTAACTCGTAAACTTAATTTATAAAATAATTAACGATTTGGGTCATGGATAACTCGAGTTGAATGTTTGGGGTGGTGATGCTAATATTGCATTGGCCATTGCTAGTTTAGGTATATAAATTTTTATTATGAAAGATGTATATTATATTTTTGTACTTTTAATGAAATAAATGTTTCTTTCTTAATTTATATATATATGTATAATATTTATTATATTTCGCATTTTCAAACCATTATTTGATGTATTTTAGGTTACGGTTAGGCTTATTACAACCCTTTTGTCAAAATAGAATGGATTTTTGTATGAATCTGACCATTTTTTCCCCTAACAGTTAACAAATCTAGCCACATCGTTATGTAATTTTAGGGATAAACATTAGTTTTTAAAAAAAAAAATTGAATTTGAATTTTAATCTCATTTAAAATAATTGATTTTTCATTTTTTAAATGGACTGTTGATTTTTTTTTTAGTATATGTCAAATGTTGGTATTTTACAGATCAAATTTCAACTACTTCGGGAATCAAACCCAATAGTCTTATCAAAATTTTAAAAAATTAAAATTATATTTAATTTAATAATTTACGATAGTTAACCAACTTAATCTGATATTTTATAATTTGCATCCGATTTTTTTATTTTGGAATTTTTTATATGTTAAAATTTTTAATTACAATGCTTTATTTTATGGTTAACAAATAAATAATTTTCATTAATTAAAGTAAGAATAAAATCTCAAATCAATATATTAATGTTCAAATACATACTAAATAAGAGAAAAATCATTCTAAATATTAAATTTTGTCGTAAATCATAAACATAAATCAAAAGTCAAAAATAATTTTTAAAAAGAATTACAAATACATTCACTAAAATATTTTAGGTTAGTACTTGTATAAAGTTAAATAAAAAAATAATATAAATTTATAAAAAAAATATTGTTAAATTCGGGTTAATAGTTTGAAACGGTTTGGATAAGTTCTTGATCACTCCCACCTGCACCGGTTCTTCCATCAACTCCATCATTGAAGTCATCATTTAATACCAAGAAATTGGATATGACTCCGACTAATTCTTCCATGCCTTGTATTACAACCCACACATATTCAATTATCACAAAAATATGTGCATCTTTTCTCTTTTTTTTTCTCCTCTCTTTTTCCTTTGCTAAATAATTTTTCTTTAAATTTGCTGATTTATTGACCCTTAAATATTTTGAAGCTTCATTGTTTATAATACAAAAAATAATTTTTTTTTACTACAAATAATGAAGTTTTATTCAAGGCACGGCAAAAGAGAAGTTGAAAAACATAGTGTGAAGGACAAAAGAAAGAGAACAGAAAAATTGCAACAATTTTTTTTTTTATCACGGTTAGTGTTTCATGTAATAATTAAATATGTGTGCGACTGAGAATAGAAAACACATCGTTAAGATAGATTGGGTTGTGTGATTCTCTAATAGCACAGTCATGGAACAATTCAGAAGGTAAAGAACTGCAATGATTTCTTAATGGTATCTCCTAGTTCAAAGTGACCTTAAAATAATGTTCAGCTCCAAGATGGCAGAAAGAAAGAACAAGGAAAGGTAGTGGAGCTTCATGTTTCATTAGCTGCTAGCTAGTAACCAAGGTAATGGTTAAGTAAAGCTTCATATTTACACTCTCTTGGCTCCTCAAGGTTGACATGCCAACACGTAGATATGGCCCTCAGTTCTATCCTTAATTTCCTGGATTTGATGATACATAGTGTTAAGGTTGCATTTCTTAATTCTTATATGATTAATAGTAAACACAGTGCTCTCACAACATATTTTTATTTCCCAAATTATTTCTTAAATGAGGATACATTCCCTTCTTTAGTGCCATGCCGCGATTCCTAGAAAGTCATACCTAGTGAAGCTCACGTTGTTTAATTAAATGTAACACAATAATTTTGTTCCTTTTCTTTTCACGATATAATAATGGCTGTTAGTTGAAGGGTGTTTTTCAAACCAACGTGATAGTTGAATAATAAATATTATTTTAGTGAGGATTATGAAGATTATGTTAAGCGAGACGGATGAACCCTTAAAAGGACTATAATTAATAAAGATTATTGTTAGTTTGTGAGGCACAAACACCCTTGTTGACTGCTTAATGTTTTGGTTACATGCGGCCATCAATTGCTTAAGTGGTTTCTTTATTCTCACCTTTGATGAGGACATTTGACACGCAATTATGTTTTGATATAGTTTTATCAGTTTCTAAATGGCAGTTATGCTATTATTGGTAGCATTTTCAACTTTTCGTTCTTAGAGCCAAATCTTACCAACAAAATAAAAAATGCTTTATCTGTTGAAAATGGCTTCATGAATACCGAATCATCTGTAACTAGAATTTGCACAGTAGCAGTTTTAATCCTAGGATTCTGGTTTTTAAGTTGTATTCATTTTTATAATATTTTTATTTTATTAAAACTGTATGTGGTTAAGTTATTTATGTTACTTCATGGTGTAAACAACCTCGTCCTACTTAGATAAAAAATATTGTCTATAAAAATTTTAATAAAAATAAATAAAATTTTCAATACAATACTTTAATCATACTAGTTAATCTAGAATGGAGTTGTTTACTCCATAGGATAGCTTAGACAAATTTTAAAAAATATAGTGAATGATCTTTTATGCCTTTATTTATAATTATGATTTGGTGTGAAAGAAAAATGTCTTGTGAATTCTATCAACAGATTTTCTAAAATAGAGATTAAGAAATCAATAGATAATTTTTTTTATTAAAAATTATAACTAGATACTTAATATTAATTATTATAATTTTTCATAAACAAATTTCATCGTTGATTATTTAACTAGTGTCATGGGACAGAAGTTAGTATTCTCCTCTTCTTATTTATAACTTTTTTCACCGTGGTGCCACTTTGCAACAACCATTAGCATGGACTAGCAAAGAGAATGCTTGCAGAAAAGTTGGAAGTGAAAACCTGAACTAAGAGTATAACATATTATCATATTACATAATTATTTACAGAGAGGAAAATGTTCTCCTCTAAAAAGAAAAATATGAGTATATAAAAATAGACAAAATTGTGTCACAACAAATTAGTTCAGAGTTAAATACTCCATAATTGACAATGAAGTCTGCCATGTATATGAACCTGTTTCTGTGTTTTGTGCATTTGTATGTTGGACTGATTCATTAAGCTCTTATGGCTGCTGAAGATCCAACTCAGATGATGAGACACAAAACATGCTTCCAAATGAGAATGTTATTTGCCAGAGACAAGACAAAACTACATTCAATTATGCAACAATTGTTGTAAGCTATGACACTGTCTTTGGAGATTTTACTGAACCATCCAAGATGATTTCAAATAGATCAGCCTCAGACTCCTCATAAGAATCTAAGGATTGGTCATTATTATTAATATTCCCATTATTGTGATTTCCTTTTGTTGTAGAACGGTTGAGCCACTGAGAATCAATCCTTCCCATGGAGAAAAGCTCCTTGCTGTCATCATAGCCAAGGGCAGCACCAGGTGAATTTACCAGTGGTGCTATGAAACATGGGTTTGGTGTTCTTTGTGCATTTGCAGGTGCATATTTGAATGCACTTTGTCCAAAATTAACTAAAACCAGAATGTCTATGTTTGCAGCCAAAGTTGGACATAGTGGGGTGCCAAATTCCTCTGATTGGCAGTGAATCACATGCATCAACTCTGAGTCCAAAGTGAAGAAAACCTTTTTCTGCCTTGGATCAAACCCACACCCTATTACTCTATTACTTCCTACCCATTCTGCCTTCTCGGACTCCAACACAAGTTTCATTCCTGTAACCAAATTCTACGCTTAGAAAAAGCAATTGTTTTTATACTTAAATTTTTGTACAATAAGTTTTACACAAGAGAAAGAAATAAAATGACATTGTGGAAAAATATGTATGATCAAATAGATGTGTTGGTGTAAAAAAAAAATGGATGTGTATAAATTGTTGCAAAAATTTTATGTATGTGAAAGTGAGTTATTCTAGCATGAACAAATGGCATAACCATTCAAAAACTCTAAAGTAATAATTGGAAAGTAACGTAGTCCTTGCTGAAGTTATTTCAATATTTTTGAAAAAAAATTTTATTAGTTGTATAATTTAGACGAGCAAAAACATGAAGATGCAAATTAAACTATTGATACAACTAACAGAATACTGCCCATAATTATCAGTAACTAGTCTACTCTATTATAAGTACGGCATTGTGGTTATATTTTGGACTGTGATCCATTTCATGTGGGCCATTTAGTGTTATGTTCCACTCAGATTAGAAATGTGTCTTTAGTTGGGTGAAGCTGTTCACTTTCTAACACATCAGCACAAAGTCATGCCTTCATGACTAGTGAATTGTGAATCTGTACTAATCAGTGTCACCTAATCTGTAAAAAAAAAATTAGACAACCCTTTAAAGGGATGAATCTGGATGGAAACAATATATATGTGCGTCCACCCTTTCCCAATGAATAAAGAGCCTATCATTTGGTCTATAAACTTTGACCTAAAAACTTTTGCTCAAAGGGTGAATAGAAATAAAATGAACATGGCAAGCAATAAGATAAAGGCAGGTAATTTATTTTACCTTCAAGAAAGACAGAACCATTGGAGTTGAAGCCAATGCTCCGAGGATAGCTCCCTGGAAGTCTTAAAGGAACAACCCCTCCTGCTGTGAACCCCAATGAGAACATCACAGATCCACTTTTTCCACTACCCTCAAGTTTCATTTCCTCAACACTATCCAAATCACCTTTTCCAATTGGACTATCTCCAATGAGGAGTTTTATCTTCTCCCCTTCTTTCTTTCCAATTGATTCATGATCATTATCCCGAGAAGACAATATGGTAATTTCAAAATAAGCCTCTTGTGGGAATGTATAGTTTCCCAAAGGAGGGCCAGGTAGAGGTAAAGTAGTCGTAATGACAGAAACAACACTCATGGAAGAGTTGTTTGTGTGAAGAACCTTTTTCAACCCTGGATTGAACCTAATCTTTTGCATATATTCAGCTGATCCTTGACACACTTCCCAGCTTATCTCAGCCTCAGATTCTTTTCCTAAAAGTGTTGACTTCTTTGAAGAATATGACATGTTGCTTTTATAGTTAGTAAAAGCAAATCTAGACCAACCATTTTCTACAGCCTCAGCAATAAGGTGAGGATGATCATCCCAATTAAACAAATGTTTTTTTCCATACACCCCATTTTGGAACACAAAACAATTGCCTTTGCCCTTGCTCTTGCTCTTCTGATCATATTGGTTATGAAGCCTTGCTAGTCCAGCTTGGAGGTTCTCCATTCTGGTCAAACTCTTCGATTCAACAAAGTTTCTGTGATCTTTCTTTTGAAGACACAAACGACATATGAAAACCAACATAACGCTTGAAACTAATCCCACAGCAGCTACCCCCATGGCAAGAAATATCCAATGATTCATATCTGATCTTCTGCCAGAGAGATTCAGATTCTTTTCCTTTTCAGTTTCTTAAGCATAGAATATTGTTCTAATTTGAAAGAATTTGGACTTTGGAGGAGTAATTGTAAAGGAAGAAAAGGAGTGGAGGAAGAGAAAATAATAAGGGGAAAATGGGGTATGCCTCCTTAGCAGAGGGACTAGGACTAGTTCAATCAAAGCATGCAACAAGAGGTGTTATGTTACCAAACCAAACTATGAAGTGGCACATAATAACAATTAACAAGGTTCAGTTTATCTTGGAGTATGAATCCATTGTCAGTTTCCTTTAATTTAATTGTTTGGGAACCGACAAACACTTCTCATTTGTAAGCAATGAACAACGCGTCTGTTGAGATTTTATTTTGTTTTGTTTTCAGAGGAGAGAGAAAATTAACATGGACTTGCCTAAGTTGTTGTGCTTACTAGTGGCCAAATCGTCATTAGCAGATATGATTTACCATTAATTATAAGTAAGATTAATATAATATACGTGATTGCCTTTAAAATCTTTCTATATCTGATTCAAAGCAAAGTTAATTCCAATCGCAAACTGGGTGCTTTTTCTGAGCTCTGCACCCATTTGTTTAGTGTACATTTTGCATTCTCTCATTAATTGCAGACCAAAAATGTAATTAAAATAAATAAATTAAGGTTCTGAAAGTTCACAAAGGGTCCAAGTCACCAAGACAGATACTGACATAAGAAAAATATAAAGGAAAAAAAAAACGCAAGTTCATGAATTGGTTTCATTTAGGTTTAAGGTAAAATAAAAATTTGAATCGATTATATTTAATTGATTAGATTTGGTTCAATTTATATATTTTTTTCTAACAATTTTAAACTCAACCAATCCGATTTAGATTAAGTTAGTTTATTTTACGTTACCGGGCTAAGATAAAAAAAACAAATTATTATATATTTTTTAATTTTATACTCATATTATTTTTATATAAAAAATTGAAATTTATATTTTTATAATCCTGTATTTGAATAAAAGATTTTAAAGAATTTAACTAATTTAATTTTTTATTTTTAAAATATTTTACTTTGGATAAAAAACTTAAATGTCTATAAATATAATTTCTTTATTTAAATAGAATAATTTTTTATATTTTAAATTTATCTTTTGAATAAAATAATATAATTCTATATATTTAAATATATTAAATAAATGGTTATTCAGTTAAAAGAAATTTAAAAAATTTAAAAATTTAAAACTAATTTGTTGCTTTAAATAAGATAAAAAAATATAAGAGATGAACGTTAGATAAATATAAATCAAATACTATTGTCTTTTCTATTTAACCATTAACAGCAAGTGAGGCCAAAAAAATAATACTATTCTATATTATAAATTATATTAAAATAAAAACATTTTTAATATAATCAATACATATTTTAAAAAAAATTATTAATTTTTTAGTTTCACTAAAAATATATAAAATTAAAAATTTATTTGTATCAAAACAATATTGAAAAATTAAAATTACTTTTGTGAATTTTTTTTTAAAATTAAAATTTAAAATTTTTATCATAAACTATTATTAAAATAAAAAAATTTAAAAATTATATTTTATAAAAAGAGTATAATATTATTTTATAAAAATATTACTAAAAACCTTTTCATACAGCTATTTATTTTTGTAAAAACATTATAATTACATTTTATAAAATAGTTAAATTTTATTTCAGAAAAATATAAATTTAAAATATACAAACGAGAATGGTGGTAAAAGAGTAAAATCACAATTAAAAACTATAATTATACAATTATAAAAATTTTCAGATTATATTTTATATAAATAATTAATTATTTCTAAAAAAATTATTAAAATAATTTTTACATGAAATTTTTATAAAAATATTATAATTATATTTCATAAGGTAATTAAATTTAATTTTTAAAATTTCTATGTTTAAATTATATGAAATCACACTGAAATAGAGAGAGATGATAAGAGAAATTTTAAATTCTTTCTGTTTTGGTAAAATGTGAAATTCATTTAATTTAATGTATTAAAATTTCCTATTATAGTATTTAAAATTTAGAATTTCATTAAAAAATATGAAAATATATTTTAAAATTTGAAATCTCCAAATAAATTATTTTCCTTTTTTAAATTTTTCACCAAAAACATAGCTAAAATAAAATATGAATATTGAAAATAAGATAAATTTTTATTTAGTTATTTTATCTTATATTTAATAGGATAATAATTAAAATAGTATTCTGTTATTATATTTAATATTTAAAATAAACAAATAATGATATAATATTGTATAAGTTATATTGAAGTAAAAAATTATTTTTTAACATATTGATCACGATCTTTAAATTAATTATTAATTAAATTTTTAATAAATAAATAAAAATAATCAATAAATAAATATTTTAAAATTTATTTTTATGTAAAAATAATATTTGAAAATTTTGATATTAAAATTATTATATTTACAATTAAAATTTAAAATATTTTTGTAATAAACTATAATTAAAATAACAATAAATTTTAAAATTATTTTTATAAATAGAGTAAAAAAAATTATAAAAAATATTTTAAAATGATATTACTAAAATAATTTTCATATAATATTTTTTTGTAAAATTATTAAAATTATATTTTATAAATTTAATTTTTATTTTAAAAAATTTTTAAGTTTAAAATATACAAAACGAGTAGGAAAAGAGGTGGAGATCATATAGAATTTTCAAGTTGCCTGAGATTTAGTAAAATTTTAAATTTTTATTTTATTGTATTAAAATTTCCTATTAAAATATCTAGATTTATAAATTTATTAAAAAAAATATTTCAACAAAACGTTAAACTTTAAATCCCCAATATATTATTTCTTTCTTAATTTTTTTTAAAACTATTAGAATAGATTAAGGATAGGGCCTAGAATAATTTATAGGAGATGTTATAATTCAAATCTCATGATTTTTTATTATAAAAAAATCTTAATTTAAATGTAGAAAAAATAAGGAATAAAAATTGGATAAAGATATGTTAAAATAAGATAATATAAAGGTATGTTAAATTTTTACTAATTATTTTATTTTAAATTTGATATCGGTTACCAAGTAAATAAATTTTGTAGTCTTATTATGTTATTTTATTTAATATTGAGATAAACAAATAATGATAGATAATTTGTCAGTTATATTGAAACATTTATTAACATAATTAATATACTTTTAAAATTAATGCTTAATTTAATTTTAATAAATTTATATAAAATAATATATCAATATAAAATATTTTTATTTTAAATAAAAATAAAAATGATATTAAAATTATAATTTTTTGTAAAAATTATTTTTTACACTTAAAATTTAAAATATTTTTTATAATGAACTATAATAAAAATAAATCTTAAAATTTTAAATTTATATTCTATAAAACGATTAAATTATTTTCTATAAAAATATTATCAAAATTATATCTTATAAAATAATTAAATTTAATATAAAGAAATTTCAAAGTTTGAAACATAGGAAACTAGAGTATGATAGAAAGAGAGGATTCATAAAATTTTGATTAAATTTGAACCTCATTTATTTGTATATTAAAAAAATTTAAATTTTATAAAAATATTCAAATAAATTTTTTAAATTTAAAAGTTTAGTATCATAATAAATTAATTTTCCTTTTTTAAATTATCCATCTAAACATAGTAAAAATAAAATATGAAATTTAGATAAAAAAATAGATTATATTATATTATTTAAATTCTTAAAATAAAATTTATAAAAAAATATCAAAATAAAATATTTTAAAATTTAAAATTATGAATCTTTTAACAAATTATTTTTCCATCTTTAAATCCTCTATAATAATTTAAGGTAAAATGGAAGAAGAAAAAAATTTCACATACTAAAAGTGGTTATTGCATCTTCTTTTTTTTCTATTTTTTTTTTTAAATATATCCCATCCAATTATAGTAAGCTTGTAGATCAATATTTAAAAAATATCAGTTGTTGGATCCGAAGTGTAGATAAATATAACTTTAAATATGTAAATCAATCACTTGTCTTTTTAACAATTTTAGATAATATAAATAAATGAATTCAAAACATTGATATTACTTTTATTAAATATTTAATTTTTATAATTATAACTTACATATTTTATTAATTTTTTATTCAAAACATAATAATAAAGTTAGATTTAATAATACCTGATAATATTAAATGAGTAATGATACTCTTGTATTTTAAAAAGTAAGTTACACTTTCCAACATCTCTAATCTAATGGTTAAGTATTTAAAAGAAAAAGGGAAAAATTCAATAGCTTATATCAAGCAAAAAAACTAATCTAACATGATATAATCAGGTATAAGCTACTTTTAGTGGAAGAAACTTCTCAAATACTAAATTAATAGGTAAAAGTTTAAAATGAATTAAAAAGGAAAACATAAAAAAAAGTTTAACTATTAAAGTATAAAATGTATAAGTTTTGATGTTAAGAAAAGAAAATAATTAATCAAATGATTAGATTGTTTCTAGTTGAAAAAATTAAATCTAAGTATCAAACTGATTATCATTAATTTATGTTAATAAAATAAAATACACCAATTAATCAAACAAATATAAAATAATTATTTATTTTATATTATTGAATTTGTTAGGTTAATATAATTTAATAAACCTCCTACTTGTTTGTTATTAATCCAATTTAATACACATTTTCTGATGGATGATGTTAAAGTCAAGACAATATCCATATTTATTTTTACTAGGGGAAACTGCAGCTTATATTATTACTTAGTTTTAAGGAGGATTATAAATTGTGTTTATTCATTAAAAAATATTGAGTGCAAATGTTGAATGAGTCTGCCATTAAGTGTACCAAAACATCATAATTCGTTGTTCTATGTTACTGATGAAGGTTGGAGAAAAAACATTTCCACATGTAAACTTTGTCTTATTGGACGAATAATGGTTCCTTCCAGATGGCAAATCCATTGTTG
The DNA here is from genome assembly GCA_037954105.1 of Canavalia gladiata. NCBI lineage: Eukaryota > Viridiplantae > Streptophyta > Magnoliopsida > Fabales > Fabaceae > Canavalia > Canavalia gladiata. Next base: position 46,508,735 of record CM075664.1, read on the forward strand.
AGTGAAACACTTGAATATGGCCACAGTAGAGTCAAACTAAGTGAATGCAAATAAATACAAAAACATATTAAGAGAGAGAGAGAGAAATCTCAGGTCACATTATTGAGTGCAAATTGTTGTGTCCAAAAGTTGCACATACAGTATCATCAAGTAAAATAGAATTGAAAAAGTTGAAACTGGCACATTATTTGATGCAAATTACATCACCTCGTACACAGAAAAATTAGAGTTATATATACCAAAATCTGAAAATTTGTGAAATGTATATTTAGACCTTGTTTTTGGGGAAAGGATCAATATCTAAAGAACTTGAAGCACCATATTCCGTTCCTTTCTACAACATTACTGGTAAAAAAAAGAAAAAGGAAAGAGTATTATTTTATTATCTTATTTAGAAATCTAAACCAACTTTTACTAAACGTCAGAAGTTGAAGTACTGTTATTCTAAAGCTGTTTAATATTTTTTTATTCATGATTTTATTCAAAACAGATAACATAAAGCAGCTATCAACAAAATAATTAATAATCATTCTCTGACCAATTAATCTGATGATGAAACATAATTGAATTGCTTTTTCATATTGATGCAGCTGAGAAAAGTGAACATCGTTACTTAAATTATAACTAGTGGCTTTATAGTGTTAAAATATATTTTGTAGGAGGGTAATGTATCTTAATGGCTTGACCAATGAGAATTTCTTTCATGCTTTTGTTTGATTCAATGATAAGTTTAAGATAGGTACTTTTTCTTATAAGTTAAACTACATGTGATTTATGGCTGATCATTGTAAATTGCATTGGAAGATAATGTATCTTTTTCTTTTTAATATAGTAATTAAGTATAGAGAAGGAGGTGTTACACTATTCTAAACTCACATTTATCACAAACTTCAATAATACATTATAATAATATTTATAAATGGTTTACAACAAAGTTCGATAATTACCTGTGAATAAAATAACGCCTTTAAAAATAAAATATCTGGTTTGGTCTAGCGTCTCATAAACGGACCTAATGAGGCTGTCAGACTTTTATCTTTAGTCTTTTTTTTTTTTACATAATTTTTTCTTGTTTAAGAATTTCTTATATTATCCAGATAAAAAAAAGTTCTTATATTATACATTCCTCAGTTTGAATTTTGAATGTGTTCTTGTACTTCAACTAAATTAGCTAAAATAATTGGTAAGATTTTAATTGATTATCTAATTATATTTTACCATATTGATATAAACATATTAATTTAATTTATTTTATTTTATTATTTTATTATTAGATTATAACTTTTTTTTAATATATTTATCTTAATATATTTATTTAAAGTGAATTTAATTTTTGAGATGGATTTAGTTGATAAAAAGCATAGAAAAACTAAAACTTTATTTACAATAATTTTTTATTTTTAAAAATTAAGAAAAATGAATAAATTTATTTTATTATAAATTTATAAAAAAATATTAATTTAAAAAATTAAACTATATTAAAATAGTATAAATTTAAAATTTTAAAAATAATAATTTAAATATTATTATTTTTATAATTATTTTAATGATAATAATTTTAATAATAATAATAATAATAATAACAATAAAACTAAAAATAATCGGATATGAGATAATAATAGTAGTGTGATGATTATAATATAAAATATATTATATAATTATAAAAATTTATATTTTACATATTATTTAATTATTAGTACTTAAATATAAAACTTAAATATGTTATTATTATAATATTTTTATATTATTTAATATTTATTTTATATAAAATAATATATATTATAATATTATATTATAAATAGTTATATAATATAAAATTATATTATAATATTATAAATTTAACATAATTTATTTATTAATAATATTATTTATTTTTTAATATATAAAATATTATAAATAAAAAAATTAAATTTATAAAATAATAAAAAATAAATTATTATTATTATTATTATTATAATTATGATGGTAATTACAATATAAATAATATTATATAATCATATAACTATATATTTTATATTTTATTTTATAATTAATATATAAAATAAATAATTTTATATATTATTATTATAATATTTTGATATTATTTTATATAAAATAATATGTATTATATTATAAATTAAATATAATTTTTATATATTAAATAGTATTATTCATTTATAAATATATAAAAATAAATAAATAATTAAGTTTTTTTAAAATAATAAAAATAAAATTTTAAAATATAATTTAATATTATTATTATAATAATGATGATAAAAATAAAAATAATATTCATGATATAATAATATTGATATAATAATTATAATATAAAAATAATATATAATTATATAAATTTTTTATATATTATTTTATTATTAATATAAATAATTTTATATATTATTATAATATTTTATATTATTCAATATTTAATAAAAATAATAAATATTATAATATTATATTATAAATAATTATATAACATAAACTTATATTATAATATTATAAGTTTAATATAATTAATATATTAAATAATATTTTTTATTTTTATTATAGAATATATAATTAAATTTTTAAAATTATAAAAAATATATTATTATTATTATTATTATTATTATTATTATTATAGGATAATAGTTTAGTGATGGTAGAATTATATAGATTTAGGAATAAAAATATTTTAAAACTAAAATAATATTTAATAAACTTTTTTATATTTTAAAAATTAAATTTAAATTTTAAAGATAAATTAAAAGTTAATTCAAAATTATTTTTGTTAAACAAATCTTATTTTTGCCACTACCCTAAATGGACTTTAGTTTATAAAATTACTTGCTCAACTAATTAATAAATATAAAATAATTAATAAATATATAATTAATTATTTTAATAAAAATTAAAATTTGTTAATTATATATTTTAATTTTTGTGAAAATTAAATTTGAAGAAAAAATTGTTTGAAAAATTAAATATATTTTGTATAATTTTTAATTTTTATTAATAAAGACCAAACATTTCATTAAAAATTAAAATAATCAGTGAAATAATTAAATAAATAACATAATATTAAAATAATAATTCAACAAAAAAAACAAAAAGTTAGAAAAAATAATAGAATAATTTCTTTTAAAAAGATAACACTTCCAATAAAGAACAAAAAATCAAAAATACTATTTGAAGAAATGTTTAAAAAAATACTTAATATATTAAAATATAATTTTTATTATTATTGATTCATCCCAATTTAATTACAGCTAAACTAATAAACTATAAACTATAAACTAATATCTGTATCGATTACATAATCAATTCACTTCTAAAAATATTATTTAAAACTTAAAATTTTTCTTAGATGCAGTATTAAGACATAATCACTAATAATATTTGTTTTTAAGTAGCCTCAAATTATTTGTGAGAAATAAATTTAAGAATATAACACTTTAATGTTTAACACATGTTTTTAGACATTAAAAAGAATTTAAATGGCTGCCTTACACGTAAATAGTCTAGATAAAAATGAAATATATATTATAATGTTAATAATTAATAAAATGTAATTTAAATTATTTATTTATTTATATTTATGCATTTATTTTTATCCATATTTATATTTATATAAAAATAAAATTAACATCTTTAAAAAATATTTTAATTTTAAATTTCATACAACAATTTTGTAAATTTATATTATAATTTTCTCTACTTTTATTTATTTGTAAATTTGTATTATAATTTTTTCTACTTTTATTTATATTTAAATTTGTAAATGTTTAATGTGTAACTATTATGATAAGGGATGGGTTAAGTTGCTGATATAAGTTTAATTTATATTAGTCTAACTATTAAAAGGGGTTAAGTTAGGTTGGTGGCAACATAAATAAGTTGATAAAATCTTATTCATATTTAATCTATTCTTGATTTACATGTAAATCTTCTTTTAAAATCTATTAATAAGAATTCATGAGGATAGTTTAATGGTGTAAGTTATGAAAAAAATATAAAAATAAAATAAAAGATTTAATGATCTAACAAAAATAAATAATTAAGTAATACTATATAAAATATGATCTGCTACTTAAATGTTTCACTTATACATGGATGCAAGATAATTAACTTACACAATAACATATCTAGATAGAAGTATAAATTGATGAATTTTATGAATTTGAATCACAAACCTTATATATAATAAGTCAGGTTCTATAATAGCAAAGAAATATATAATCTTCACAATAAAAAAAACTTTTATTTAGATGAATAGAAATTTTTATGTGTTTCATTTCTTATAAAAAAATTATTTATATTTATACAATCATTAATATAAAAAAAATACAAATAAATCTTAATAAAATCTCCCAATTTCTAATATAAAAAAATTATAACCAAATTTCAATAGAATCTCTCTAATATTACAAAATTACTGTCACAGTCCCAGATTACTTGTATTCTTTTCACATTACCTACACATCATTTCTTACGTACACATACAAGTACGAAATAGTCATGCGTTTATGATGTACCTGATTTTCTAATCATACATATATTTAAATAAATAAACTCATGATAAATATATATATATATATATATATATATATATATATATATATATATATATATATATATATATATATATCTTCATTCACATTACATCAATTCTACTGTTTCAGAAGATAAGTCGTTTAGAGTACTATGAATGGGGTGATAAGATAGGTATGTACAACATTATATATTTTTTATCTAAAATAAAATCTAGAAGGATAATATATATATATATATATATATATATATATATATATATATATATATATATATATATATATATATATATATATATATATATATCTTCATTCACATTACATCAGTTCTACTATTCCAGAAGATAAGTCGTTTAGAGTACTATGAATGGGGTGATAAAATAGGTATGTACAACATTATATATTTTCTATCTAAAATAAAATCTAGAAGGATATGCTTCTCTTCTTCGAGTTGATACTCCAGTATTCATCCTTGATCATAGAGTCAGAATTTCTTGTCTATTCTCCACGTCGATGATCACCTTAACGTCGGAATGAAGGTGATCCACGTTGTTGATCTTAGTTATACATATAGAATACAATAGAAGGGAGTGAGACATTTCATTCAAGTAAGAGCAAATAAAATGAATAGTGCGTTAAGTTATACTTTAACAAAAAGAACAAATGAGTTTTTTGAACTTCACAAGGTACTATCAGCAAACAATCATCCTATGCAATGTATGAATGAGTTGATTTTATTTTGTTTAACAGATTTCTACGATGACAGACTTAAGAATAAGTTGAGATTACTGTGTCCCATACCACAATAATCGTCATTAATCTAAAGTTGGTCATCCTTAAAGTATGTAGATGCATGTGGGCCTAAACTTCTTCACAGCTTTATCAAAATAATATGGGTACTAGGACCTTCTAAAGCATTGTGTCTTTATCAACACTAAAATTATTATCATCCGCATTTCACAACATTCCGAAATTGTTCTTGTAATGATAATCGTCAAGGTCTTGTCGGGGCGGCTAAGTCCGACCAGAGAAGTCCCTGTTACAAGGAGCAACCCTGGGCTCAAACTCAGCTCATGTACCCTAGGCTCAAAAGTTCATACTATTATGAACTTCAGTCTATTTCCATTTAAACCGACCCTTAGCTTTTCCAGCTCCCTTTCACATAAAGGCTCGCAGATTATCTCCAATTTTAAATTTACAAACCACTTTTATGCAAATGATGCATAACAGCTAATTATTCTAATTTCTATCTCTATCACAATTGAAAGTCTTGTCTTCTTTTCAAGGGTTTGGACCTCACAGTCCTCAATCATTCATTCTTCAACTCTGTTAGCTTAAACAGAATTTCTCAACCTCCAATAACTATCACTCAAAACTTAGACCAATAATTTTTATGTAAGTTAACTACTAATATAATCTTTTCCAACAGTGATATATCTTATCTTCGTATGCCAAAGTTTAAATATAATGATTTAGTTATGTATAAATAGAGCCAATTAAATACTAACTATATTTTTATAAATATCGTAAAAATTATATATTGGAGAGAAAATATTACTTATAATAGGATATTAAATTTTAAATATTTTAATAAAATACTAGATAGTTTCCTCTTTCTATTAAATTTATTAATTGGATATCCCTATATATTTATTATTTGGGATTATATCTATATAATTAAAATCTTTTATCAGGGTCCTGTTTTAAAATATTTCTCTACGACTCCACATGTAAATATTATAACTTCTATAATTTATATTAATTTATATCAAAGTATCTCATTTTATATTTTCTACAAAAATTTATTAACGTAATTCATAAATAAATATGTATATATTTTTGGGCATCTAAAATTATTATATCACACTTTCTTACCTAAAATTAATTTAATTATTAACTAATTCGATCACCAATTTATAATCATGTAATATTTCAAATTTAAATATAATCATAAATAAATTTAAACTAATACATACTTAATAAAATATTATTCTACAATAAGAGGGTCCTAGAATTATTCCTATAACAATTAAATTTTACCCAAAATTAAATTTAGATATAATTAAATTTAACACATAAATTTATCATACAATTAATAATTTTTATTTCAAAGTAAAAATCTCTAAAACTATTCATATACTCTACTTGAGTCTCTTCCCCTTATCTAAAATTTAAAAATCGGTGTAATTTTCTTTAACTTTTTCGATGAACTCTCGAAGTGACTTCGTCCATAAACTGATCCCAGCGCATTTTCAGTTTTGATTTTTCGAAACCCTTCAATTCCAATTACTGCCTTCTACAATTGATCCTTAATGCACGTTCGATTTTTCAATTAGTTAAAGTGTTGTGTGAATGTGTTTCAATTCTTCATCATCCCTTATTTATATATACTGTGCATGGTGTGTGGGATGGGCAAGCAGCGAGCGCTTATCGCTTTTTTTTTTTATTAAATTAAATATTACAACTATTATCGAATCATAATATTATAATATGATTTAAATCTTAATCATAACTCTAATTCAAATTCTAATTAAATCTAAAAATTATAATAAAATAATTTAAAAAATTATAAATATTAAAAATAAAATCAATTATCATATTTAACTAGATTCAATATAAAAATTAAAATTTTTTAAATGTTATGTTTTTGTTGTAAAAAAAATCCTATTCAACTTATACAAATAAAATTATAATTTTATCTATTTTTTATTTTTCAAAATGTATGAAAAGAAATTTTAGTAGTTTTTTTATCCTCTCTTCTTAATATGATTTCTTTTATTATTATATTTTTACTTAAATTTAATGATGCAAGTAGTATTTAAGTTGATATTATAAATTTAATTTGCATTGAATCAATGTTAAATGAGTCATGTTCGTTGGTTTGCAAGTAAACAAATAATAAAATTTTAATCCATTTTGATTATTAAAAAATCATTCCTTTAAACTTATTTAACTATTAAAAATGTAAAATATATATAAAAAATAAATTATTATTTTTAAAAAATTTATTTATGAATTAATTTGATAACTAATTATTCAACCTATTTTACTTAAAAATAAATAGATAAAAAAGGTTAAATTTAAATAAATTAATATATTTATTAATCTTAATTTTTAAACTATATTAACCAACATATAAATTTTGATTCATATATCAATTTTTAGTATTTATTATTATCTATGTGTTAAATTAATATTTATTTATTTTTATAAATAATTAAAATTATTTATCTAGAAATTTAAATTATTATTTTTTAAATACTTAAACATTAAATTTCATACAATAATTCTTAAATTAGCATATATGATCTTGTTTACCTTCATATATTTTTAAAAATTATAAGAATTTAATATATAAAATTATTTCAAACCATACGAAAAATGTGTAGTTTCTTTAAATAATTATTTTTATTTTTTAAAATTAATATATTTTTTTTTTCAAACTTCTATCAAATAATAACGATAATTTTTTCAAGAAATCATTTTTAATTTTTTTCTTGAAGCAAATTAATTTATCATAATTTTTGTAATTTTCTTTTGTTAAACAAACAACCAAAATTATTTTTTTAAGAATCACATAACTTTAATTTTTTATCGTATCAGAAAATATGCAGGAATAAATTTAATATTTATTAAGTTAAATTATTAAATTTTTTATTTTCTATTTATTTATTTATTTTATATAAAGAAAATTAAATAATTTTTAAAAATTATAAAACACGATTAATAGGATAAGTATTGAATAGGATGAATAGTGAATAAAAGCTTTACCACCTTATTCCTAACTTCCAAACTTATTTTTTTTTAAAGAATGTTACATAATTTTTTAAAATAAAATTTGATAATACCTCTACTTTATTTTAAAATTTATATTTTATTTACCCTCTGGCTGTGATTTCAGATTTTCAGTTATGCTAAAAATGAATGTTTATAAAAAAAAAAAATGGAAGATGAAATTGGAACGTGGAGGATGAATAAAATTTTGTGATTGAAATATCTTGTATGAGGAAGCATACGCATTAAGATGAAGCTGGAAAAACAGTAAGAGGTTCCTTGGGTTTTCGGGGACCTTATCCACCCGAAACAGGGAAGTAGTGAGTGAGTGATGCGAGCGAGGAAAGAAAGATGAATTCCCTCTTCCTCCACAATGCAAATCCAAAAACAAACTTTCCCTTCCCATTCCATTCCCCAAATAAAACTCCTTCAATTTCATTTTCCCCAACCAAACAGTCCCCAAAACTCCATCAGAATGGTTACCCACGCCTAAGATGCTGCATCGAAATTGACATGGTAAAAAACAACAAAGGCATCTACACCCCCAAACACCACAAAGTCGTTGTTCTCTGGGACCTTGACAACAAGCCTCCCCGCGGGCCCCCCTACGACGCCGCCGTTTCACTCAAAACCCTCGCCCAACGCTTCGGCGACCTCGTCGACTTCTCCGCCTACGCCAACCGCCACGCCTTCATCCACCTTCCCCAGTGGGTCCTCCAAGAGCGCCGCGAACGCCGAAACCTCGACATCCTCGAACGCAAAGGCATCGTCACCCCTTCCGATCCTTACACGTGCGGCGTGTGCGGGCGCAAGTGCAAGACCAACGTGGACCTCAAGAAGCACTTCAAACAACTCCACCAGCGGGAGCGCCAGAAGAAGCTTAACCGTTTGAAGTCACTTAAGGGGAAGAAACGAAACCGTTTCAGGGAAAGGTTTCTCCGCGGGGACCACAAATACAACGAGGCTGCGAGGACTTTGGTTGCTCCCAAAGTTGGTTATGGGCTTGCTTCCGAGCTGCGACGTGCTGGGGTTTTTGTGAAGACGGTTGAGGATAAGCCTCAGGCTGCGGATTGGGCTTTGAAGAGGCAAATGGTGCATTCTATGAGTAGAGGGATTGATTGGTTGTTTTTGGTTTCTGATGATTCCGATTTTTCAGATATGTTGAGGAGAGCCGGAGAGGCTAATTTGAGGACCGTTGTTGTTGGGGATTCCGATGGGGCTTTGGGAAGACATGCCGATTTGTGGGTTCCTTGGATTGGGGTTGAGAATGGGGAAATTGGTGAACAGGATTTGCTGCTTCCAAAGAAGAGGGATACAAGGATAACAACGCAGGGTTTGGAAGATGAGGAAGAAGAAGACGAGGATGGCTTTTATGTTGATGAGGATCAAGAATTTCAACATGATTTTATGTTGGTGTTTAGCGAAGGCGTGGATTTGGATGAGGATGAGGATGAGAAGGATTATGAAGAAGATGAAGAAGAAGGGTTTTATATTCTTTGATTCTTTCTAGATGAAGCTTTTCCATTTTGGAATCATTTATACCCATATAGAGGTTGAATCATGTTCAGCTGAGGTTACAATGTTATGTTACATATTAACATGTCCTAAATGGATTTGGAATATGATTGGAATACTCCTTAAATGACATGGACATTTATCCTCCTTTCAGCTTGTTTTTGGAGGCAAGTTAGGCCGGTCTGGTTCAAATGTTATATATGCATTATCTTTGACTTAGATTAGAGGCATTGCATTGCCTCTGATGAGGAATGAAGTGTGCTTCTTTAATGCTTGCCTTCAATGCAATTTTCTTCACCTTCCTGGCCCCAAGTTTGAGCTGTTTTGGCTTTTCCCCCTTGCATAGATATGATGGATAAGATAAGATGACAACCGTAATTAGTAGAATGATAGATTGTAGTTTGGGATGGCCATTGAAGTTTCATGCATCGTATACTATATACTTGGGTTTAATATGGTTATATTTTGTTGTTTCACAGCTTGTGTGTGTGTGTGCTGTGAAAAATTTGCGCGGGGAGCAAATGGACATTGATTCATTTTGCGTTGGACTTGCACTTCATATCAACTTATTCTAGCTCCGTTAAATATCATTGAAGTTGTTATGATCAAAACATCTCTGGAAAGCACGTCAAGGGGGATGGTATCTCTCATGTAGTATCTTTTTGTTCAAGGATCTCAATGTTGAGATTATTTTTAGGTTTACAAACTGCTGAACTTATTCGTGTAGAAGCAAATATGATAATAATGGATGTTTGGGGATGATATTCTGTTCACATAAGTGGAATTTAATTGGAAGTTGGTAGTCTTGTCGCTTTACAATGAAAGTTCATGTTGGACTCAAGCCTAATTCCAAAAAACTTATGTTTCTATGTTATCATCAATCCTAGTTTTTCTTTTGATATTCTTGTGCATTTTGTTGATCACCTTATCCCTGAAAATATGCAAGTGCTTGATATACCTACAGTTTTTTTGTTATATACAGTTACCAGGGATGCTTTTATATCTATATAGGAGAAAAATTAAGTGCAGTACCTAGTGTGTTTCTTTTATGCTGATCCTCAATCAAACTTAGACTGAATGATGTTCGATTTGAGGTTATAATGTTTATGTTGTGTGTTAAAATGTTTCATATTGATTAGAAATATGATCCTGATACTGCTTATAAGACTAGAACAATCCTCCGTCTTTGAGTTAGCTTTTGGGGCGAGTTACGCATGTCTAATTCTAGTAATATATATATATAGTGTCTTTGACTTGGATTAGAGGGTTGCATTGCATTGCTTCCATTGTAGAATGAAGTCTGCTTTTTCAATGCTGCCTGCAATGCAATTTTTGTTACCTTCTTGCTTTGAAATGTGAGCCTTTTCATATTCTTTCCCTTGTATAGATGTTCTGCATAAGAGGACAACCATAATTATGAGAAAGATAAGTTGTAGTTTGGTATGGCCGTTGAAGTTTCAAGTGTCCTTTAGCTGTATTATATATTTGTCTTTAAAGTTTGTATCTGCTGTGTTAAATTTGTGTAGAGAGCAAACTGACATGATTCTTTTTTTTGTCCTTGCATTTCATTTCACCTTATTCTAACCTCCATCGAATATGGTGTGTTAATGGATATCAGTAGTAATGTTATTATTAGGTCTACAAGCTGCTGAAGTTATTTGTGTGGAAGCAAATATGATGATAGTAATAATGACTGTTTGCTGATGATATTCTGTTGATATAAGTCGAATTTTCTTGGATGTTGGTCGTCTTGTCACTTCTCTCAGAAATTTCCTGCTGGACTCTATCCTAGATTTTCTTTGTTACCATGAATCCTAGATTTTCCTTTGATATTCTTGTGGATTTTGTTAATTACCTTACCTCTGAAAATAGGAATATGCTTGGTATACAATACATACTACTTTATTTCGTTCATTATAGTTACGAGGGGGATGCATTTATACTTTGCAATTTTGCTGTTGGATCTCGATTAATTGGAAGTAGTGTTCAAGGTTTGCATTTGACTCTGGTCTCTCCGGAGGATCAGCTTCTCAAGCATAGAAAGTTTGCGTTCCTGCTGGAATCATAAACTCAATGGATGAGGAGGCTGGGGTGGAACATGAGAATAGGTGGAACATGAGAATAGGTCTTTCATTCTAGTTCTTCAAATTGTAAGCCTTGGTCAGTTCATTGATTTTATAAAATGTCATTTATTTTAATCATTTTTGGTACAAATTGATATTAGAAAATAAAGTGGAAAAAATAATAACATGAAATTTTTTTATAAAAGATTAAATTGAGAATTTTATACAACTAAAGATTAAAGTAAGTGTTTTTTACAATTTTAGGTACCAAGGTAAGGATTTAATCAATAGGAATCTCTCCACACTTGCCTTTTATAAAATTTGCATTGCACTCTGCTTAAAGGACACTGGTTTATAGTTTGAGGGTTATTAACCCCTTTTTTTATCTTCGAAAGAAAAAACGTACAACTATTGTGGCTTTCCTTTCCTATATGCATCTAGCTCTCCCTCGATTATTACTTTATTTTATATACCCAATCAAAGTTGTATTTCATTGGTTAGATATTTGACTTGATATACACACAAAATCAATTACATGTTTTGCTACAAACATCACTTCTCAACGAAAAAGAAAAAGAAGCAAGTGAGAGAAAATAATATAAATAAGAGAGAAGAGAGAAAGTTATATAGGAGAACACGTAAAGTTAAAACATCTGCCATCTTTTTGCTATAAACCCTCTTTTTTTACATTTGTTAATTTTCTCTCTCAAATTGTTACGTTGTTTTTTTTTTTAAATTTGATATTAACCGTCCGATAAATTCGAAATTCCATCCAACCTGAACCTGATAAATTCAAATAAAAAATAGTAAAAAATGGGTTTATTTATTCTGAACCTGATAAATTTAAATAAATAATAAAAAATAAATTTATTTACTTTATAATTAAATTACATCGATTATAAATTTTAAATAAAAAATAAATTTATTTATTGTATATTCAAATTGCATCGATTATAAATTTTACCAATCAAACTGGTTCATACCGACCAACGGTTATTTCTATTTTAAAATGTAAAATATAAAATCTATGTAAATCCTAACATGATAACACCTATCCGAAATAACTTAATACAAATTTAAATGCAAAATGTAAAAAACTACAGTTCCTAATAACTATTTCAAAGAGGACAGCTTCTTGAATGGCTCTTTGTTCAAGTGCTTAATTAATGTAATCATTTGTGACTCTTTATAACTCCCTTGCGAAACCAGCATCTTTTCTAATGGAAAAGAATATAAGTACTTTTGTCAGTTTATTCTCTTGTATTGACAGGAAACTGTTGTCCCGGATAAATTCAAACCAACAATTTTCAACTTTATGTCGACAAAGCATAAACAATTTGTAAATTTTATGATAACGTGGGACATTAATTTCACTATCCTTTCAATATCAGTTACCTCTAGACAAATTAACTTTGCATCGGACATAATGGCTGTTTAGTCATATCTTCTTGGTTAGGATAATAGTCACATTACCATAACGTATTAATCTCCAATCGTAACGCATCTCCCACAATATGCTGAAATTATGTATTGGTGGATATATAGCTAGCAACTATAAATATACAAATTATTTATTTTTTCAAGTTTCATATTGTTTGAATTCAACTTCTTTTAAGTTTTTATATACCTTTTTTATTACTTATCTTAGGTAATGAATTAAAATATGAGATTGCTAGCTGATGCAAATATACATCTATCATATAAAATCAGACAGTTCTTTGCATACACAGATTTTTATGTGTCACTCTGTTAACTTTGTAAGCATATCCAAAATAAATTGTATTTGACTTTTTATTTTTAAGACAATAGTAATTCTTCACCAACATAATGTACTTATTTTTCTAACACATTTTTCTAATCATTCTTCCTGCATATGATTGTTTAGGGAGGAAGATTGTGAAATTAAGCCCAAAAGTTCATTGGAACATGCTAGATATTGCAAACTATATTTCAAGACAGTAGGTGGGAATGAATTGGCGTGTATTCCTGGTGTTTGGTCATAAAGGTTCTAATCAGTCTCAACTGTTTTCCAAGGCTTCCGAAATTTTTGCTGTTTTGTACTATGTTCAAACTATAGTTGCTTGTGTTCAGCGGAAAGCCTTTTCTTATTTTTTGCATCCCCGTATACTTTGATTCTTGGTTCACTATTTAATATTTTTGTTATGAGGATTATTCTTTTTTTTCTTCCTTTTTGTTTTAACTCAATAGATGTAATTATATCTCTATATTATCAATTTGGTGTTAATCTAAAATTTATTTTTTTAATAATACAGATAGTAAATAATATTTGTCAATAACAAATTAACTTCTTTTCTTAAAAACAAAACGTTGTTTGTTTTATACTTTTGATTTAGAATATGTTTGAAAAGTCATCTCAATTAGCTGAAAGTTAAAATTATTAAATAAAAATTTTAATATATTTTAATTTTATTTAGTAAAATAATTTGTTTTAAACGGTTATTAACTTTTTTAAAAAAAATACTTAAATAACTTTTATCCATTTCAACTTTTAGTGAAGATAATTTTTTTCTATTTTTACCCTTAGTATATTTTTATAATTTGATATTATTTTATTTTTATAATAATATTTTTAACTTTGATTGATTTATATGTATATTATCATAAAATATATTTTAAATTATTATTTTTATTTATTTTAATTATTATATTATTTATTTTATTTATTAAAAATATTAAACCATTTGATAAAAAAATAAAATAAAATAATCACTATTTACAAAAAATTATTTTTATTTAATTAAATTTTAATATATTTATTATTAAAAAAAATATTAAATATATCATATTTTCATATTTTTTTATCATTTATATTTATCAGCTAATTTAACTATTAATTTACCAAACACTTTTAATTCAATTAATAATTTATCAATTTTTAATTTTTATATAAATTTTTAATTTTTAATTAACTTATCACTAATTTTATCATACATATCCTTAGTAATAACTGATAACTTCAAAAACATTTTAAGTCGTGAAAATAAGATAAAATTTATATATACTACAAATTTTCAATGTCAATTTTATAAAACTATAAGAAACTAGAAACACTATTTTATATTAATATATTTTACTATTTTTATAAAATCGTTAATTGATAATAACGTACCCTAATCTAAGTTGTAATTATAGAACATAATTGAGATTCTATGACTAAAATAATTGGGATAGTGAGATTGGTATTGATAGGCGTAAGTAATGGGTGGTTTGTATGGCAAGAGCAATGAATGCAAGTGATTATGGATTATTTTAATCCTGATGTAACAGTCCTATTTTTACCGACAAAGTAGTATTTTTTGACAAATTGAACGGTACAATTTTTATTAATTTAATTTAAGACAGAACATTGCATTGCATGAAGACTTGATTTTATTAATTAGAAAATTGAGGTGATAAGAATGTAAATAGACCAAATACACACATTGATATATGGTAGATAAACTGAACCAAACCCTGGGGTGGGATCTGGACAGGTTATTCCACTTTCTAAATTCTAATAGCAAGACACGTGATTGGACATTTGTCTTGTCGCCGCAAAAAGTATGTAGTGGTTTCTAATATTTATGGGCTTATATTATATGGCTGCTATCAAAGATGAACGATTCATTGGGCTTATCCAATTCAAGAATGATGATGAACCAAGGAGAAGCTACCCAAACACTGAACATGATTTTGCTTTTAATTTATATGTCTTAACCTTTGTTAAAGAATATTACTGTTATTTTATTTATGGTATTCTAGTGATGGTAATGTCAAATGCATCATGATGTTACATCAAGATCATTTGGGAATTGTCATTATAATAACTTCAGTGGGCACATTGGACTGCCGACTGAAACTTCTCCATGTTGGAAACTTTGGTGGACCCTACGCACTGCATACCCTAATTTGTATTATTCTTCTTTCCTCTTCAGTCACTGATACGTACAATGCCAATTTTCATTTTTGTTTAAAGATGAGACATTAGAAACTTATCATTTCTTGCTTACAATTTACAATTAGGGTATATGTTTTTTAGTTGCAATTAAAATTCAATTAATTTGTAAGAGAAGTCCAATAACTATAACTTTTTATAAATGGGTTTGTACTCGAAGATTAGTATCTAAATACTTGCATGTTTTTTAAACTTAAAAGTATGTGATATGTGATGTATTTAATGAGGTAGATTGCATAATCTATCCATTAATTTTTGTGGACCTTAAGAATTAACGGGTTCGGGAGTCAATCTTTAATTATTTTTTCAAAAAAATTATTTTAGTATTTAAAAAATAGGTTTAAATATTTTTATAACTATTTTTAAGTAAAAAAAATATAAGTATCAAAATTCAGAGAGAGAAAAAGGAAAACACTTACAAGGTATTCCATGGATCAATTCATTTATAGCTTGTTTAGTTTAAATTTAAGTAGAATTAATTTTGATAAAATTAAAAATTAAAAATAAATTATATACAATTTAGGATTCATGTTAAATAGAAGTGATTTATTTTCTTTAAAAAAATTTGTTTCTACTTATATAAATGGAAATTAAAAAAACTATTAATCACACATTTATACTAAATATAAATTCATTCAAATACAAAATTACGTAGATTAATTCATATTTAACTGTAAGTTTATGTGAAAACAATGCAATGTGGAATGAGCCGACTCATATGCTCATTTATACCAATAACAAAGCGATAAGAGAGAGTAGATGTTCATGGTTGAAATTAAGACCATAATTTTTTACTAGCATAATGCATTAACCGATCTATCACATAAACTTGTGAAGTAAAAATTTCACTTAATACGAGGAAAATAAGAAGCAAGATATTCTTGACTCTCAGAAAGAATAAAAAAAGAATTGAATGATTTTTGCGCAGTAAAATCAATATTGTGATTTTCTTAAAGAAAAAGAAAGTTCCAAATGCATGATATGCGACTAAAACTAAATTCACTTGGTGTTTGATGATTGATAAAGAAGAAAAAGGAGTCCCGCAGGGAGTGAGTTGCTGAATCCCCATCATGTCATGCTGATGACGACCCAATATCTGACACTTACAATTCGTATAATGATCATCTTTTGGTGGACCTTACACATTATCTTATAATTAATTATTAGATTTCCATTCCAAATTCTTAAATGATATGAACTCATTCTGATGCATGCTGTGTATACCGTTGATGAACAAATCTGCTAGCATCTTGTTTCTTGTGGGTATAAGTCAGCCTTGAATCATATCAGGTCTTGGTCAGAGGTTCTTACATGCAACTCACTCAAAATTTTGAATTTTTTCTTCTTCTTTAAAGTAAGTAAATATATAAAATGGAAAAGTATATATATATATATATATATATATATATATATATTGTTAATTTTAATTATAATATTTTGTAATTATAATTAATAGAAGATGTATTTTTTATTTTAAATATTTATTCATTTTAAAGAAGTTAAATTGCAAATTTTTTATAGGAGGATGCAAGTTTTTTGTAACATTTTTATTGATTAATAGAACATCTTTTATGCGAGTTGTTTAAATAACTTCTTCTTGTTAACTAGATATTAAGAGGTTATATTATTAAAATGTGTTGACATTGGATTTTTTTTAATAAGCAATGATTATTTATTTATGTAAGTTGCTTATGCTCTCAAATAGATTCAGATATGTTAATACCATATAATATAAAGGTGAGAGTTAATTTTTGAATCCATTTGTAACTTTTCAGAATAATATTGCTGGAGACAAATTATTTAACTTATAAAAATAAAAAGAGATAATATTTTATGATAAATCATTTAACAATTATAAAAAGTAAAAAAAAAAAAAAATTGGATATCACCCTTAGAAAGATGCTTAGTTCTTACACATCTAACTCGCTAAATAGTTTTTATAATTTTAAATATGAACTCATCCATATTGAATATTTTATTTTAAATAAACAGGCCAACGGAATTCAGATCCTATTCATGTTTTAAAACTACTTGATCCTTTTATTTTAAAAGATTTTTTTATTTAAAAATATAAGATAATGTTAGTTATTATTTTTTAGTTATAATCTTATCTCACCTAAATTTTAAAATTTTTACATATTTATCAGAAATAATAAATGTATTAAAAAATTTAAAAAAATATTAATATAATTAAAAAATTTAATTATATCTATTAATTAATATATTATTTTCAAAATAAATAGATACAAAGAAATAAAAATATTATTATTTAAGAAATTAAAAAAATTAATAATTAATAATTAATATTAAAATTGTATTTTTATTTTTAAACAAATAAAAATTATCTTAGAAACCTTTTAATATTTCCCTAAAATTTATATGGAGAATATAAACCCATGTTCTCATAGTACTATTTTTTAGAATTAGAAAAAAAAAAAAAAACCTATACAAAAGGATTACAGTAAACACACTTCTATCATGGGATTCTAAGATAGCCTCACCAATCTTTCTAACAAAAATATTTATTCATTGATTTTTTATTTAACACTTCTTTCGTTTTAATTTTTATTCACTTAAAAATAATATACTAAGTAAAAAATATAATTAATTAATATTACTATTTATATTAAAATTAATGTTAACTTTTTAATATGATCTTAGTTACTATCTCTCACATTTATAATAACCATGTTAAATATTTAAAAATTAGGTAAAAATAATGATATAATTATATTAATTAATATTTCCTTGATTTCCTTAAATTTCCAATTAGAAAGCTAAATATAAAAAAAATCTTTTAAAATTAAACAGATAAAAAAACTATTAAAATATTCATTAACAAAGTTTAAGTTACGTTATTTTATTAGAAAACAAAATAAAAACCACATTGATTGGAATAAATAAAATAAAATAAAAAACTGCCCACTTCCAAAAAATTAAAAAATTAATCAAAACATATAAATTTTTATATTATCTAATTATTAGTTATTAGTTTTATAATAATTATCTAAAAACAAATTTAAAATGAATTTAATTAATTAATAGTATATATATATTTTTATAGTTGAAAATATTTGAAAATTAAAATTAACAAATAATCACCCACTTTGATTGATTAAAGGAAGCCGTTCTTTCAAAAGTCTACGCACATTGGGTTGCCAGGTTCGGTGGACATAGAATTTAATGGCGTTAATCGTAAACATGTCAGCAAGTGGATAATGATTAGTCTAATTATAATGCAATAATATCCGACAAGGGCTTGATATCATGTACTAAATTTTAAAATGATTGACGCTTTACAAAAAAAGAAAAAAAATCTCCAAATTATTCATTATTTTATAAAATTAAAAATTTATTAATCTCTTCAATTTTATTATTTTTTCTTGATTTTTTTAAAGTGGTTAGACTTCATAAAATGGGATTACTTTTTCAGAGATGAAATATTAAAAATGTATAGTTATAAATCAAGAATAATAATTTACAAGAATAACTAAAGCTTAAAATAACATTTAAATAACTTAAACACATATTTTATTCTTCTTAAGTTTTTTACTAGTTATGGAACAGGTATTATGTTCATGTAAAAGTTATTTAAAATTAGATAAAATTAACATTTTTGTTCTATTATTCCGAATGTCAGTTGAATGATCTTCTAGTTATTTTGTTCATTTTTATCTTTTAGTTTAATTTCTATTTTAATATTTTATTAGTCATTAATTATTTCCATCTTGAAACTTAATAAAAATGTTTTAACTGATATTTTTTAATTAATTTTACAGATTTTTTTATTTGAGATAATTATACTTAAATTAGGTAGAATTATTATAATTAATAAAAAATTTCTTTAAATTTTAATAGAATTGAATATCCAAAACTTAAATTTAAATTTTTTTATTAAATTAAATCAACTTTCTGTTAGTTAATCCAGATAATCAATGATTATAAATCAAAATAATTGTATATCTCTAATGAAGTTAATTTGACACATCGCATGACTAAGCTAAGTCCTATTTACTAATTGTCTTATCATGCCATTTACATGGATAGCTTAAAATGTTTCTTATTATATAAAATTAATTAAATTTCATAATAAAGATATACAATTTTAAATATACTTTTAATTTTTATAAATATAATTTATTTTAATTTAAATTTTTTAAATGTCTTTTTTATTTTAATCTTCATATAAAATTTAATTTCTTAAAAAGTATTCCTATTACTATTTTATAATAACGTGACAAATTATACTCTATCATGTTAGAATAATTTTAACATGGTATATGGCTTTTAGATGCATGTTATATTATTAGTAGAAACTATTCTGAGAACTTTTAAAATTTATAAAAACTAAAATCAACATAAAATTACGAAAATAAATTAAAAAATAACTATATTTATGGAGAATAAAAATATATTTTATTTAATATAAAAATTATAGATTAAAAATATTGATTTGAGAGTTAAATTTTTTTTAATTTATAGACATTTAGATTCTACAAATTAGGAAAGAAAGAAGATAGGAAAATTTTTTATATATTGGCTAGTGTAATCATAGGGTAATTGGTTTTAATCACAACCTAAAATGTCATGGTTTGGGTTTGATTCACTACGGCATGGGTTTTGGTTTTTTTTTTTTTTTCTGGTTAATTTGAGGATAAATTGTTGTTAGGTTGCATGGAGGTTGTTTCTTTTTTAAACAAATTGATCATGGTTGGTATGGGGTGGTTCTTGACTTGAGGTGAGGTTTGATGATGTATTAAAAGTAGGTTCATTTGTGAGCACATGGAAGTTTCAATGATGCATTAAAAAATGACTTTGTTTATTTTTTATTTATGATGGGGGCTTTGAGACTTCAAATATAATCTTGTGGTTTCTTAGGTTACATGATTCAGTTAAGATGTTTTGAAAGGGATTTTGTATGAGGTTTAAAGGGATAATGTGATTGTATTTGAAAATAAGATGTGTTTTTTTCTTTTTCATTAATGTTGTTACACCATCTCTACGCATAATTCAAACCATGCACCACCTTTTGCTATATGCTTTTGTGGATCTAATCGTCAAATGCCTCCTCCTTCACCCTCGTCAAACTAACTAACCAATCCCTATAACTCAAAAATTGAAGAAACTTAACTTTTAGATTAAGAACTCTATCCTATAGTTTTTTTATATTGTTTTATTTTATATTATAATTTTTATGAAATCAGAGGATGTGACTTACTAGATACATAGAATCGCTGTAAAAATTATCATTTATTAATATGTTAATATTATATTAATTTTGATTAGTATAATTTTTAAAAAAAACTAAATTATTAATATAGATATCTTAAATTTATATTAACAGATATATTACATAAATAATTTAATGACTTATTTGATGAGAGATTATAATTATACGAGAGCTTCTCTTATGACTTCTTGATTCAATTAGTTTATTTTAATATAAAATTTATTATAAAATTTTTTAAAATAACTTAGGAAAAAGTTTTAAAAATCTCTATAAACTCAATCAATCAGGCTCAAATTTTAGGTTAAGTGTTACTGATGGCTTAGTATTTGATCTCAATCAAATGACCTTAGTATCTTATTTTCGTTTCTCATAGTTTAGGTTTCTTTGAGCCCATTAATTCCATTGGTGAACCTTCTCCAGACGCTTAAAAGAAGAAGAAAAAAAAAAACTCTTAAAATTATTTGAAGTCAAATCATTACGAGAAATGTACGTGGCATCGTCCAAATAAAAGTTTACTCTTCTAATTATTTAATATCACATCATATTCTTGCAAGTTATCTAATGCAAATCATTATAAGTATGATGTGATATGATTTAAACAAAAATTTGGAATTTTTTTATTTTGAGACGCGGCAAGGCCCTATTCAAAACTATTTAATATTAATTAAATCATATAGTATTGATGTTACCCCTTTTAATTGAAAAACCAATATTTTCAAGAAACTTGAAGAAATTTCAACCGATAAGGATAACAAGAAACTCGGAAGAAGAGCTTGTACTTTGATACACAATTAATTAAATGCTAATTTAATAAGGTTTTATTGTATAAATTTTTATATTATAAATTTGAATATAAATTTTATTAAATATATTTTAATAAATTATAGAAAAAATTATTAAAATAAATATCAAATTATATAAATTATGAAAAAAAAATATTTTAAACTCTTTCAAACATCTTTTAACTATCTTTAAAACCTAAAATATTTATAAGTAGAAAAATAAACACTTTTATAAACATCACAATATATTTCATAAATAAATACTGAATTTTTTCTACATTTTTTTATCTACTATAGTAAAAAAGCACAAATAGAAAAAGAAAAAAAAAATACACAAGGAGTTTATTGTGGTTTTGTTAGTGCCACCTATGTCCACGGACAATGAGAGAAAATTATATTATTTTATCAGATAAAAAGTGAAGTATACAATGAGATTTTAACAGTTTTTAACCCCACAAATTTGAAATCTTTAAAAACCATCCCTTTAACTTATGGATTAACTCTTCAAATTACAGAAAAATAACTGATCCAAGCCTTCTGCTTCTAATTTTGAGCTCCACAAAAAATAGATCGAAACATAATTCAGATTGACCCATTAATTTAAGGTATTTGAATACTATCGAATTATCTGTTATATTTATAATTTTTTTTTCTCTTTTTCTATTCATCTATTTTTCCAAAGGGTATATATGTTCTTAAAAATTTCATATTATTTATAACAATTAAAAAAATAAAAAAATGATATCTAGTAAAAAACACAAATAAAAAGATTGATGGAATGAGATATTAGAAGTACTTAGATTTAACTTGACTGACCCATGAAGCAGTATTTGAGATTATATAGGTCGTGTATTTTAATTTTTGAAAATTTAAAAATTTTATTTTATTTATTGATTTTATAAAAACTTATTCATTTTAGTTTTTAAATTTTTTTCATTATCATTTTAAATTTTAAAAAATAATAAAATAAAAATTATTTTGTAAAATAAAAAACTAAAAAAATAAAATGTGTGACCTATTTAATTTTAAGGACCAATATAAAAATTTACCTGGTTTAACTGGCACTCAATTGTCGCGTTGTTATCAACAATGTAATTATTAAAGGATTTGTTAACTAGTGTCATAAAAATATTAATTTAAAAACTTATTGTATAAAAACATAAAGTTATTCTTGTTAAGTTTTAAAAATTTATAATGTGCCCCTGTGTAATTTCAGTGTACACTCGTCAGAATAATTGTTAAAAAGTTTTAAATATTAGTTTTAAAAACTACTATTATTTACAAGTGTCTTAACAATACTAATTAAAAATTATAAAAAATAATTATATAAGTATATAACTATTATTATTTAATATTAAATATTATTTTTTAATTATTTTTTATTTATTAACTAGTAAACTTAAAAAATGTGCTTGTTAGCATTTCAAAAAAAAATTTACAACTCAATTTGTTTAAAATTTAATTTAATTTATCTTATTTAATAAATAAATACATTTTAATTTATTAAAATATTTTTTAAATAAACAAGTGAAATTTAATCTAAAAAAAAATTTATTTAATATATTTAAGAGTCTATTTATTTTTATATATTATATTTATATAATATTAATATATTTATATAATTTATTAAAAATTAAAATTTTTATTTTAAGTAAAAGAAAGTTTAGATGATTTTCTTCTCATTCTCAAAATAGAACCTTTATTTACCGTTTTTGTTTACTCAATTTACCTAAGCATGAAAGTGTATAAAAATATATCATATATAATATATCATCGAGTATAATATTTTAGTATAAATAGTTATAAAATTATCTAATGTTAGATAATTTTGATTTATTTTTTTATGCAAATAATACAAATAAAAGTTAAATTGATAAATTTTTTAACTTAAAAAATACTAGAATATATTTTTATAAAAATTTATATATATATTATTTTAAATTTATTTAATAATTTTTATCTTATATATTTTAAATTTATTTAATAATTTTTATCTTTTATATTTTAAATTTATAAATTTTGTAAATAAATTATTTATATATTTTAAATATATTTAATAATTTTTTTAAATTATAAATTTTAAAATAAACTTGTATAATTTATAAATTTTAAATTATATCATATTTTATAAAAAAATTTAATATATAATAGAAGTTTAAACTTTAAAATTTTTAAATAAAATTAAATTAAATTATCAAAATCTATCTTAATTTAATATACTTTTATCCTTGATAATAATTAATTATTTCTAAATTAATAATGATGTCAATCAACTACCGTTAAATCGAATTGATATTTTTATAAAATATTCTTTTAATATTTTAAATAATTGTCCCTTCAAAATATTCCACAATCATTAAGAAAGTTAATAATTTTTTTTAAAATTTAGATAAATTGACAATATAATTAAATTACCATTTTATTAGAATTATACATTCTTAACTTTTCTTTTAAAAAGGAAAAATAGTTTTACAATTATCAAACGGAAAATACTTAAAAAAATGTAAAAAAATTATAAAATTTGGAAAAAAAATGATAAATATTTTCTCAACATTATAAAATAACATTTTCTTTTTTGCTAAAACGACATATGTTTTAGTATAAAATTGTTATAAAAATTTAAATGGCATGTGCAATTTAGTTGTAACAACTTTAAAACAGATTTAAAAAATAAAGGGTTAATTAACTCTTTATTTTTTATTTTATTTATTTTTTCATAATTTTGATATTTCATTTATAGATTTTTTTTATTTTTTATTATTAAAATTTTGTATACTTATATTTAAAAGTATTAAAATGCATAATTTGATTCCTAAATTTATTTAGTTTTTTAAAATATTATTTGATTCTTAAAAATATTAATTTAAATATTTTGATGCCTAAATATAATAATTTTACTTATATATTATTCAATTTTTATAAAAAATTTAATAAAATTAATATCAAATTATACATATCAACACCTTAAAATTCAAAATAAATCGAATATACCTTTCTGAAACTAAATTATATATTTATTTAAATATTATCATCATTTAATAAATATTTTTAATCATAAAAACCAAAATCATAATTTTTATAAAATAAAAACAATATTATAAAAGGTTACATAAATTAAGATAAAAATAAATATAAATTAACTAAATAAAATGCATACAAATTATCCAACTAAATTTTTTTCTAATTTTAAAATTTAAATAATCATTATGAAGAACTTAAATTTAAGATAAAATTGATTGAATTTTGGAACATATACTTTTAAATTATATATATTATACAAAATTTATTAATTGTAATTAAAATTTTATTATTTCTTATTATCTTATTAATTAAAAGTTTTAAAATTATTTAATAAATTAAATTTGATCACCTTTAAAAATATTATTATTTTTAAATTCTTAAAATTAATATTAAAAGTTTATGTTAACATAACACCATAAAAATAATCTAATTTAATTTTAGTAGCAAAACTGGAACTCCTCTTTTTAATTTATAATGTGTCATTTTAGTAAAAGTTCATTTTTTATGTCAATTTCTTTATCATTTTACAATTTTAATATATTTTTTATTTTATCCTTAAGTAATTATTATGAAGAAAAAGTTAAAATAAAAAATAAAATATAAGGCAAATAATTATAAAATAAAAGGTATACAATAATTTTTTATAGAAATAAGAATATTAATTAATATTTATTTTTCTTAATTTTTGTATGATAAGTTTAAACAATAGTAATGAAACTGATGAGCAGAACTTGAGAACAAGACAAATTATATATAGTTATGAATAGGGATTTAAACACTATGGTGTTGCTATATCATTCTACAAATGTTTCTAAAATGATTCTTTTTAACCGCTTGCAGCATCCTACAAACTCGTGTTGTTGTTCTCACTTCTCAACCAAACAGAACACGAGAAACTCTCACAACACCTGTCTCCATTACACGTGGCCTCTTTTATTATTGCGTGGACGGAAAGTCATCTTCTGTTCCCATCCCATTCCTTCAAAATCCATCCGTCCATTTTACCACCGACTTTCTCTCACCCGTTAGATTTCACACACGTGTCCACTGTCCCACCACCAATAGCATACATACAACACACACTCATAATTATCATTCCAGACCAAACTCACCCTATTATTTACCTAAACAAGCGTTGCCACCGCTAATTCCATATTTGACAAATAATAATTGCTTATTTGATAAGCAATATTAAACCCAACCCTTTCATAGGGAAAAACACATTTTTCCATTTCGAAAATATGTGAATATTAATTAATGAAAGAAAACGCTTGGCATACAAATTAGGAACGTATGTTCTTAAGTTTTATTTATGAGTGTATTTTGTTGGTGTAATGGCTTTTCAGATTCAAAGACAGAGATGGGTTGTGTCGGCCACCTTCGAATTTATCTTCAAGGGACTTCCGCGTGGCGCCTCCACGCAATGACACATGGGAAACTCATTCTCCAACTTCACATAATTTCCTATTATTATACATAATGTAAATTTAACAATAATTTCAATTTTATAATATTTTTCTTTTAATCATCCTAATTGTTCAATATTTTTATGTTTTTCAAATATAAAATATTTTCACTCTTTCATTCAATACATTATACCACTAAACTAGTTTTAAAAATATAAAAAACTCATAAAATAAATATGAAATCAATTTCAATGAATTTATAAATAAATTTTTACATGAAAAATAAATAAATTATAAATAATATAAATTTATGTAGTAAACTAAATTAATTTGTTTACTTTAAATTTTTTAACACATAAATTAATTCTTCTTACCAAAAAAATTACTTAATTTTAAAAAAAAAATAAGATTTTGAATTTAAATTTCATACATTAAAACAAATTATTAAAAATGACTTTAATATAATGTAAATATTTGAATTTAAATAGAATAATCTCCTATAAAATATAGCATAATTAAATTTGTTTATGTTATATTTATAGGGAAATGAGCCATAGTGAATGAGGATTTTCCATGTCGATATAAATAGAAGTGATAGAGGAGCAACATGGTTCCGGGGGAAAGCATTGTGTGGGTCTGAACGGAATCTCGGTCAAGTTGTACCTTGTTGGAGTTGGGAACTGTATATTTTTTTATATGTTTATGATGCATCTATATATAGAGAGAGGTGTAAATAATTTGAAAGAAAGATAGAGAGATAGGTAGTAGCTAGTTTATATAGTTGAATTAGTTACGGGATAGGTATAGGTAGGAGGTAGGTATTTAGTTTAATGATGCAAGAGAGGGATAGGGATAATTATGATCGTTGTTCTTCGAAAAAGAAGAATTCAGCAATCACAAGCAGCGGAAGAAGAAACAGAAGCAGAAGCAGAAGTCCCACATCGAAACAACAAATTAGAGAGAAACCAATGAAACCATACAGAGGGATAAGGATGAGAAAGTGGGGAAAGTGGGTTGCGGAGATAAGAGAACCGAACAAGAGGTCCAGAATTTGGTTGGGTTCTTATACGACACCCGTTGCAGCTGCACGCGCATACGACACTGCCGTTTTCTATTTGCGAGGCCCTTCCGCGCGTCTCAACTTTCCAGAACTCTTGTTTCAAGATCAAGAGGATAATGATTCGGTGCAGCAAGGTGCAGGGAACATGTCCGCTGATTCCATTCGTAAAAAGGCCACGCAAGTTGGCGCCAGAGTCGACGCTCTCCAAACGGCTCTTCATCATCATCATCATCATCATCATCATCATCATCATCATCATCATGCTTCTTCCCACTCAACTTCCACCACACTCAAACCTGACTTGAACGAGTTTCCCAAACTCGAAGATTCCCTTGACCTTCACGATTGATATTAATTAATTAATATCAATCAATTAATATTCCCAAGTCCTATAAATATATATATCTATACATATATATTATATATGATGAATATGAATTATATATATATAATATATAGATGATGCCTCGGAGTTGAATATTGGGGGCCTGCAACTAACCGCTTCCTCTTAATTTATCTGTCTTCTTGTTTTTCAGATGAATATCTTTAATCATATTATCAAATCAAAGCAAGTATTTAATTTCTAGGGCTTTTGCTAATTGATGCAAAACAATTAGATATGGATAGTATTAGTGGAATATATTGTGATGGATTTGCTAATTAGGTGTAATATAACAGGCTGTTGTTGCAGGAGAATATCTCTTTTCCTAATTTTGATCTAAAAGAGGAAAAAGGATTTTGGTTTAGGTGCTTTAATTGACTGCTCTGTGTAAATATTCGCTCTATTATTATTATTAGTGTTATGTGAGAGTGAGAAAGAGGGAAGTTAATTAAGGGATAAAGATGGGAGGAACGGTGGCCCAAGGAAGCCGCAATATTAAAATAAACAAAGCAAAGACTAATGCCGAATGGAGTAACAAGTGGATAAAGTGATAAGGTAGAGTAGAGCACCCAGACGCAGTTTCTTGTGACCAGGTGGTGGACACCACATAAAACAATTATTATTATTTTTTAAAAATAATCACCAAGAAGCAATTTTTTCTTTCTTCGTTTTGTTAGTGTTTCGTTTTTTAAAATTTCATCAAACAATATTAATTTTCACAACACATGCATTTTTATGTCTGTTTCGTTGTTGTAGCATGTCTTGGTGAAAATTAGTTGTTAAAATAACTTGCTTCTAAAATGAATGTTTATCAGTTAGGATGATGGAATGACCCGTCCCTTCGCGGGAACCAAATCCATTCCAACATGTCAAAAGTGTAGAATGTTATCTTTCGATTTGATAGGGTGGTGTTCTATATATGCGGCTCTCTTGCCTTACTAATTACCTATCATTGTTGAACAATTCCAAAAGGGTAGTGGTCAAGTAGGAGAGATAAAATTGTTTCATAAACATAATCCATATTGACCAGAAAAATAAAAATATTCCATTCGAATATTTTAAGCTGACAAACTATATTTTTAATTAATAATATTTCATTTCTCATAAAGTAGAAAAATTAGTGAAAACTTACTACGCACATGCATTGCTATCGGCAAATTAGGAGGCTACTCTTTCCATTAGGTTATTAGTCTTTCTTGGTATTGATTCTCATCACATAAACTTCATCAGTCCTAGGCTTAATGTTTTTGTTGTGCTGGCCAACATCATTGAATGACTTAGAATAAATAAACTATAAGCTAAAAAAAGGATATAACATCTAGTATTGGGAATTAAGGTCTAGAGAGTGAAAATCATTTGTGGCGGGTGCTGACTTTTGAAGAAAAATGCAATATATTATATAAATATTTGCTGAACAAGATATTTTAGGCTACAAGACATGCAGCCTTATAATTGAGAGTGGTTTGATTTAGAAGGAGTTATTTAGCTTAAAAGGAGGGACCAAGGAAAAGGCTACCTACTGGGTACCAAGAGGGTTTTTTTAGAGTGAAAGTCATCTTCAATGGATAACTAATGTGCATACACATACGTCAATATTGACTTTTTAATGAGGAAGCAATAATTGATAATATTAACTTTATTGAATATGAGTTTTGAGATCTGTCTCCTAATAGGTAAATTTTTTTTAAGTTAATTATCTTCTTCAGGAGCACAAGTTCTTCATGATTGTTTCTATTATTACTTACTGTATTTTTCTTAAAAGGTAGGAGCGGGTTCAGGTAGTGTCTGAGGGAGAGGTTAAAATTAAGAAATATATTTAGACCTAAACCTTTGGATGCAAAAGAGACGTAAATATAATACGACACAAATATATAGATAGGATATGTTTTAAAAACAGTTTCTGATTACTTCAGCTCTTAAGAATGTAAAAATAATAAAATTTTATTTATAAAAATATTTATTATATTTTATATTTTTAATGTAATTGATATCTAGTTTTCAATAAAAAAATATCGTTTTTAAATATTTAATTAAAATGTTTCATTAATGTAATGTTCCACATAAATCTAACAATAATGCCACTATTATTTAAAATTTTCTATACATTTTCAACCTTTAAATATATGATTATATTGATAATTACATAATTATAAAATTTTATTATAAGAAGTTGAAATAATCCATTCTTGCGCCTCCTTACATTCGTCCTTGAGCATACAAAATAAAAATGTACCTAGTATTATTATTTACATTTAAATTTTTTAGCTTCCTAATATATAAATTCACCATTATTTTTCTATTATTTACTAAAAATTAGGTGGGTACAAAAGTACGGTTGAAAAGATATCAATTAATATTATTTTAAATTTTTAAATAAAAAAATTCTTCGAAAAATGGAGGAAGTATACAATTTCGTTAACAATTCCTTCGAGGATTGAGCAACATGAAACGTTTCTAATTAAAGTTTGGTCTCCTATATTTTTTTTTATCTAAAATTGATAAATTCACATTTTTAAGAATTTTTACAAATTGAATTCATAAATTATTTTTAAATTTAAAATTTATTAAGTAAAATATTAAATTTCATTCAAAATAAAAAAAATTAAAATGTTTTAATATTGCATACTATAAAACTATTTTAAATTTCATTAATATTTTACTTCTGAATTTTTAAAATATTTCATGTCCCAATCCACAATAAACTTCCAATAATTTAGATAAATGATAACAATATAAGAATTTTAAATAAAAAATTAATAAAAGGAATAAATTTACAAAATTTTCAAAATAAGAAAACCTATGTAACTCAAAAAAAAAATCAATACAATGTAAATTAGAAAGACACAATACAATTAACCCTATTTAATGATGATCATAAGATAGGGCTGGATTAGTATAGTGCTAACCCAATTGTGACAGTTCAATAAACCTAACCCGACACAAAAAATTCAAACTATCGGTGGAGTCCGGAGCTATTCCTAATATGCATTAGTGTGTCTACAATCACAGATAAGCCTCCTTAATCTTTCGGAAAAATATAGTTCAATTAAACAATAATTTTAATAATTATCATAAATTTTAACAGTATTTTACCTTAATATTATATTTTTTATCTTCTTTTTTTTTTTACCTTGTGTACAACAACACTTTCGGATAAGAAATTGTATCCATTTTCCCACATTTACGAAATTACTTTGGTACGATTCATCTTTTCCCTTTACGAATTTGCGGGTACAATTAGGGGATTCAACAATTTCTACTCCGTGCATATACTTGAGTGCATTTTACATATGTACTTAGACAATTCCATAGTATTTGAACCCATTTTATGTGTCGAGGTGCTCCACACTCTTCTCCAATCATGTCCTCACAAGTCCCTACCAATGAAAAGGAGATATGTCTCCATCTCCGACCATTATAGAATCTCCCAATCGAAGTGTGACCCCATAAACTACTAAGGACGTCGACAATAACTTGCAAATTACGAATATTACGTAATTAGATCAAACTATATATGAAATTTTTAGTTTAAACGAATATAATTTTGTATATTTTTTATCTATGTTTATTTTAGTTAGATCAACGTTAAATCGGATGAAATTATTAAAATTTATTTAATCCTTAGAATTTGGAGATTAAAATAGTTTTATATAAAAAAATTTAAGTTCAAATTTTATTACTTTTGATATTGTACTAAAAAGCATTAAATCGAATGTAATAAATATAAGATTAAATTTATTTTAAAATAAATATAAGATGATTTTAATACAGTCGTTGAAAAGACATATAAAAAAGGACAATCATATCCGGCCACTTAAAATTTTACAGTCTTCCTTGTATTTATTTTATAGGTTAAAAAGAAAGAAAGAAAAGAAGCTAGTTTTTTTTTTTTTTAAAGAAAAAAAATGTGAGAGGTAAATGTAAAAATTTGGAAGGCAAAAACATTGTTAAACTCATCAGGCATTGCGAACGAGTTGTCACTTATCTCGACCAGGTTGTCATCTTCCTACAATGCTTCCTCTTTTTTGTATATGGACATGCGTGTTGCGTGGAACACAATACTTACTAACCAGTAATTATGGATGCTATAGTCCAATTAATGGAGTCTTGTAGATTGTTTACTTTGCACCCACGTGGCAGAACCATGCACTTTGGAATAAAAAATTATAATCATTCATTTTGTAGCGCTGTTTATATTTCAATATACAATTTTTTTTACTGTACTTCTCCAATATAATATCATGCATAATATCTTATCTCTTACTATTTTTTTTTTCTTTCTTGATGTATTTTTTTTATATCATTCAATACATCTAATAATGTTTCAATATCAGGACACCTTTAAATCACCTCTGAAATTTACACCAACAAGAGAACATTGTTTTTAAAGCACGAATGAATTTGCACAAGAATGATGTACGCAGGTAACGGGTTAAAATAAAATATTTAGTGGTTGAGTTTTGTTTTTCTACAATTTTTTAGCTTAGGGCTTCATTACGTTCTACTGAAATGTACCTTTTTTAATTTTTTTCCTCTTCTTTAGTCTTTTTATCGGGATTTACTTGATCCTATTTTATTGGTAGCACCGTACCAAGTCCTCACATGATTTAACGAAACAAATTATGACATGTCATTTTTTAGCTTTCAGTCGACTGAATTTTATTTGAAATAAGTTTAATAGTAATTGAAAAGTACTCTTGAAATAGCATAAAAAATACTGATAAGATTAATGTTATAAAATAATAAAAAATATTAAATCTTAACTTGTTTGAGATATGAAGGGTAATAGATTAAATTTTTTAATGCGGAGGTAATTATTTTTAACTATAATATTATTTTATTAGAGCAGGCAAAATGAAAGTCGGATGATTACTTATCATGTTTTTTCTTAATATGAGAATATTGTCTAAATTTGTTGCTCAATTTATTTTTTACGACTTATGATGATTTTTACAACATTTATACTTTACATATGAACTTATCGATAAAAGTTTCAATTTTGAATTATTTAAAAGCTTTAAAAAGTTTCAAAAAATTATAAGTAGATATATTAAAGAGTTGTTTTAAAAATTTTCACGTTATTTGTTGACCATTTAACTAAGTAATAAAATTGTTGAAAATAGATTTAAAAGTAGTAAAAAATCAAAAATTAAAAATTAAAAATTATGTTGTTAGCATGGAAAGAAAATTATAGTTTGAATCTTAAATATTTTTGGTCAAATTAAATTTTTTGGACAATCACAAAAAATTGG
This sequence comes from Canavalia gladiata, assembly GCA_037954105.1. Taxonomy (NCBI): domain Eukaryota; kingdom Viridiplantae; phylum Streptophyta; class Magnoliopsida; order Fabales; family Fabaceae; genus Canavalia; species Canavalia gladiata. The sequence continues at coordinate 46,541,683 of CM075664.1, forward strand.
ATTTGAACTTGGAATCAGTGAAGTTTTAAACTTAGAATTTGGAGGATAAAATGTTAGAATGAAAATGGTTAATATTTTAAATTAAAAATAAATTTATGAAAGATTTTTTATTTGATAAAGATGTATTATAATTATAAAATTCTATATGGTTGAAATAGATGCTCTAGGTGAAAAAAGTTAAAGATTGAAATTTCATTTAGTATGTGTCTAAAAAAAATTTTAAATTACCTAAGCGTATTTCTATGTAAATAATATGATAGGAGGAGAATTAATAAAAAAAATGTTAATTGATTAAGTTGAGATACAACTTAGAGTAAAAAAAAGTAAATGATTAGAATGAATCACTAAAAGAGAAAGTTAGAATAAAGATCTGAGTTAATGATTAATCTAACTTTTCATAAAATATCTACGATGATGAGGTGAGGATGTAATAAGGAACCTTAACTTTAAGATAGAGACTTGTAAACACAACATGACATGAAAGTTTGTATTAGTATGATTTATGTATATATTTGCATGTATGTCTTATATGAACTCTGCGAATGTTTTGTGTGATCTATTTAAGTTATGTGGATGTGTACATGTGAAATTTGTAAGAGTATACATGCCTATGTGACATATATGAGTTATATTATGCAAGTATGTTCCGTATAAATTCTATGCATGTAAGATTGTGTAACCAATGTAAGCCTTGTGGAAGTGTAGCTTGTAAGCAATATGTGGATATATGGTTGCATGAATTATGTGAATTCTTTGGTTTTATGCTAATGTGACTTGTTGGAGCTATTATAATTATGTGCCTATATGATTTATAGAAGTTATGTGATTTCATTATTACGTACCTTGTATAAACTCTATAACTGTGTACTTGTGAAGCTTGTATGAGCTCTATGATTTTTGCCTGAATGGATTGTGAGAGGTTTGTGGATTGATGCTTGCACGGTTTAAAATACTTTATCTATAAGTTGTTGACTTGAATGATGGAAAAGACTTGTAAAATCTATATATCTTGATAATGAAAAAAGATACAATAAATATTGTGACATGTCCATACATCATACGATGACGATGAATGAAAAATTACATATTAATACATTATTGAATTTTAAGTATTGCAATGCAACAAAAGTGCATTCAAAGCATGCTTGGAGTAGGACCTAATGTCACAATTTTGCCTTGGAGTTAGAATTACCACTCTTCAAACCAAGCATAATCTAAATAAAGCAAGCATTTGTTGAGATCAACAGTAATTATTGTTGGGATCATAATGATAAAAATTTTTATGATGACTTGATTTATTTTTGGACTGTAGGTCCTATATTCTTGTTGAAAAATATTCTCTTCCAAATAATTTTCGTGATGTATGGTGTGGATGCAATGTATAGATGAATTAGCGTGTTTGGACCAACATGTATATTATATGATATAGAGATGATAAAATCATAATTGATGAAACATAATATGAAATAAAACGTCTTAAGTTTTAAAACAATCATAAGTTTATCATCATAAAAAAGCAATGAATTAAGTTTTAATTGAACCTACATACATAAATTACAATATTTTTTATTATAAATTATTGTTGATGGTTACTGATCTTGTTGTTGGATGTAATGATTGATTTAGATATTTATGAATATGTATATATACTACATTGTAATAGTATATAATTGTTATATTTGTTGTTGGATGTAATGATTGATTTAGATATTTATGAATATGTATATATACTACATTGTAATAGTATATAATTGTTATATTTGTATAAGTATGAATATTCATGCTCTAGTATAATTTTAATATCCAAAAATATATATTGTGGTGTGTTTATATGTGTATATGTTGGATTATAAATTATTATAATTAAAGATATAAATGATAGTAAATAGAAATAAAAAAAATAAACATATTATATGTATCCATTAATCAATTAGGATTCATTTATATTCAAATTTTTTTTCCGAAATTAAAAGAATGAGAGATAAGAGAATTAAAGAAATAACACGATGTAGACAGATTGCTGATAATACGAAAAGAAAATCTTTGAGCGCAAGTGAATTTACAATAGCATTGGGGAATTAATAACTAAGTTGGAAGTCAAGATTGCATCAAGTACTGAAAAGTCATTACTGGCAAACGAGCAGAGAAATATGGCATACAATGTCCTTAGTGAATAACATATCCTCTGTCTCAAATGAACGAGTTAACCCAACAGAAGGGCAATACAGAAAGACATAAAGAAAATAAAAACTAAACTGATTCTGCACAAGTACAACACTCACCAAGTGGTTAAAACATGTTAAATAGTTGGGCATCTTTAGTTTGTTCTTGTTGACTGATTAGATCACTTGTATTGGCCTATTTTTGATGCACCTTTTCTTAGCTATTTTCTTTTGAAAAATAGTATTTCATATAACAAATTAAATTAACTAGTCAATTATTCAAATTGTCTGTGAATGCGTTAAATTCATATATATAGTCCTAGTAATTTTGGAGGTAAACCAGGGGGTTACATTGGATACTAGCCCAATTGGGTTTGCTGGCTGAATGACAGGAATGTTGACCCATTGGCCCATCAAAACACTCAACCCACAAGGCCCAATATGAAGAAGGAAATAGCCCAAATAAGTGTAATGTGCTTATACAAAGGAATACACAAGTTGACTCTTGGGATTCTTTTCCTTCCGCATTCTTCTCTTATACTTTGCTGCTCTATTCTTGTGCTTCTGCTTCTCCTATCATTGAACTCTCCATTGGGAATTATGGGATTAGCACACATTATTTCTTTTTAAAAAACTTTTAGAAAATAATTATTTCTCTAAAATAACTGCAACCATAGTCACTAGTTGTTCCTTGATTTAACAAGTACCTTGAACAACAAGAAGCCATGAAGGCTAAGTTTCTAAAAAGTAAAATAATAATAATAATAATAATAATAATAATAATAATAATAATAATAATAATAATGATACACGAAATAGTGGTCCTAACGAACAGATTCTTTTTAAAAATAAAAAAGGTTAACTTGATACTCGGTAGCCAATGGCAACAACCAAGAAGTTGGTATGTTGGTGCACGGTATCCAGTTTGACTCAAAACTATTAAAATTAGGTTGAGATTTTGAAAATTAAACCTTAAAGGTACTTTAGTTGGTTCTGGGTCAAACACTTCAAGGTTAACTTCATTCGGACTGATGTTGTACAATATTTTATTTTGAAGCAAATTACTATTATTAAAATTGAAATAATTTAAAGAATTTAAATTTTATAATTAATTATTACTATCTTGGTTTTTAAATATATATTATTTATTGATTATCTATTTTAAATTATGTACCAAAATTAAATTTTTAATATTGAATTTAAATTTTAATTACCAAAATTAATTTTTTAATATTGAATTTAAATTGTGATTACTGATTTTAAATATTTATATTTATTTATATATTTATAAATTTTTAATTATCAATTATAATGTTGATTATTATTAATTACATGTTATATTCTGATTATTAATATTTATTAGTATTTGAATTTTGAATTATTTCATTTGATTATTTTAAAATATGTAATCAAATCCTATTTAACAGATAATTATTTTTCAAGTTAGAAAACAAAGAAATTCTAAATATTTATATGTTAGGTTTGATAACTTTTTTTTTAAGGTTTTTTATAAAAAAAAAAATTCATTATATAATGGACTATTAAATTTTAAGAGATTATACTGCAAACATATGAATCCTTAAGAATAGTATTATCATATATCTCAATCTACAAATATTAAATCTTTTCAACAATTATATCAATTTTTATTTTATTTATTATACAAAATACATTTATTATATTAAAATTAATATTATATATATATATATATATATGCTTGTACCTACAGGAATAATAATTTTCAACAATTCATATCTTTTTAACATTTTTTTTACAAATTACCCTCTACGTTCCTTCTTATAAGAACAAAAAAATGAAGTTTGTTTTGATTTTTTTTATAAGTTCGAATCCATTGTTGCATTAAATATTCTTTCACAAAAATAGACGTAACTAAGAGAAAGAAAGTTATTAAGTGAATATATAATAATTAATTAGGTGGAAGGAGATTAAAAGAATGTATTTTATCAATATTAAAGGCAATTTTGAAAATCATATAAATTGATGATAAATTTAATGTTACTAATTAAATTAACTAAATTTCATAACTTTTTGTAAATTAGTTAACTAGTTCTTATAAAAAATAAAAAATAAAAAAATATAATATTATTATAAAATGAAGAACCTTTATTGAAAAATACAGGTCCAAGTACTCATTATTGAATTTAAAAAAATATTTCTAAAATTATTTTAACTAAAAAATTATAAAGCTATAATTTTAATTTTAATTTGATATTTATTTTAACTTTATATGTGTTTATGTATTAAACGGATAAATGAATATAAATATTACAGTATTTTTATGTATATCCATAAAATTTTACAAACATTTGTCCATACTCAAACTCATCAGTCATCAAACAAATATTATCCTATGTATTATGAATATTTTTTACAGATATCTATTAAATTTACGAGTCATTGTGATCCATCCCTAAACATGATAAAAGACATTAGAAATTTCTTTTACTTTAAAATTTTTTTTTTATAAATTTTTATTGAGTCCAGCCTATCGTGGGTCAAACTTTTTGGATAAAGTTAGATTGAGATAACTTAAGATTGTGACAAAAACTTCATAACCCAATCTACCCTATGTATTGGGCTTATTTCGGCCTGGTCGGCTTGACCCATGTTGACATCCCTTGATATAATATTGTTAATTTACATTATTCATGAATTGATTTTAAAAGAAGCGAATTAATTTTAAAAAAATAAAGGGAGCCCCTAAAATAGTTAAGTCTGAAGGTGTTTGATGCCTTTCAAACTAAGGTGTTCAAAAACATATATTTTTGGTAGAACCGTTTAATAACAAACTAAATCTTTATTTTTGTTAAAATTTTTAAGAATAAGTCCAATCCAAGCCTCATAATACATGGAGAATGATTGACCTAATTATAGAATTTAGAGTTCAGGTTGCTACTGTATCCATATTGCTTAAAATAATTCAGACTTATGCACCTCTTATTTATGTTTTCTTTACTCCAGTCCTCTGACCTCTCATTTTTAATCAATGTGAAAATTCTTTATTTCTAACAATTTTTTATTAGAAAATAAATTCTATTAAAAAAGGGCATCTATATATCCATCACTAGAGATAGTTCATTGCAGATTGCATGATTTAGTAGTCGAGTAAAAGAAATTTAAATTTAATTTATATTTATAAAATAATACTTAAATCCAGTGAAAGTATTTTTTTTTAAAAAAATTGTAAAATATATTCGAATGATTATATTAAAATAAAAAATAATTTTAATTTAGGATAAAATTTTAAAATTTTTATACATTATTTATTAAGTCGATTTAGATCGCTCCAATTAAAATTAACTACTTTATCAGCTTTATCTAATGTATTTGTAAAGAACTTAACAGTAATAGTTTTTCTTAATTAAAGTCATGCTAAATTAATACATGCGTTTATTGCACTTCGACATAAAATTGGTTAATTTATAATGCTGCCAAGATACTAAACTATTCATCAAATTGCTCATTAATTTAATCCCTTCTTTCACTTTTGTACAATTTTGTAAATTACTTTGTTCCCAGAGTTAGTGAGATTCTCCAACATATTCATGCGTTAAACACTGCGAATGTTTGAGAAATTAAATCCTCTTATCCCAAACATTCATTTGTTACCCTTGGAGTGAAGAGGTTTGCATAAATAATATTTATAAATTTGAAAATTAGAAAATACATGGACACAAAAATACTAGTAAAACCATGTTATGAAGAATATTTGTCGTGGTGAAATTTTAAATGATTTGCTAAGGATTGGAAGTAATCCATGTAGTATTGTAGTTTCTGACGTGAATCAAGGTAAATATTCATTTATTCTTACACTATATATTATTTATTATTATTTTTAATTAATGCATCAGATATAGGGGTTGGTGGTGACTTCAAAATTATTTTTTCAATGTAACTAAGTAATTCAATATTTACAGTTTATTTAGATGTATAAAATTAGAAAGGATGAATTTAGGTGAGAAATGTAATTCTTCCCTCATTTGGATAGGAAGTGATTATAAAAGGAAGAGAAGAATTGAGAGGTAGAACTCATGTTAAAATAAACCTTCCAATGGCATGAAAATGTGTACGGACAATGGAAAAAGTTTACTTACAATTTTGCCTTTTTTATGGTTGGTGGAATGTATATTGACTCATTATTTTATCTTATATATATATATATATATTAAAAATAATAAAAATATTCTAAATAATATAAACATATTACATTTAAAATAAATAGGAAAATTATTATTATAGAAAATCTGTTATATATAATAATATAATTAATAAATATTCTAAAATAAATAACATATTAAATAATAATATTATTGAAATATATTTTAAATTTATAAATAAATACAATGAATAAATTAAAAAGTTTCATTAGAATGTAAGGATAAAATAATTATTATAAACTAATTATTATTATTTTATATTTTTTTATTCATCCAAAAAAGAAATTTTTTTTTATTTCTTTAAATAACTCATTTTTATTTCTTAATTTCATTCTATTTTTTTATTTTTTTTTTATTTTCTATTTTTCGCATCATACAAGCATTAAAAAAACAAGTAATTTAAAATTTCTATAATTTACTCAATCACCTAGCTTATAAAGTTTTATCTAAAACTACGCTTTGTAACTTATATGAATACCACCGTTTGCTTTAAAATTTTTATTTTTTAAAAAAAAACTTTCGAAAACACAATTGAACTCTTTCTTATATTTTTTTTCTATATATATTTAAAAAAATTTAAAGTTTAACTAAGTAAAAATATATTAAAAAACATGAAGGGTGTGAGATAATTGAGAGAAAAGTGAAATTGATTGAAACTTATTAAATAATAAAAGTTAATTGATAAAAAGCTAAAATGTAACTTATTCATGTGGAGAGAGATATGTTTTTTAATTAATTATGTGTGCTTATAATTAAATAACTACCAAGTATCTAAAGTAATCAACAATTAACCACACGTTTGGCAATTAATTGTGTATTTTTCAAAGTTACTAGACTTTGTGTAGGTTTGTGCAAAAATATTATAGAATATAAAATAGTTTTTTGTATATTTTTCTCTGACTACGAATATATAACATAATTAATAAGCAATATTACATATCTATAATAAAATTATAAGAATTTCAACAGGATTCAAGGATGATAATTTGATGAATAAAGTGGTAGGAGAGTATTAATTTATCCAAGAGTCAAGAAGCATATTGCGTATATTTCCACGTAAAAGTAACATAGAATTGATATTCCTATATATCCACAGTAATATTATATATATAGAGTAAATGGTTAAATTAGTCCTTAAATTCGTTATGACATTGGAAATTGGTTCTTGACTTAAAAAAAGGCTTCATCTAATCCTTAAATTTTTAATCCATCTTACAAATTCGTCCTTCCGTCAATTTTGCCCTGACGACGTGCTGAGTTGGAACGTTAACTGCTAAGGTGGATCATTAAGTGTCACGTAAGTTATTAAAACGATCTCATTTTGTTTGATAAGTCAGTACCTGTTACAAATGCTGAAAAAGGCGTCATCTTCTTCACAATGTTCAGAAGTCATTGTTAGGGTTTAGAAAAGGAACATCTTCTACTTGAAATTGAAACTTCAGAAATTGGTGAAATTGCTTAGTTATTTTTGTCTATTTCTTTGATTACCTGTGGAATGGACAAGGATAAGAAGTCAATTCGGAGCTGAAGTTCTGAAACCTTGCAGGCTGGTAAGAAGGGAAGTAAAATGTTGTTGCAAACTAAAGGCTGTGATAAGGGTTTCTAGTTTAGAGAAAAATCCTGGAAAATTATTCTTTGGTTGTTCAAGAATGAAGGTCAGTGGATATTTATTGCAAAATAGTTTTTGTTTACCATGATTGTACTTCATCTCTAAAGTTATTAAACAAGTATAAAATGTTTATTTTTAGGTGGAAGAAAGATGTGGATTCTTCCTCTAGTATGATGATGATGATGTTCCAGAAAATAATTTTGATGCTGGTTTTGAAGCTACATCTACCATGCAAGTACGTGTTGGTCCAGATGATGAAGAAAATTTGTTGAAGAATCTAGCAAAGGAGATTAAGACCTTCGATTTTGAAATTAGGAAACTAAGTATGATAGTCATTTTTTTTGTGGGTTGATTATTTGTCATTTTGGTTGGGATTTTGTAAGAAATTAGGTTGAAAGGTGTATGTGGTGGAGGATCCATTTGTATGGTGATAACTAAGTGTGTACTAGTTTGCCCTTTTAGTGATTTGTTTAATGTAGAAGTCATTTTATTTGGGATTTTGTTCAAGTTTGGTCAATGTAATAAAGGTATTAGGTTGTACTTGAAACTTATGAAATGAAATGCAATATAATCTTTTTTGTCACATCTTTGTATTATTAGAGTAGAAGAATAGAAAAGAAGAATACATTGACTATAGAAGGTAATTGAATTTGATGACAATTGCACACACAAAAGAAGAATAAAAAATTGTGTAACATTATAATAATGATAGAATTAACATTAAAGGATGAATATACAAGGTAAGCAAGTTTGATCATAATAATCCATCATAATAACCCATAACAAAAATAAACACCATTCATAGGTGACTTACATACAAAAAAAAGATCACAATAATGAGTTCAACTCGTTCTATTACATTAAGAGGTTCAACTTTTTAAATTTGGGGTTGGCATAAACTTTTTAGCTTTAGCATCATCTTCAACATGTAGCTGGTTGTGTTGCTCGTGAAGATGATCCTTGAATGTCTCTTTGTTCTGCACTTGAGTGTGCTACACTTGGTTTTCGATGGATAACTTAGGCCTACCAAAGTGTTGATGTTTCTTTGGAGACTCAACTTCAAGTGGTGGTGGTTGTGATTGAGAAATTTCCATCTCATCATGTATAGGCCCTTCACTTTCTCCAGCAGCTCCAGGAAGTACATCAGCAGGCCCAACACTTTGCTCAGCAGGTGTAGAAGGTATATCAGGAGGCCTAACAGTTTGGTCAGCAGCTACAGGAAGTATATCAGTTGGCCTAACACTTTGCTCAGCAGGTCCAGAAGGAACATGAGTAGGCCCAACTGTTTTCTACAACATCACCAACTGAATACACTTGTTGGGATTGCAACTGTTCCAACTTTTGTTGCTTTGCAACAGGACACATTTTTTTATTATGGTTAGGTTGTCCACATACCCTGCAATTAAACTCTTTTAACTTTCTTTTTAACTTGTGCGGTTTGCTTGTGGCTTCATTTTGGTCCTTCTTCCTTTACTTTTTTGGCCTTCCAATTCTCTTTCTCATTTTAGGTGGAACTGGTGGGATCTGGTCAGTAGTATCCCAGTATTCCTTCCCTGGCAATGCCTCAATATGATTTTTATACGTTTCCTGATAAGAAGCCATTGTCAGCCAAGCATGACAATGGTCTTGAGGGTGTTCATTTTTATATACAATTGCATGCATACAAGGCATACCTGAAATTTATAATAATATGAACATACTTAGCCATGTTATTTGTTGAACATATTAACAAATCAGCACAATGCTTAAGGAATAAACCTGTCAGCGCCCAAAACTTGCATGTGCATGATTGTGTGCCAACATTAACAGCAACCTTAGTTGGCAACCCCTGTACTTCAAATTTATTACCATCATCATCTCCTACAAATATATCATTAACCAAATTCAAGTAAGTTCCAGCACTCCAAGTTAAGAAAATAAGTACAAAAAGTAAATTAACTGACCAAGTTGCCCTTCATTTTTCTGTATCAGCCTCCATATTAGAATCTTCAATAGCAGCCTCACCCAATTTTTCTATATCCAGATTTGAACCCTCCATATCAACCCCTCCAGCATCACCAAACTCCACATCAGAACCAACCAATTCATCCCCTTCAACATCTCCACCCTCACCATCATGCAAATGAGGCCCTTGAACATCAACACCCTTAAACTCATCAGGAAAAACCTCATCAACCTTATCATCATCATCTTCTTCCGCCTGTGAACTTAGTAAAAGCACGTGTAGGTCTGCTTCATCGACTTCATATACGGAATGTTCATAATATATATCAATTGTTCCACCATTTTCCTTTACTACTTGCACCATTTGTATTAAATCACCATCACATTCCAAACTTCTCAGGCCATCACGAAAACTGTGAGAATAGTCCAACTAGAAAATTTGATTAACATTCCTATCCCAAAATTTCAGCAAACTTTCTAAGACTAAATATATCCAGAGTGTCTTCATCGTAGTCAGTCCATACTTCAACCTGGCCCAATTTATAACTTCTTCTTCCCTATCCTCTTCCACAAAATTTCCTCCATGATGTATATAGATTGTTATGTTCTACATGTACCAATTTCAAAAAACAAATATTACTTTTAAAGAACAGGGGACCACATCATATAAACAAACATTTCCACACTTTCATTCACTACCCTCCAATTTTTCCCATTTCCCATAAAACCCTTTTTCCACAAATAAATATAATCTGAACACTCAGGGACCACAAAAAAGCATATCCAAGAAAATCTATCAATGTAAACCCCAACCATCCCACCAAATTCAAAATATTTGGAAAAGTTTTATTGTCCAACCTGGTTGTCCATTTTTCTGCAAACGTTCCAGGACGATGCTTCTAGCAATTTAGCCCTAGTTCAGTTGGTTTGTGCAATTCCAGCAATTTCTGCAAACCTGGTTGTCTTGTGAAGGAAGTTCAGTTGGTTTCCTTCTTGAAATCCTTGTTAACGTTAACTGTACAGGATTTTCCCTCCAATGCTCTTATTTACTAAGTTGTCAAACAAAACGACGTCGTTTTATTAACTTACGTGGCACTTAACAACCCACCTCAGCAGTTAACGTCCCAACTCAGCACGTCATCAAGCCAAAAAAGACGGAGGAACTAATTTGCAAGACGGATCAAAAATTGAAGGACTAAATGAAGACTTTTTTAAGTTGAGAACCAATTTGCAATTTCGTAACTAACTTAGGGACTAATTTGACCCTTTACTCTATATAATATATATAATTATTTTAAAAAAAATATAAAAAAAATCTTATAATTAAAGTTGTATATATAAAATAAAATTGTAAGTTGATATGTAAATTTACAAATTAAAATTAATAATTTATTTAAATATAATTTTTTTCAATTTATTCGATTTAATTTATAAGTTAAATGGATTAAATAAGAAGTTAATAGATAAACTTGGATTAATCTTTTTTTTAATAAATTTTTTTATTAATTTTTATTTTTATAAATATTTTTTAATAATTTTAATAATTAAATATCTTAAACAGAATCTGCTAACCTATGGATTAAAAATGGATCAAATACATATCACCATTTTTTAACCTATCTATTTTGTAGGCTAATCCAACCTAATCCATCCATTTATAGTGGGTTAATACATATTAAATTTAAATGAATCAAGTTGATTCATACATCTAACTATATTTAAGAACATAAAAAAAGTGAATGTGAATGTAATGTAAATGAATATATAAAATAATCATTTATGAAAGAAACATGCATTATTAATTTTTTATTTATATTTAATTTAAAAAGTAATTCATTAATTTAAAATTATTTGACAATTTTTTTAATTATAGATAACAAACAAATTTAAATTTTTATGAAGAATATTTAATTTTTTTAAATTTAATGTTTATAATTATCTTCATTATTTAGGAGAAAAACAAATGTTTCTCACATATTTATTAAAAGATAAAATTATATTTGCATCCTATTTTAATAAAAATTTGTTTTATATTTTTTTTTTACCATTACAAAAGTCACCTCTAAGTGATATCATTTAATTACGATATTAAAATTTATTGTAAAGATAAAATTATCCTTCTTGTAACTTTAATCTCCCCACTTTTCTATATAATTTGTAATATCTTAAACTTGGTTTTTAGTTCATTCTTGTGGCTAAAGTCCTTAATTTGTAAATGTTGTAAGACTAGATCTTGAGAAAAATTGTATCTCATCTTGATATGAGAGGTTAATATGAGAGGTTATGGGAAGGTAATGATGAGGTTAAAATGAAAGTGGAGATGGTTGAATAGAGTAATAAAAGAAAAAATATTGTGGACACAATAAATTTGTAGTAGTTAGTGTGGTTTGGTTGAGAATGACTCGAGAAAAAATTTATTGGATTTGATTTTAAGAATATAGAAAGGATAAAATGTTTATTATAAAAATAATTAAATAAGGGGAGGGAATGACTTTTTTATTTTTTAGTTTAGTATATGGAACGACGTTAAAATAGGTGGAATGAAATAAGGATGATTTTTATTAACGCTAAAGAGAAAGAAGATGATTTATTATATGGTGCTTAAAGTTAAAAATAGAAATATTTTTTTGAACATAAGTTTGTTAATACATCATATAACTAAGATTAAGATTTGTTTAACCTTTTAACATATCATCAAATACACAAAAATATACGATGTAAAAAAGATGTAAATAATTAAAAAAAATTAAATATAAAAAGATAAAAGTATTAAATAAAATTAGGTCAAAACATATAAAATGTGACTGTAATTTATCTTTACTAAAAATATAAAAAGAAAATACTCTTTAAATATTCTATATTCTAACTATTTTTAGAAGGGATCCAATATTTATTTAAGATTAAAATTAATTTCATATCAAAATTTTTAAAATTAAATAAAATATTCATTTAAATTATTATAATTTTATTTTAAAGCTATCTTTTTTTAAGTTTCATATACTGTAAAATCATTTATTATATTATTATGGAAAATTTTATTTAATATTCTTTTAACTAATAATAAAGTCAATCTATTTAATCTTCTTTAAAAATATTAGATAAAATTTTATTAATTTAATTTTCAAAAACATTTCCTGTTGAAATCGCAGTTACTGACGTTATTAACATTTTAATCCACACTTTTGTCAATCTCAAACAGGTGCAATGTTAATTTTCACCTAATAAATAAAAAAAGTAAAAAAAAAAGTGCAAATGCATGTGGTGTGAGATAATATAGATAAAAAGAAAAAAAAAATGACATTAAGCATAATTATCAAAGGGAGTGAAGGAACAAATAAAATCGTTTTATCAAATAATTAATAATTTTTAAAAAATTATTACTAAAAAAATGTTTTTGAAAACGAGAAACAAAGATTTTATTCGTCTTAAGAGTTAGACCCGTCCTGTTAGTTTTCGTGATAGATAGTACTAGACCGATTCTATTCTTTATGTTGGCCCTTAATTACTGAAGGTTTCAATTCTTTCATTTTTTTTTTTTTTATTTCCTGAAAAAATGTGAATCTATTATATATTTTACTTTGAAAGAAAAAGAAAAGTTGATGATTTTAACCTTTGTTGGAGCTACGGGAGGAGGAAATTAAACAGCAAAAGAAAGAAAAGAAGTAAAATAAAGGGAGAAAAGTTTTTACAAGGAAGGATCATTCATTGCTTTGAATTTCAATGAATTGTTTTTGGACTGTCATCCATTTAACCCCTTAGCCTCAAAACAAAACAAAACCCTTTCCCCTACATTTGCGTCCACTTTCCTTTACATGAAATGACAAGTATTTCACCATGAGATCATGTCCTTAATTCCTCTTCTTAACTTACTTTCTCTTTCTCGAGAAAAAGGAAAAGGAAATTGACACTGTAGTACATAAAGTCATGAGTTGAGTGTATATAAAGATGTCCCATCTAGATCTAGTTGGGAATATATTTCTATCCAAACAATGATGCTGCCTTCAATTCACTTTATTTGGCATTATACATTAAAGCAACCAGCAGTGATATTAACATTAACAATCCCTTTCCATCAAATTCCAAGCTAAAAAGGCTTCCAACCAAAATGATCAGGACTAGGAGCATAAAGAGATCAAAAGTTAATAATAGTAGCCACACACACATATATCACATCTTTTCTACTTCTTCTTTTTTACCTATACATAATATCAATTTTACACATTCACTTCCCCCTCACAACATTCCATTCCATGCTTTATTTTAACTTTCATCACTTTTCACATACCTAACTCAAGTAATTATTCCGGCAAACAAGCACACAGATTTTTTTTTTTTTTCATTAGGTAATTTTCTCACTTGTTTTTACACAAGACTAATCCTCAAGCAGGTACAGAATTCAGACTTTGCCTCCTACAAGTTTTTTTTTTGTCTCTCTGAAACTCAGACTTCTTTAATGTGGCAGATTTTTTTAAACTTTTTCATATTGACTAAAAAAATATGATTAATAGTTTTTTTTATAAGGTTTGGGACAATATTTTCCCCTTAACTAAATTTTAAAAATGAGTTATGTTGAGTTTTGTCATTTTTAATATAGTAACTTTCATATTATTATTTTTACAAGTTATTCAATCTTTCATGTTAAACTACTTATAAATATTCAATATTATATATTTCACATATCATATGTCTAGTTTTAAATATGAAAAAATAAAATTATTAAGATATCCCATAAAAGTTAAGAATATAATCCTTATACTTTCTTATAAAACTTGAAACAGTTTTATTTTTTAGTCTAAATTTTAAAAATAAAAAAATATATTATGCCTGGATACATATTATGAAAGAGGAGACGTACATTGGTTACATAAAACTACTCTATATTACTTTAAAATTGATGTGAATTTGATCACAAAAAATGTAAAATCAAACATACATATAATAAGTTTTTCTTTTCCCAACAAAATATTTTTTATATATACAATCTAGAATCAAATTTTTGTCAAATATCTACACTTATAATCTAAGAGTGAGTATTATAAAATATTCGTATCCTAAAAAATATCAATCAGTACAAATGATTTTTTATTTCTATCAATATTAGTTGCTATTAATAGCATAAATTATTTTATTACATTGTAAGTTATTAAAATATTCATGAACATTTTTATTTTTTTTGTGTTCAATCATCACTAATGTAGTTTGAAGCAATGGTCAAACAAGAAAAATTTTAGTTTGAACATTGAAGCAATGATTTTAAAATTACCGTGCGCACATAAGGGGCCCTGAAACTGATATTCAATGATTCGATTCCTACTTCCTAATTTTACACATAAATCTACCTCAATATTCATAAAAGAAAATTTTAAAAATCATTGAGCACGTGAATCGAATTGGTTTAATTTAATTAAAATTTTGTAATTTAAATCCTAAATATATAACTATGTTAAAATTTTATCGTTTATATGTTTTTACTTGATTTAAATAGGTTTATTTTGAATAAAGGAAACCTATAATTAAAAAAGTTCAAAAATTAAGAATACAGTTAACAAATTTTTAGTAATTAAATAACACACTACCAAGTGCTAACCTTAACACAAGATGAATCTCTATAGTTGTAAAGACAACTCCAAGAGATACGCAGTTGAAATTGGAGTATTATGAATGTTTAATTAATATGTGTCATATTATTAAACAAAATATTTGAATGTTAAAGATCCGGATTCCTTTAACAATTAAAGTCATTGATATTCTCAATAATTGGGGAAAGATAATTAATGAATCAACTTTTGAAATTACATATATCTTGTGTATCCTGTTTGGCAACAAGCGGAATTGTTTCCAAATTTAATGATTTTAGTCAATTAAGAAGATATGTTATTAGTTTTATCTTCGTGATTAAAGGGATGATGTAATTTGAATGATGGAGTGTTAGTTTGTGTGGGATTGAAATGTATGGTCCATGGACACGTGCAAATGATGGTGTTGTCTTCCCATATAATGATGTATTTCCACCGCTTCTTCCACTGTGTGGGTTCCACGTCCTATCATGCGACCCAACTTCATTAATCACACGTCCTCTTCTTAAACCCTTTATCTTTGACCGACAAAAACATACCCAATTTCAAAATCACATTTCAAAGCTCAAGAATTTTCCTAAACGACAAATCGTCCCAGCGCAACGACAATAAGGTCCACAATCAGATAGCTATCCATCGATCACCAAGTGTCCTTCATGGCCTTCTTTTGTTTCTTTTTTTCCAAACAAAAAAAAATTGTACATAACTTTTTTGTATACTCTTGTATACTGATTTAGGTGTTTAACTAAAATATAGTTTAACACAATAACGCATGAGAAATTAATTTTAGGGTTAAATATGTTTTTAATTTTTTTAAAATATTTAAATTTTAATTTTGGTTTCTTAAATTTAAAAATTTTTATTTAAGTTTTTCATTTTTTAAAATATATTAATTATAGTCCTTATATTAACTTAAGTTATATTAAATTAAAATAAATTAATCATGATTTGAGCATTATAATCAAAATATTTCATAAATGATCAAGGATTATAATTATGATATTTTAGTCATTCTAATATTATATATCAAACACATAATAATTGAGATGTAAGTAAAGAAACATGTGCTAATATAAAATTTATTTTTTAAAGTATAATTATTTTTAAAAAATTTATTTTAATTTTTAAAAAATATTAAAAATTAAATTTTGATCTAATTTAATTTAAAAAATTAACTAATAATAAGATAAAAAATTATTCTAAAATTATATATGTATGTTAGTTTTATTTTTATATAATGTAAAATTTTCAATACATTTTGTTAGATGTAAGATTAGTCATATGTTAATGGTAACAAATTTAGTATGGTTGGTCTTATTTCTATATAACGTGACATTTTAAATAATAAATTTAAATTCTATTTAATAAGATTTTAATATATAAATAAATATTTTATTGTTATATATAAAAATAAAATAAATATTTATAATTATGTTAATTACAGAAGAATAAAATTTACAAGTTATATATAAAAAAATGATAGATAATTAATTTGGATTTATATTTAAAAAGTCTATAAAAAATGTTAGAATTAAAATAGATAACCTCTTAAAATTTTAATGATGTTATAATAAAATATATATTTTGCATTAACAAGTTTTAATATGTTTTTTAATAAAAATTTTATTAAAATATGCTCTGGACTAAGAAGTTTTACCACATATTTATCTTTGGAAGTATTTTTTCACAAAATAATAAAAATTAAATTTGTTTTAGAATATTTAAAAAAATATATAATTTGATAGTCTAAAAAAGTATTAAAAAAATCAATGCTATTAGATCTTTTGCTAAGATAAAAAAAATCATACAAAATAAAAAAAATTGATACAAACAAAAATTACTTACAAATTTAGTCCAAGATATAATAATAAAAAAATTGTATAAAAGTATAAATAAAAGATTTAGTGAACTGAAGAAATATACCTACAAACTAGCATGCATAACTTTTAACTATTTTGCTATCTTGTTTTCATTATTTTTTTTTTAAATAGACTAAATCTTGTTTTTTATATTTGTTTTGAAAAGTGTAAACATATAAAGTTAGGCTTTTATAAGAATACTGTATCTATATATTTAGAGATATTTATACAAAATTATTTAGAAACATATGAGTGTGTTAGTTTTCTTGTAAAAAAAAGATATTTTAATGAAAGTTTTACTTTAAAGTTAAGAATTCAACGAATCTTTTGAATTTTGAAGGTGAACTAGAATATATTATTTATTTACTTTTTTATTATTAACTTTTTTATTCTATTTAACATTGAAGAAATTTTAAATTGAGATTTTTCTTTTAATAAATTTTTTATTTTTAAAAATTATTTTTAATCACAAAGTTTAAATATTTACGTCATGATACTTGTTTTTAAAAAATTCTATAAATATTCTAAAAAAAATTAAATGAAGAAAAATTCAATTCAATCATTTTTATTGGATTTTTCACAATTTTATTTTTTAAAATTAATTTATCTAAGCTAATGAAATGATATTTAAAACAAATAAAATGACTTACATATGGTTCTTGTTGACTTAAAAAAAAGTATATGATTAAATCATTAAGAGTTATCTGAAGGTTTAAGACAATTTAACATGAAGTCATCATTTTTCTTGTACATAAAAAATATATAATCAAATGTAAAAAATATTGTAAAATTTTTTTTGAAAGTAAATATGTTTGTTTGTACAAGACATGAATGATAGAGTAATTACAAGTTTCTATAAGGATAGGTTAACATTCAAGTTTAACTTTAAATCCTTATTTGTGTAATCATAAGTTGGACATGCTTGCTAGAAACATATAAGAAATTATATCCAAATGCATGATATTTGCAAATAGTGTAATTATAGTTAAAAAAATTAAGAAAAAATATTAACTTTAAACTTGAACTTTGGATACAAACATTAAAATTTAAGGGTTTTTGCTTGACTCAAGGTTAGACAATATATAAATACAATTTGGGTAAAAGAAAAACAATATAAACATGATTTGAAGGTATGAATTAAAGATAATGTCATGCTACATGTTTTAAAGTTTATCTTTCTAGCATTAATTTTACAAAATGACATAAAAGTTAATTAAAATGTTATATCAAGTTAGGTGGTTAAAATTAAGAAAGGTGTTTCTATAGTTATTTGTGACCACCAAAGTACTTGCCAAATTTAAAAAAAAAAAGTTCTATTGAAGTGTTATATAGTCGATTATTGTCTATAATACTAAATGTTATATTACTAAATGTTATATTTTAATAAAACATGAGAAAAAATGAAAGTAGACAGAAATATAAAAATTTGTGTGATCACACTAAAAATGTTATTTATCTGTAAGTAGTATAAATATAAAATTGGTGTGATCACTTTAGAAATAATTGATACAGATTGATTTGTATATGAGAAGATATTAATGTGATACTTGCTAAAAAATAACAAAATCAATTAAGATAATTTAGATATGTGCAAAGGAATATTTTAGTCCTTTGTATAAATTATATGAGGAGATATTAATGTGATACCTGCTAAAAAATAACAAAATTAATTAAGATAATTTAGACATGTGAGAAGGAATATTTTAGTCCTTTGTATAAATTTTAGTCCTTTGTGAAAAGGGATAAAGAAAAGTTAAGACTTTGGAAAAAATTATTAAAAAACATTTTATAATTTCAATAATATTTTTAAAATTTTGATTTTTGATCAAGTCCATTAGTTGTTGTAAAAATTGTGTACTTTAAAATAGTTTTAAATATTTAAATTAATATTATTAATTTAATTTTAAATATTCAAATTAATTTAAATAATTATCATTATGATTTTAAGATATTTAGAATTATTACTAATTATTTTAAATTTAAATTATGAATCAATCATTTTAATTATCCATTAATGGTCATTATGTTTTAAAAGTTGACCGTTGAGAAATTATTATGACATTATTTTTGTCGTTTTGAATTTAATTTTTGATTGGAATTTAATTTTTAACCATATTGGTTGCCGTAAAAATCTTCTATATATACAGAGTTAAAGAGGATGTGAAATTTTTTACTAGTTTTGTTTCTGAATATTTCAGAACTGTTGTATCCTAAGATTACGCCACAGATAAATCTTTGATGGCAATGTAATCATAATCACACGACTCAGCATACGAGACATCATCAAACTTCTCTAACAATATTCGAAATTCTCCTATGATTCATGTACCATTTTCTATTTGATAAAGCTATAGTTGTTATTGGTACTTTATAAATTTATAAACTTTCAAGAAGGATACCTAACACTATTTAGTGATAATATGTCATATATATAAATATATTACATTTTTTTGACTATCTTAAAATGATCATTAAAATAATGTAATTAGATGAATATTATACCATTATAAATTGGTAACAAAAATTATTTTTAAATATTTTAAAATTTATGTGTATCAAATCTAAAGAATGATAGCAAATTATGTTTAATTTACTTTTAAAAATTAACTTAAAAGAAAGATAGTTAAAATTTTGTAATGTAATTTTTTTATATATAATATATAAAATGATGAAGATCCAATTTTATACCCACATGTAAAATTATTATAATTTTCAATTAAATAAATTTTAATAACTTTTAAAGTAATTTAATTATATTTTCATGTGAGATATTTCAAAATCTATTCTTTATTTCAAGGACGATATATTTAGTAAAAAAAATTATAGGATCAGACATTTATAAATAATCGAATATTAAAATTGAAGAAGCTTTAAATCATTTAAAAAATTAAGTCCAAAACTCACTTTTAAAAGGTAATTTAAAAAAATTACTAAAATATTATAAAAAATAGTTTAGTTACACTTTCAACCAATATAAAATTTTTAACATTAAAATCAAATTTAATTACATTTTAAAAAATAAAATCAAATTTAGCACAATAATTATTTACCAAAAAAGCATTGCGTGTATTAATTCAACAAATCTAATGCCACTGCGTCAACCCAAAATTTTGGATCCAAATTCTTTTATGATAGTTTAGTAATAACACATCTATAATTATTATATTTAATCTAAATATATTAATAAATATATTATATTGTTATTTAATTATAAATTATTATATTATTAAAAATTATTAATTTAAAAAAATATATAATTTAAATTTTTTAATTATATCTCATCATTAATTTAAAAAGTTTATAAATATATCATGTTTATATATAAAATAAAAATTAATAATCATTTCATCGTAGAATATTATTTAAATATATAATATATGTTAATAAAATATAAATAAATATTAATTATTAAATATATACTTACAAATATTTAAATTATTTAAAATTTAATTTACATAATAATGATATTTTACCTAAGTTAAAAGATCAATAAAATATTATATTTTATAAAAATTTATTAAAATATAAAAATATACAGGTTTTACGTATAATATTAACAAATTCTGATCTTATCTGTGTCATATTTTTCTACTTTTTAGAACTTGTAAATAAATAAGAAATAATTTTTTATACTAATTTTAAATATATAATAAAATTTAAGTAAATATTTTTTATTGAGTAATATATTTATAAATATTTAAATTATTTAAAATTAATTTATATAATTATAATAATATTGTTACCTAATTTAAAAGTCAATTGTTAAATATTATATTTTATAAAAAATTATTAAAAATAAAAATATATAAATTTTATATATAATATTAACAAATTCTGATCTTATTCGTGTGTGATTTTTTCTACTTTTTAAAATTTATAAATAAGTAAAAAATATTTGTTTATTTTTATTTTTTTTCTATCATCTTAAAAATAAAAAATTATTTTTAAAAATATAAAAATTAAAAATCACTAGTAAACTTTTCTTATCCTCAAATTATTTTAGGATATGCATGCATTAAAGGTATTAATTAAAAAATTAAAAATATTTTTTCATTACAGTATATTAAAAAATATGAAAAATAAATAAATTAAAGGTGTTTTTTTATTTTTTATTTTTAAAATTATTTTACAATAATTTTTTAGAAATTATTTTAAAAAATTAAAAAATACATAAAAATATAAATAACAGAATTTAAATTATCATGAATTTATTTTAGTTTTTAAATTTTAAAATTTGAAAATAAATATTAATTTTAAAACAATATTCAGAAATATTATTTATTAAATAAATTTGTTAATTTTTTTAATAAATTATATATTTTTTATCATTCTAAAATTTTAAATTTTTAATTTTAATTTTTAATTTTTAAAATATTTAATTTTGATCGTTTATATTTTAAAATAAACTGATTTTAACTTTTAAAATAATTTATTTTTAACACATAATATATATAATTTATTTATTTAAAAAAAATTAAAAAAAATAATTTTTTTTTCAAAATTTTAGAATGACAAAAAAATATATTTAATTTTTTTAAAAGATTTTAAAAATTTATTTTAAAAGATATCATAATAAAAAATTTAATAAAAACTTTTATTTTTAATTTTTATCTAATAATTCATCCTTGTTTTAAAGAGTTTAGAACTCCTGCCAGCATAGAATGATGCGCGAAAAATGTCAATGTCGAATTATTCCAGCAGGAAGCTGGAAACGTCAGAACTTGGTCGTTGGCCCCATCTGTTTATTTACTTTTTATTATATTGGTAGTTTTAATTTTTTTTGTATTAACTGTAAAATATTTTAGATATTATTTATAATTTTTTTTGTATAAATAAATAATTTTAATCAAATAATAATGTAATTTTTTATATCATTAAAATATTTTAATTAAATTTTAAAAAATTATTTGTAATTATTATTATTATTATAAAAAAATTGTATAATTAAATAACTAACAAATATCACAAATTTGACAGTTTATGGTCGATGTCCTCTTTGTCATGTTATCATCAGATACTAATATTGCATACATTTTTAAAAACGATAAATTTTCTTAACTATTACAATAAAATAAATTAATTTTATTCAAATAGTCACTAATAAATAAAGAGACATCGGACTATATTAAACATTTTTTTAATCCTTAAATTAATTAGTTAGTAAAACTTACTAAGAAATAAAGGAGTTATTGGAAAATAATAACCAATACCGTGTTGGTATTTTAAAAAAATAAATAATTTAAAATAAAATAAAAATACCGTTACATAGGCCTGATCATTTTTAATTAGAACAATAACACTAATAAATGAGATTTATAGTATGCATTTGGTGTGACTGACTCTATGTGTGTAAATTTGCAAGAGATCTAGATAATAAATCATGTTTAAAAGATAAATATTTTCCAATTACTTACATTATATATTTGAAAAATAGATACAAATTGGATTAAAATAAATTTATACAATACTTCTTTCATTCTATTTTATTTGATGTTTCATATTTTGTTATAGAAATTATGAAATGTAATTAATATTTTATACACATAAAAAAAATTTATGTAATTTTTTATTATATTTCTATTTCTTATATTAATTATATTATTTTAAAATATGCACATTAATAATATTTAAGGATATAATAAAAACATTAAATATTTCTATTATAAAACAACGATTAAAATGAAACAAAAATTATTACCAAAATATAAAAAATAAGATGGGACAAAGGGAATGGTGTAAAATTAACTTTAGAAAAAAAGTTTGAATCTAACTTAGTATTTTTGGTCTTCTCCTCCTTCTGATTTTGTGTCTCTAAATGTTGATAATCAAGGGATGATTAATTTTGCTGGTTTGATCAAGAATTTCTCATGTTTTTTGGATTTATAAGCTAGCCGGTGTTATTGGCATGCAGATAATATAAAAGTAGATCAGTTGTTAGTTATATACTATGATCTTACAATAACATAGATTAAAGGACAATGTATAGTTATTTGTTTTTGTGATTATTTAGAAATTGTCAAATTTAATTAAAAATAGAGATATTAGATTCCAAAAATATACTTCTATTATTCTTAATGTGAGAGAGTTGTTATCTAGAAAATGGTATCATTCTACTACTTATTATCCTCAAGAAGTCAATTTCTGTGCTGCCCAAAAACAGTTTTTTTTTTTTTAATGTTAGAAGTTAATTGTATACTAGTCTCCTTGCAAACATGTTTTTCTCTTAGATTTTAGCCTTTTCTATTCTCCTTAATTTTTATTTTTCCATGTAAAAAAAACTCTACCTAATAAATATATTTTTCATTAATTAATAATTTTAAAAAGCTAATTACTTTATTTAAATACTTTAAATTCTCATTCTTTAACAAGTACATCAAGAATAAAGCACTTTTTAATAAATTTATTAGTTTTTTTTAAAATAACGAAGAAACACAAGAGATTCTCAAATTTACATATTGCAGGTCACGTTAAAATATTAGTAATAATTTAGTAACAAACATTAACAAACTTTAAGCTAATAGAAGGTAAGGATTATAAGTTCGAAAATAAGAAAAATTACGATAATCACTTAATGTAAGCAATAGCGAAGACGTTAAAGACCCGATTTCACCCTTATGTTTTCAATTAGTATTCAGAAATTTAATTACTGATGGGCAAAATCCTTCACTACTACTACCAAATTCTTTCGTTTATGGTTTATCCATGTGCTTTATAAATCTCCCACAATTATTAATCTCTTCTTAAATAATAAATGAGAATATACGAATATAAAAATAATAAATGAGAGAGTAAAGAAGTTTAATTAATAAATAAAAGAAACATCATGATGCAATACATCCTGATCCTGATTAAAGAGGCCTTGGAATGATTTCAATCGAGACCTAACCTTAGTCTTTTGCATGGATCCAGTCCCTAAACTTCCTCAATCCCATCTGGTGCTCCTAAATATATTATTCATTTATTATAAATTTACTATTGATTAATTATGCATCCTATATATATAATAAAAATATGAATAATATATTTAAAAAAAGCATATTAATTATATTTTAAAAATTATCATTATTAAAAAATTGATCAATCATAAAATATGTTAAAAAATATATTATTAACATTTTTATATTCTTTATTTAGTCTAGAAAAAAATAATAATGAAGACTCGTGATATGAGGTGATAAAAATTATATAGATTCCTTGGTTTGAAGGTTGAATAGAAATAATTTGGAATTGTCAATAATTATGATTGGAAAACATGTTAAAATTAATTTTAATTATAATTTTTTAATAAAAATAAAATCGAAAAAATATATTTTTAATTGTAAACCAAACAGAAAATATAACACGCTTGGCCATTAAGCAAATCAGTAGCTGACTAGAAACACCACCAACCTAGAAGAAGAGGATAATAATAAGAACGATAAATTTGGGAACAGAATCATAAAGAGCTAGTTTCATTTTTTTTATTGGTAGGTGAACATAATAGGCATGACATTGGAAACCCTATAATCCTATATGGTAAAAGATTTGAGTCAAAATGGTGTGACAATTTTGGCATAGCATAGGTAGAGAGACAGGAGAAAGAAAACCTGGTGTTGTCGTGATTGATGGGAGATGATAAAAATGTGGTGCAATCAGATACGAGATCTGTTTAATGTGAGGCCAAAAAACATCGCCTCAATCTCATAATCTCTTAATTGTCAACTTTGATATCATTATCAAACGATTTTGACGCTCATAAATAGACATCTGGCGTAAGAGTAAGAACTAAGAAAAGTGGCCATCCTTTTAAACCATACTTTTTCCTTCCTGTAATTAGTAATATGACCCAACCAAGCCAGAATCAAATCAACTCCCCAAGTTTATTGCTACTCTATTTGTTTCATCTTTAAATTAACTATTTGTTATACAGTTATATATATTTTTAATAAATTTCACTTGATATATTTTTTTCTTACCCATTTTTTATTAATTGATTAGTTAACCAGCTCAAAAACTATAACCTATGTTAATCTTATAAATTCTATATTCGGTTAAT
This sequence comes from Canavalia gladiata, assembly GCA_037954105.1. NCBI lineage: Eukaryota > Viridiplantae > Streptophyta > Magnoliopsida > Fabales > Fabaceae > Canavalia > Canavalia gladiata. The sequence goes on from CM075664.1 coordinate 46,567,046, forward strand.
ATCCATTAACTAGGTGCGGTACAATTGTCCACTAGGTTGTGGTACAATTGTCCACTTCCTTACTAGATTTTAAAAGTGGTCAATTTTTAATAATAAATTAAAAATATAATTTATAAGAAATAAGCAATGAAAATAATTTTTCATAATAAATTTAAATTCATTTTTAATCGTCAAAAGATTCACTAAACCCTTTAATTAGAGATTTAGTTACCCATATTAAAAATAAATAAAACAAAAATTTTATTAAAAATCATAAACCTAATCTAAAATAAAATAACAAAAGAACCCTCCGTGAAAAAAATATACTGACGCTAGAAAGTCTAATATTCACTTATGTATGTTTATTTATTTTCAAGAATGTGTCGGAGGAGTGATAACTATGGAAGATAGAGGTAGGAAGTAAAAAGGGAGATTATGAAAGAAAAAAAAAAGTGAGTGTAAGGTGTGAAAGAAAGGTATCTGGAAGGAAAAACTTTCCTATTTTTAAAGAAGTAAGGGATGAAACCTTGCTGAACATTGCTTCGTAAGTTAAGTAACAAAGATATTTTATGAATCAAACTAAGTTATTCTATATTGTAAAATCAAACCGAAAATTTTTAAAATAAAAAGTACATTTTAAAAAAATCGTAATATTTTTCTATCCAATTCAATTTAAAATTTTTCTATATAAAATCGAATCAAACGGGATATTTTTATATATGTATTCTAATTTAATATTATATTATAAAATAAAAGTATCGAAACATTTGAGCTGTTATATTTATTGTAAATATACATTATTTTATTTATTTATTTTTATTATGGATTGTAAACTTTCTTTATTAAAGATTTTACTTTTTTCGTAAATCTAGACATAATATTTTAAGTTTATTCAGAATATTTTTATTATTTAATTTTTTAAATAAAGTAAAAATTGAAATAATTAAACCAAACAATCAAACATCAGTTTTATTTAATTTGATTTTCATAATATATTCTAATCAAATTGAATGAATTATAAATAATTTTTATAATTAGTTTAGATTTTTTTTTATAAAAAATTAAACCAAATTATACTACAAACATCTCTATTAAGAATGGACATACCATGAAGAACACGTGTCCACAATTAAGATGAGTTGTAGAAGCATGCTTTTAGATAAGCATGAATATGTAAATGGTAGCAAAGTTGTATCGGAGGTGGATCCCTATTTTGCATTGAGCATAATGTATCTTTTTGTTTTCCTTGACATTGACCACAAATGTCCAAAGTTGGTACGATCATGTTCAACATGGAAATGAGTAGAATGAATATGCTTAACTTATGTATACAAATTATTTCATAAAATTAATTACTTTTTACTCTCATTCAATTGATATTTTTATCTTACCCTAACCAATGTGTAACAAAATAAATTAAAATTAGACTACATATATTAACAATTTATTTAAAATAAATCCAATTATTAAATAAAAATCACTATATAAGTTGATAAAGTAACAAATAAATACATAATCATTTGGATTAAAATTTAAGTAATATAATTTTTTATTAATTATATATTGTAATATTTTATTTTATTATTATATTAAAATAAGGGTAACCATTTTTTTAATTTATTTATGTATATTATTATTATAAAAAAGGTTTGATAATTTTATTTATTTATAATATATTTTTATTTTCAATAAAATTATATTATTAAATAAATAAGTTTTTTATTTAAAATAAAAATTATTTTATTTTTAACTTTTATGAATAAATTTTAAATTAAATTTTTATAAAAAGAGTAATTACATTATCTTTAATTAATAATTTAAAATTTTTATCAACAAAGATCAAATATTTTATTTAATAATTTAAATAAAATATTTAATAATTAAAATTTATACTATGATATTAAATAATAATATAAATAAGTAATATTTTATAATAAATAAAAAATTATCAAAATATATAGAAAATAAAAGTGAAAGAAGACTCTCCCTCAGTATGTGAAATATTAAACATTAGGTAAAAGTAGCATTTAAAAAATATTGCTAGTATTAAAATAATTATTGCATCAAACAAAATTAAATATTTTTTAACAGATAAATAATTATTTTATCTTTTATTTACATAAAATATAAATTTTAATCAAATCAAGACTTTGCTACGACTGTAACAAATTAAGTTCTAGAGATAATGGATTTAATTTTTTTAAAAAATAAATGAATATTTTTTTAAATTTAGTTAATTAAATATTTTATGTGTGATTTATATTGAAATTTTAAAACCATATCATACTCTATTTAAAAATCCACCGTACACATATTTCTAAAATTGCTGTAGTGATTAATATATGAAATGTCTAATAAAACTCAATATCTAGAATGGCACAATATCTTGCTATTGAACAGGGCTAAAATTTTTAGAAAAAATGAAATATATATTACAATTTTGAACAATTATAACTATAAAATAAAAATATAAAATATGAAGAATAGTATAATAAATAAAAATATAAATTATTATATGAATATGTAACAAATAACTCAATTCAAAAATTTATGACAATCACATACATGAAAGTCACATTAAATTCATCATGCTTTGGGAATCTCCTTTTTGTCACCTCCAAATTTTGGGTTTAACGTGGATCTGATATTTGAAAGGGAACCATCGATCTAACTTTTTATCAAAGCCAGCTTCTGCAATGATAACTACTGGTCTAATCACACATTCTTCTAAAGATATAAAGGTAAAAAGATTAAAGTTAGTCGTGGTTAAGTTTTTTTTTTTTTTTTTTACTCTTATTCTTTTTCTAGTTACGTGAAATTATAAACCCCATCCTTTTTCCCTTCTACAGTTTAGCCAAACCTACATAAATCATCCTTCAAGTAATTTCAACGTAGTTTTCTAACACACCCTAAGCAATCTGATACGTTGAACAGTGCTTTTGGCAAATTTGATTGGCCATAAGACAGAATTAACATTGAAGATTGATTAATTTTTAAGAATTGCTTAACTAAGAAAATGGTTGAGTATTTCGTGAATTGGTCATATAATATTCTTTAACTAGTTCGAAAAAATAATGATACTCTGAATAAGGCACCAGCCAATCTATGTGATCCTAGCTAGTCACCAAACTACAAGGGGTGTGATTGCAACAATTAACAATGGAGTGTGTCTCTGTAAATCGGTGTTAAACCTGAACTTTATCTATTTAATTATTTTCTTCATTTAAAAATAAACCTTAACATCAATTTTAGGATTGATTTTAAATAATTTACAAGTAACATTAATATTTAATTAAAAGTACTTAAAATATATTTATTATATTTTATATAGTAAATATTTTTTTCATTAAAGTTTTACCCATTTTGAATATTTAAATTAAAATTTAAAAATTTATTAAAATACTGTTACAATGATTAATATGTGTGGCTATTCAGTTTGAATTAAATTTTATATTAAAAATTATTTGCATAAATATAAATTTAATATGTAGTTAGTTCTGTTTAACTTAAATTAATATCAATATTAAATTAAATTAAATTAATATTATTTTTCAGTTTTTTATTTGATTTATTATTATATAATTTTTAATTTAAATTAGAGAGGTATAATTTAGTGAAATAAAAAATTAAGATAAGTTTGTTGAGAAAAATATAAAAAATAAAATGTGTTAACTTAAAAGGTAAATTTATATATAAAAAAAAGTGTTATGCATTTATTGATGAAAAAAAAAGAAAAAGAATCAAAATCGATTTAATTCAGTCTAATTATGAGAATAAAAAAACAAAATCTAAATCAAATCATACCATAGAAGATAATTTTCACAATTTTCAATTTAATCAGTTTATATTTTTTAGTGAATTTAATGATTTCAAAGGATTCAAATTTAAAGACCCTAATATGAATATTGGTTAGTTTTTGAAGATAAAAAAAGAGAGAAGTTTAGTAAAATATTAATTACTGGAAGACATTATTGCCCGGAAGAGGAAAGTTTGAGTTTGGTCAGTGAAGTAGCAGATTGGCTTGGTAAGTGGCAAACAGGTAGCACAACAGCATTCATAATCATAACCATTGGAGTGAAAAAGGAATAATTCACGCTTCTCTTGCAGGTGCATGATTGTGATGATTGGTGATCATGTATTTTGACTAGAACACGTGTGCGGTATGTGTGCCTACGTGCGCCTATTTTGAATGCCATGTTTTAATGAGAAAAAAAGAATAAAGATATTAGTAGTTGTAAAATGAAATAAAACAAATTATTTTTTTAGAATAAAACTAGTACAATTTAGATTTAAATTTTATATAAAGTATATCTAAATCTGTTGCTATTAAAGCGATATTAGTAGTTGTAAAATAAATTTTTTTATACTTAAAGTTTTAACTGAGTAAATAAAATATTTAATAAAGTATAAATGTCTCTTTACCTATGTACTTGATACACAAAATTAAAAGTCGCTATTATGATATATGAAAATGAAATTGCCCATCTGTCCTTGCTGACTTCTCCCAACTTATTGGTGTGCCTATTAGCTTCGTCTTTATCTGGCCGTTGCCATAATTCGTCGTTTCTTGTCAATGGCTAAGATTTAAATTTTTTAGCTATATATTTTCTTACTCTTTGCGATGTGAATATTAGAGAGATCTCCTACTTTTTGTAATTATTAACATGTTGATTTATCTGTACTTTTAATTTCTATATTTTAGTTTATGTATAATTTTAATTATTGCATTTAATTTTCATAATTTTGGAATTACTAAAATTAAATTTCTTACTGTAAATTTTGTCAATTTATTAATAAAAATGTGACATATATTGTCTTGTATAAATTGATAAACAAAGAATATAAAATATGTAAATAAAAATAGGAAACAAAGATGACTTAAAAATATTGGAAACAAATATCTCATTTTTTTTCTTTTTCAAATTATATAAACCAATGTAACGTAACATTTTAATCATATTTCGTTAATTATTGGATAAAATTTTAGGGATAAAAACTTAATTTTAACAATTAAAAATCACGTGCATTAAATGTATAAATTATTAGAATTGAGGAGATGAAAATCACATATAAATTAATGTAAAACTACAGTTAAGCCTGACAATTGTTCTCCTTTTTTTTTCCTTGTCACAATAGCATCATTTAATTCAAATATTATTTTTTCTTAAATAAGGATGAAAATATACAAATAAAACCAATATGAAAAAATAAAATAAATAATATAAGAATATTGAATTTATATATGTCGTTTTTTTAATCTGTAACGTAATTGAAATGAAAATTTTCTTCTATTTCATTAGAAAATATTCAATGATATAAAATGTATTTCTTTTTGCTCAATTTCAGCATATATCATTGTTTCATCAATGTATCATAACATATTCAAATGTAATAATATTCAAATCTTAACCTTAATATATTATTTGAATGTTTAATCACGTGATCAGTGGATTTAAAGAAATATGATAGACAAATTGCCAGCTGCACTCAAGACTCAATCATAAGCTACGCGGGAAGGGGGAATTATTGCCCACTCCTCGAATGTTTAACTTATAATACCTACGTAAATATAAATATATTTGCTTGACTATTACAGCAGCAATATGCAAAATGGCTGCAAAGTGTGAATTCTCTATAGAAAATATAATATACAAAAAAAGAATCAATTCGGAAAGAAAAGGTATATAAAATGATGAAGCGAAAATATTAAGGCTAGATCGTGGATATCGATGGCCTATATATAATGTGGTATATAGTATATGTGAAGTATAAATTAGAAATTGGGAAATTAGAGAAAAAGGAACGGAGCGTATATAATGGGCTTTTTGACAGGGAAATGATTTTTACACCAGTTGCGTATACGTACCCTTATTTGTTTAGGAAAAGTGCGAATAAAAAAATGGATCTATTTTGTTATGATATGATATGGACTTTGAGATATGGTTGAGTGAGTTTGTTTTGTTCAAGTATTGAAGATTGTTTAGCACTTGAAAAAGAGAGAGAGAGAGAGAGACGGCATTCACCATGTGTCCATATTCCAAATCGACCTCTCACCCGTCCATTTTAATGAAAAAATCCGTATCGTGAAAAGCAAATCAAAGGGCTTCCATTTTCAAGTTTTGGGATTGGAGGAATCTTTTTGCATTCCTCACTTCACTCACTTTAATTGATGGCCAAATGCCTTGAAAGACAGAGAGAGGGCACAAAGGCCACCGAAAAGCAAGGACACCTTATCATGAAAGCAAGAAAAAAACCACCCGATTTGACGGGCCAACACACATCCACACATACACATAACATCCATCACATACACCATATCGCATATCGCATATGCCATTCATAAATCAACTATATTTTAAATTTCAGTAAAATTAAAATTATCCAACTTAAATTATATTATTAGTTTAATTTCAACTTCATTGGATTATATCAATATATTTTCATTACAACACTTTTGCTAATATTATAATTTAATTTTTTGTTTTTGATTTGATGAATTAATTGAATCGCCTTTTAGATTAATTTACTGGAGGAAATTTCCAAGTCAACCGCACCTCATGATTTGGTCTTGGTTGTTGCAGGCAACACCTCATTTCCCACTTTGTCCACTTGAAACACTGTAGTTCTAATTCTATCATCATCTCCTCCTTCTCCTCTATATAATCACCGAGCCACTTATCATCCACTTCTCCACCATATGGGAATAAGGTAACTACCATGAAGGTGCATCAGTTCGCACGTGGATTCTGGGAGCAGGAACCCTCTCTTACACTCGGGTGCAAGCGATTACGCCCTCTTGCCCCCAAGCTTTCTAATTCCGACACCACCTCTACTATTTCACCTCCTTTCGATCTCAAGAGCTTCATCAAACCCGAAACTGCCTCCAGAAAACTTGGATCCTCAGATGATAATAAGAAAGATCCACCTTCTCCGCAGGCTCAGGTCCGTTAATAATCCCTTCTACTTAATAACATCTTTCCTTCAACTTAATTTAATTTAATATAAACTAACTTTCTTTAATTTGATTAATTTATGTCCATCCATGCAGTACTAGTCATGATAATCAATTCACGTGCGTATATGACAGAAAAAGAATGAATTAATTATGAAAATGATGTTATAAATTCATTATATGGTTTAATTAATATATTTTGATGTTATGTACTGTACAGGTGGAAACTCATATTCCAGGAGGGACACGGTGGAATCCGACGCAAGAACAGATAGGGATATTGGAGATGTTGTACAAAGGAGGAATGCGAACTCCAAACGCTCAACAGATAGAGCAGATCACGCTCCAACTTGGCAAGTACGGCAAAATCGAAGGCAAGAATGTGTTCTATTGGTTCCAAAATCACAAGGCGCGTGAGAGACAAAAACAGAAACGTAACAGTCTTGGCCTCACTCATAGTCCTACAACTCCCACCACACTGGCGTCACCGATCTTTACCACCACCGTAACTACCTCCAACATCACGAGAAAGGTATGTATGTGTTAGTTAGTTAGTTAGTTACTCTACAAAGTAGAGCAATCATTATCGTAATATTTAATTTTTTCTAAATGTAGTATATATGTTAAATGACATATTGTTTTAATTTTTGGGGGGCAGGGGGACATAGTAGAAAGAGAAGAGGAAGATAGCCCTATGAAGAAGTGTAGAAGCTGGGGATTTGAGTACTTGGAAGAGCAAAGGTGGTGGTCATCGTGGAAAGAGGAGGAACATAGAACTCTGGAGCTTTTCCCATTGCACCCGGAAGGCAGATGACGGGGTTTGACCTTTTAATTAACCATAAATTTTTAGCTTTTGTTATGAATCAATGTGCTTTCATTTTCTGTAGCTATTCACTTTCTTTCTTTCTTTCATTGTGTTGGGAAATTATGAAGAAAAGACAAAGTTGTCTACAATGTGTAGTGTACTGTTCTCGCTTAATGCTATTCCTGACTTTCACACCAATTTAACCAAACCTTCTTGTCTCTCTCTTTACATCTTCATTTCGGCGCAGTGGGTGTGACTTTGAAAACGATAAACGCTTTTCAGTTCACCATCGGAGAGCTTATTCTTTTCGGTTAAAAAGACAACCTATCGACACTGAAGTCCACGCACCTACTTCTCCTTCTCTGCTCTTCTTCCTAATTCTTACCCCCATTTTCATTTTTATTATTATTTTATAATTTTCATTATATTTCAATTACTTATCATTTTTAAATATTTAAAATTAGTTTCAAAGATTAAACTTAAATTTTATTTTATTTTATTTTTATGTATCATTGTACTATATTATTTACATTTTTTATTTTAAAAAGAGTTATGAAAAGATAATATTTAAAAAATCATTTTTTAATTTATTATTTATTTACATAATATTTTCAATTATTTCTCATCTTATCTTTTTATATATTATATCGTACTATTTATTATGTATTTTTCTCCCCTCTCATTAGCTGTGGAGAGTATACCAACCATTTTCCTTCTTAATTAAGAGCCTACCCTCTCTCGCGTCTAGAGTTTCACTTTGAAAAAAAGAAAAGCATAATATTGTCCTCGATCTAGCCGAAATGTTACACAATATTCACACTGGATACTCCACTCTCGATCCTGGATCAGACTTTCGTAAAGTAGGGCACATTGAGTATCAAAGGTACATGCCTTCATTTATTTTTCCATCATTGACATACAAATTTCTTTCTATCACACAGTGCTTGTGGGGCCACTGGAACACACCGTTAGAATTAGGACATGGGAGGGAGGGAAATTAGGTAACTCAACATTTTGAAATATGCATAAAGTATCATCATCAAAAGGACCCTCTAACCAAAGTTGATTACATCCTTAAAATTAGCTGTGTTTCTTAGCGGATCTTGAACCAAAATTTCAAGAGGAAAAAATTTTGTCAATAATTTTTTTTACATAAAAAGGGTTAATGTCAAAATAATACAAAATATTTTGAAAAAAAAGTTGAAATAGACATATATAGCCCAATCCTTAAAATGTAAGATTTTATTTTAATTGCTTAAAATTACAAACAGACTATATTAATCATCTCAGGGATTATATGAATTTTGTTTGTGAGTTTAAAAAATTATTGAATTTTTATATTATCAAATATTAATCCTAAATTTCACATTAGAGATAAAATTAAGTATATGTTCTTTTAATAATTATATGTATTTATTTAAAAATGAGGGGAAAATCCACCACTGTTTCTAAGTATTTTAATAAATAATATAAAAATATATTAATATAGTTATGATATTAAAGCATCTCAATAAAATATAACTAAGTATATAAGGAAAGTTGTTTAATAACTTTCTAAATGACACTTTATATTTGTATAACATTTTTTATATTTTTTTTACAATTAGATGAGAAACAAAAATGAAATAAAAGCAATAATATGATCGATAAAAAAATAAAAATTTATAAAAATATAATATAGAAATGTGTCAAGATAAATAATATAAAAAGTATTTCCCATACATCTTAAATAGAAGGTATGGGATGGTAAAAAAAAATAAAGATAGGGAAAAAAAGTAAAAGAAAGATGTATGAAATAACAATATGAAAAGAAAAATAAAATATATTAGGAAGCTGATAATATATTTTTATAATTAAATTGAATAATTTTTATTTAAACATTAATCAAATAAAAAAAATTTAATGATCAAAGTTTGCTTTCCATTTACATGATATAGTTTTTGAATGACTTTAATTCTGTTCCTTGCCCATGAATCAAAATTAGAAAAAAAAAATATACTAAAAAAAACTTGAAAGAATTTCAACATATAAAATAAAAAGAATTAAAGATGGAATAGATGATGTTAGATGCTACATCAAAGAATAAAAGATAAGTCAAAGAATTTGTAACAATGATAAGCTTCATTAATAAGAATAAAAAACAAGTTCTATTAAAGAATGTAAGAGAGAGTTTCTTTAAACTCTAAATGTTGTCAAGTTCTTATTATAACTATAAGTGTCAAACTGTTTATACATGAAACCTCAAATAGATTAGGATGGAGCTATTAGTGTAAGTCATGCATGGTCCTAAAGTTTACACCATCTTAAGCCTAATCAGGATCGAAAAGAAAGTTACTCAAGACTATCCTTAATTGTACAATTAAAAGCTAATTACAAGTAATACTGTTACATGATAGTAGAATTATTACATGCAAATTCATGATCCATTTGTATGATTAGAAAATATTTATGCTCTTAAAGCCTTAAAATATAGATTAATTGTTTATGAATATAAGCCATCTCATGTTCCAAAACTTGTATTATCTTTTTGATCTTTGATTTTGTCATACGATCCTTAAAGTTCTTCAAAATTTTATCTTCCATACTTAATTAATCCATTTGGTATTTTTTAATTAATTAAAAAAAGAAAATTTTTTCTTTAACAAAAATGTATTAAAAGTATGTCATAAAATTAAAATTGTCCTTGGATCCAAATCTCAATTGTTATACAAATAAATTGTTAAAAATCAACATACTAATTTATAATTTAAACATGATATAAAAAGAAAAAATTATAACAACATACAACAAAAAAAAATTCTTATAAATTAACGTGATCTAAAACAAATTTAACCATTATTTTTGAGAAGTTATGAACTAATAGGCTAGTTTATCTCTTAATGTCTAAATTATTAGAATAAATGTTTATTATTAAACTTTAAATATGTCTAATCAACGATGAGTTGCATTGATTTACTTAGTGTAAATAGAGAGATCCTTAACCTCATATATACAATAAATAATATAAATCTTTCATCATCATTAAATAGTTTAGATAAATACACGTATGCATATTAGTTTGAAGGCAGATTTTTTCTTACATTTTTTCATCCTTATAACAGGCATGACACTCATGCAAGGAAAAATAAATAGTACTTTCCTTTAAAGAGAAATAATAGAAAAATAAAAGAAAAATGTTGAATTAAATTTTCCTTCGTTTAAAATTATACATGAAAAAAATTACAAATTTTTCATAACAAGTGTCTTATTCATAATAAATACTTCAACTTTTTAAAATAAATTTCACAAACATATTTTAAAATAATAACAAGGTCTAAATTCAAATATATTTTAATATTGTTAGATATATCAACCCTTTGACCTTTGGATAAAAGTCTCCACTAAAAAGTCTTTTTTTACATGTGATGCATACTTCCATGTCTTTCAAGTATTCCTGCACATGTATCACTATACTCAAATCTACTATTCTTGTGTCATGTTTATTGACCATTGTGTTTGGGCTTTAACTTGTAACACATTTCATACATGTTTTATCCTTGATTTTGTACTAATTAGTTGTCCTTTTTACGCTATAAATGGTCCTTATTTTTTTTGTCTTAACAAATATTATGAACCATAAATTTCATTTTGTCTTGAATAACTTTTTAGATTATCCAATCACCTGTTTAAAAAATATTATAAAAAAAATTTGATCTTTATTTACTTTAGTTTAGACTCTTTAAGCAACACACACTTTGAATATATCAAAATAGGAATGAGATATGGCCTTTCAGTTACTAGATACTTGGAACAGTCTAAATACTTCATTTGAACTATTAGTGCATGAATAGTAAATACACAAATAGTTCATTTAATTTTAATATTTCATAATAAAATTAATATTTTGAGTTATGAGTGATCTTAGATTTAAGACATTCCCTTGTCCCTACGTTCTTCTTTATTTCTCATTATAAGATATTTTTTTCATCTTTATTTTTTCATCTCCATGAGTTAGTATTACATAAATAATTTTCTACAATCTATATTTTAAAATATTTTATAGACAAAATGCTATAAAAGATAAGACAACACTTTTTACAATATATTTTAAAAAAATCTTTAAAATAAAAGAACTATCACACTTCTTGATAGTTTTAGTGCTTTAAATTTTGTATAAAAAATATGCATTATTTAAACTTCTTTAACACTTAAATAAATTACGTTAAATAAAATAACTGTGACACCACTTTATAGTTTTATCATTTTAAAAGTTTGTATTAAAAAAAATATCAATTTATTTTAGGATTAACTTGTGTTAAAGTTATTTTATTTGTAATTTTTTTAATTATTAAATTTCTTTTATTAAATTATAAATTAAAAAAATTATTGTATAGATTAAGTTTATAAAATTTCATAATGTTTAAAATAAATTTAATATTTTATTAAATAGTTAAAAAGAAATGTATGTAAGGAGAGATATATTAGATGTTAAATTAAAATTATTTAATAAAATATTAATTTTTTTTTTAATTTTATAAAATTAATTTATAGAATAATTTTTTTAATTTAATAATTAAATTGATAAAATTTAACAGTTTCAAAAAATTATTAAACAAAATAACTTTAGTATAAATAATTTATAAAATAAGTTGATTATTCCTAGAAAATAAATATTATTTTACGTTTTTAATTATAGGCATTGTAAACAAATTTAATGTTAAAATTTTTTCTCAAATAAATATTTTAAAATATTTAACAACTACAATGATTTATACATTAAACATTTTAGTAAGGTTTTCAATTAAATGCCTGTTTATTAACAGGCTTTTAAATGTTTGGGTTAATTTTTTTTTCTCGTTCAAACACACGTGAGAGCTATGTTGCACACATGTTTCTTTCATACTCTTCATACAATGTGCATGTCTCTCTTTCTCTTGTTCTATAATTTCATCCAGCGATTGCTACAAACTATCATCTCCGGCGATAAGCATCATATTTGAAGTCTATGCGCTCTTTTGTTATATTTTGTTGATGCATTTTTTTTTTTTTTTTTTATGATTATAGATGAAAATAAAAAGATTATTTGATAGAAATTTATGATTTAGTTTGTTTAAAATTTAATTTAATTTGATTTATTTAATAGAAAAATGATTTGTTAAAAAATATTTTTAAATAAATAAATTAAGTTTAAGTTTATAAAAAATCTATTTAATCTATTTAAAATTTTATTTATTTTTATATATTATATATTTATATTTATTTTAATATATTATATTTGTATAATATTTATTTTAGTATATTTTATTTACATAATATTAATATATATATATATATAATATTAGGTCTATTTAATAGTTTTTTTATTTTGTAGATTTTAAATTTCTAAATTTTTTAATAAATTATTTATATAAATTTTAAACCTATTTATTAATATCTGAAATTTTAAATAGACTCGTAAATCATACCAAATTTTGATAGAAAAAAAAATATTTATGAGATGAGATATCTAGATTTGTATTTTAAAATTTTTAAACAGAATAAATTTAAATACTTAAAATCTAATTTGATTTTACTTATTTTTCTCTCTAATTTTAATACTGTTAAAATTTATAATCATAATAGATATTATATAATAATAATTAAAATAGCATCTTAACTTTTGATATCTGTGTTATTATTACATTAAAAAATAAGTTATTAAAATAATTATTTTTAAATAAATATTTTTTAACAGATTAAATATAATTTTAATTTCTATAAATATAACAATTTAATTTTGGCTCTTTTTTATTTTAGTTCTGGTAAACTTTATAGTTTCTTAAAATTATTTCTGATTAAATGGGTTTTAGACAACTAATACTTAACTAGTATAGTTAAATAAGTAAATTTTAACCTGTGAGTTAATTTTGATACTGAGATCCATTAGGATATTGTTTTATATGACTAGATTCCTTCTACAGTCTAACCTTTGATAACTCTTCACCTTGCCCAAGCGATGTAACCTCAACTTTAGAGACCTTCGACTTATCTTGACATGTTTGGTATTTTAAGATCACACAGTACCTTTTTTTTTTTTGTTCATATGGAAATGAATTTAAAAAGGATAATATGAAGGTCCATTTGGGTGATGTTGGCGGCTATAGAATCGTTAGATTTTGGATGGGAGCTGCGTCTCAAGAGAGTGTTTACTTTATCAATAAGGATGGTAATAATAATCAGTCTTGTAAACTCATACATACATCACGGTTTTCTCATTTTAATAGAACATATATCAGTGGCTATTTGATTTTGTTTTCCATTTTCTATTTAAATTTTTAAATTTCAGTGGCTATTTGATTTTGTTTTCCATTCTCTATTTGAATTTTAAAATTTTCATTCTTGTTACTTTATTTTTTTAATTTTGGGTCATATTGCAAGTTGGATTGATTCTCAAATAAAAAGGCCTACAGCACCAGGTTCGTGGCCCATTAAAACTGTAATGAACACAGTTGGTGAGTCCAACAATTTAAAAAAAAAAATTAAAAACCATAAAACGAGAAGAAGCAGGAAGCAGGCCAGGTCCCGTCACGTGGCCCTAATGTTACGGATGAAAACAGCACCTACTAACGTTCCTCTTTGACTGGGTCCTCTCATACGTGAGAGCCCATGTCATACATTTGACCTACGGATTAAACTAGGGTTTCACATTCCCACCTATATAACTCACTCCCTTACGTGCATGCCGGTGCGGTGCAGCCCCTTCTGCCCTCCCAAAAACTGAAAAAAACAAAAAACCAAAAAACAAAAACATTTTTCAGTTTCTCCGCCGCCGCACGCCGCCAGCTCCTTTCGGATCTCCGGCGGCCCTATCCCTAGTCTATTTACACGAGCACGGAAGCTAAATCAAAAAATTATTCCAAAAAAAGAGAAAATTCCGAGTTCCCTTCGCGAGAAGTTGTTAGGGTTTAGTTTATCAGAGTTTCATCTATCTATCATTATCATCAATCTGAGGCGGTGATGGCGCAGATTCAGGTGCAGCATCAGAGTCCCGTGTCGGCTCCTCCGAACGGCGTGGCTCCGGCTCCCAATGCGAACCAGTTCGTGACGACGTCGTTGTACGTTGGGGATCTTGACCAGAATGTCAATGATTCGCAGCTCTACGATCTGTTCAACCAGGTCGGTCAAGTCGTTTCGGTTAGGGTTTGCAGGGACCTGACCACTCGTCGCTCACTCGGTTACGGCTATGTTAACTACAGTAACCCGCAAGATGGTTAGTTTTTTTAATTATCTTTCCTAATTATTATTGTTATTATTATTTAGGGTGAAGTTGTGGTTAATTGTGACTTGTTTGTGTGTTGGTAAATCCTCAGCGGCAAGAGCATTGGATGTGCTCAATTTCACTCCACTGAACAACAAATCTATTAGGATCATGTATTCTCATCGCGATCCTAGTATTCGGAAGAGTGGTACTGCGAATATTTTTATCAAGGTGGTCTTTTGCATATCTCTTGTATTAAAAAATGCATTTACTTTGTAACATTTAATTGACAACTTAATCTGTGGAATTAATCTTTTAATTTATGAATGTTTGCGTGTTGGTCCCTAAATTTACCAAATTTTTATCATGTTAGATGGACTGAAGTTTTAATAAATTCAGGGAATTTTAACTGTTTTGCTAACGTTGGTTGTGGCGGTTGCCCTTAAATTAGGCAATTAAATGTGGAAAGTTTTATGAGGAAATTAAATACATGGTTTTCCTAATTAAAAAATCTGACATTTAATTGCTTAAAATTAGATGGAATTCTGACGTTGAAAACCCCCGTGATTAAGTTTATTTTACTCGGTTTTTGATAGTGGTGGCTGGGCAATAAAAAATTTTGTTGTCTGTTGTTTCATTTGACATATTGATTCTCATAATTTCCTAATGATATTGGTGGTGCAGAATTTGGATAAGGCTATTGATCACAAAGCTTTACATGATACTTTTTCTTCTTTTGGACACATTCTTTCTTGCAAAATAGCAACTGATGGTTCTGGCCAATCTAAAGGCTATGGTTTTGTTCAATTTGACAATGAAGAGTCTGCACAGAATGCAATTGACAAGTTAAATGGCATGCTCATCAATGATAAGCAGGTCTATGTAGGTCATTTCCTACGAAAGCAAGATAGAGAGAATGCTTTCAATAAGACAAAATTCAATAATGTCTACGTGAAGAACTTGTCTGATTCCACCACGGATGAGGACTTTAAGAAAATTTTTGGAGAATATGGGACCATTACTAGTGCTGTAGTAATGAGGGATGCAGATGGTAAATCAAAGTGTTTTGGTTTTGTCAATTTTGAAAACCCAGATGATGCTGCTAAAGCAGTTGAGGCACTTAATGGGAAAAAGTTTGATGACAAGGAGTGGTACGTTGGGAAAGCCCAGAAAAAATCTGAAAGAGAACAGGAACTGAAAGGACGATTTGAGCAGAGTATTAAAGAAGCTGCTGACAAATTTCAAGGTGTGAACTTGTATCTCAAGAACTTGGATGATACCATCAGTGATGAAAAACTTAAAGAACTGTTCTCTGAGTATGGTACAATAACCTCATGCAAGGTATGCAAATGTGATTTCTATGGTAGTATATGTTATGATTGAATCTTCTTTCCTTGTAACAGAATTAAGCAATGCATGCTTTTAATCTATTCTGCAGGTTATGCGAGACCCAAATGGAATCAGTAGAGGATCAGGATTTGTTGCATTTTCGACTCCTGATGAAGCATCTCGAGCTGTAAGTATAGAACTGTATGCTACTATTATATGTTTATTTTATTATTATTTTTACTAAGGAACTATTTTTTTCCTATACAAATCTGTTGGCACTTGTAGCTTGCAGAGATGAATGGTAAAATGATTGCTGGAAAACCTTTGTATGTTGCCCTTGCACAGAGAAAAGAAGAGAGAAGAGCTAGGTTACAGGTAACTACTTAATAACAGTGGATCAGCAGTTTCTTTTTGTGCTTTATAAGTGCACTGTTTTTTTTTAACATTGAAATTCCTGCATTTGGTCTGGTTATTTTGTGTGCTTCTCAGCCCACATTCTCTTTTCAGTTTAAATAAAGTTAATTTGGTCACAAAATTCCTCTTATGTTTGTAGATTAGCAAAAATTATGTGTTAAAAATCAAGCCTGAATATTTTATCCTTTGAAGCATATATATGAAATACAATATTGTATGGAATGATCATAGTAGTTGATGGTGTTATGGGGTAATCCTAAGGTGCTAAGTCAAGCACCTGACTGCTGGCAGTTGACAAAGTCCGGCCCATGAAAACATTGAATTTCATTTTGAAGGTGGTAACTAATAGGATTACTAAACCATCATAGTT
Organism: Canavalia gladiata; assembly: GCA_037954105.1. NCBI lineage: Eukaryota > Viridiplantae > Streptophyta > Magnoliopsida > Fabales > Fabaceae > Canavalia > Canavalia gladiata. The sequence continues at coordinate 46,584,111 of CM075664.1, forward strand.
GTATAAAATGCAGGAAATAAAATAGTCATTACTCATTACTAAAGCCAACAAGTACCTTCATAATTGATTTTATTCTGTTGCTAAAAGCACCTGACTGCTGGCAGTTGACTTGACAAAGTCTGGCCCATCAAAACATTGGATTTCATTTTGAAGGTGGTAACTAATGGGATTACTAAACCATCATAGTTGTATAAAATGCAGCAAATAAAAGTCATTACTCATTACGAAAGCCAACAAGTACCTTCATCATTGATTTTATTCTGTTGCTAAACTGATAAAGCCATTACCATGTGAAGCCATGGGAGACAGTATAAATTGGAGAAGGAGCCCCACAATGTTTCTGGATTTGATGGTTGGATGAAAAGAAAATTAGAACACATAGCAGTTACAATTAGAATTTGTGGAAAATCTTACTATGTTATGTAGCTTATTGTCTGATGCCTGTATGAAGTAAACTCGACCCATGTCTGTTCGGAATAAGCATCTACATTGACAAGTGGATTAAATACTGGTAGACCTAACAGATAATGGACCTAGATCTAACTTTTAGGTGTTTGTCAGAGGTACTAGAGATGTTTAGCTGAAAGGGAAAGGGAAATGGAAGAAGCATATGTGTGAGGGCATGGTTAGTTAGACAAGAAGAGAGGGGGATTCAGTTGGATGGAATGTGTAAATGTTGAGTAGTAACTAAAGGAATATTTTAGTTTCATCCATTAGTTGCCTATTTTTCATACTTGAACAATGCTATACTTGGATTAATATTGTTTCTGCTAGGGTAAGTGAGGGAGTGTACTGTCATCCCTATGCTGCATTCCGATTATCAAAATTTTATAGCATGGGTAAATCTATTTTCTTTATTTCTGTAATGTTTCATAATTTTTTGTAAAAGATTAAAGATCTAGGTAGAGAGCTTTGAATGAGAAAATTTGCTCGAATGGAATATAGTTCAACTAACAGGGTACAAGGAAGACAGAATTGTAGGGGAAAACAAAAGAAATTGACTAAATGGAACTGGTGGTTGTTTTTAGTAGATCCCCATTCCAAGTAGTTCCATCTGATTAATGAAGCCAACCCCACCTATGGGAATGATAACAATGTAAATTGGAATGATTTTAACCTTTTCTTCCATCATAATATCAAACTTCATGCAGGCACAGTTTTCACAAATGAGGCCTGTTACAATCACGCCTTCTGTTGCACCCCGTATGCCTCTGTACCCTCCTGGTGCTCCTGGTCTAGGGCAACAATTTTTGTATGGGCAAGGACCCCCAGCCATGATTCCTCCACAGGTAAATATTAGCAAGATTGCATCTTACTGTTATTTTTGGTTCTGCTGCTACATTGGATATATGTGTGTTATGTTGGTGTCTGTAACAATCAATCTCCATGGCACGAACCTTCTGTTTGCTCATTTTAGGCTTATTTTGTTCAACTGATCAAATATAGATTGCGAAATAACAATAATCATCCTTCCAATAATAATGCAGGCAGGATTTGGTTACCAGCAGCAGTTAGTTCCTGGGATGAGACCTGGTGCTGGTCCAATGCCAAGCTTCTTTGTCCCTCTGGTTCAGCAGGGCCAACAAGGGCAGCGTCCAGGAGGACGCCGAGGAGCAGGTCCTGTCCAACAACCCCAGCAGCCAGTGCCAATGATGCAGCAGCAGGTCTGCTCTTGCACAGTTCTTTAGTTTTCTTATCATATCCTTTCTTTTCTGTGCTGATGATGAGAGATATTTCCTCTGCTTCTCAGATGCTTCCAAGGGGGCGTGTCTATCGCTACCCTCCTGGCCGCAACATGCAAGATGTCCCACTTCCAGGAGTAGCTGGAGGAATGATGTCAGTCCCTTATGACATGGGAGGTCTGCCTATCCGGGATGCTGTGGGACAGCCGATGCCCATTCAAGCTTTGGCTACAGCCCTTGCCAATGCTCCTCCTGAACAGCAGAGGACTGTAAGTCTTGGTTTCAGCATATTTGGGTTCTATTGGCACTACAGTTATAATAATGTGTACTGATTCATTGTCATGAATGGTTTGCCAGATGCTTGGTGAAGCTTTATACCCGCTTGTGGATCAGCTGGAACATGATGCAGCAGCAAAGGTCACAGGCATGCTTTTGGAGATGGACCAGCCAGAAGTATTGCATCTGATTGAGTCACCAGATGCTCTCAAGGCCAAAGTTGCTGAAGCCATGGATGTGTTGAGAAATGTTGCTCAACAGCAAGCCAACAGCCCCGCCGATCAACTGGCCTCACTCTCTCTTAATGACAATCTTGTCTCTTAGATTCTGTTTGTCTGCTGACAGGAATCCGTACTTTAGTTATTTCTTTCCCGTATGCTTTTTACCTTCAGTTTATTTGCAGGTCTCTTAGTTTTTGATGTTTTAGTCAGTACTGAAGTTTATGTTTTTGTTGACTTTTTGTTTACGTATTTGCTATAGGATTAGCATAACTTGTTGGATTATTGGATTTATGGTTTGCTTTATTTTACTTCCTGGTATTAATAATTTGTGATTTTTATTGCTTTTAATTATACTTAATTAGCCTAAAATGTTTGAGTGGAGCGGAAAGTACGATTGAGATTAATATTATTCAGTACCATGTGTGTTGAACATTCAATAAGTTCTATAAATTTTATTAAGCTAATAAAGAAGTTTGAATTGGTAGAAAAGATGGATTATTTTAATAATTATCTGGATAATCAATTATTGTAATAATTATTTATATAACATAAATTGTATGAAAATGTTAGATAATATTAATTTTTGTTTAAAATATAATTTTAATTCGTAAAAATGGTCAAAATTAAAAAATAAATTTTTAAGTTTTTAGTAATTTAAAATAATAATAAAATAAAATTTCAAAAAATATTAAGATAATAAATGTCGTAATTGGTAAAATTTATTTAAATTTTTTTATAGTTCTAATAAAATGGAAAAGCTGTTTAAATTATAAAAATAAATAAAAATTATATATACAAGTGAAAGTAAATAGACGTTTCAAAATTTCTTACTTTGCTTGGCTGAAAATTTTGAAAATTTTAAAAATTTAAATATTTTTATTTTAAAAATATTCTGTTTAAACAAAAAATGTAACTTTTTATATTTTTAAAATTCTTTATATTATGGATTTTAAATCTACTAAATTTTACATTTTTTTAATTTAAATTTTTTAGATTGGATAATTTAATTTTTATTATATATAATAATTTTATATTTAAATATTTATAAAATTATTAATTTTATTTTTTATTAAAATTTTAAATATATAATATTTTTATTATGATTATGTTTAAAAAGTATAGATATTTGATAAATTTTTATGATTTATTTAATATTAAAAATATTATATTAAAAAGTAAAAGAAAATAGCATAAAAAAATTATTCATAAATAACCAATTAATAAAAATTTTGAAAAATTTTAAATTTTATCCATTTTTTAAAACTTAAAATTTTATTTTAATTTATTGAAATATTTTTTGTAAAATTTAATTTTTTTAAAAAAATATTTTAATATTTAACTTTTTTTTTAAAGTAACTCATCTAAAACAAGGTTAAAACACAAGGATCATACTACAAATGCGTGGATAGGAGAAAAAAATTATAAAAATGGGTGGAAAAAAATATGAATAGAAGGTGAAAAAAAATTTAGAGAGAAGGAAAAAAATTTAGTTTTTAAAAGTTGAATTTGTTTGTATTTTATCTTTTATAAAAGAAAAGAATTAATTTACATGAAACTTATGAAAATATTTTCTTTTTAAGAAAAAAGATAAAAAGGATCATTTTTTTTTATTTTAAATTATTAATAATTTTTATAAAAATAAGAATTATATTAATAAAAAAATTAAATTTTATATTTTTAAAAATATATATAAATTTTTACTTTCTTCCTTCCTATTTTTCAAATCATCCATGACATTAGCATAAGTGAAAAAATAAGTAAAAAGAAAAAGTATAATATTAAATATGATTTCGAATCATCCAAATTGTATTTTTACTATGATTTCTAATAAAAAAAATAGAACAAAAACATTAATCCTATTTGAGCTTAACAAAACTTTACCTAAAATCTATTTTTTTTTATTATAATACAACCCTCTTTTAATTTATATAACACTACATGCAGTTTTAAATTACAGAGCTCACCTAATGTTTTGCGTTGTCATATGAGTAAGAAATGCAAAGTAATAAAAATAGGAATAGGATAAAATTCCACTAAATTTATTTTATTTATTGACTCTTTAAACATTAACTTTTATTGTCCTACGAACAATAATTAGCAAATTCATTATAACATACACTATATGGGTTACTTCACTAGTTATGGCACAGTTTATGCCAACCACTTGAGGCCTTGGATACAACATTGTTGCATTGTTTATTTTGAAATTTATCTATAAATTAGGGTTAGATAAGGCCATAGTAGGGCTAACGAACCGAAAATAAACGGGTTGGTTCAATTCAATACATAAAATCAACATTAAAATTGAACTCGATTTATAAGTTCAATGTTTTCTCGCTCATACTAACCCGACTTGAACGTGTAACATTGTGTGTGCGCGTGTCTGATTGCTTAAATGCCATGACTGACTTAGCGTTTGTTTGTGCAACGCGACATGGTTGTACGAATCTAAGCACAGTTCAGTAACATTGATCTTTATTGAATTCTCCAAAATCAAGTTTGGCCTACTTCCAGTGGGTACAACAAACAAAGCTTTAGTGAGTTACTTGTATGTTTCTAATTTTCACAGAAAAAATCCTTATGCCTCAACCTCATCCTTACCCCAATCCCGCAACCATCTTGCCTTCCCTTCACTCTTACTAGTCACCAGTCACTACTATGTAACTATAAACCTTGGCTCCACATCTTTATCTTGTTCATGTGTTGTGCCTCCTCAACATATCTATTCTCTCTTCTATATTTCAACTATACAATACTGATGGATTGGGAGTATATCATAGCGTCAAACATCTATTAGCATTCAATTAATTGTCCTTAATCTTTAGGTCCCTATGCTCAACATCAGACAGAATTTGGGATTTGCCAAGCCCAATCAATGATCTGAGCCCAAGTACGGTGCAACTAATAGACCTTGATTCCTGTACTGTAATATCATATGTACAAAGGAAAAACAATGCGGGAAACAATAATAATTTCAAAGAAAATATTGCAACCTTAGTATTCAAAACCTCTGCAGAAAAAATAGAGAGCAACCTTGAAGTTTTATTCTATAATTTCTCCCTCCTCTTCATCAGATCTCACAATTCCTTCTCCATTATCACAATGTTTTTTAACCATCGAAGAAGGTTCTTTATGAGGATTATTTTCAATAATAGAGTCATTCTCATCATCATCACTGTCTTCATCTTCACTATCATGCTCATGACCATTATCTTTATTGTGGTTTACAATTTTTGGAACTGTTATATCATTCTCACCTTTAAGAACATCTTTTCCAGTGTGCAAGTATTTTCCTTCATCACCTTCAGATCCATTTTCTCTAACCACAACTGATGGATATCTCAGTGGCTTATCAGGACAATGTTTGAAGAAAGAATTCATTACCATGAACCTGAAAACTTGAAACAGGTGGCTCTTATCCCTCTTAATATCTCCACTTAAGAGTTTCTGCAATAAAGTTGGCTTCCTCTTCTTCGAAGGGCTTTCCAAAGAATCTTTGCCGGCAAACTTTTGCTTCTTGGCAAACCGGCCTTTTCTGTCTGATTTCTTGTCAAACTTGTTTTGGAATTTTCTTTTGTTATTAAATTTGTTTTTGCCTCCAGTCTGAAGACCTTTATTTTCAGAATTCTTCAGGTAGTAAGATGGTATTTCAGCAACTTCAACTCCCAACTCAGCTTGCTTTGCCAAAACCTCCTTGAGCTGCAAAGACAAAATATATATACTACATTGATGAAGTGGAATATTATTTGTTAAGATTTATTTGTCAGCACTTATAAATCATGCTGAAAGAAATACTATTTGCTTAGCTCTGCATTAAACAACAATATCAAATTTGGCAACATAAGAATATTATATTATCTTGGAAGGTATTATATGTTAAAAGCATCCCTCTAATAAGTATACCTCTTTTTGTAGGACCTCCCTATCAATGGCCTTCGAGTCATTCAGGCTTTCGCTGTGCTTCTGCAGGTAATGATTCAGTAATTATTTGTTAGACAATAACATCTGATGAACACAAGCTACAGATAGAGCAATTTGTTTAAAACCTTCTGACTGTTGTTACTGAAAGGGTGCTTCTTTTTCCGTGCCTCACGCCACTGTCGGATTTCTTGCTCAGTATATGTCACAGAGAAGGATCTAACCATTAAAGAAATGAAATAATAGTGGATCACAAACAAATCAGAGTTCAAGTTAAGATAAAGAGAGTATTGAAGTATAAATTGTGAAATTATAAGTTTAAGAAAAGTAAATGAATAGAGAAAAGACAAAACTAAAGTCTCAGAAAGCAGACCTGAAATTCTAAAAATAAACCAAAAAGAGATATATGGTTTCATTTAGATGGTTGTCTGGATTCTGAAGGCATTTATTTGAACAAAAATAAATAAATTTTGGTACCCAAATTGTGAAAGGTCATACAAAACCTTATTGAACTCAATATGTTGAAGGGAGGCAGCATGTTTTAATTACATATAATCATAGATCTTATTTGACTTCATCGTACTTGGTCTCATAGGTCAAAATTCAAATGGACTCCAATAGCTTACTATACAACAGGCTTATATGTCAAACCTTTGTATTTGCTAATTTAGATTTAGCAGTAGGACTGCTAATTTAGATTTAGCAGTAGGACTATTGGCACTCTCTTCTAAGTTCTAGTCAGTGATACATTATTTTTCTAAAAGAAAAAAATCCTCAGAGGATTCATCTCCTTTTACATCTCAAATTTCTTTTCCAAATTAATTCATTATCAATTACTCATTCACACTCCAAAACTACCTTTAGTTAAAAGGAGTAATTGAGTAACTTATTGAATTTACAAAAGCTGGTTACAAATCAGGAGGGAAAATATAAAGTTGACTTATTCCCTATTTCCCACCATTATATAAAATGTAGTAGTGACTAATGACAGACTAAAAGATCTGGACAACATTTCGGCAATCAAGCATAATAAGCCAAAACTTTGAAAAGATTGACAAAAATTTGTTAGAAACACTGTTTTACCTTTTTTATTTACACTATTGTTATTCAAACATTAAAATGATAGTAACAATCTCAAATTTTAAAGAAAATATTACATACAGATGATATCTACTAGAAGCATTTTTAGGACTCTAGTTCAAAGAGGAACTAGTTCATTTGTAGACAGCTGTTTTCTTGATACTTGCACTGAAAACTAAAATAAAACAGCTATCTAAAATAGCCTTCATTTCAAGTGAAGCAACCAATAGAGAAAGCGCCACTTAGTTAGCATCCTGTTACACATTATTATTATGAACAAAACACAATTTATAGCAATGGAAGGTAAGACACTGCTAGCAAGTAATAGGCAGAAACCAGATAAGGATCAGAAAGTTAAGTAGAAGCAACCTTTGCTGTTCCTGCTTAAGCTCCTTTAAACCATCCTGTCCTGCCCTCCCATTGTTAGGCCCTGTTTTTGCCACAAGCATTAGTCTAACCGCAGAAAAATGATTTCATCTCAGGAACAAGATAGAGAATTTCAAACCTTTGCCTTTATGTTCTTTAGGAAACCCACTTCTCCTCTTTTCATTGTTGATATCATGAAATTTAGACTTTTGGAATCTACATGAATAGGACAATAATTGTAACTCACGTGAAAAAATGTGTAAGTAACCAACTGTTGACCTAATAAACCAAGAGAAATAAAAGGGAAAAGAAAACAACATACCCTCCTTGAAACCCCCCTCGATTTGGTTTATTTTTGAAGTTTTTGGCTGGTGATCCTTTCCAATTGGAGTTTGGAACATTAGTTTTAGCATTGCTATTAGGATTATCCTGCAGCAAGTATTTGAATTTGCATTAAATATAACAGCCACAGCTTCTTTTCCAATAGTATTTACATGTAGTCGAATAACAAACTCTGGCAATACACATTTAAAAGACAGAAACACTTCAGTTCTAAATACCTGTGAGTGTGGCTTCCTAAATGCAGAAGGTTGACAGTTATTTGTAGGAGCAGAATTACTATTAAGTGATCCGGAAGTATTCCCTTGTAACTGCTGAGATGAAAAAGGTGATGATGCAAAAGCATTGGTATTCACAGTTGGTGGAACCAGGTTTTTCTCATTTGGATCAATCTGCGGCCTGACCTGATTTCCGGGCACAAACTGCGGATTTGCAGAATAGATTGAATTCTGAGGGACCATGGCCTGAGGCACTTGGTTTGGAAACCCAAACATGGGGCAGGAACCAGGATGCATACCATAGGGAACAACTTGAGAGGGGTTTGGCACTTGCATAGGTAACTGTTGGTTCATATTTTGCACAGGATATGGGGCACAAAATTGACCATTTGGCATACTCATGTTCATATTCATATTAGGCTGCTGAAGCATATTCAGAATACTTTGTGCCAAAATTTGCCCTTGGAGTTGAGATAAATTGACTTGAGCAGCATTGTGCATGACTTGTCCCTGAACAGGAAACATTGGATTGAAATTGGCATTGCCTACACTATTTTGGGGACCTAAACCCCTCACATGGGGTTGACCCTGTTGAGGACCAGCCATACCCATATGAGGCATATGCAGCTGATTGTTTTGCAAGGGAAGAGTATGATTTGGACCATTCATGAAAGGTGCTGTGTTTAAGGCTAGTTGCATGTGGGGCACAAAAGGGGACATCAAGTTCTGGCCTTGGTGATTGCCTGCACCTAACTGAGGCTGGGGTTGCATGCCCACACCATTGTTTTGCATGAAAAATTGGTTGTTAGGAGCATTCAAGAATCCGGGTTGGGTTTTGGAGGAGGTAGTATTGTTAGACATTATGTGAACATAAATTCAATACATCTATAATCCAAAGTGTCAATTAGGCTCAGTTTTGGATGAGGCACTATGAGTAATATCAACAGTAACTAAAGAAGCTCAAGAAGTCACAACCTGGGCACGGTTGGAACAAGATTATGAGTAGAGAAACTGCAAGAGGGAGAGAAGGATGGAGACTTTACCAAGAAAAATCGAATTTTGGGCAAACCCTATTTGAATTTGAGGGTCCAAAATGCTTGTGCGGCAGCGGGAATAAACTTCCACTGAGTTTTATGTTCCTCAACTGAACAGTGTATGAGAAACAAATTCTAGGGCAAAGCACAACATCACCAATCACCTGAATGCTCTCATAATATAAATAAATAAAATTGGAAAATCACAATTCATCTACCGGTTACAAATGCAATGCACCCACTATACAATTATTTTTATTTTGTATATAATTAAATTATAAGTGAAAAATATATTTAGATATAATTTTTATATACGTTAAAATATAAGAAATCTTCATATAATTTAAATATTAATGATTTTATGTAAGCTTTTGGTTTACGTATAATGTAGATATTTATTCTGATGATTTTAATATTGACGTGTTTAATGTAAAGTTTTCGCTCTGTTTTGCTAGGTAAAGTTTTCACTTTATTAAAGCAAATATTTATCTTCTTTTTTTCCCATGATATACATGATTTTTTGAATATGCTTATCTTAGAGTTTTTATTTCTTATGGCTTAAAATTTAATTTATAACTTAAATATTAATATACTTAAATATAATTTTATCTCTACAAATATAATTAATTATTCATTTTCTAATTGTTTTATTAATTTGAATTTTTGTAAAATTAAAAATTTTAAAATGATTTTTTATCAATTGGCATACATATAATTAATTATATCTTATCAATAATCATTCTAACGTAACTTATAATGTATATATTTAATTAAAAGATACATTATAAAAGAATTAAAATTTTAATTTTAAAAATTTTAAAAATATTTTTTTAAAATTAAAATCACATTCGATATCATAATTCTAAAAATATTTATCACCATAATTCTAAAAAATATTATCATTTAAAAAAATATATCATATTAACCTTTACCATATTTATATATTATATAAAGAAAATTATTCTTTTTATCTCAATATATTTAAAATATAAAAAAATTACACATTATAAAAAAATTACACATTATAAAAAAATTACACATTATAAAAAAATTGTTAAATCTTAAAAATGATATAATAAATATACAAATCTTATCCTAAATACATAAATCTTTGAAGATATACTATCTGTATTTAATGTAACATTTTTTTTATGTTGTTTTTTCTCTTTATTTTATTTCTTTACAATGGAACAAATGCATTTTTATTTTTCTTTAAATTTTTGTATTGTTGTATTATTATCAATATATCAGCATTAATATTATTATTATTATTTATTCCTTCAAAACTTACAAATGTAAAATTTAAATTTTTTTTAAAAAAATTCTGTTTATGATTTTGTAAATCAAACTTATCCAAATAACTATTTTATCAAAAAATTGATAAAAATTAATAAATTGACAATAAACAAATAGAATCGGTAAAAAAATATTCATACATAAAATAATATTATTTTACTTTTTAAAATTGTTAAATTTTATTTAATTTTGTATATATAATTTAAAAATTAAAAATTAAAATATATATAATTTTTAAATTTATAGTTATATAAAATTGTAATATTAATATACTTTATTATTTTAATATAATAAATATGTATATATATATATCTTATAAATTTTTTAAAAAAATATTTAATCAATATTTAATTCAATTATAATGTAACTATAAATAAACTATTAAACCATAAATACCTATTTAAGTCTTAGTTTTAAAAACTTGTTCTCCTTATTCCCGTGTAACCCGAGCCTCCTATGATCTTTACTATATATATATATATATTTATATTCTTCCATTACTAACCCAATTTTTCTCCCTTGACTCTATTACCATGGAGGAATCAAACTTAAAATATCATAATATGAAATTATTATCATATGTCTGTTGCGAACAAAAATGTGGCCCGACGTTGGATGAGGAATAAAAGAAAACAATTTCTGTAACTAGAAGCCACCACCAACAACTGAGAATTTCAAGTTTTTTTTTTTAAAAAACGTTTGAGCTCGAAAATCTATTACAAGTAAAAAAATTGTTAGTGCCTTATTTATCTATTAAAAAAACCATATTTTTAGCTAATTTGTATCATAAATAAATTATAAAATAATAAAATAAATGAGCATATAAACAAATAAATTAAAAAAACATATTTCAAATAAATTTAGCTTGACAAATTTTCCTATTTTATTCCTATGTACTTTTGTTACGATGAAAAAACTAAAAATTATATAATAATAAAAAATAATTTTGAGAAATAACTGATTTTGATTTTAGAATAAAATATTTTTACAAATAAATTGATGCATTAATATTAACGAAAAAAATAACATGATTTAAGTAAAAATTAGATTTTAAATAAATGTTTTTCTTTTAAAATGACATATAATATAATAGAAGCTGCATAAAGATCCTTTCATTGTTAATAACACTACGTAGAAATTAGATTAGTCACACATCAATACTTAAAATATTAAAAAAAAAATATACTTTAAAAAATAAACTAACAAAAAAGGAAAATGTGACTTTTAAATTATATATACCATAAACATAATAAATAATAATAACAATAAAAGCAATATAATAACAAGTAAATAAAATTTAAAGTTATCTACATTTATAAGTTAATTAATATAAATATTTATAAAATTATGTATGAATTTTTTTTATTTTAAAATTAGTATAAAAATCATTATTATTATTATTATTGTTGTTATTATTATTATTATTATTTTGAATCCTACACTAAAAGAAAATTAATCCAAACTTGATCAATTACAATTACTAAGGTCCAACTTTTATTCCCAACTAGCTTAACCCACTCTCTATTCTTATGCTACTAATGGAAGGAAATTGCTTGCAACCTTCTTTTTTCTTTCTTTTTCGTTATTTTTTAATAAATATATTTTTTAAAATATTTTATAAAAGGTAAAAATATATTTTATAATATTTTGTAAACTAATTTATAAAATATATATCTAAAAATAAAAAAAATTAAAAAAAATAAATGTAAAAAAAATGAAAGGTTGGCCTCATTGAAAAGTTAGGAGAAGCCTATCATTTTTCTTATGTTATTGTTTTACCCAGGTTGGATTCACATTTTTAGTTGGCTCAAAGGAGGTATCGGAATGCCATTCCTTATTCTTTACTATACTAGAAACCTAAATTTACAATTTTAAAAAATAATCAAAACATAAGGATAGGATGCTAACCCTAAAAAGATAGCGTTTAACATAATTAGATCATCTTTAGTATATTTTAAACAACTCAAAATATAATAAAATATTTAAATAATTTTCTTTATTTAGTTACTTATACAAACAACTTTAATTACATACAAACAATTCTATTTAATAAACTACCCTTTAATAATTTTTAAACAGCTTCTTTAAAAATTTTCTTAAAAGATGGGAAAGTTGTGCCGAGAGAGAGAAAGGGGTTTGGCGGTGGCGCGTGGCGATGAGAAAGCTCCAACACTATAGCACATGAGACCTTTTTTTTTTCTAATAATTTTCTTCAATTTATAGAAAAGCTTGACACGACCCTTAATCTTTTTTCTGATAAATTAAAAGAATTTTTTCTTCTCATTTTACTAAACTTTCTCTTTTTGTCTAAAATTTTTGCACGAGGCATATTATTTAATGAAGATGTTCTATAGAGCCTTCATTTTTCTCGATTCATCAAGTTTTCAAATGCATATTAATTTTGCCATCTTTCTGTTGACTTTGGTTGAAGAGAAACATTGGCGGAGCAGAAACCTTCCTATCACTTTTTAGGTCCTTTTATTTGTATTTTATATTTTATTTTAAAAATTGATAAATAGAAAACAGCTGTATAATTGTTGTATTTCTCCCTTTGTTATTTTAAATGGATTAAAAAAATAACGAGACTGATAAAATAAAATAAAAGTAGATAATGTAAAATAACAAATATTAATAAGAATAAAATAAAATAAAATAGTTAAGATAAAATTAAATATTTATTATAGAAGACAAAATCTTTACCCCAAACAAATAACAAATTAGAGCTTCTCTTTAACAAAGGTTCAAATAGAAACCAAGAAATTTCTTCTTTTCTAACACAAATTAAAAAACTATAAAGAGTATTCATAGAAGAAAATTTCACCACCATCCAATAACAAAAGATAATAGACCGCATAACAAGATGATCCTACTTGTAAGATTCGATCAATAAAATCATGCTTATTAAGAATGATTGTTTGAATTAATGAATATTTTATTTTTTTAGAAATTTTATTACAATATTTTAAATATACTTTTTATTTGAATTAAATTTAATTATCATATTAATGGTAACAACATAAAAATATTCAATATCTATAAAGGATAGATATAAAAAGAATAATAAATACCTATAAAATTTTATTAAAAGAATTAAAAGAATTTTATATACAGGATAAAGGAAATCGTATCAAATATAGATGCATATGCTTGATGCAGAGGTAGCGACTCAAAAATTCCTTCAACAAAATTTCTTCTCGACCACATGAAAGATGGAAAAAAAATATGATTAGATGCAATGCCAAAATTTTCCAGAACTCATAAACCAGTTTTCAAACTTTCTTCCCATGCAAGAGAGACAATATAACCAAGCCAAAGTAAACTCAAGATCACATACATACATACACAGATGTTAATGCTAAAAATTTGCCCATGCCATGAACCCTTAAAAAAATTGAAAGAAGAAGATGAACATTAGAATTTCAACAGCAACGTTTTTAGAGTCTAACATTCTTGTAACTTGTAATTTCAACCTTTTGGCTCTATTCCACTCTTTAAAAGATTTGTGCACATTATTAAATTTACTTCCACGTGCAATACACTTAATTAGTTTTAACAAAACTTACGATTTGGAGGATGTTGCACAAACATTTATCGTTAATAGATAAATTTCTAACTAAATACCAATAGTTTAAAATAAACAATACCTATATTTTCTTTTCATGTGTCGACAAGAGTAAAAAATTAATTTTTATTTATATATTTATTTTAATTTTTTTAAAAATTAATTATTTTAATATATATATATATATATATATATCTTTATATTTAGTTATTATCAGTTATAATAAATTGTTAGACTTAATATTTCTATTATTTTTATATGAAAAAACTTAGAATAAAAAAAAAAAATAATTATTATAAATAACACATTTAACAAAAATAAATAATTTAAAAAAAATAATAGCATTAATTATATTTATTAATATTTACATTTTTAACAGAATAAAAGAAACGGAGAAAATATTGAACATTTCTTTTTAATTTTTTCGTAAGTGATTTTAAAATAGAAAAATACTAATAGCACATTATCTAACATGATTTTTATAATTTATTTTTTATTATCAGATAAAACTTATATAAAATGTTAAAAAATTGGATAAGAGAGATAAAAATTATAAATAATTTCAATAAAAAATAATTCCAAAATTTTTTTTTGTCAAAATTTTGTATTCATTTAGAATGGTCAAATTGGAAAGACAAATGATATAACTTGAACTAATAAAATTAACAATTTTTGTATACATTATCGGGCATTTAAATTTCTAACTTCAAAATGCATTAAATTTCTGGAACATGATTAAAACTTAAAAGAATACTGCATTTATGGCATTGGTGTCGTTACTTGTCCGAAGCAAGACATAGAAAACGCAACGCGGTTCGGCAGCACAGTATGTTATGTCGTAGTCGCAGAACAAGAGGAACCATCTTATACTTTGACACGTGTGCGTTGCACAAATCCAGCGCAATATAGCTCTCCATTGGCTGCCGCTATCATACGCCAGCAGCAGCGTAGCATAGCATGCACGACCCGAGTAAGGAAATCTGAGAAGGCTTTGACCGCATGCTCCGCAGCCATACACCGCACGATGGTTCCACCACTCATCATCCACCATCACACTCAAAACCCCGCCCCAGCATAGGCAACACTGACAACCAATTACCACGCGCCATGTCCCACACACACTCAGTCACCGGCGGGAGTGTGAGAAAGCTTGCGAGACACGATTCTCACTTCTCACAACTACAAAACCACACACACTCTCTCTCTTTCTCTCTCTCCCTCCCTTCCCTTCTTCTCCCATTTCATAAACCCTAACCCTTCTCCATCTCACTCGCTTATGACTAATGGGAGACCAAACCCGTGCTACCCTCCCACCCGGTTGCCGGTTCTACCCCTCCGAAGAACTCCTCCTTGACTACTATCTAACCAACAAGAACGAGAACCGGGAGGAGGGTTTCTACAGTTCTGATTTGATCAGGGAATTGGACCTCTACGGTTATGACCCCTTCGAGTTACCGGACGCTGCCTGCTTTTCCTACGGTTACCAAGGTATGAAGAAGCATTGGTTCTGTTACTCTGTTAAGGTGGCTAAGCACACAAGGAGGGTGAAGAGCGGGTTCTGGCTTCGAAAGGGAAGGGTTCGGGATGTTTTCGGTAACGATAGAAAGGTCGTTTTGGGCACGAGGACACGTTTCGTTTTCTACGTCGGCAATTCCCTTAAGAACGCTACCAGAACCGATTGGATTTTGTATGAATACGCATTGGTTGACCGTCTTCTGGTACGGATTCATCAATAATTCATTCGCAAAATTGAAACCTACATTGATGTTTGACATTTCAAATAATGCGAATTCCTGAAATAATTAATGTGTAATGAATGAAACGTAACTTCCTTTTTTTGATTCGTTTCGTGCATAGGCTTCTTTCGTGCTTTGTCGTGTATTTATGAAGCTTGGTCATCAAAAGAATAGTCCATCGGAGATTGGTCTGAGTTGTTGTGCGGAAGAAAATATGTCAGCGGTGCGTCACGTCGGTGTTCAGCATGATGGATATGTGGGCAGTGATGTTATTGAAGAAGCTAAGGGGTGCGATGATAGCTATGTTGACAGAAAGAATGAGATGACTGAGCATCCAATTGGGTGTGGTGGCGAACATGATAATTGTGCTGCACCACCTGTTTCAGTTGCTCAAGTCAATCACCAGGTAAATTCAACTTTGGATACTCATCTGTTGGCTTATCTTGTTTTCATAAATGTATGACTTAGCCACTTAAGAAGGTTATGCTGGATGTATTGTAGAAATATAGCAAACCAAGAGGTTAAGAAGTGGAATGTTTTGATTTCTACCAAGGAGGTGCAACTGAAGGGAATGGAACAAAACTATTCCATTTCAATTTTAGGACAAAACTTAGGTCCAGAATATTAGGTGCTAAATTTGGAGTTTCACCTTAATAACCTGTGTAATAAAAGTCAACATTAATGGTTCACTCTAGTTAGCTAGGTGGAACTTCAATTTTAATTGGAGATTGATACGGAAAACACTAAAGATACGGCACCTAAATTTTATCCTTTATATCTGCATGTTTAATAGACTGTAGTGAATCCATTATTGCTGCTTGTTTTGTGTTTCCTTTTTGTTCTCATGCTGCATCTATATTTGACTTGCTGCTGGGAAAAGCTTTGTGTATTGGTAGTTTTTGTGGTTGAAGCCAAATAGTTCTGTTGCAATCAATTGATTTCGTTTTTGTTTTGCAGCTGTCACTTGCAAACTTCTATATCAGCAATAACCTGAAAAGTTTAGTCAGAATTTGGGATATCAATATCGCTAGTCAATCAACTCATGTTGTATATTCGCTGCAACTACATTTTCTTAAATTTGGAAAAACTTTCCTCTTAGGCTTCTGCTACTTCTGTCACGGCATGTCACCAAAATTTCAAATGTATCACTTCACTCTTAGAAACGGGAAATGTGTGCATACATTTTCTTTCCTATATGTTTATGTGAAAATTGAGTGATCTTCTGCTCTTCTGAAAGTGGAAAACACATTAGCTATCTGCTGAATAGTTAACATTGCTACTGGTTATTCCATCATTGCTTAAAGCATGCCCTATTTATTTATTTATTCAGTTTTAGCATATTCTTTTGCCATTGCACCTTTCTCATTTCCCTTTGTAGGGGAGAAGAAAAGTATTGCTAAAGCATTAAATTCATTTGTTTGCTATTGATGGTAATCAGGAAAGGCTTTCTGGACTTCCAGGTAGCAGTGCATTGATCATTGAAGCTGGGACATCTCAGCAACATATACTTTCCCTTCTACAGGAGGATTTCATAGAATTGAATGATATTGCATGAACTGATTGGTTTTAAGAGATATGTTAATTCTAATCCTGCTCTCAGGAGTATTTATCACCTGAAACAATTGTATTCAGAATGGATTAATGACCCAGCTAAGCTAAGAGGAGGAAGATTTATGATATTGAATAGCCTTTTTCCCACTCAAATGAAGAAACATGATGGGGTTGAGGCAAATGTCATGGAACAATCATTCCGATTGTTAAGGTAGTTACTATGGATCTTTGTATGTTACACTCTTGAGCCCTACTTGAGGAAATATTCAGCAGATCTTCTTTGTTTTGGGAATGCAGATTTTCTCCTGTGCCCAATGAAAGACAATTGGCTCTAGAAGAATAGAGTTAGAGTTAGATATTGGTATTGGTAAATTGCAACATGCAGTACTCTAGTATGCTGCGGGCAACTTCACCTTACATCACGTGTCATTGTTCCCATGACACTGTATCTAAATTTTATATTAGCATTCCAGGGACCATCAGGATTTACCATCTGCCGCTTCGTATCAAGGCCTATTTGTTACTATCTATGCTATTTTCTTTCAAATCAGATGAATTCCTAATTAAGGATCTCTGTAAGTGTTACAATAACGATAGCATATGACTTGTCTTAACTTTCTGTGTTACTTTTTTGGTTAATTTGACTAATTTTATGTTTTTATGATCATGGATTCAAAAATCTTGGGCCTATGGATTGTTTTGATTTAAAAATTCGTCTTCCTTTTATCATTGCTTATTTGCAATGTCCTTATAAGTTGTTGCAAAGAATAAATAACAAATTAGCATTCAAAGAAAACTCAAACTGTTGTTTATCATTATCCACTTTTATCTCTCAACTTTTCACCTTAATATA
The DNA here is from genome assembly GCA_037954105.1 of Canavalia gladiata. Classification (NCBI taxonomy): domain Eukaryota; kingdom Viridiplantae; phylum Streptophyta; class Magnoliopsida; order Fabales; family Fabaceae; genus Canavalia; species Canavalia gladiata. The sequence goes on from CM075664.1 coordinate 46,602,243, forward strand.
AAGCAAAAATAAATATATGTATGGTACTGTAAAGGTGTCTCTTTCCTGCTTCTGTTGGTCAGGGCATATTTGGTTCTCAATTAAATGGAATTTAGAAGAATGTAAGTTTAAGTGCTTCTGCTAAAGTGTCTAATAAATTTTGTTATCAAAATTTACAATATGAACTTTTATATAATAAATAATATTGGATAGCTGTTATATAAACTATTTAATCAAGCGCATCCTTTATTTTGTTTCTTCCTGTATAAACAAAGGTGAAAATGTAAATGTGATTTGTTTTTATGCTACTTTAAAAATTGGTTGTAATTTTTAAAAAATTGTAAAATGTAGTTGCTTCTTAACTTTCAGCTGAACAAAAGCTAACTTGAGTAAGTTACAATTTCAAAACATATAGTTCCTTATTCATTCTTAATTATTTTCTTCGGCTCCAATTTTATTAGCAACAGCGTGTGGTAATAAATAATATTTTATTTGAAGCAATTTGTCTTTTTTCATTTATCACTCTAAAGTTAAATAACTCAAAATTATACTATATTTAAGAATTATGATGAATTTAAGAAAAATTAATCATATTTAAAAAAGATTTTTTTTCTAATCTTATAATTAGGAGATTTTTATTCATACAACCTAAACTTAAATTTAAGAAATTTTTTATTCAATAAATAAAAAAAAAATAAAAAAATATCAAAATTATAATAGCCTCAAACTAAGGTTCCTCCAATTTAAGCTTAATAATGGAGGTGAATAGAAAATCATACACAATATTAATGATACTAAAAGGAAAGACACTAAAAAGAAAGAAAAAAATAAAAAAAAAATTAACCTATAAAAAATACAATGATAGAATACCTTAATAACGTGAAAGGATCTCTAAAAAATTAACAAGAAGAACGAAGGAAATGAAAAATAATGAAGTGCAATTGGAAAATATCTTACTGATTTTTGCACAATGTGACCGCGGATTTTTTCATAGGTTTCAATAGCAAAATAGTAAAATTTTAATTTGATAGAATGAAGTATTACTATTATTATAATTTTTAGAAATTAAAGAGATAAGTGAAACTGAAAGACACACTCTATCATTATACGAATATCAAATAATTTATAAATAAATATTACACCCTTATAAATTATTTACTCATCACTAATGCTCATGATCATGCTCATAATATTTTATTAAAATAATTAACTATATAAAATTGAAACTACTAAAATTTTGAGATGACAAACCTTTGAGCAGCTAAACCTTTTAGATGACAACTTTTTGAAATAACATAACTTCTAACAATTATTTGTAAATCATAACTACTAACGTCTTCCCTTAAATTAATATCTATAGAAATCAATTTAGAGAAAAAAAAAATTCAGAAACTTCAATTAAATCAAGAATTTGATAACATCTTTTGAAAAACAAATTCAAAGCATTTTCCAAAACTTCACAAATGCTACTAGCTTGAGTGGCTTGATTAGGATATCAACTACTTGTTCCTCAGTTTTATAATGATTTACCACAATTGTCTCATCTTTACAAAGATCTCTTTGGAAATAAAACTTCACATCAATATGCTCGTTTCTTCCTTGTAACATAGGATTTTTAGACAAATTAATTATTGAATTGTTGTCACAAAAAGTATTAGTAACATCTGGTTGCTTGAATTTCATTTCTTAAAAAAAATTTCTTAGCCATATGACTTGATAAGCACAAACAATTGCTGCAACAAATTCAATTTTTGTACTTGATAAAGTAATAATAGGATTTTTTTAGAGAACCAAGAAATTGCACATGTACTAAGCATAAAAACATATCCTGATGTACTCTTTCTATCATCTTGATCTCCTGTAGAATCATTATCAATAAATCCCACTAGATTGGGTTTTTCACCTTTCTTGTAAAATAGGTCAAAATCTCTACTTCCTTACAAATAACGAAGAATCCTTTTGACAGTTAGCAAATGCAATTTTGTGGGATTCTCCAAGTACTTGTTGATTAAATTTACAAGATACATTATTTTAGGCCTAGTTGCAGTTAGATACATCAAAAAACCCACAATTTGCTTATAAAGTATGTTATTTATCTTATTTCCTTCGAAATCTTTGTGTAATTTCAAATCATACTCAGTGAAAGTATTTATAGGATTACAATTTTTCATTTGAAATCTTTCTAGAATTTCTTCCATATATTTTTTTTTACAAAGAAAGATTCCATCATTTTATTGCACTACCTCTATGCCAAAAAAATAATGCATTATACCAAGATCAGACATTTTCAATTGATCCATCATATATTTCTTAAATTCATCAAACATGGTAATATAATTTTCAGTGTATATAAGATCATCAACATACAAGCATACTATGAGTAGTTCTCCATTTTCTCCAAATTTAACAAATAATTCATGTTCATAATGGTGTCGCAACCGTGATTCTGACGAGACGACGAACTCGCTAAAATTTTGAAAATAGATTTTATTTTATTAATGTGGAGTCGCCACCAAATTTTATTTGAGGGAAAAAGATTTGGAAAAAACCCTGACCCAAGGATGAGATTTAGGTTCGGGAGTCGGTTACAAGTGGGGAAGGTGTTAGGCACCCCACTCGTCTGTTCCGAAGAACAGTACCCTTAAACTGAGTGTGTGATTATTTGAAAATTATTTTGATCCCTTTTATTAGAGTGAAAATAAATACTTAATGGTGGTTAGCCTGACAGGACTTGATCTTGCTCCTACGTATTCCCCGGTGCAATGGGAAACTCAAGGCTTACGTAGTTCTGGTTTGAGTTGAAGGCTTGACCTTCAAAAGGTATTTGAATTGAAAAGTGAATGCATTGTTGTCTTTTTGAGAATATTTTGAGGGGTGAAATCCCAATCCATATATGCACAGGGCCCAAAACAACTACGGCTGCACTTGGACCCATACGGACCTTTAAACAACGAACAGCAGAAAAAGCTACCAGTTCGTTTTTAGGGCCCATTGCGTGAGATTGAGGAAAGCAAAAATAGATTTTTATTTTATTGAAAACAAGGGAAAAGAGGGGCAATCCCAATCCACATATGCACAGGGCCCAATACAACTATGGCTGCACTTGGACCCATACAGACCTCTAAACAACGAACAGCAGAAAAAGCTACCAGTTCGTTTTTAGGGCCCATTGCGTGAGATTGAGGAAAGCAAAAATGAGATTTTTATTTTATTGAAAACAAGGGAAAAGAGGGGCAATCTCAATCCACATATGCACAGGGCCCAAGACAACTATGGCTGCATTTGGATCCATACAGACCTCTAAACAACGAACAGCAGAAAAAGCTACCAGTTCGTTTTTAGGGCTCATTGCGTGAGATTGAGGAAAGCAAAAATGAGATTTTTATTCTATTGAAAACAAGGGAAAAGAGAGGCAATCTCAATCCACATATGCACAGGGCCCAAGACAATTACGGCTGTACTTGGACCCATATGGACCTCTAAACAACGAACAAAAGAAAAAGCTACCAGTTCATTTTTAGGGCCCATTGCGTGAGATTAAGGAATGCAAAATAGGACTTGATTTAAAACAAAATGAACTTTATTTGAATTTGATGAAATAAAATTGGATTTGATCTAAAATAAAATAAACTTGATTTGAATTTTGAGCTTGAATTGGGCTTGATTTGAAATAAACTTGACTTGATTTGAAATTAAGGAAAAGAATTGCGGACATGCTTCAGTAATCAAGAAAATAAAATTTCGTTTCAGATCCAAATTAAACAAATAATATCATTCCAGAAACTAGAAAGAAAGATGAAGAAAAAGAAACAAAAATCACAGAAATCGGAGATCATTTGGCCGATTGAAAACAAAAATGAAAAACAGAGATGAAGATCAAGCTCAAGAACACAAGATTTTGACGCAAAAATTTGAATTCAAATTTCAGAAGTTTTAAAAAATATTTTTTGATAGATCTGAAAAATCAAAACCGATTAATTTTAATATATGGATCATATGAATCAAACAAAACAAGTTTTACATAAATCCAATCATAAATGAGCAAGTTATGTACAAATCAAATAAGCTAGGTTCACTTGTGCACAAGGATGAACATACTTCGGTAATTGGGCGATTAAAATTTCATTTCAGATCCAAATTGGATATACAATATCATTCCAGAAACTATAGAGAAATACGAAGAGAAAACAACAAAAATAATCGAAATCGGAGATCATTTGACCGATCAAAAACAAAAATGAAAAACAGAGACGAAGATCAAGCTCAAGAACACAAGATTTTGACACCAAAATTTAAATTCAAATTTCAGAATTTTTAAAAAAATATTTTTGGTAAATCTGAAAAATCGAAACCAATTAACTGCAAGATATGGATCATATGAATAAAAAAAAACAAGTTTGACATAAATCCAATCAGAAATGAGCAAGTTATGCATAAATCAAATAAACTAGGTTCACTTGTGCACCAGGATGAACATGCTTTGGTAATCGGGCGATTAAAATCTCATTTCAGATCCAAATTAGACATACAATATCATTCCAGAAACTAGAGAGAAAGACGAAGAGAATGCAACAAAAATCATCTAAATCGGAGATCATTTGACCGATAAAAAATGAAAACGAAAACCAGAGACGAAAATAAGCTCAGAAATCCGAGAAGAAGCAAGAAATTTGAGCAGAATAAAAAGTAGGATCTAACCTTGATTGGAAGGTGATGAAGAACTGGTTTGAAGGCAGAGATAGAGAGTCTCCAAGGTCCTCCCTTCAGAAATTCTAAAAAAGATATTTCCTCCCTTCAGTCTCCTATTTTGGTGAAGGACCTCTTCTTATATAGAAGGAAGAGGGATTAAAGAGGTCCTCCTTGTCCAATGTGGGACTTCTTTCTCACATAGGAGAATTTTTCTTTTTCTTTTCTTTTTTCCTTCCTTTTTTTTATTTATCTTATTTTTTGTTTTTTTTTGTTTTTTTTTTGTTCTTTTTATTTTTATTATTACTTAAATTAGTATTGGTTTCTTGATTAATTCTAACAATTGGGGCCTCGAACATAATTGAGTGTTCACAAATGGCACTTTGAAAAACCATCTTTTAGAAAATAAGACTCAATATGACTATACCAAGCCTAGGGAGCTTGTTTCAACCCATAAAGTGCCTTTTTCAATTTGTAACTTTATGTTCATTCCCTATTTTCACATAGCTAAAGGATTAATCAATAAATACATGTTTCTCCAAAATTCCATGTAAAAAGGTTAATTTGACATCTAACTGAAAAATAGGTTAAGAATTTTATGCTGCTGATGCATTTACGAACTTGATTTTATCATGTATTGCAACTGGTGAAAATGATTCAGTATAATCAACCTCGTTCTCTTGCTTGTAACCTTTAGCCTCCAAGCGTGCTTTGTATTATCAATTTGACCATTTTTTGAGTTTTGTTTCGAGGACCCACTTTACACCAATGGTTTTATTTCATTTTGGAAGATCACATAACTCCCAAGTGTCATTCCTTTTAATTGCATAAATTTCATCATCCATCACTCTTCATTTATCTTTTTTGACAACATTTTTAAATGTTGTAGGATTATATTTTGGAAATAAAGTAAAATGAATAATAGGATCTTGAATTCTAGTTACCTCATAATCAACCATCAAAGAATGACTTTTTCTAGCTCGTTGAGGTCTCTCTTCTTCAAGTGCTCCTTTGATTGTTGCATTTCTTCTTTATTTTATTCATCAAAACTTGTGGAAAATTTTCCTATGTCACCTATTATTTTTCTAAAATTGATCTTCATCTAAAACAACATCGTGACTAATAATAATTTTCTTAGTATTAGTATTATAAATTATAGGCTTTTGATTTATCATTAACACCAAAAAAGATACATTTTTTTCCTTATCATCTAACTTTGATCTCTTTTGGTCAGAAATATAGGCATAGGAAACATACTCAAAAATTTTGAAATGGACCACAATTGGTTTTCTTCTAGTCCATCCTTCTTTTAGTGTCGTATTTTGTACAACAAATGTGGGACTTCTATTTAGAATGTGCACACTCCAATTAACTACTTCGGGCCAAAAGCTTTTAGAAATATTGCTTCTAGTTAGAAGACTCTCGACCATATTGAAAATGATTCATTTTTTTTTTCGTTTTGATACTCCATTTTGTTGTGGTGTATATGTTGTCAACTCCTTCTAGATTCCATGTTCGCCACAAAAAGTAAAGAACTCATCTAAGTAGTACTTTCCATCATTGTTCGTTCAAAGAGACTTAATAACCATATTTTATTTATTTTTTACTTTAGCTTTAAGGTTCTTAAACACAAATAAAGCTTATTTTTTCCTATAAAAATATACCCATGTTTTTCTAGAAAAATCATTAATGAAAATAATTAAATATTTTTTTTATGGAAAATGGTTATATTGGTCGATAAATATGTGAATGTACCAATTCTAAAAGGTTTTTTGCTCTCTATGAATTACCTTTATGAAATTTAGAATGATGTTAGTTGCTAATAAACAGACTTGCGAAGAAACAATGATTTGTGGAAAACCTATTATCATATCTTTTTTATATAAGGTCTTTAAATTGCTGAAACTTAGATGCCCATATTAATAATGCCATAACTAAGAAGATTTTGTAACTTTAGTCATCAAATTAGATTGAATGCTTTCAATATTCAATGTGAATAGCCTGTTTGAAATTATTTTTACAATTACAATGACATCTCTAATAAGATCAAATATTTCACAAGAACTCTTATTAATGGTGATCATATATCTTTTTTCTTGTAATCGATCAATATTTAATAAGTTACTTTTCAGATCAGGAATATAAAGTACATTAAAAATAGTTTTCATAAATCCATTTTTTGTTTTAATTTTTATATCATATTTTTCCATCACTTTCATGGTAGAACAATTACCAAAACTTACAGTAGAATGAAAATCTTCATTTAAGAATGAGAAAGATGACTTGTTTCCATTCATGTAATTGCTACAACTTGTATCTAACATATCAAATTTTTGGTTCATTGACCTTTGCATCATGAACAATCATCAACAAAGTTTCCACTTCTTTCTCCTTGACAAAATTTGAACTCTCTTTCTTTTCTTTACAATTAAGCAATTTGTTATAACAATTAGAGACATAATGGTCAAACTTATAACATCGAAAACACTCTATCTTGGACTTCTCAAGGTTCCTACCTTTTCCTTGTAACTGGTCATTGCTACATTTGGAATTTCTATTAGAATTCGAGCTACCACAACCACAACCTCCATGTCCTCTACCTCTACCTCTACCTCTTCCTTTGAAATTATTGGAATAAGTATAGGTAGAAGCCTTCGAAACTTGCTCTTCCGTTGTTAAAGTTTTGTTCATCTTTTGTTCATGAATCCACAAGGATCTTTAAAGCTCATCAAGGGATAATTTATCAACATCTTTTGATTCTTTAATTGCATAAACAACATAATGAAACTTTGTTGTCAAATATCGCAATATATTTTCCACGACCATGACATCTTACATATTCTCTTCATGAAATCGCATCTTATTACCGATTTTCATTGTTTTGGCATAATAGATAGTGACAAATTCTCTATCCTTCATAGTTGCTGTCTCAAAATCTTTTCTTAGAGTTAGGCTCGCTTAATTGTTACTAAACCTTGATGTTTTTTTTTTTCATTGAATCTTAAATATCCTTGAAAGTTTCTTTGCAAAGAATAGTTTCCAAGATTGAGTAGCTAATGACTTGAAAAAGATAATTTTTTACCTTTAAGTCCTTCAACCTTCTAGTTTCAAATTTTACTTTGAGTATTTGTCTAAGTTATGCCTGTTGGTGGCTTTTGAATACTAGATTCAATAACTGACCAATATTTTTTTAATTGTAAATGTTCTCCATTAGCATGCTCCAATGGTCATAGTGACCATCAAAGTATGTGATAGCTGCTTATATAAAAGTTGAATCAATGACCATTTTTTATGTCACACCTCATATATTTTTACTCTCAAAGATTTTGAATGAAGCTCTGATATCACTGTTACTATAGTTTTTAGGAATTAAAAAGATAATTGAAATTTAAAGACACACTTTATCATTATACGGGTATCAAAGAGTTTATAAATAGACATTATATTATTGTGAATTATTTATTCATCATTAATGTTCATCACTAATGCTCGTAATATTCCATTAAAATGATTAACTATAAAAAATTAAAATTGCTAAACTTTTAAAATGATAAATCTTTAAGCTGCTAAATTTTTTAGATGACAAATCTTTAAAATAAGATAACTGTTAACAATTATTTGTAAATCATAATTAGTAACGTTAAGAAGTAAATAAATACAATGGGAGAGAAAAAGAAAAGTGAAATATTCTTTTTATTTTTTAAACCTGTATGTAAAGATTTTAAACATTACTTTTACGTCACCATTAAAACACCGTAATTAAATGTCACATGCAGAGGTTAACATAACCGCCTCCACAACTGATGCTTCCTACATAGAAGGTTTTACTAAAATTGCCGCGGCATAATACTATGATATTTAGTGAGTATTTTATTTTATTTTACTTCATAAATTTTATAAGTGTGAGCGTTTTGAATTTTCAAACTATTTTAACCTTAATTTACATATATTAAATTTAACTAGATCAAATTAATATTTTTGTATATTTATTTAATTATTTGATAATATTTTTAAATATATATAAATATACGTAATATAAAATTTTAATTTTTTCTTTTAATATGATTTTGATTTTTATAACAATTTTTTAAATTTAAAATTATACTATATTTTAATTAACGATTCAATCCAATCTATTCTAATTAAATTTAATCAATTTAAATTTTATTTTATGCTAATTCAATCCTACCCAACTTGTGATTACCCTTACATTGAACCATTACTGTAAGATTCTTAACCGTAAGTCATATTTAGTTGGATTGTCATTGGTTTTATCTATAGTACGAAAGTTAGCTTGAATGTAAAACATTTATGCATTTGATTTTTAGTTATTTAAGTATATAGATCTCACAATAGAAAAGAAGGGTATGGATACATATTGTTTGAAAATTCTTTACCCGAAGACAAATTAAGGATAAGAACGAGCGAAGTTTGTGGATGTATTATTGGGGAGAAAAACGTTGTTGGTGGATATAATCAATAACATGGTGTGAATGTAATTAACACATTAATTTGTTACTAGACTTCCATAAATGAAATAAATTTATATTTTTATCACTCTATTGTTTAATATTTCTATCTTACATAATTAGGTTTAGTATTGCATGGTTATCAGTTATCATCATACCAAGAATTATAAGTACCCAATTGATTTTTGTCAATTTGTTTAAATTTCTTCGCTGTTCTTATGTGTCTGTAGTCTGTAGGTGTCTCAACATCTTGAATTCATCACCTAACAATTTGTCTCAAGTTTGATCTTTATTTTGTTGTGTAGTGCGACTTGTAATAATTTATATGCATCGCATTAAGGTCAAACTTCTCGTTGCTAGCGCGTCATGATCACTCTCATGCCTCCATCTTTATTTTTATTTTTTTGTTTTTAAAATCCAAATTCAATTTTGTTGATGAATTTTGGTTATAGCTTTGAAATGTTGTTTTGGTTTATTGGGCGTCAAAGCCAGATAGTACCAAAAATTATTAGCAACAAGAATGCTTTGGCAAGTGAACTTGAGTAGTGCGAGCTGTTTGATGCTATACTTTACATGTGTGTATCTTTGAACGCTGATTCTCAATTTTTAATGCTCATTGGGTACAGTACTTTGATTTTTTTTACAGTTGGGCCAATTAATGATGGCCAGTTTCTTAAGAAAACTCGTTTTTATCTTTGAAATGTGAAACAAACTTGTTCTCAAAATAAATGTTATTTTCTCAATCAATTTCTAAATTGTAATTATAAGCTTTCACGTTATGTCTTTCTCACATTTTTCTATTGACCCAAAAAAATAAAATTCTTTTGCTCTCCTTTTGGGTATGAGGAGGGGAAAGAGGCCAAGTTAGGCATGAAAAGGAGAAAAGCACTAAGCCGTGTTTGAAGGCTTCAAATTTGAAATTTCAACGAACGTACTTTGTTAGCACTTAACGCCTAATGATAAAGGCTAAAGCTTTAATAACCCCATGACTTCTCCTTTTTCCTTTTGTTTTTTATGTGTCAGATCATGTTTAGTGGTATGGTTAATGCTTTAACCCCATTACTTCTCCCGTTTTTTTTTTTAAAAAATTATTATAATCAGATATATTTTGGTTAGGGATTTTCTTTTTCTTAACTCGTGTATACATAAAGTTGTTCACCACTTTGTGTTGTTTTAGGCAATCCAATTTGGATTAATTGAGTATATATTAGGTTGACGTTATTTTGGACAATAATTATTTATATATTTTAGAAAAAATAATGTTTTTTAGAATTAAGTTGAATCAAATTAATAATAAAACATGTGTTAAAAAAATACTATGAATTATGTGTCTACCCCCACGTTTTACTCTAGTTTATCACTGGTCGGTATTTGAGTCCCGCTTGAGCCATACTGTTCCATTATTTTTTATTGTGTGTGTATATAAACGTTATTCTCCTTATAAAATTAATGGCTTAACTTGTTTTGTTGATATTCTTATTCAGCAACATGTCATGTATATAGCAACTTTTGAACTAAATAATTATATTGAATATTGTGTAATTATGAGTTTAGTGTGTTTAATACAAATTTTTAGAATCAACATTAAATATTTATGTGTGTGTATATATATACGTAAATTTAATTTTTTATTTTTAAATAATTATTTTTAAGATATTTTTATCCTTATTAAGATATATGCTTCTTTTATATTAAATATTTAATTTTATAGTAATAATTTTATTTCTACAAATATTATTTATATTTTAAATATGGATATATTGTAATAAATTTTAAAATAGATTAATTTTTTAAATAAATGAAAATTTAAAATTATTATAATATTAATCAATCTTAATTTAAATTTAATTTTTTAATTTTTAAATCTAATATAATATTAATAAATATTATGTATCATGGTTTTAATAATTTATTTTATTAATTTTATTCTTAATTTTAAAATAATATTCTTTTAATTCATTATTAATATAATATTTAAGGTTAACAATAAAATATTTCTTATTTTCATTAATTTATTTTTTTTTATAATTTTATTTAAATTTAAAAACATTCCTACAATGCAAAAATAATGTGCTAATTGTGGGTAATTCTACTGAAAGTTGTGGTAAAATAATATTTGATGTCAATCCTATTTTTTTTTTCAAAAAATAAAATTCACAATTAATAATATAACCTTTTTAGTGGGCAAGGTAGTAAAAGAAACTCATGTTTATACAGTACTTAATCTGTATATAAAAAGTAGATTATCCTTTAATAAAATAAAATAAAGTTTTGAAAAAAATAATATTGATTTCTTTTAAAAAAATTAAAATCCCAGACACATTGTCAGCAGCCCAAAGTATATACAGTACTTTTTTTCTGACCTTAAAGTATGTTGGTGAACTCTTGATTCTGCTACGAGTCATTGTACAATTAATTATTCAAAAGGAAAACTATATGCAGCAGTTACGTAAAATGTGTACAGAATCAATTACATTATTTAAAGACTTAGAGTAAAAGCAAATAGTTTTAGTAAATCAATATAAATATAAATGGATATTATTTATTTGTGATTTTAATAGTGAGTTGTGCATTACAATAATCCACATAAAGGTTCCAGAAATGTCAGAATCATGGAAAAACTTTAGATGTTCGCTTATGGAGATCCATATTCTATTCAATTAATTGTTCTGTTGTTTTCCAAAGGGGCCATCACGCGTAGAGTTGTGAATCCAAGCGAACCTAATGGATAGACAATAAGTTGATTTAATGGACAAAAAACTATTTATAAATAAAATAAAATAAAAGAAAAATTACCTAGTGGTAGTGGAGACAGATGGAAAGCAAAGTAACCCCGTTTTAGAAGGGTTAGATAGGAAGCACACAAAGATGACCAAGTTCATAAAAGAATAAAATAAAATACCCCATGATAGGAACAATGTCACACACCGTTTAAAGAAGATCAGAATATGATATATAGTTGATGGAATTGAACTATTATTAAGGAAAAACAAGAAGATTAAATTAAAGGGAAGGAAAAAGGGGTTGTGTTTGTGGTGGTGGTGGAACATGCCATTGCAAAGGTACCTTGAGGGCTTTTAGGTCCAAGTTTTCATTCACACCTCTTTAAAGCAAAGTAAAATTGAAAGATAAATTGGTTGTATCCTCAAACACCCAAAAGCTACAGCTCCATCATCATAATCCACACAACCACACCAAGCAGACACACGTTAAGGCTTTGGCTAAGTTCCACCTAAAATTGTACCGACAGAAAATTTAGGGACCCTAGGATGTTTCATATTTGGTCATTTTTATTTACTACTCAACCCATGTAATTTCTTTACCCAACCCAAATGAGGGGCATATATCATTATCATGTATGGGGAGAAAGACAAAACCAAAAAAACTCCATAAATAGTTAGTCAAAATTCATACAAGCAAGCACCAAGATTTTGGGCACAACAAATAGAGAAAGAGAGAAAGGTGCAAGTCATCCGGATGTGGACCCTAGATATTATAACTAAAGCCACGTGCACTATTATTTATTTTTATAAATAAGTCACAAGGGAAAGAAGAAATTAAATTAAATTAAATTAAATTAAATAAAGGAGGAAGGAGCATGTGAGAGTATAAATGTGAACATGGATGGTAAAAGAGCTTAGAGAGGTGGGTGCTTGGCGTGAAGAATATGTAACCACATGAAAGCAGAAGTTGGAGAAGTTTTCCCCTGCTTTAAGATTGTTATTATATTTATTGTTATCAGTTTTCAAGTCAATTTTAAACCTCTAAAAATACTATTTTTTATATAAAAACATTTATTACACAAAAATATAGTAAATACTTTTTAATAAAAATATTATTTTAAACATTCAAATTAATTTTAAAAACTGGTGCTAATATTTTATTATTATTATTATTTACCACCTTAATGAAAATGTAACAAACAACAGTAAATAATTATAAGTTTTTGAATGGAAAACAATATAATTAAATTAAATACAAAAAAATATTTAAAATAATAATGTGGTAGTATATTAAAAATTTGTGGGGGAGTGGGGGTTGTGTTGGCAAGGGTGGTCATTTATTAGCATTATGTTATTTTGTTGTGTTTGGGGACAGAGAGCAGAGGAAGATGATGCATTTGTTAATTTCATGGAGAAAAATCAGAAGAAAGAAGGACCCATGCAAACATCACCCATTTGGTAAGCTGCCAAAAAGGGGTAGCAGGCACGCCCTTTCAGCCTCTACCCACATTACCAATTACTTAATACCAAATAATATATAATCACCAATTACCATCACTAATAATTTCCTTAATACAAATAATTTATTAATTATATTATTTTTTTAAATAATAATAGTAAATATCATTCATGTCTTTGTAGGAAGGGAAGCTTGCTGTCTCCACCTCCAAGGCTATGACTTTTGCACACACAAACACACACTCTCTCTCTCTCTCTCTTCTCTATTTGTAAATTGAAGATTACTGTCCTCTTTAATCTCTCCTCACATTTTTCATTTTTTTCAATCTCATTTTTTTAATACCATTCTTCTTCCACCTCCACCAACAGCAACACCCTCTTTTCTCTTCTCTTCTTCTCTTCCCCTTTCCATTTCTCACTTCTTCTTCCTCATCTTTGTTTTTTTTTTCTCTCCCTCCGCAGGCTGGAAAGGGGAACAATAAATCCGAAAAAATAATAAAAAGAGAAAAAAAAGAGCATCCACAACAAAACATGGGGTGGAGTGCTTTCCTTGTTGCTTATTCTCTCAGTTAGACATCCTTTGATTTTTTTTATGATAGATCGGTCTTGTTTCATTTTCCTCTCGTAAGTTTTCTTTACCCTTTTCTTCATTCCCTTTTGGTTTGATCAGTTTGTGGTTTCCCATGATTCAGAAGCTATAAAGTTTGGTTTTTTCTGGGTTTTTTATTTTTATTTTCTTTTGGGTTTTTATTCAAATGATTTTGGGCTGTGTATATAGCTATCTTGCATTTTACATGTTTTTTTTTTCCTTTAAATCTTGATAAATTAGACTGATTTTTGTTGGGTGTTCAATTGTTTAATCCAGCCTGGTTTTGAATGGTTTAAAACCAAATTCGGTGTTGCAATAGTTTTGCTGATCTTGGCAAAAATTTTCGTTTTCAGTTTTTTTCATTTTTCTTTGTTCTGTTCATTGTAAAAAGGAGTTGACTTTATTTTTATTCTTTGGGGTATTGTCTCTTCTTCTGGTGGGTTTATAATTTTCTTTGCTGTTAATCAATTGGTAATGCTACATTATTGGGTTTTGTACTGCAGGGTTCGTTAGTTAATAAAAGAGGTGTTTGGGTTGTGTTGTGGTGGTGGTTGTGAGGGTTTTGTTCTTAGGCTTAGGAAGCTTAGTTCTACATTGATTTTATTGATGCACATGACTTTCTTATGTTGAAGTGTTTTCTTCTTATGTTGAACTGTTTTTCATTTTATTCTTTTGTGTCATAATGTGAAACTTGTGTTGGCAACGCATGAGCTACTTGATTGTCAAGTACTTGTGTTGATATAGAATAATTTTCTGAAACAAATACATGATTACATTTTAGGTGGATGAGTACTCTGCCTACTGATTGCTTCGACCTTCCCATTGTTGTTTGGTTGTTTCAACTTTCAATAGATACTACCGATTGTGATTTGAGATTGATTAAAACCTTGTATATTATCACTCAATGGATCTTAACTCTTACTTGTTGCTTTCATATTGTAATCACTGGGAGTTATGAGACTCTCAGTGCTATTCTACCAAGAGAACCAATATAAAGCACAGGCCTTGCTGCTACGACAACTATAGGTCTACAAAATGATAACCGTTTCTCTTAGGAGTTCAAATTAGAGTTTGAGTGACATAATTATTACAATTTGGGTTTCAACAATGATCATTATTTGATGAGACTCACAGCATTTTACTGATAGTGAATTTTATGTCATTTTCAGTGTCTAATGATTGCTTGTGTTTGTTGGACAGATCTGCTAAACCGAATACATACCTTGCTGCTATATTTGAAGAATTCCTTTCATATATTTAACTGTATTGAGTTGGGAAACTTATAGATATCCTCAATGCAAGGGCGAAGGGGTACAATTGGTTCCTTGCCTGAAACCTTAGAATTTGATTGTGGATCTACCTCAAGTACTGCTACAGTTGATCAGCATATTTTCTGGAATAATATGCGGAATCCTGCTGAAAATCAATATATACTTTCCCCTGGTGATATAAACCCATCTTACGTGAATTCTATAAATCATGAATGGCAGAACTTGAGTGGATGGAGCTTAGGTGAACCTAGTTCCAGTAATACACAGAATGAGGTTAACAACAATGAGCAGAAAAGAGAGCTAGGATTATCATCTTCAATAAGTTCTGGTGCCACAGTTGGTCCAAGACCTGAAGAAAGGCGCTTTGAACCAAACAATACCTTTTCATTGGACAATGTTAATACAAGTCCAATGTATATGCGCAACTCCAATTCTCATTTGGTGTCGCAGAATCTCAACTTAAATGCAGGTTTAGCAGATAGTGGTAGTGATAACAGCTATCATGTGGAACATCCTAACTTGCACAAGTCTAGTGGACCAATAAACGAGCCTATGCCACCTACAATTGGTTCTGGTCCTTTTCTGCTTCCTTCTGGAAGTAACAACTTTTTTGTTGAGAATACTGATGGTAGGCCAGGTTGTTCTCTAGACACTCGCCGCGTATCTTGTAAAAGAAAGGCCATTGAACGAAATGTTGGACAGTCTTCGGATGGTGGAAGTTCTAGCTATACTCAGCATACAGATGGTAGTACTTGGAACACTCTTCCTACTCCGGACTATGCAGGGAGCAGTTTTAACAGATCAGCCCCAGCAGAACAGGTAAATGCAAGACTTGGCCTGAGCATGGGAGATGGAGCCTCTGAAAGCATTCCTGAGTCAAATGTTGCAGGAAGCACCGAAAGCTTCCACAGAAATTTTCGTTTGAGGGTAAATCCTTCAAGCCAACAAGTTTCTGTTCCTCCAACTGCAATCTCGAGTGGGAGTGTGATTAGGAATTCTGGTGTTTCTTCATCCTCTCCAATATTGCAGAGATTTCACCCTGTTGATAATTCTCTGGACTTGAGGCCAGCACCATCAGTAGATACTATGATTCCTCAAAGCCAGCCCGTTGTAATTCATGTTCCTGCTTTACCAAGGAGTTTGCAGTCATTCAGGTGGAGCACTGCTTCTAACTCAACAAACAACCATTCGTCAAACTCAGTTATATGTGCAGATAGGGATAATCTGCCACAAGAGGAAGCGGGCTCTAGAAGTATGCCTAGAAACATTCTAGAACACCCTATGTTTGTACCTGCAACCAATTTAAGAAATGTGGCTCGAAATCCGACAAGAGCTTCAAACGGTGCAAATTTAAGTATTCCAGGAAATGTTGGTTCCTCATCACGGGCTGGTTCAAATTCAGCTCTCAATCCACCGTCTGCCTCAGGGTGGGTTTCTCGCACTACTCCTCAGCAGTATCCACGCAGGTTTTCTGACTATGTTCGTCGGTCCTTGTTTTCTCCTGGTTTGGAAACTGCTGGAAGTTCAAGCAATAATTATCCTTCTTTGCGTGGTCCTCCTACTTCATCTGAATCAAGGGGACTGTCACCTGGGGTAAACCCTGGATCATCTTCATGGTTTGAGAGGCCAGGTGATGGTGAGTTTGGAATTCCCTATTCCTTACGTTCTTTGGCAGTTGCTGGTGAAGGAAGTAGTAGACTTGTGTCTGAGGTATCTATTCAGCTCTTTCTTCTCTTGCATTTCATTATTATTGTAGTTATAACTGCTGGAAAAGATTGTTTCTTTAATACTTGTCATAGATGCATGGAGGCATCTGCGATGTCAGCCTCTTTTTTACTTTGAAATTATATATTTGATCTCAGGCTCAGGCCTTAGAGTTTATTTTAGGAAAACTCCAGGTTGGATGAGGTAGGTTCTTGAATATAATAATTGATAATGATTTCTTCTAGTAAGCAAAATAAGAAGTCTAGGAGGAAACTTGACTAGACTTTACTCCTATGGTTGCTCAATCATCAAACTAGTTTCGACTGAATTGCTTAAGTAGCCACTTTGGCTAAAAGATCAAAGATAGTTTTTTTTTTTTTTTTAATCTAAGTCAATATCTTCTTGGTACCTTCTCATGACAATTTCTAAGCTCTGTTACCATAATAGTTTTCATTTCTTTTATGAATAATTGTTATCCTGGAGTTGACTTTATCTTTTGTACAGCTCCGCAATGTGTTGGGCCTCATGCGCAGGGGTGGGAATCTGCGATTTGAGGTTAGTTTTATTTTAAATTAATGGTGTATGTTTGACAATGTGCAGATGTTGAGTAAAGCTTTCCTTCCTCTTACTATCATTTATTATTAGTGCCATGGTGCTTCAAACTGGTTCAGTTCTGATGCAAAAAATGTTTTTACGTACCCTGTTGTTTAGCTACAAGTGTTGAATTGTTAAGTTAGCCTTAGCTGACCTCCTAATAACATTGATTTATTTGCAATTTTGATCAGCTTTACTCTTGTGTTCTCAAAAGAATTTTTCTGTTCGTATCTGTCCTGTCAAACATTAGGAAACAATAATTAATTAATAAGAATTTGTTATCAAGTGTTTGAGGGGTCAAAAAAATAATTTAAGGCTAAAAAAATCACATTGTGCTTTCAGAAAAAATGTGCATGACTTTTCTCTATATCAAATTTGTGTGGTGGAATCTGTAGTGATCTCAAAATAGCTTCTGTTAGAATGTTGTTTGGATCCAAGAAATATTAGGATGTTCCAACTAACTTTTAGGCTGATATTAGACCCCTTTCTCGACCATTTCTTTGGGTGTTTTGTCTGCTTATCTTGAACCCATTTCTCAAAGGACAAAGCTTAGGTGTAGAACCTAAGTGTTTTTGGTGCTGTTTTTCAAATAAATTGGAGTTTCATCTCGGTAATGTATTCTGACCTTAATACATGGATTACCGAGGTGAAACTTTAGTTTTGATTAAAGAACAATACCAAAAGCACCTATGATATTGCACCTACATTTTGTCTTCTTTCAAATCGCTACTGTATAATTGCAAGTCATGTATATTGGTATTTAACCCCCACTTTGACCAGTAAATACTATTTCAGTACAAAACAGAAGTCATATGAGGCCTGGCTGAGGAGTTCCGGGTCTTGAGAAGGATAATAAATTATCTACAGCATTTTGTTTCTTTGTCAAAGTGTTGGGGGCCTTGACATGAGCAGGAATTCTACTACATGTGTAATTGTGTATTAGTTCTGTTGGTATATACCCCCTGATCTGTTTGCAGATGCAAACGGCTTAGGATGGACTCCATTACTTGAAAGTTATTAATTTCTATGGATCTTGTCTTGATTGGGGGAAATTGCATGTGCAACCCACATCAACCAGTTTGAAAGGGATATGAATTGTCATCTGTTTATCTCATCTAGATTGTGTGTGAGCTATTTGAATTGATACATTTCTACTAAGCTTGTGTTGAAAGACCTGTGCTTTGATTTATGATAGGATGTTATGATCCTCGACCATTCAGTGTTTTCTGGAATTGCTGATATTCATGATCGACACAGGGATATGCGACTTGATGTTGACAACATGTCTTATGAGGTAAAAACTTAGTTCCACATTTGGATGTATATATTGATACGTGTGTACTTCTTTTTATCCCTCAATTCCTTGCTTATATTTTAAGTTGATGCTTCATTCTATAAGAGTTTCTCATTGTGCAACACCTATGCATATAACAGGAGCTATTGGCTTTGGAAGAACGCATTGGAAATGTGAGTACTGGATTGAATGAGGAGACCATATTGAAACTTTTGAAACAGAAAAAGTATTCAGCTGACCCAAGTTCTCAGCATGAGGCAGAGCCCTGCTGTGTTTGTCAGGTAAACTCAGGACTCATCTGCATTGAAGTTTAGTAGAATTGATTTTAAACTGTTGAATGTAATTGGGGTATGTGCCAAAATAAATATCCAAAAGTTTTTTACTGAAAAATTAAACATTTATCACATTGAAAATACAAAATACAACAAATCACATTCATGTCTCCTGAGGTTTAATGAAATGTCATTCGATATTCTTTCTGTTTTTACATTATTTTGACTCCCTTTATTCATATAACTGCATGACAAACAAATTACGGAGGTTCATGTAATCAATAAAGTTACGCAGTATTATGTTACACAAATTAAGTGGAGGCTTCAATAGGTTCAAAAAATAGGAGTATCGAGTAAAATTTTGTTAAACCTCAAGGGAGGGTAAGTGTAATTTGTCCAGAGTATAATAAAATTTTTATTACTTCTGGATATTTAAAATTAACTATAAAGGCTGATTGTTAATAATCTATTAGTCATACTTTTTTACCGGAATGTGTTTTTTATTAAGAAGTGTAAGAATTGGTTTTTCTACTCAACCCAAAGGCACTTAACTAGTTGTCTACTACTTTATCCTCTGCATGCATGTGTATGTTGATCTTATAAACTTGTATACAGGAGGAGTATAACGATGGAGATGATATAGGATCACTGGATTGTGGGCATGAGTACCATACACACTGTATTAAACAGTGGCTAATGCATAAGAATTTATGTCCAATTTGTAAAACAACGGGCTTGGCAACATGAGACATGTCTCAAAATATATTGTTAGAAGATGAACATGGAGGTCAAGAAAAGTGGCAAAATAATCAGGAAATTCTGCTTAATTGCGGCTGAAGTTTCTGGTGCTTTTCTGCTTACTAAATGGTCCATTTTCTCAAGTCTTAGCCGAATTTCTTATTATCATTTTTTGTTTTGGTTTTTTTTTTTTGTGTCAAAGCCAATGATCTCTGATTAAGGTGACAGATGAGATGATTGGTGTGGATAAAGGAACATTTCTTAACTGTAGTTGTCAAGGCTTGTTTTACATTTATGAAATATTTTTTACATTGCTCATTATATTGCGCTTGTTCGATTTATATAATGTGATTGATATATGGATTAATCAGGAGTTAAAAGTAAGCAACGCAAGAAAATGGTTTAAATGCATGATGGAAATGATGCATGTGAAATATTAGTCATACATTATATTTCCTTTTAGAATTTTTAGTGTCAAATTTAATGGTAATTTTATTATTGAATAATGAGTTTTAAATTGTCCCTTTCAATTTGAAGATTTTTTTTTATGTTTGAGTAATGTACTTGCTATCAATGTTCAGAATAGAAGTTGCCTGGAGTGTTAACAAAATGATTGCATATTTGCATGGAAAAGAGCTTCTTTGCCGGAAGAGTATTATTCATAATATACACGATTTTACCAGATTTTCGACATAAAGATTTAACATTAGATTTTCTACATAATTTAATAATAATATAAGATTAAAGCAGTGCGAAATTAACATTTTTCTTAAGATTTACGAGGTCGAGGGAAGTGAAGTTTAATGTTCTATAGGCATGGATATGGGTGTTGGGCCTATACTGCATTTTGGGTCGAAAATTTTATGTCCCTTAACACAAATGAACAGATAGATTCCAAAACAGTTTCAGATTTTAAAGTAGGATGTTCAAGCTCGGAACACCCTCCCCAGAAAAGAAACCACATGGATGAGTGTAAATTACAGGGTAATTTTCAATGCTCCAAGTGTGATTTGGAGTTTGTACTAACATGTTGGATTTCAGATTTTTAGACAGGCTCTAAAAAGGATGTTCAAGTCACTTACCTTATGTTTGAATAGAATAATTTTAAAATAATAGATTATAAATGTTTGAATGATAAGGAAAGGAACTCTAGGGATGCAAATTTTGAATTGAGTAAATTTTATAATTAAAGGAATTTTAAATAGCATCTTTAGAGAGAATTTTTTAATTCTTTGGTTATGTTGAACTCTTTTTTTTTTTTTGGATTATCATTCACAACTTTTTTTTTTATATTTATTCTCCTTTAATATCATCACTTATTATTGATGTCACACTTTCTAGAATTTTAAAATTTTTTCCAAACAAAGGGTTATAGCATCAATAAAGGGTGCTGTTTACGCAACTTTTTCTCTTAAGCAATGGTAGCGTACTGGGTTGCACCAGTAGATGACATAACATGGTAAAATTAAACATACGAATTGGTTACTGGTGCATAATCTGAGTGGGTCCAAAAATATCAAATGTTAGATAGGGAACGTTTAAAATATTTAGCTTTAAAATTTCAAGTTAAAAAAAAAAGGTAGAGTTATTTGTGAGATCCATTTTTGTAAATCTTTTATAGTTGTCCAGTTAGAAAGGAAAATTGCTTAAAATTAAATAAAGTATAAAGAGATGATGTATCTTAATGAAACTCATAAAAAACAAGCTTAAATAACCATTTGATGATATCATGATTAAACTCTTAGAACACATTTGAAAATATGAGTGACTTACAGAATAATTTTAATGCTCCAAGGGTGAGTTGGAGTTTATTTTTTAATTTTATGTTTCTCAACTCATTATAAAGGTAATGGCTAATGGACTGTTAAATTAAAAACTTACTGGATTCCTTAAGCTCATTGGCGTCCATTGTTGTCTTAGTTTTATCCAAATATGCAATACATCGTTGCTCCTCTCTCCAATTTATAATGTATCAGACGGACATTTTTTTATTCAATTATAAAATATTCCAATCTTAATATACTACCTTCATTTTATTTTACCTTATTTATTTTATCAATCGTAATTCTTTTATACACTACGTAACTAAATTTAGTTATATTCTATTTTTTAATTACTAATTTTTTTATAATCAATTAATTATAATTATTAATTAATTAGTTTTTTTAAAATTAACTAACCACATATATAACTGATTATTCCATTCAAATAATTAATTAATCACGTATATAATTAATTATCACACTTTGTTAATCTATCAATGATTATATTTTTTTCATCATTTATATTAAGTAGTTAGTCACATTTTATTATAGTCATCGATTATTGAAGAATATTCTATCAAAGGTAAAGGTAAAAATTTATTATACCAAGAAAAATCTTTTTATTTATATTAAATAATAAAAATTTTATTTTATCTAAAAAAAAGTAAAATATAGTAAAAATAGAAAAATAAAAAAATTATAATATAATAAAAATAAAAAATATATTTAATAATTAATATTATATATATAAATAATTTAAAATAATTTTTTATATATAAATAATATCATCCATTAATCTATATCTATTATTTAATAATTGATAATTTTTTTAAAAAATAAAATAAACTTAACAATTTACATTTTAATATAAATAAATATATAAATATATATTATTATTTATTCGTGTGAAAAGGTTTTTTAAAAATAACCAAACTAACAAAGCCAAAATGCAAAGCTTACTTTTAAAAAAAAAAAAAAAAAAAAAGCTTAATGTACAGTAGGTACTATTTTGTATGGGGAAATTGTGAGCAGAACACGGCACCAAAAGTGGCCTCGGGAATTGCACATTTTGGCTCTACAATAAATTGGTCTTCATGGTCGTTTCCTTGGATAAGACGGTGAAGATTACTATGACGTATTCCATTTTTGCTTTTTCTTATTTTTTCTATTTTCCATTTTATTTTTATATCAACAAAATCATTAATTCAACTGATATATTTTATTTTTTTAAGCAATATTTTATATTTAAACTTTTTATATATAAAATGTTATTAAAAAATTATTTTTATATAATATAAATTTTTTCATCTTAAATTAAATTGTTCTCATATTTATGATTTGGGTATAAATTTATTTTTATAATTAACTAGCTCTTAAAAAATATTAAATAAGAAATTAATAATGACTCATTTTTATTAAAATTTAAAATAAAAATATATTAAAAATTATAATACGGTAGCAATAAAAGCCTTGTTAACTAATCCTATCAATAACCAAATAAATTTTTATTATAAATATGTTAAAAAGTGTTCTGAAAATGATAATAAAATATATTAATAATATTTTTAATAAAAAATGTTTTTTATTTTTTAATTAATATTTTAAAATTTCTGATTAGTATTTAACTAAAATAATTTTATAATTTTTTTAATATTTTTATTCCACATCATGAGAGTAATTATTACTATTCTCCATTGTTTTTTCAGGAGTATGGGGGCGAACCTTTTTTTTTTTTCTCTCTTCAATTTCTGAACTGCCTCACAGATTAAACCTTGAAAACCCTCAGTCAAACTGATTGAACGAATAAATTTGAACACGGAAAGAAAAAATAATAATAATAAAAGAAACTGTTTCTGACACTGCAATAAATAATTGTTTATTTCGGAAGAAAATAGCGTAGAAGACTATCAACAACTTTTTTCAAAATAAATTAACATTTATACCAATTTACATAATTATTTTATCACTTATCCAATCATTGAGGCCTATCTTCTTATGTTGATATTCAAAAGCACTCTCGATAATAATTACGATTTTTTGCGTATATTTAAAAATATATAATAACAATTTATATATAGTAAAAACTTATTAAGAAATATAATTTAATATATTGACAATATTAATATTAAAATTTTAATAGTGTTTTATTTATTAATTTTTTAGTATGTATTTTTTGGTATGTGTTAAAAAAACAAAAACAAATAGATCTTCTATTTTAAGTAAAATATATTTATTAATGGATCATCATGCATACATTTTTTTAATGATATCCTGAGATATTTTATATGCTAAACTAAAACGAAACGTCTGAAATTTAATGGCAAAGTTTGATCAATTTTTTAGAGAAAAAATTTAATTAACTGATAGTTGAATTCAAACTTAAGATGACAAATATAAATTTTGTAATATGTAATGAATTTGAGATAGAAATAATTAATTTTATTATTATTATTATTATTATTATTATTATTATTATTATTTATAATCTAATTTTTTTATACGTGTCTAGTGTATAAAAAAAGTATATACTCGTTAAAAAATTAAAATAATCCTTGGGAGAGCCGATACCACTGAAAATTAATTAAAATATATCGTTAATATAAAAGATTTTTTTTTATCTAATAGTAATTATTATAGTATTAAAATAATTAATATAGTTTTGAATTAATTAGTATATAAAAATTATATTAATAATATATTAAAATTAAACTTTATAAAAAAATTCTATGATTTTCATAAAAAGTTGCTTTATTGAAATTTAAACTTGCACTATTGTCTTACGTAAGAAAAAATTGTTTATTATATCGACCACCCTTTATAACCATTAACACAGTAACTAAATACTTAAAATAACAAGCTTAGTTAATAATAATAAAAAGGACAGAATCTATAACAGGTTTTTTATATTTTTTTTTCATATAAATTTTTACATAATATTATTCTCACATTAAATTTTTATAATATTTTTGTAATGTATTATTTATTTTATTTCATATTTTTCCTCCTATCCCATTATTTGATGTAAAAAATTGGAAAAAAAATATGTTTAAATAAAATTTTAAATTTTTTATTCAAATGATAATACATAAATATTTTTACTAATATATATAATTAGTGCATACTCAATATCATTAATTAAACTAAATTAACTCCATTCGTCAGCATTTAATGATTAGATATTAAATAATTGTCATTAAATAAATGTTATAACGTTTTAAAAGTTTTTATATCTTATGCATTTAATGCAAAGGTTAGAAGTCCAAAAAAATTGTGTATAAAAACAAAAATCATTATTAATGTAATGAGTTCTATTTGTTTAAAATAAAATTTTGATTACTAATATAATAAACTTCTTATTATTAATAATTTGAATTCATATAGGAAGATTGAATATTTAGAGAAGTATTTAGACATGATTATTTTAGGAGAGAAGTTAAGGGAAGAAAAAGATAAGAAAATATGAAGGAGAGGAAGGTAAAAAGAGGCGGGAGAGTAATGAAATTGTAATAACAACCCAATTTAAAACCTTAATCCCTCTTTAGTAGTGTTTAGTGCTTAGTGCTTAGTGCTTACACATAAATTAAATAAAACCTCAACGCCAACACTTTTGTCCCTTCTGCTATTTCCAAGCTGCTGAGCAGAGCAGAACATAGCAGAGACACAAACAACATCAACATTCTCTCTCTCTCTCTCTCTCTCAGCTTCAATGGCAGGTGGTGGTGATATGCACCAAACACAAACACAAACACAACCATCTTTAGCAACACCTATGCCTTCTGATTCCCAAGACTTCTCTACCTTCTTCAACCAATTCCTCCACAACCACAACTCTCCACCACCAGGAATGGATCCGAATCATTCCGGGTCGGATTTCACCCCACCCAACCCGCTTCCTTCTTCTAATTCAACTTTCCATTTTTCCCTTCCTAATGCCTCTCATGCCAACACCTTCAAACCCAATCATACCCCTCATCAGGTACCACCCTTCCATACAAATATCTCATCATATACATACACCCATCAAGCTCATCTTTTCAATTTAAATATCAAAATGGAAACTTGCTAAACATTAATAGAGAAAAAAACTGCTTTTAATACTTAATATTCTTTTGCCTGTTAAGTTTGGAAACTTACGATCTTATGATATTTTGAAAATTTAAAATTCCAATTTCTTTTTTGCTTTTTGTTTTTTTGGGTACAAGAATCCGGAGGCTTCGGAGATGTCATCAAAAGCTGTCCCACCACCACGTACTTCGTCAAAGAGGAGCAGAGCTGCAGAGTTTCATAATTTGTCTGAAAAGGTTCTTTTTTTATCCTTCAATTTGTTAAGAAATAAGAAATAAGAAATCTCTCCGATTTCCTAGTTTTCATTAATAATTTTGATCATGTGTGCAGAGAAGGAGGAGTAGGATTAACGAGAAAATGAAAGCCTTGCAGAATTTAATTCCTAATTCTAACAAGGTAAAAATCTATCTATCTATATGATAATATATCCCACCATTCTTTCCTCTCTATTAAGTTAATTTTTCTTACAAAAGATTCCTTTTTAATTCCCTTCTGGATGAGTCTGTTGTGTTTGTTTTAATAGACAGACAAAGCTTCAATGCTGGATGAGGCCATAGAATATTTAAAGCAGCTTCAGCTTCAAGTGCAAGTGAGTTTTCTCTCATTCACCTTGTGATATTATATAATTACTATTTTAACTCTGTCTTCTGTTCTCTATGTGATCCGTGTATATTTTTCCCAAAATCATTTGTTGCTAATGTATTTGGGTGATTGACTAAGTAACTGTCTTGAACCAAAAACATATCCTAACAGGAATACTTATATCAATTCAAAATTTTCTTCTCATGAATCCTTTTTTGTAATCTTCTAAAGTTGAGAACCTCTAAACTTGTTTAGGACACTGCAATCAATTTATCATACGGCTATGCTATGAGTTACAAAAATTAATAAACAACAAGAATTATGATTGTTTGTTCACTTGTTAAACTATGATTTGATATGGAGGATTTCTTGTTAGTCACCAAAAGATGAACTTTCCGCTAATACTGCATAGCTTGAGAGGTTCGGTTAGCTCTTGAATATTTTTGTGCAACACATTTGTCCTTACTATGATAGGTGCTGTCCATGAAACAGAAGACTATATGCCCATTGTGGTCGTTTTAAGTTTTTACATTTTGTCATGAACTAATCATTCCATAAGTTTAAGTTGTTAGGTAAATATACATGAATGATTTTAATTTTTTATATTACATCTTTAGTATGCCCCTTCATACAAGAATCCTTTTGGGTTTGAAATGTGAATAAGCTGTTAGGGGAAGATACATGAATGGTTTTCATATTATATCTTTATTGTTTCACACATATTAATGAGCTCAAACAACTACAATATTAATTTATTCACTTGTGTTAATTGAGCAAAATACAAAGCAAAGGTTTGGAATTGGTGTTGCCGCATTCAGGTTATCTGGGGCCATTATTCCTTCTTTGACTAATTTTTACTTTAGTGTTTGTGCTTGATTCTGCAGATGTTAATGATGAGAAATGGTTTGAGCTTGCATCCAATGTCTTTGCCAGGAGGAATGAAACCTATGATGTTGCCTCAGACTGGGTTGAACCTTGATGAGGGTAATAATGGATTTCAGAATTCTACCAGTGCAATTGTCTCATCAGCAAATGATGAAAGTTTGGTGCCGCATGCTTTCAATTTCCCAAAGCAATGTAGCATCTCAAATCAATCTATTACCGTACCCTCTGTGACAAATATAGCCACAACTGATACCTCATCCAGTTTTCAACCCTCTATTAAGGTTCATGGTGGATACTTTAATTTAACCCTTCAATATTATCCTAAATAATTGTCATCAATAAATAGTACTTCATTTATCAGTCATTTGAGCTTAACAACTTTGCTTTGTGCAACATGAAGGATGCACTCTACAGTAACATGCCTCAAGTGTTTTTGGATACAACAAAGATTGGAAGAACCCCTTCTTCGGATGTGTCTTAAACAGACTGATTTCATCGAGGGATAACAACATTTTTTAGATGGCAGCAAGTCAGCTTGTAAAAGGCTTGAGACATTAATTCTTCACTTAAATCTGCTTACTACATGACACTACATTGGGTTGTTTGTGGTGTAGTTGGTAACAGTTTGACACAATATATTTGTGCCGTTGACACTTACATTAAACGATTAAAATGTACAAGTATTTTATAACTTCAGTTGCAAAATGAAGCTAATGAACATTCTGCAACATGTCACAACCTTCTTTGATACTTTTGGATCTTTTATATTCTTGGACGATTAGATATATACAATACAATGCATATCAATCTACAATATGCTATAGCTGAGAAAACATTATTGTGATTTCTAGCAGTACATCTAGGTTCTAGAATGATCCTACCTTCTAATATCGATTAATATGTTGCATAGTAACTTAATTTCCATTTGCGTGGACACAACTACTCGAGGCCTCTCTAATCCAACTAGAACAAAGCCAAATGTAGATACGTCTCTTTTCTTCAACACAAGCCCCAAACTTAAGCCTTTGTTCAAATTCTAGTTGAAATATCTTCAAATAGTAAAATATTTGTCAACATATATCTTTTTCCTTTCAGTTTCGTTTGCCCTCATAATCATTCGGCTTGTTAGGATCAATTGTGCAATCTCAAAGGAGTGTGCAGATAATGATTATAAAATTAGCATAGAGGGAGAGAAGGGATGGAAATTACCAGTTAAAACTGTCATAAAGAAAGAACACACAATGAGTAAATATCTATTTTCATTTCTAACATTTGTGACATTTATGTAAATATCTATCAAGTTAGAATAAAAATGAAGGTTTATTCAAACAAAAATTAAGAGAAAGAGAAAAAGCATATATACACTTATGGGAAAAGCATGCATTGTTAGCAACACAAATAAGAATGGAAGAAAAAAAATGCAATGAGTATAGTCCTCTCTACCTAAGAGGCTAGCAAGGGGTATGTGGAGTGTCGGAAATGAAAAAGACTTGAGCATGAGATGAAGACTGAAGGCACGCATGTTGTTGCAAAAAACAAAGAAGGAAGAGGTTAAGTTCCTTCTATGGTAATCACTTGACACTAACGATCATTAGTCATGTTTCATCATCACTACCTCTATCTTCAGTTTAGACGCGTCCACACCCTACACTAAGATGTGGGGTTATCAACATGTTCACTATACATTGTTCATTTTTTTGGAATTATTTTAAAATACTCAAAATAAATTAACTTATGTAAATGCAGTTCTTTATCATCTTACCAAACTAAATTTTCATTATATATTAATAATGCCTTGTACACTCCTAAAGTGACATAATATGAAATACAAAATTAAAGCTTCAAGCATAACACTGAAAAAAAGAAGTAATAGATGTATTTTATGGTAGTGCTTAGAAGAGTTCATTTAGTCATTTATAAATTTTTTTCATGAGTATATAAAATACATTTTGGAAAAATGATTTCTGAAAGTATTATTTACATAAACATAAAACATATTTTTGAAAAATTTTGAAAATTATTTTTTCAAGATGTATAAATATATTTGTAGAAATTAGTTTTCTCGGAGTCATTATTTGTTTAGGTATAAAATATGTATTTCAACCTAAATTTTGGAAATTTATTTTATAAATTTTTGAAAATCATTTTTTTTTAAAAAAGGAAAGAGGTATAAAAATAGAGAAAAGTAAAAGTGGCATGCTGGTTTTATTTTGGGCCAGATGTACAAAATCTGAAAGTTGGGCTAGTCCAGAGGATTTTTTATTTTATGAATAAATAAATAAATAAAAAATGGAGAGAGGGGCAAGTGTGGAAATTAATAGAAAGTTGTTGTGCATTGGCCACCTCGTCATTTGCATTTCTCGGAGGGTCTTCTCTCTCTCTCTCTCTCTCTCTCTCTCTCTCTCTCTCTCTCTCTCTCTTTCGGTGTTCTTCATCCATGGCTTTCCCTCAGCACCACTTCCAACGGCACTACCAAACCCAACAACAGCAACCACAAACCAAATCCTTCAGGTAATTAATTATATCTTCCCTCAATTCATTCAATTTCCCTAAATCCCGAACAATTTCCCTTCATTTCCACCGTTCATTTCACCAAACCTTTTTTTTTAAATAATATCTCTTTGCAATTTAATCTACTCATTCATCCCTTTTCTCTATATCTCTTTTCTACTTTCTTTCTTTTTCAGAAATCTTCAACCAATTGATGCTCAGATGACTCAGCAGGTGGCGTTTTACAATCCCACTGATTTACACGATCAGTCTCAGCATCCACCCTATATTCCTCCATGTATGTAAATTCTTCATCTTTACCTTCCTTTTGTTCAATTTGTCTCTTTTTTTTTTTAGTTGCATCTGTTTATTGCTCTGGAAATCTCGACTATTAAGGAAATTACCCCGGCTAGGTCGTTTTGGTGGCACCCCTTTTGGTCATTTTGAGTCAAAGTTGTTCCTGTCATGTTATATGATGATTCAACGACTGGAAAGTTCAAATTTTGTACTCTGTTGTGTGTTTTTCCTTGACATTTATTTTAGGGTTCTTTTAGATGTGGTGTTGACATAATAAGTTAAACCCTAGATTTTTTGTGTTGTAATTTTTTTTTTTTCTAGTTCATGTTGTTGGGTTTGCTCCGGGTCCTGTTCCTCCTGCTGATGGCAGTGATGGTGGAGTTGATTTGCAATTGCAATGGAATTATGGTTTGGAACCGGAGAGGAAGAGGCTGAAAGAACAGGACTTTTTGGAGAACAATTCCCAGATATCTTCTGTGGATTTCTTGCAACCTCGATCGGTATCCACTGGATTGGGCTTATCACTTGACAATACTCGCTTGACTTCCACCGGAGACTCAGCTTTATTGTCACTCATTGGTGATGACATCGAACGTGAATTACAGCAGCAGGATGTAGAGATAGATAGGTTTCTCAAAGTCCAGGTTAGCCCTGGTTTTGATGTTTAGCTTGCCATTTTATTGGTTACTTGTTCTGCTGTTCAAGGTAAACAGTTTTCAGTTAAACCTGATTCATTGTCAGATGAGATAGACTCTCCCAAGAATAAGAGTATAGACGTTTTTTTATGCACCCTTGAAATATCTTCTATTTTTTGGTCGATAAGTGGATTGGTTAACTGTTTCACTGCATGATCTTAGAAGAAATTACACAAAAGTATCACAGCGGAATTTTGGTGTATATATGATGTTTTAATTGTGATAGACATTGTTTTTTATATTTGATATACATAATGCCAGCTGTCCAAAGATAAATAGAGTAATGATTTTATATAACCACTTATCTTCTTGTGGTTGTGGTTAATTTTTGTCCATTTTGCAAGGTCTCTCACTAGAGAAATATTTGCATAACCCTAATGTACTTAAGTTGGGTGCCTTTGGTCAATCTACGGAGATGGAGTTAATTAAGAAATAATTATCACAAATAATTAACATTAACTATCAAAATTAGTGATGTGATTGGACTAGTGCACCCAACATAGATGCACTAGGTTTTTGAAAGTATTTTAACTCTTGCAGTAAGTTTATGGAAGTATTAATCCTCTTGCTGGTGTTGTATGAACTATGAACTATGACAGTTTTCTGCATTAATGGTTAAGGGAAACACCTACCAGAAATGGGATGTAAGTTACGTATGGAACTGGAACCTTGAGAGAATTCTCTTTCTTAATTCTCATTACATTGTGATGAATTACCATTTACCATAATCAAATGAAGAACCTGCCTGCATTTGATTGTTTTCTGTTCCACTTCAACGCTTTCCCATTTTTTATTCGTGTGCACCTAAAGCAATTACAATGACATTAAGGATCATCGGTGAATGCTTTGCTATCCAAGTTTCCTTCTAAAGTTCCAACAAAGAGTACTTTTCTGTTTTATTACCAGTTGAAGTTCACCCATATTTTCTATTTTAAATAACTTGTTTGGTCAACACGTGAAGGAACCCCCCCCCCCTTTTCATGTATTTTGTGTTCTTTTTGGTTGAAAGGATAGTGAGTGCTCTAAATCCTCAGATGACATTATTATAAGAATGTCTTACGAGTAGTGAGGCTAATTCATGCTTTATAAAAAAGATACGATATGCATATGTGAGATGCTTTTGATTTTTCACTTGTGCTATTGAGTAGTCTGCCTTTTCCTTGTTTCCTGCTGTTATTGGCTAATAAGATCAGTTGCTAACTTGCTATTTTAGTTTCTTCAGACAGTGAGTCAGTTACAAAAGAACAGATGAGAAAAACTTATTAAATATAGTTCTTCCTTCTAACATATTTTCATAAATATTTGTATCACTGATTGAACTATTAACGAAATCTGATCAAGCTTCATCATCATCTCGTTTTCTGCATCATGGCAATGTCAATGCATTGCTTTTCTTTCTGGTAATTGCTTCAAAGTTCAAATGCCTCAATGTCCAGCATTGGAACTTGTATAGCATATTTGTTGTAACACCAAATAATGTTGTCCTTTCTAATAGGGTGAACGATTGCGGCAAGCAATTTTAGAGAAGGTTCAGGCAACACAGCTTCAGAGTGTCTCCGTCATTGAAGACAAAGTCTTTCAAAAGCTTCGCGAGAAAGAAGCTGAGGTAGAAAGCATCAACAAGAGGAATATGGAACTTGAAGACCGAATGGAGCAGTTGACTGTGGAAGCAGGTGCCTGGCAACAACGGGCCAGATACAATGAAAATATGATTGCTGCTCTCAAGTTTAACCTTCAGCAAGCATATGTCCAAAGCAGAGACAGTAAAGAAGGATGTGGTGACAGTGAGGTAGATGATACAGCTTCTTGCTGCAATGGCCGTTCCCTTGATTTTCATCTGCTCTCCAAGGATAATACCGATATGAAAGAGATGATGACATGTAAGGCTTGCAGAGTGAATGAAGTCACCATGGTTTTGTTACCTTGTAAGCACCTTTGCCTCTGTAAAGACTGTGAAAGTAAGCTAAGTTTCTGTCCTCTATGTCAATCCTCCAAATTTATTGGCATGGAGGTCTACATGTAATTGGAAATTGAGTAAACCCCTAAATCAGTCCTCAAAATTGTAGGGTCAGAAATTTTGGTCCTTGAAAGTCTAGAAACTTTTTCTTAGCTCATTACTTTACAAAGTCATTCATTTTAATCCTTTTTTACTTTATCTTTTATTTTAGTTTTTACAATAAAGGATTAAAGTGATTGTTATTTTATAAAGTTAATGACTAATGAAAAACTCTTAAGTTTCAGGAACTAAAATGTCTGATCCATTTAATTTTAAGAACTAAATTTAGGAGTTTACTCATTTGGACATTATACTTCAACGCATGAAATATCTAATTTTATGTTGAAGTTATATGCATCTTTTCTTATAGCATGTATCTCCAAGGACCATGACACGTTCTTGTAACTAGTTTTTGAGATGCATTTGACCATAATGAATTTCACTTATTGAGAACAGTTGTAAACCTTGAAAGGGTATCTATTAACATGACTCATGCACGTGGCTGTGATAGAGACTGGATATATCTCGGAACTAATTTCTTTACCAACCTGGAAGTACTTGCAATGTGATCCTTGAAATGAGCAAAATAATTTCATTATCAATAGAATAAAATAAATTGAAACATCCAAGTTAATGTAGGGACGATTAGCCGTCATGATGTTTTGTTTTTTGTTCACATTTTGTGCGACAATTTTTCGTCTATTTTGCGGGTATTATATTTAATTTATTAAAAACATTACACTTGCACGGTTTAATTTTGCATGTCATTAAACTGAATTTAAAATATAAAAAAAAATTTAAATTAAATCTTAATTGTATGGACTTACGGTCATTATTTTAAAATTTCTTGAGCTAAAATGAGTTCGTTTAAATTTTCTTGATATCATATCAATTATAGCTGGTTTTTTGGGACAATAGTGCTCAAGATCCCTGGATCCAAACAACACAACAAGGCCCAAAACAATAGAGTTAGTTATAGCTACTTTATGCGTGGATTTGTAGTAGAGTGACCTATTTGAAACGCTTACCTTCATGGGTATGAAGCCCATCTAAGGAGATGGGCTAAGGTTTGATATCGTATCATATAGGTCTAGTTGAGTGCCACACAACTCATTCCTTCAGCCTTAATCATATAACCCTTGGACCCATAAAAAAAGCCTCATTCACTCCGAAGTTCAATTTAGCCAAGCGAAACATCCAATCCACTCTTGAATATCCTAAAATAATAAGGGCAGAATCCTATCCATGTGAATAGCAGAACCATAACTCTTAAATCCTTTCGATTTACCCGAGATCAACTTTTATATTATCAACTTCTTCAATATTTCCTTTATTTTTTGATACCTAGGCTACCAACTTATTTAGTTACTTTTATAAAAATTTCAATTTAATCAAACATTGACAAGTACTTTTTCCCATTAATAACACATTACTCCCACAGTATAAATAAAAAATGCTAGCAGATATAAGTTTCTTTAATATTGTTAGAATGTATCAAGTGTTAGTGAGAAATCCCACATTGAACGAAAATCGGCATGTGAATCACATTAAGCATTTTTCGTTAAGATATAATCAAGCTTGAAAAACGGTTAGGGTTAAGCATGTGTTGAAAACAACACCATTTGTGATGATGTAGCATTCACTGCGGTTTCTCATCGTATTTGTTGAGAAAAGCCGAAAAATGATACCTGTAGCAATTGTTTTAGATTAAATTTTGTGCAAATTCCATTATATAGATTCTGTGTTGTGACATGTAACACTTCAATTTGCAACTTGTCACTTGCAATTGTTCTAGAAAACAATTATAGGCACAATATTACTTGATAGTTTGCAGAAGGTCTCCTAGTTCATGTATTGCAGTTTTTTTTTTTACTAGAAAACATTGTATTGCATTGGAAACAATTTGTCCCCCATTCATGCTCTTCTGCTATGGAAAGGAAATTATGCAAGAAAAGGTAGAAGGGGCAGAATGAGGGTACTTTTTAATTTTTTTAAAAAATTAACATATAGTATAAGAATCATAGAGCAAACACCCTGAAAAAAGAAAATCTCATAATGTAAACATAAATTTCAATCGATAGACTAGACAAATTTTTAATCACACTTCGTCCACTAAGAGTATGCATACTAATGTTTACTTATACTAGTTAGTACTTGAAAAGCAAGATTCTTTTTCTTTAATGATATAAATAGTTGGGAAGTTTTTCCTGTTGTTTTAATTTGGTCTACTAGTAGAGTTGGGTAGGCAACATGAGCAAGGGGAGAAAGTTGAAGAGGAAGAAAGGACAAAGGAAAAGGAAGGCTTTTCTTTGAAGGAGGAGGAGAAGATTGATGAACTTTTTTCTAATCATGCCTTAGAAAGTGATGACAAAAGAAAGTGATATGCTTGGACCATGATTATAACTATATATCTATCTTCCAATTTATTATTGTTATAATAATTATTCCCACCACACCATCTTCCACCGCAAACTCCAGATGATCTCAGTCCTGTCATACTCATTCCACGTAGCTTTTTTTTTCCTTTCCTTTTACTCTTTTGTTTTGTGCATGCTCTCTCTCTCTCTTTCTCTCTTTCTCTCTTTCTTTGCCTTTTCTTCTTATCTCTCGTGAAAGAAAAAGAACCATTCCATCTAATTCCGAGATATGAATAAAATGAATATTATTTTAAATCACACTTCTACTCTACCTTTTTTAACATGTATATTAACTTGCAAAAATATTGACCCAATTTAGTATCCTAAATTTACGGTTGTGTTAAAAGTTATAAAAATAGGATTTTATTATCTGTAGTGGTTTTACCAATTTGTAATAAAAAAAATTATTTAGACCAAAAATATTCTACATTTTTTATAAGTAACCAAAACAGGGCAAAATCATGTTACTTCTTATTTACTATATTGTGAAGAAAATAATAAAAATAAAATATTATTTTTACTATTTTTTTAAATTAAAAATAAGTAAGTTAACTGGTATTTTAAGTAAATATTATTTTTATTATGCTTGAGAAGATAAATGTAAAAAGTGATACACACCCACCCACCAGATATTAACTTATGACCATATGTTATTAAATATTTTTTATGTGATTTTATATTTATTGATTATTTTAATAATTAGTTTTATTAAAAAAATTAATTTAATTAATTATTCCAAATTTTAATTTTTTTATCAGCATTTTAACTTTAAGTTAACTTATCCATTAATTTCACAAGCACACCATAAATTTCTTCCCATCAAATTTTCTCGGTAGAAAAATATAAGATGGGTGGAGGTAAAATATAAATTTTGTAAGAATATAATGTTGTTTTAGTTAAAACTAAGTTATATATATACATGGCTAAATATTATGTAAATTAACGAATGAGCAGAGCGAAAGTGTTTATGAGTTCAATCATGCAACCTCATCCTTATTCCCCATAAAGCTGTTTTTATACTTTCTTTTTTCTTCTTTCTCTTTGTGGGGTCTGTGGTCAGCCTTCTCTAGGCCTGCTTCCTTCCACTTTGTATCACTATATTTATATGCTTTCTTTCTACTTCTTCTTCCCTTTTTTTTTCCCTTTCTTTCTTTCTTTTTTCACTGATATCATAGGCCTCAGTGAATTTATTTTGGGACGCCAATATATCTGTTCTTTTGCAGTCAAAGTTATTCCTTCTTTAAACTGAACAATGTAGCTACTTATGCCCACAGCTTCTACTTTTTTATGATATTGCGCTCTGATGCAAAGCTTCCCTCTATGTAAATGGAACATTTGTTCTTTTGCAGGATATATATATATATATATATATATATATATATATATATATATATAATTATTTTTTAGTGAGTGCCTTTATAGTACCTTGCGGAATTCTGTTTAAATTAATACTAGTTAGTATAAAACATTGCACATTCTTTTCAATCTCACTTCTTAGCTAATTATCTTTTTTACTTTTCAAGAACTTGCACTTTAAAATAAATAATTTCTTTAACCTTGGCTAACTCTTTTAATAAAGTTTGACATAATTGATAAATAATTATATTCTGAAATATATATTGGCAAAGGTTCAATTATATATATATATTACTATCCACACATAGTCATTGTATATAGCTTTGATAATTATAACTTTATAATTTTTTTGTGCTATTATGTTTAATTATTGGCTTATTTATTTTAAAGCTGCAACACTGAAACCAATATTCACCATGCTAGCGTCCACCATCAAAAACTGGATGTACACTTTCTCTGATATCCTTGTACCCATTAGTTCTTTTACATATATCAACAAATATTTGGTTTGTACATATGCTTTTTTGAGTTGGGACATGAAAACAGCTTCACTCTTGTTCTTCAAGTAAAGCCAACTCTAAACAAAGCCCCGGGCCCCATAATAGGGTGTTGTTGGTCCCACTTTTAGCAAAAGTTGTACGGTTCTAGTTCAATTAAGAAGGTACTCTCTACAACTAGTAGCTACAAATTTCCAATTATTTTAGAATCCCATCCTAATTGAGTTCGTGTTCTTTAAACACTACAACACACACACACACTCACACAAAAACGGCAAAATAAAATTAGGCCCAGTTAAGATTATCTTGGCTAGTGTGATATTTGCATAATAGAAATTAAATGTTAACAAAAGTATATATATTCTTTTATACTGATAAAAATGGTTTATTAATATGTTGTATTTATTGTTAGGATAAATGTGTGATAATTATACCAATAACTTAATTTTTACTAAATATAAAATATATTAATAAATAAAAATTAGATATTAAATCAGTAATGTATTACCTTTTTTTTTTCATAATGATACTCCTTGTTTGAACCAAGGGATTAATGGACTTTATCTATAGATTGTATTAAATACATTGATTTATAACTAGTATATTGCTAATTAATTGCAAGTTTTGAACGAGAACTTTGTAAGTATAATATTTATCTAAAAAAATTAAATTTTTTATATAAATATTATAAATTTATACTAATAATATTCATATTAATAAAATAAATAATAATATATATCAATAATTTTTTTTGGGGTGAAGTATCAATATATTATATTTAGTATAATATAGTATATTATTAATATAAAATTGTAATGTTTATATTAATAGTTTAATTTTTAGTAAGTAAAAAATATATCAATAAGGGTAATGTTAAACTTAACATATTTTGGTTTATACTAAATAACTTTTTTGTACTGTTGGTTGAAGATTGTTGAGACCTGCAAAATCATGAGTTTCTACTTTTTATTTAATGAGTTTCACTCAGTTTTTTTATGATTTTAAATATATTCTAATTAACATTAAAAAAATTCTTTAAAAAATATGGAGAGAGTTATATTTAAGTCCATTTATGTTTATGTTTTGTACAATTTTTTAATTATACTAGAAAAAAGAAGGAAAAAATGTGAGCCACATGTTTTCAAGACAATTTGAAATTTGTTATACTAATGGATCGGTTCAATTTTGATTGTGGCTACCCTTATATTAAAATTAGATATATTTTTCTTGTGTTCATAATTGTTCATAACCTCTTAAAGTGCATAAAATGCTATTGTTTTATTTGATGTATTTGAAGAGTTTGTATTTTGAATTAAAATATCTCTTACACTCTCTTAGTTATATTATTCCTTTTCTAATAAAACTTAAATGATGTAAATGAAAAAATATATAAATAAATTGTATTAATAGCCTCGTGGTAATGATAAATGACTGACAGAATTTTGGAATGGTGATGGTATTTGAGGCAAACCGTGAATTCCATGCTCAGGTTGATCCAATGATATGAGATCCGTCTCAGTTGGCAAAGAGAACTTTATTTCAGACATGATTGACTCAGCCAGAAAGTTATTATCTAGTGGAAAACTAGGTGGCAATGATACTTTTATTATTACACATATGATTATTATGTATACCAAAATTAACATGTACTAACCAGTTTTTCTAAACCAATAGTATAATTTTTTTTTACTAAATAGATTTTTAAAATAATTTTTATCCAGTCTTTTACTTTTTCAGAATGTTATCTATTTTATCTTTTATTTTTGTATTGAAATCGTTATAGAAATAGTATAACTCTTCTTTTCTTAATAACATTTCTCTTTATTAAAATAACTCTATTGTTTCTGCTTCACATATATTCTCTTTTAACTGATTTAATCACTGATGTCATTATTCATTTGAACCAAATTAATAGCACTTTCAGCGTGTTTACAAACTAAAAAATGATGAAAAGTTATATTTCTACGATAAATTTATATAATTTTGTTTTACAATAAAAAAATAAGAAGAGAAAAAATTATAATAAATGATAAATGTAATAAATAAAAAATAATATTATAAAAAATGTTTAAAAATATTACATAAATAATATAAATCAATAATAATAATGGGGAACTGGGAAGTTCTTATAATCTATATATGATCTATCAAACAAGGCAAATGATTTTCCTATATCAACATAGAAATAAAGTGAAAATATTTAATTTAATCTTTTAAAACTATTAATATTATCATATTAATTCTGTAAAAAATGGGTTCATCAGCTTAGTATTTTAAATAATTAAATCATTATCATATTAATTTTTAAATATAGTCATCAAATTATTGGTTTTTTAAAAATTTATTTTATCATCAAATTAATTTTTTAAAAATATAAATAGCATCATATTATTATCTTTTAAAAGGATTAAAGCAGGAAAAAATTTGAAAGTTTAACTTGACAGATTAAATTTTTATGTAACAAGATTTAAAATTTTATTAAATTAATTTTTAAAGAGGATAATAAGAACTTTAGGAATTAATTTAACGACAAACTTTTTGAAAGATTAATACGATAAAAACAATTTAAATATTTGTAATATTAATTTGATGGTCTAAATATTTGTAAGTTTTCTCTACAAAGTTGAAAGCATTTTCTAATAATAAAACTCAATGCAATTGATATTCAAATTGATTTGTTCCTTTACTGAAAATCGATGATAAGATAATGAGAGAAATCGGTTGTGGGGAGGAAGCTTTCCACAAGGTGGTTTTGTTGATAAACATGCAGATGTAATAATGTATTATTGGATGGATGGCATCAGAAAAAAATGTCACTTTAAGCAAATCCTTTACAAAGCTATGGACGTGAGAGAGGTGGGTCTTTCAACTATATGCATGAGAAATGATGACGAGGGACCCAAAACCCTGAACCAAAGAGCTTCATCATCTCATGGAATC
This sequence comes from Canavalia gladiata, assembly GCA_037954105.1. Taxonomy (NCBI): domain Eukaryota; kingdom Viridiplantae; phylum Streptophyta; class Magnoliopsida; order Fabales; family Fabaceae; genus Canavalia; species Canavalia gladiata. The sequence goes on from CM075664.1 coordinate 46,642,003, forward strand.
CCTTGGATTTAGGAGTTCCTTGCAGCACATCACTTAGGTTGAAACTTTGGAATTTATATGTGGATGTACGTGAAATCAACCATTTCCTTTTCTTCTTATTCTTCCTTTTTAGTTTTGTTGGTTAGTAATAAACTTTATTTATGTTTTTATTCTCCCTTTAAGCATTCTTCACTTATCCTTACATTATAAAAAGAAGAGATGGAGAAGAAGAGGGAAAAAAATTTGTAAAGCACGCATGTGATCCAACAGATTTTATGTTCCCATTCATTACCTCTTCTTATCTCTATAACTTCGGTAATAAAATGAATTGCAAAAGAATTTATCTTGAATTTGCTAAATTATAGGCTTCAAATTTTAAATTTAAATTTATCCGATTCGAGACAGATAATATGTTTTGACAATTCTATCTATAATCCTTCTTTTGCTTCATTATTTTTTAGAGGTCAGCCATCGCTTCTTTCAGTCTTTTGCCTAGGACTATACCATCATATTTGGTATATATTTAATTAATTTAAATAAGATCATTTTGAGCTAGCATCAATGTTTTTTTTTTTAAATTTTAATCTGATTTTATTCTAGAGAAATTTGAACTAAAAAGTCTTAGATAAAAAAACAAATTCTGCTAGCTAGTTGATTGATTTACATGTCTGTGAAATATGCCTTGTATTATTTATGATTTATTTCTTTCAATGTCATAGAATCAATCATTGTAATTTAATTTAAATATAAAATACACATTTTAAAAATATATAATTCAAATTAATTTATATATGTATCTAAATTTATTCAATGATTTAAAATAAAGTTTATCCAACTTTTAATAAAAAAAATATTATTTAAACATGCTAAGGTCAAGCACGGACGTTTAAGTCTTAATTGTACTAAAAACAGAATTTGGGGTCCCACTATTAGACACGCGAGGTCGGCCATGCATGCATACGAATTAATAATGTGCTTAATCATCCATCAAATTAAAGCTTAATTTAAATTAAATAATAAAGTTCTTAGGCCCAATATCAAATCAAATTGACTACATAGCACTACTCTTTGCTTTTCCTTTTAATTAAATCAGGAAAAAAGTTAGATAAGTGTTTGGTGTGTGATCGGTCAGATGGTATAGAATATTTGAATATACTATTCGATCGTTCTATTCTCATTCTTTGATACAATGCAAAGTATATAAGTCACACCTTCTCACATAAATGGAAGGATCTGGATCTCTCTTTTTCCAATGTACAAGTCATATGGATGACTTTAAGAAAGAGATAAAGAGAAACAGCGAATAAAAGGAAAGGAACGGAAAAAAAAAAGAGAGAGAGAGAGAGAGAAAAGAAGAAAAAAAGGGGTTAAAGATAGAAGAGGAAAGCTCTTTCTTGTTCTCTCCTTTTAATGTTAAACCTAAAGCATGTTAAAATGATCTTTCTTATTTAGTGATTAGATGCAACTAATGTGTTATGAAAATCTAATATTTTGATTAGAGAAAGTGTAAATACTCTTCCAGACGCGTGCTTTTCAACGTCTTTTACAAGAGAATTAAACTCCGCATGCAAACAATATCTCTTTTGTACATACTCTGTATTCTAGCTATTGCCTTTTCTCATATATTACTTCCTATTAAATCCCTCATGTATAAATGTTTTGTATGTAGTGGCTTCTGTTATTATTTTCATTTCTAAATATCCCAGTATTTAGAATACTATTTTATACTCTTTTTCTTTTCTAATTTGATTTTATCGATTTTTACTCCTTAATCCTGCCAACAACAAAAACCAATAATAATAATAATAATAATAATAATAATAATAATAATAATAATAATAATAATAATAATAATAATAATAATAATTCATAGATCATTATCTAATTATTACTGTATGTAAAAAAATTAGATATAAAATAATTTTACTTATTTACAAATAAAAAAAATTATATACACAACTATTTAAATCCGAAATACAGTTAAAAATCTACATTGTTATAGTGAAAAAATTATGCAAAATTTTATATTTATAAAAAAATTATCTGCTTTATTTAAGCTGTTTTATGTAGAATTTTGATAAATAATTATTTTTATCCAACAATATATTTTATAATAAATATAATCTAAAATATCTTGATGAAGCAGGAGATTACATACAAGTAGCATGAATGTCAAAATAAGTATGTTAAGTAGATCTAATTTTTCAATCAAATAGATATTCTTATGACACATATATACAACACCTTTATGTATCTAAATTAAATTAAACATAACAACAATTTAATGTAGAGATAAAAAAAATTAGCAACCTTTTTCATCTAGCAAGATAGTAGAATCCTTTTCTACTTCTATCAATAACAATAAGTCATAACCTAAAACAAAGCCTTGCTTTCCTTTATCTCTTCAAGAACTTCATTTTTTTTTAATATATGACGTTGCATCTTACAATTTTTATTATTTAGATATTAATTGCATGTGAGGATAATTTCTCCAATAGAGAAGGTACCATGAGAAAAAAAGAAAAATATAGTAATCTTATTCTCTAAATATTTTTTAGAAATCTAAAAAAGAAATCGACTAGAATAAACAGATGTACAACTAATTTGTTCAAAAATCATACATGTTAGAGGATCAATATAATCTCATATTCTTAATAAGAATTAATGATAAATTAGAACTTAGTATTTCCTAATTTTTAGAGAATTAAAATATTCTCTTAGTAAAGATCAAAATATTGTTCATCATATTTCACACTCAAAGGATGTTTATGAGCTGCTCATACCAAATATTATTCAAAAACTTGAACAAGTTGTATCAATAATAAACATAAATCCTTTCATTTGTTCCAATTAAAAATAGATACTATTAAATAAAAAAGAATAAATTTAAATGTTAAGAGTCTGCTTGTTTTGGAAATCAACATGATAACATTTAATAGGAATTTCAAAAAGTTTTTAGATTATGAAGTACTAATCTAGAGATCCACCATATGCAACATACCAAGACCTTTTATCTCCTCTAGTTCCATTTTGAAAAAGAGCGCAAGAGGGAACATCGACAAAATTAGTAACTTAGGGTTAATGATACTTATAAAATATTTGTGATAGAAATAGTCTCTAAGTTGCTATTTATAGAGCAGTTATATGACAATAATTCTCTAAGTATCTTATAAAGAATGATTTTACTACGACTATTTTCTAAGCTATTTCTTGAAGAACGATTTTTGGATAACGGTTATGTATCAACCGCATTCTAAATGCCTCTTGGAGATGGTTCTGCTACAATCACTCTTCACATGACAATTGTCTAAGATTATTCCTGTTATAATAATACAAATACTTGATAGTTGTCATATACTTGTTAAGGAATAGACTTGAATAAAACATTAATTAAACAAGGGATTTAATTCTAAATAGTTAGGGATTTAATTAAACATTAATTTATCTAAAGATAATTTTTTTACTTATTTAAAATATCTTATTATGAAATAGTTTTTTAGCAAATAGATTTAGAGATTGATACAAACTTTAGAAAAAAGTTTAAACCAAACTTTAAAAAGGTTCATATAAAAAAAATTATCAAATCTTAGCCTTAAAATTCAAAATATTGTATAGTTTAATTCATTGAATCTATTTATATCTCAATTCTAAACATGTACAAATGGTAAGGGTTAAATTATTGATAAGTTTTATTCATTTTTAAAATAAGTTTTTATAATTTAAAAATATTTGAAAGTCCTTACATTTTTAAAACATTTTAAATAAATTCACATTTTGATCAATTATTATAAATCAAATTAAAGTACGCATTCTTGAAACTTTTTTCTCGTTAGGAGTGAAACCTTTTCTAAATTACCAAATGGCCAGTTACTATTTACATTAAAAAATAAATTTATTAATAATATATCCATCTCTCTATTTAATATTGATGAGTATAGTGAACAATAAAATGTGATAGAACATTGGGCCTAGGCTGAGGCACATGTGTGAGTATATAATAAAAGTGTCACGAGAAAGACAAATAACTATCTTGTCCATTATATGTTATGATCAGAGTGCTATATGCTCATGGGATTCAAATTTTATAGACACTCGTGACCCTCCAATTAAGTAATATTGTCTGGAAACAGAACCATTAAAGAAACGTTGAATAGAACCTGTTTGACCCAGACCACCCAACCTCTCATCTCATGTGTATGTATACCCATTACCCATCAACGACAAAGTTTGGCTCTGTCATCTTTCTCTGTCTTATACTTTATTTTTCTAATCTAAACATGCTTGTATTTATATGTGGGTTACATTATTTTATTGATATAAAGTGTTTGTTTTATAAAAAGCAAAGAAAGGCCAGTGAAAGAAACAGACAAAAAAGAGAGCGAAAAAAGATAGAAGAAAGAACCTTGGTAGCTTTGTCGTATAGAATGTGGATTTTTAATGCTATCGCTATGGAAGGTTAAAGGAAGAAAAAGAAAAGTTGTGTGTTTGTTTTTTTCTTTCTAACTATATTTCTATCAATTTCGTTCACAAAGATTCAACAATGTTTACATTTCTAAAGATCTGAAAAGATATCCGGTTTTAGTTAAAGTATAAGCAAATAAGCATAGTATATATATATATATATATATATATATATATATATATATATATATATTTATCTGTTTATACCCGTTATCTTATATTTTTTAAAATTATTTGAATAATTATATGTTAAAAATAAAATTTATTAATTTAATAAATAATATTTTACAGAACACAATTTATATATGTTAATATTATTTGTTTTAAAATATATGTAATTTTATGATTTAACTATATTAAATTAATATAATTTTATTCACAAATTATAAAATCTTGATGAGATCTAAATTAGATTTAAATTATTAATTTTATAAAAAATTTGGATCTAATAAAAGAAATAAAAAATTAATAATTAATTATATAAAAAATTATTTATATCTAATTATATATAAAAAATTGTGTAATTATAAATAAAATAAAAATATTTTAATATAGATGAGAGTCATTTAAAAAAAGAATTGATGTTATGAACAGGTAGATTTTGAGTTGAAAAGAATAGTGATGTATGTTTTGTTATTTTATGATTATAAGTGTTAGTTTGACCGTATGCGGTCTGTGTTTTGATGTTGTCTCTCCTTGAAAATCTGAATTGAGAGAGAGAGAGTTTTGTGTAATAATAATAGAAATATGATTTTATTTGAAAGGTAGCGGCGGTGGTCATGTGAGAGGAAGTGGGGTTCGTTCACTTTCACTGCGTTTTAGAAATTAGAATAGAATCTTCTTAGCTCTTCAACGTGTGAGAGAAAGAAAGTGTGTGTGTTTTGGTAACAAGTAGTCCCTTCTATTGTGCTTCGCTCCGCTGGATCTGACTTAGTTCCTGACACCTTGTCACCCTAAATCACCCTTTCTTTTCTTCATTTCCCATCCTCTCTTTCTAATTATTATTTATAAAACAGATCAAAATTAATAAATCATTGTTTTTTATATATAATCTAATTTTCTTTTACCATTTATTATTAATTGTAATGTTACTGAGATTGATTTTACAGCGCTGGCGACCCATTCTAAATTTTGACCCCATTCAGTTTTTACATCTGAATCCGTCTTTAAAATAGAAAATAGAAACATATTCTTAAAACAATTAAAAAACATTTTAATTAAACCAAAAGATTGTGAGATATAATAAAAATATTTATTGAATAAATTGTTTAATAAACTTATGCGTAAATTTCACATCTTAATTTGGAAAGACTTAATAGTGTACAAGACCAAGTCTGAGTAATATGTGATTAGATTAATTAAATTGACATATAAATGTAATGATATAAATAAATATTATTAACTAATTTATTTTTTTAATTTTAATTAGAGAATGATAAAAATGTTTTCATAATTGATGAGTTTTTTTAATAATGTTGATCATTCATCAATGTTATTTATCTCGAACATTCGATCATATATTGAATTAATAGGTTACCGATGAAATTGATGAATGATTATTTAAATTGGTAAATTTAAATATATAAATAATAATAATAATAATAATATAAATACTTTTTTATTAAATATAATATTTAATATAAATTATATTTAAAAAATTAAAATTATTTCATTAATATTTTCTCCTTTTAGCATTCAAACTATACTATTAAATAATATATAAAAAAATTTCAAAAAGTATAAGTTAATACTTTGCTTTCATTAAATATTATTTAAGTATGTACTTTCATAAATATTTCTAAACTGTTTTTCACCTTCCTCGTTCATATCATCATGTATACTAATAAGAATGCATTCAATTCATGTACTTTTTTCGTAAATATGGATGAAAATCAATGAATCTAATTAGTGAATTTTTTTTTTGTTAAAAAAAAAATTCAAGAAAGACCCATATAGAAAACCATCCTTTAAACTTTTTTTCCACCAACACATACCTGCAATTTCTCTTTTTGTTGCCTATTATTTCGAGTTTTCAACCCCTGCATGACCTGCTTCTACCACCATCACACTTGCTCCATCCTCCCAACATGTTCAACATATTCTATTAAAAATTCGGTTTCACTCCAAATTAATCCTTTAAAGATCGTAATGAAATTAGTCCTTAAAAAGGATTAAAGTAGTTAAAAAATAATGTTAAGAGCTAATTTGGTAATAAATATTTTTTAAAAAAATTAAATTTTATCAAATTATTTTTTATAAAGAACAAAAGTGATAAAAATAAATAAATTTCATGACAATTTTTGAAAGACTAATGCGATACTAATTTAAATATTTGAAGGATAAATTTAATAATTTAAATTTTTAAAAATATTATTTGATGAAAATTTTATCTTTAAAGGATCAACTTGTAACTTTTTAATAAAAATATATAAACATTATTATCTGCTCTATTGATAATATTGAGTTAATGGATACAACTATTGGTCAACTGGCATTTTAATATGTTTATTTATTTTATTTTATTTTTTATTATTATTCAATTATCTAATTTAAATTATATTTAATTTTTTGTTTTAATAAAATTTAAAATCACGTAATTTATATATATTATCGATATTACTGTTAATAAACTTTTTTATCTATGAAAATTCAATTCTTTTATTTTTTTAACTTGATCATTATTTACTTTTTCAAATAATTAAAATTACTTAAATTTTCTTCCCTATATATATGAAATACTAAAAAAGTATTTTAAAAATATATGATTACGGTGGTATAAATTGAACGATAACAATTCTAAAAATCATACCCAAAATAAATGGAAATGTTACCAAAGAAATGTTTTTTATTTTATTATAAAATGAATGTAATTTTGTCAAAATATAAATATTGAAACTTTTTTATTAAATAAATTATAATTAAAAATGACGAAAATAAGCAAGAAAGAAAAGAAAAGATAATTCACTTTCATGTTGTTTTCCTTTCAAATCTAGATTAGTTCGTTAACTGCAGTGTTTGATTTTGAAGTTAATATGTATCATCTTTCGTTTAAATTGTTGCAATCATTAAGAGAATAAACAATAAACGTATAAGCACCATTTTAATTTTGAAAGATTTTTAGATGATCATATTTATCTATAATATATATAATAGAGTGTTTTTGTAAGGTAAGTTTTATGACTTATGATTCCATGTCTAATTGTCTATGATGAATTTGATTTTCCATTCAAAATTTCAACCTTTTATTCTGACAATTTTTTATTTAAGATAATTTTTTAAATATAATATGAATTCTAATTATATAAACAATAAATTTTAATTTTTATTATAAATATTATATTCATTGTATCACTTTTTTTATATTACTATATATAAATTATATAATATCTTATTTTTTTTATTCTATATATATTACAGTAGTCAATTTAATAATTTTTTTTTACGATAATCGATCAATTAATATATAAATCAATCATTTGCAACGACTATATATTGTAATTATTTCAAATAATTATCTTAATGTATAAAAAATTTATACTTTACACAAATTTCCTCATGTGCTTATATTCATTGACAGTAAGTTATGTGATTTGGTTTATTTATTTATTTTATTTTTTAGGGTTTAATTTTAATATTTTATTAATATAAATATTTTTATATTTTTAATAATTAAAAATTATGGTGTTCATAATCTTTCAAATAATTTTATAAAAATTAACACTTTAATATAATTCATTTTAATTTTTTATTATTTTTCTATCATTTATGTTGACATGATCGTTTGGGTTTTGAAGGTTTTTTATTTCTATGTACATCATATGTATATTTTACTAAAAACAATTCTGTTTGAGTCAGGTAGATCATAATATATAGACGACAATTTTTTAATACAACTATATATTTAGAATTTGAAGGTTTAAATATATTTGCTTTCTCATTTCTACTTATTAAAAAATCTATCTTGATTAATTTTCATTTAATTTATCTTTTTCTTTTTTTTTGGAATATTTTACATGTTAACCAATTATTTGAATTTATTTTATATTAATCAGATTTCCTCATACATATAAAATTAATATGCTGTTATGTTTTTTATTTAAATTTTTTAAAATATGTAAATTAAACTTTATTACAAAAGCTTTACAATCCCATATGATATGATGCATGGGTAAAAAAAATTATTATTATTTTTATATAAAATACAATAATTAATCAAAACGATGGAAAGGAAATATATATAATAATTGTTTTTTATTTTTAAATAAAAAATATTTTTTATTTTTAAAAAATTAATATAATGAACTTCAAACTTAGTTTGAATAAAATAATAATTTACTCCATAATAATAAACAATTCAACAACTCTTTTATTTCATGCAAAAGGACACGATGGAAAAAATTTGGCCAAATTAATTTACCCTTTTCTTCACCAAAACTTTTTTTTCCTATTACCCTAAAAGTAAAAGCAGGGTCCCAGTCCGTGCCATATGGATGGACCCACCTAATCTTAGGTTTAATCATCCATCCATAGGAACATATTTAGGTCTAATTCTGTACGGTAAAGCCAATCAACCAGCCATAATTGTGTAAAAGTGAGAATGTGTATGGACATATTCTTCATTGTGGAAACATCACAATATGGAAACTTTCTTTGTCCGTAAGATGAGTAAATTCTTTTTAAATATTTAAAATTGATCATGTTAATTTTTAAAAATGAAAATTAATTACTTTAATTTTTATATAAACTGAATTATTAAAATAGTTTTTTTTTATCTTTTAAATGTAATATTAGTAATTTTATTTTGTAAAAACTAATGTAACCCATCTTAAAATAATAGTTTACTCCCGTTAGTTTCTTCAATTTTTCCGTTGATCAGATTCAATTTACGTTTTGTAACCAAAAAATTATGAACTCACGTTTTAAATATTTGTGGTTTTGAAAAGCTTAATTTTGATATAATATTGATGTTAATTTTTTAATATTATTAATTAATCACAAATTATAGTAGATGTAACTTTTAAAGTAATTTTACAAAAGTTAATAATTTTTAATATTTTAAGCTCATTTTAATTAAATTTATTTTTTAATGCGATAACAACTCTACTTCACATTAATTATCAACTAATATTATAAAATATAAACTAAAAGATTATTTTAACATTGTTTTGAACTTTTGAAAAGGTAATTTATTTTTTATGAACAAAAAATTATGATAAAGTGAATAAAAGTATAACTTTATTCTTATTTCATTTAGTACGTAGGTGTAATCTTTTATTTAAAAATTATATAAATAAGCATGTTTCTACTCAATTACACCTTGTTTGAATGTGAAATGAAATATGGTCCAAAGAAATAAAAATAATTTTTTTATTCCTACAATTTTGAGTTATGTGTGAACTTGGTTCCTTCTACGTACAAAAAAAAAAATTGGTTCTTCTATTTTCAATTCCACACATTTAATATTCATTAAATTTTAACTGTTCAGATTAAGCTTTTAATTTCAAAAAATTTAAAAATATAAGAGGTATAACTATGGCTAAATGGTATAAATTAGTAAAAGAAAATTCATATAACAGATTTAATAAAATAAAAACAAAAAAATATACAAAATGTAACAAAAGTCATTTAACAATACTTATGTAAACATTTAATATTCAATTCCACACATTTAATATTCATTAAATTTTAACTGTTCAGATTAAGCTTTTAATTTCAAAAAATTTAAAAATATAAGAGGTATAACTATGGCTAAATGGTATAAATTAGTAAAAGAAAATTCATATAACAGATTTAATAAAATAAAAACAAAAAAATATACAAAATGTAACAAAAGTCATTTAACAATACTTATGTAAACATTACATATATATATATATATATAAATTAAATATATTTTCCCATTTTCATTATATTTTTTTAATTGATAGATAAACTTTTAGGAATAGGGATATATATAGTTTGAAAAATGAAAAACCATAAAGACTAAATGTAATTGTAAATAATTAAAATTAAAAGGATTAAAATTCAATTATTAAAAAATGTAACTAAGCTAAGAATTAAAGTAATAGAAATAAAAATTAAATTAAATAAAAAAAAGAATTGAGTTTATAGAAATATATGATAAAAAAAAAATGTAATTTAGTAAGTTGTGAAGTTTGAAAAAGTTATGATTGGGAGAATTATTAATTTAGTTATGTAGGTAAGGAAGAAGGAAGAAGGAAGAAGGAAGAAGGGGAGGTAGATAGTAACTAGGTATAGGGTATATAGATTGTAAGAAGGGAAAAGAACAAAGTAAGAATCACGAGAGTGGGAATACTCACAGAACCATCAAAATAGAAAGGACTACACTGTCTCCATGTCAGTCGCTGAAACAATGCAGCCAGGAAGGGTACAGAAAAAGGGTCAGAATGGAAGTGTGAAATGTGAACTCAGCTGAGTTGGAATTAAGAGAAAATGTTAACTAGGAAGCACCAAGCCGCACAAGCAGCTGCAACAAAGGCATCATTGTTTAGAACTTACCACAACCAGATACCTACTTATTCCCTTTCCTTCCTTCCTCTTCTCTAACTATACTACACTATAGACTAGGGATTAGGGACCCAACAACTAGCCACACTACACTATATACAATACAACCCACCCATTCTTAATTCTCATTCCACTACTATCAATCAAAATCAAAATATTGTTACACTTATATCATAATCAAAATTCTATCATTCTTATTATTATCATTTTTTTTATTTCATTCAACTGCCGCATTTTTATACATCCCCTACCACAAATCTATTTTCACTTTACAGTACTAAGTGGAGAGGAGGGGTACTAATTGTACATTTTTTTAGTTTAAACAACAAAAAAATGATTTGTGATTACATTTAGAAAAACTATAGCAACGTGTTTTTTTTTTAATTCTTTATAATTGATAATTTTTTTTAAAATAATTGTAGATATTTTGATCTTTTTAAAACTGATCAATTAGAAAAAAAATTTAAAAAATGTTTTGCTATATATATAATCATGTTTATCTCTCTTATTTTAGAATTTTTATACATGTATTTTAAAATATATTTTAAAAGAATATTAATAAAAATAATAATATTATCTTAAACTTTTTTACGTAGATATGTAAAAAATAAGACTTCGTTATCTTCGCATTGAATAGAAGGAAGGTGAACAACTTGCAAAGTGAAAACTCTGGACGGGTGGAACCATGATATATAGTTTAATATTATTTTTCCGACCATGCACAATTTTTTTTAATAAAAAATTTAAAATATTAATAATAATGATTTAATTTTTATCATATTTTTTTATAAATATATATATTTGATAGATATTCTTTTTTAATAATGTTTTGAACGATTTTAATTAATAAAATTTAATATATTTTATGTTCACTTTAATAAATTTTATATTCATTTATATAATTGTTAAAAAATAACTATTCAATTTTTTTAATGAATTAGTAATATGAAACTTAGACATTATAAATTACATAATCAGCTGTGGTGTATATCTATCGGAAATAATTTCTCATCATTTTCCTATTGTTTTGCAATGTCCCTCTATCTCCCTATGCGTCCCTACTCTTTAACTTGCATTTGATATAAATGAATACGCTTCTCTTTTATAGATCTTTGCTGGCCACTTATTGCTCACTGTGATTTTCAAGCAACTTTTCAGTTTTTTTTTTCTGAAACCTTTGCTTCTTATTTTTTTTTTCAAATGATGATCCTATACGTGATTAGAATTCATCTAATAATGAATCATTGAGATAGTTTATATAAAATTTTAAATTTAAATTTCGTTACTTTTATCATTCAAATAAAAGAATGATATACTTGCAATGCAAACACAATCCCAAAAGAAACAAAGAATTCAAATTCATCATTGATCGGATTAGATGATTAAATTTTCTTATCTAAAACCATATTTAAAGTGAACTGTGAAAATTCCCACAGTTTAGACACAACCATGTCTTGCAAATGGTTATTTGCCTTGCGGAGGCATGTGATGTATAGCATAGTTACATTTGCATTGTACATAATGTAAAACAAATAGATACTATACCCTTTTACCTATGTAAGATATATTTTATATAGGATGTCCTTGTACATACCATATATTAATATTTAATAGAATATCTTAAGGTATATTACATATACGTAGGGAAGAGTATTAACTAGGGCGTTACATGTAACGATAATTTGCTTAGAGTTGCATTTTACCTGAAAATTGTGATACACAAGAGCACCTCATGCATGCTATGGGTTATGAAGAAAAAAGATTGTTTTTTTTTTGTGGGGGTGGGTGGGGAAGGAGTACACAAAGAGAGTTGGAAAAGCTGTAAAAATTTTGCCAGTTATTTATAGGAACTTTTGGGTCCAATAATTCAATCACCTGGACACGTCAGCAGAAGGAGGCCTAATTGTTGTGGAAGAGCCAAAGCTGGAATCTCAACGTAAAAAAGTAAGGGAAAGTAAAATAGAAACAGCTAGAGCTAGCTATTCTAGCCTTGTGCATACAAGTAAAAGCTACTAACGGAACCACCACATACACTTGTGCTTTGTTTAGATGGAGGAATGAAATAGAAAAAAATGGGAAAGAAAAAAGTAAAAAACAGATCATTTGAATGGATACAATTTAAAAGAAAGAAAAATAATAAATACTTTTTTATTGATAATAAATAAATTTAATTTTTTTTTTACTATTATAAATTTTAAAGTTAAAAATATTTAAATTTTTTTATATATAAATATTACTAAATAATAAAAATCATTAAAACAAATATTTTAAAAAATAATCCAATCTTCTTCCTTCTATTTTGATGAGAAAATTAAAATATAAATCTTGTTATTAGAAATTCATTCTTATTATATAAAGACAAATTGTCTAAATATATAAAATAAAATTTTAATTAAATATTTTCATTCCTATCCTATTCCACGGAATCAAACATAATGGTACCGAACTGCAGATGATGTTGAAATTTGAACAACGTGGTCATGAGTTTATGAAGAAAAAATGAAAAATGAAATAGAAGAAGGGAAGAGTAGAAGAGAGAGGTGGAAAGATAGAAAGAAGCAAATACTAAAACCAGAAGAGAAGCTATAGAAGGATAGAGATGTCGTCACCCAAACAAAACAGGGTTTAATTCGTATCACGTAGTTCGATGTATGGTTTGCTATATGCTGTAGAGTTGCAATAGAAAAATGATAGGGATTCGAAATTTGAGATTGCTTGGTTGGTGACAATAAACAACAAAAGGAAAGCTACAAAACGGAAAGAGGACGCTCGTTTGACGTGAAATGAAACCCACCTTCTTTTTCCCCGTATCTGACTTATGTTCTTTCTTAAGATTCCGTTAATTTTATTATTATAGAATTATAATGTGATGCCTATACCCAATAAACCCAGCTCTTACACTGAATTACCCCTTTTATCGAGGTATATAGTCCTTTACTTTGGAGTTGGAGATATCATCCTTCTTCATGACATAATTATTGAACACCCATGCACCTACTAACCTTATTATCCAAAGATAGGTTTCATTTATTGCGTCAAAATTATTATCACTAATAAATTAAATTTCATTAAATTATATATTGAAACAGTATTTTTATCTAATAATAAGTTGATTACGGGAAAGACAGTGCTTGAGCGCAGTGTTGTTTGACCGATTTCTTGTAATAGAATGAAAGTTAAAGAGAGAAAAGGGTATTGTTGAGGAAGGGTGGAATTGTGAATTTGCAAAAGATGGGAAGAATGGTTTGGTTTGGTTTGGTTTGCACCATCTTGCTGTTGTTCGGGATTTTAATTGGGTGTGGGCGGGATCATTGTCAGAGATCATAATCCTCTCTCTGCATCACAAACACACATACACGTAGAAAGAGAGAGTCACGGGTTTGTCTTGAAACCACAGTCCTAGACAGACAGACACTTATTCTCTCACCACATAACCGAGGAGGGTAAACAAATTGAAAACAATTTATAAAAATTAAAAATAAATAAATAAATAGTAATTACGTAGATAAAGAATAAAAAAAGAAAAAAGAAAAAAAAAAAAGAGAGATGAGAGAGCAACAGAAACAGTAGAATTGGTTCCTTTTCATTTTAGTAGTGGCTCGCAGCATCCACATTGTGAGTGAGCTTGTTTGTTTACAACAGCAATGGCTCTTGTGGTAGACAACTGCGAAAGCATTTTGCTTTCTCTGGACACACACAAATCGGTCCCTGCACCCTTCCTCACCAAAACATACCAACTCGTCGATGACCCTTCCACCAACCACATAGTGTCTTGGGGTGAAGACCACACCACCTTCGTCGTTTGGCGTCCCCCTGAGTTTGCTCGTGACCTTCTTCCTAACTACTTCAAACATAACAACTTCTCCAGCTTCGTTCGCCAACTCAACACCTATGTAACTAATCATTAATTTACCTCTTAATTTCTTAATTAATTAATTAATTAACTAACTAACTAATCTCTCATTCTTCTTACCTAACTCAATCCTTTTTCATTTTTAATTAGGGTTTCAGAAAGATCGTGCCTGATAGATGGGAATTTGCGAACGAGTTCTTCAAGAAAGGAGAGAAACACTTGCTGTGCGAGATCCACAGAAGAAAAACCCCTCACCACCACCACCACCATCATCATCATCATCAACAGGTGCCGTCGCATCAATTTCCCCCTAATTTCTTCCCCTTCCATAACAGACTCAGCGTTTCACCTCCTAATGACTCCGACGAGTTAGCCAATTGGTGTGACTCGCCTCCGCTCACTTCCCCCACACCACCTTCCACGAACAACTACAACACCACCGTCACGGCGCTTTCCGAGGACAATGAAAGACTCAGGCGAAGCAACAGCATGCTAATGTCAGAGCTCGCTCACATGAAGAAGCTTTACAACGACATTATCTACTTCGTTCAGAATCATGTTAAACCCGTTTCCCCAAGCAACTCTTTCCCTTCTTATCTTCTCTGTAACAATAATAACAACAATACATCAGCGTATGCCTCTCCGTTAACGCTGCAAAGGCAAATGAACCAGTTTCTGGGGTCATATTCCGGTAACGCCAAACAGGCACATGCCGTCAACTCTCCCACTAACAGCTCCGTTACCATTGTTGAAGAACCTAACGGTAATGGTAACGGTAACAGCTGCAACACCAAGCTTTTTGGGGTGTCTCTTCAATCCAAGAAAAGGGTGCACCCGGAGTACGAATCTAACAACCACGTGAGTGGCGAAACCAACAAGGCTCGTTTGGTGCTTCAAAATCAGGATTTAGGCTTGAATCTCATGCCCCCTTCCACTTATTGTTAGTTTCTCTTAATTTTCTTTTCCTTGCTTCATATATAAATAAATATATAAATATTTTTATTTTTTGTTTCTTTTCCTTCATTCTCATTGGTGCAACTCCGTAGAATTTTTGTCTTTCTTCTGTTCATCTTCATCTTTTTCTGATTTTTCGCTGCATGCTTCGGTTGCATTAGTGTGTGTGGTGTCTGTGTGAGAACAGAGAGAGTTAATGATAAAAGCGGTTATTTAAATTTTATTGGAGAAAAAGCTGAGAATGTAACAGCCTGGCGTAAAGACGACTTCTTTTTTTCTTTTTTCTTTTTTTTTTCTCTAGGGCTTTCATGAACGAACCTCATTAATGGCTGCCATGTACTACGAAGTGAGGAACAAGATATACTTTGCATCTCAATTTCTAAAACCGATGATGAAATGACGAATGATGTTAACAAAAATTCATTCGTTGCTATAAAGGAGCTGACAGCAAATTAATGTTTATTATTCTTTCATAAAAAAATCCCATCGGAAGTTGGGTTTGTGGTCGTTATGATTATTTGTCCATCATTATTAATTTGTAATATATTATTTATAGAGAGAAATATGGTGGTGAGTATGATTTTATGGGGAAAAATAATTAGTATATCATATTGTTTGTGATGGTTATAATTATAGTTCTCGTTGACAGAAGGAAACTCCGGATTTGCTTAAAAGATCCAAAGTGTTGGACTTGAAATTGAAATCATTTTACAAGCACGTAGCCAACGTGACTCATGATCTTTAAAGGCAACTGTGCATTTGAATTTGTTTTGAAACGTTGTTTTAGGAGAAATTTTTAAGCGTAGCCTTAAGAGATTTTACTTTCAATGTCTTCTTTATATGAAGAAAGATTTTGACAACAATCATTTACTACCATTCACCAAGTCACTTAAGTGGGGTTGAAAGTGAAAATGGTGTTTACACTCGAATTTTGAGCTGCTTTTTGAAAAATAAAAGTTGGATGATAAAGAGTGGCTTATGAAACTCAAACGGTTCTAGGTTTTATATATGTTAATGATATATTCGGTTTTATATTTTTAATAGAGCTTCTTTATATATGTAAAAAAATCTATTAGGAATTTGAATGCCATAGCTTCTCAAAACCCAAGATAAAAAGTACATTCTATAGCAGGACCAACAAATATAAAAGAAATATCTCCAAACTTCAACAATTTCAGCCACAATACAACTCCCCATGATAGAAAATAAGACTTCCCGATATCAAAATTCTAATTTCTTTTTTTGTATATAAACAATCCTATAATTAAATTGAATTAACACATTGATACCAGGGCCAAGAAAATAAAGAGACTGTAACAGCCCAAACAAGGTGATGAGTTTCAATAGTTTGTCTTCCGGCTGTTACTATTTTAAGAGAGTCGATTCAATCTCATAATATTGAAGTTTATGTATGATTAGTGACATTATAAACTATTTTTTCAAAGAAGTGATGAAGTGTTTAGACTTTGCAGTGTCCTTTTTCTTTATTAAAAGACAAGAAAAAATACGTACTCTTTATATTATTTGAATTTCAAGTCAAAAATGACTTTCAAACTACGGATAATTAGAACTCTAATACGTTTATCTCACAGTCCATACTGTTATACTTTTGTTCTACTTTGCAAAATTATTCATATTTATGTTTTTCTTTTAAATAAAATTTAAAATTATAAAAATATGATGAATAAGAATATATTTTTATCATTTACATAAAACAATACTATATACAATTATGATAATATAAACTGATCGATAAAAAAAATTAGTGACATGTTTAATAATTAAGTATTATATTTAGTTACAATATCTCAAAACTTACACTTAAGAAAATTATTTTTTATTTGCAAAAATGTTGAATATAATTTTTAAAAATAATAACAAAAAATAAAGAGAAAGTATTTAAAAAGATGACCATTCATCTCCCTCAGTTTACATAATAAAACATGATGTATTATGATTCTATTTATATTAATAAAAAAAATTCAAATATGTAAATAGTAACATATAACTTACCAAAAAAAGTTAGAATTTACATAAAGATAAGTTAACGAAGAATATTTTAAATAATTAAAGTTATAATTAGCTAAGAGAAAGAGTGGATGAGTAAATATATTGAAAATCTTATTTTTACTTGTAGAACGCATAGATCAACAGGTAGAAGATTGATGCTTAGCTAGAAATATTAAATTTAAGTTTTGAATATACAAATGGATTAAAAATTTGAAAAAAAAAATCATCTATAATAATCTTACCCAAATCCAGTAAGATTACCTCTAATAAAAGATATTAACAATAGCTAAAAATACTCATTTTAAATCATAAAGAGTACCTAAATGAGCTTGTAATTATATTTGTTAAAGCGTTAAAACATTACATTATTGTTTGTTAATAATAATGAAATAGAAGTGGTAAGATAGCAATTAAATAGTGCCTAAATTTTTATTTATTTTATATAAAGTAAAAATAAAGAAAAAATAATTACCTTATCTTTTTTTCTTTGCTTTCTTAGTTTAATTATTTGTTAAACTTTAATTTATCAACGTAAAAAAATTATTATCAAATTTAAATATAATATTTAATAAATTAAAAAATTAATTTTCTGTGGTTAATTTATTTGTAATATATCTATTCTATGCAATATTCATTCACTAGGCATATCATTTAAAATATTTCGTTATCCAAGTTATTCGATCCAAAATATCTATCCTATAGATTTATGAACTATCAAAATTAAATTTGTAAACTTAATTTTTTAATTAAAAATAAAATTCGTTACTCAAAATTAATTTTTACCTTTTTAGTAATGCATAAGTTTAGAGTTAAAATTAGGATTGATTAAGAGTAGTTAAATTTGATTAAAATAATTTATTTTTAATTAATTATTAATTTAAGTGAATAAATTTTTTAGCTAAATAGTTTATAATCTTATATTGTGAATCTAAACTACTAAAAAAAATATCAAGGAAGCAGAGTAAAAATGTTATTTGAAATGTTTTCCTTGAAGCTTCTTCTTCTATTGTTGTGAAAACCAGAATAAAACCTTTGGCTTTTCCCACTTTTATGCAGTCACCTGATGAAGATTTTAACACCACTCTTCGGATTCCACATAGATTCTTTTCTTTTTCTCCATTTTCGGGCACGGGCACATATTTTGTTCCTTCTAGTTTTGTAGACAATAAATTGAATGCTAGATGGTAGATGTGCCTTTACCCGGAGGTTCATAACACTTTCTTTCTTTATTAGAGTTGAGCCTTCTTTTTCTTGTCTCATCGTTCTACATCCCTATACGGGTAAATATGTCCCATAAAGTTTGACTATGTATTTTCACAGGCCTAGTCTATACCTTTCCTTGACTCTACCATTTCTTCACTTTTTTTTTTCTTTTTCTGTACATGCCCTGTGTATTAATTAATTAAATACGGCAGTGTTTATTATTCTTTATTTCATACATCCATGCAGTCCTGCCGATCCAGTAGATAAAAAACAAAAAAGGAAAGTACTATTATAGATACCCAATTAAGTTAACTGTTAATTAAGTGTTTGCTTAATTTTATAAAATTTTTAAAATTTTGTTGAAAATAATGACATCTAGTTAAAATGTTTGATAGGCATCATGATTAAGAAAAGGGGAAAAAAAAGATGAACAAGCAATAATGCACTAAAAACTGAGAAAGCAAGTTTAGAAAGATCTATTTTTGTGTCTCTAGAGGAGTAAAGATAGTTAAAGGCCTAAAGCTAACAGTAATATAAAATAAAATAATGGAAAGATGGGATATCTTTGTCGTGCAATAATAGAAATTCGTGTCATGCGACAAAAATGTTGAAAAAATAATAATTTAAAAGAGAAAACTCGCACCTATTGTTTCATAGACCACAAAAATAAGTAAAAAGGGAGAATTTTTTATTTTTTTGAGAAAACGAAAAGAATTTTTTTTTAAAAAAAAACCATTTTTTAATATTTTTAATTAAGTAAAAATATACATTATTATTTATATTTTCTTGCCTCGTTATCTTTTTCTTCATTCCAAACAAACTACTATTTTGGTGTTGACTAGCTAGTTTATATTTTAATGTCAATTTTTTTTTTCGCAAAATAATGTATCTTTGATCTGTTGCTTTTTTTATGTTTTTTTTGGGGTGGGGGGATGGCACGTGATAAATGTTTGCACGTGTAGACGCAATTATAGGATTGGAGTGTGAGATATGGTTCAGGCCAGAAGTGAATTTCCGACGCAAGCAAATAGAGTTTGGAGAAGATGAAAGTGATGAGTTTCAAAAGTGGCAAGTGTCAGAAAAAAAAGAATTAAGGTTTAAGATGAATTTGGAGTTGTTTATAGTTGCAAATTAGGCCAACCTTTTGAGGTAACCCCAAGTTAGTTTTTGTCATTTTTAAAGCATAAAATTAAATTTTAAGTTTAAAAATATTTTTAAATTGTTTTATCAATTACATTAATTTTTTAAAATTTATTATTTTTTATCATATTAATTTTTAAAATTAATTTAACATAGGTCTAAAAACAATAAAACTAAATTAAAGTTTTCCTTTCAACCTTTGTACTGAGCCAATAAAGGTAGTAAAAGACACGTGGTGGGCTCATGCTTAGTGCAATTTTAATGGGCCTATTAGCTAAATCTGGTAGCAGAAGTTATTTGGGCCAAGAACAATCATTGACACTCCAGTCCTCTCATATTACATACAAACTTTTCGTATGAATTGGGCTGAAAAATTAGGCCTGCTATTTCTCGCCTTCACTCAACAATCTGTTTGCCGGCGAATCAAAATTAATATTTAAGCTTTATAAAATAAAATGTTACTCCTGCAATTATAAAACGTAAATAACTTGTTAGATTGGTTCAAATTTGAATGAATTTTTACTGATTAAATTTTATAAAGATGAGTATGTTTAGTAGAGATGATAAACGGGTTATCTCGTCTAATGCTGATCGTAGATGGGCGTAAACTATAATAGGATGAGTGCCCATACTCCTACGCACAAAATAAATTTTTAAAAATAAAAAAAATAAGATTGAGCAGTTTACACCTAAGTATAAACTGTGTAATTTTCTCTTCGTATGTAGGATAAAAAAATTAAATTTAATTCAAATTTTCTAAATAATATCTAAATCTAATAAAAATTTAGTTATTTATTTATTTATTTTTAAATTAAATGTGGATCAAACTTAATTCAACAAAAAATTAAAGTTAATTTAAACTCAAGTTTTAAAAATCATACATGCCATTAAGCAGGTTTAAACCAACTAATTTTCATCACCTGTAATACTTAGATACAATAGTGTAAAAAAAAAAGGAAACATATTTTAATTTCCACCATACCCCTACTCACTTGATGACAGATCTGTCTTCAAAATTGTATACTTCTCATATCAAAACTCTAATCTAAGTCCCTGACTTACCGTATTCCTCATTGCTTTTGTCACGTTGAATTTAAAGTAATTAGCAGCATTTGTTTTCATTTGAAATCCATTCTTTGTGAAAAAATTATTTATTTATTTATATTTTAATAAAAATAATTTTGATAATAATATATTAACGATGGAGGTAGAGTTTTAAAAAATTAAATTAAATTTTAATAATTAAGATAAGTTTAAGAAACTGAGATTATAAAAATAAAAAATCTTGTTCTTTAGATCTTAAATTTATGTTTTTTTTATTTTTATATTAACATCAAATAATATCATTTTACAAAAAAAAAATTATATTTTTAATTTTGTATATTGACCAATTTCTTAATTTATCAATTTTTTAAAAATATTTTTAAAGAATATAAAATTAAATTAAATCATATAAATTGATAACACCTATAATTTATTCAATTATTTAAATTGATTAGTAAATCGATTTTCAATTTAATCAATTCAACCAAGAATTATTATTTTTTAAATTATATATGTAATTGTTATAATTTAAATATTATTTTTTTAATAAATTTTATTACTCTTTATTTCTTAAATATATCCTTAAAACTGTAAATTAAGAAAAATTCTTTTTTATGTATACATACATATATTTCTTTGGTTGTTTTGATGTTGTTTGGGTGTGAATAATGGGAGGAAAAGTGTACAAAGGATGGAAGGGATGACTAGTGGAGGAGATGATATGACACATTAGGGTGGTTGATGAGAACGCAACAACTTCAAACGTGATTTTTATATGCTTGGTCAACCATTTTATCTGACGTGGCTTTCCACGTTGGATATTTATCTCAAACGCTTTGTCCACTACTCAACCCTAAGCTCTTCTTCACCCAAGTTACGGAAATTTTTTTATCCCATACTTAGACTAATATATTTGAATGTATGTTATATGATTTTTAATTACTTAATAAAAGTTATAAATGAGTAAGCATATTATATATATATAATCGTTACATAAATCATTATCACAAGATCCAATTTTTTTAGTAGTTTTAAATTTTTATCTTTTATTTATTGGATAAATAAATTTTAAATAATTTATTCAATATGATAGATCATTTTCGGAAAGGTATATATGTTAAGAAAAATATTTTTTATACATGTAATTTAAAATATTAAATAAGAAAAAAGAGAAATAAAATATGATATATAATATAATAAAAAAATATTAAGATATAAATATTGTTAAAATTTATAATAATTAAAATTGAGAGTAGATTGTATGATTTGTTATTATACGATGATTACGAACTCAAAATTAATAATCTTCTTTATGGAAATGAATCTATTAGTTTTCAAAAGTTCAAGGAGCTAGTAAAACTCAAGTCTTGGACTTGGCTTAAAGCCAATTTGAAGAGTTTTCGGAATGGTACGAGGAACCATTATTTGCCTCAAGTTTGTAATTTCTTTGGAATGTGTACGTAGGTTTGCATATTCTTATAGCCTGTTTTTGTTGAGGAGGGGAAAACAACGAAAGAAAATTGGGTTACCACCGACTATTGTCAATTACAAAAAATAAACTATCATTTTGTTTATTGAAAAAATTAGAATCAATTATTTTAATTTCCAAAAAAAATCTATGAAATTATATTTAAAAGTATATTTTATTAATCATTATAGTTTTAATACTAGTTATTTAATGTTAACAACTTTTACATATGACTTATTAAGTGTCATTTAAATTGTTTATGTGACTAATAATGCATAAACCTCTCTCTTCCAAGGACTAAGTTGATTATATATTAAGAAATATTTGCTTTTCATTTTAATGTACTGTAGGGGTTTGAAAAAAACGAACCCTCGTATTCCCTTTTTCAACACATAATAATTTCAAAAGTGTTGAAATATGTCTACCAATTTAATGGTAAATGATTGTCAAAATAAGAGAAGTAATATTAAATTTTGCTACTATTGGGCAAGGATAGTTGTGCACACCTCCGAAACACCAAAAATTTCAAGAAAATCCCTTTATACTTGGTCAATGTATACCAATTTTCTAGCACTTGAAAAAATAAAACAAATAAATAGTTGATATTTGCACCTCAAAAATTCAAATTTAATTTCTAGTTGGTTCATAAAAACATAAAATTTAGTTCATATTAATTCTTAATTAAATGAAACTATATTGATATAAATGTTTTAATATTTATTTTGTACTCTCATTTTGACTTACATATTTGTTAACATCAAAGGGATCCACTGGATTAATGGAAGCCAATGCCACGACGAAATAAGTTTTTTTCTTTTTTTTTTTTAGGTATCTTATTATTGTAAGAATCTTTAGACAAGGGAAAAAGAAAAAAAAAACAAAAAATATCTTTATATATCAATTTAGTTTCTAAAAAAGAAAAAATTATCTTAATATTAGTCATATAAACATTTTATATAACACTTAACATTAAAAAAAAAAAAAAACTTAATATGACACGCTTGCAGATCTATCAACATTAAAATAATCAGAGAGCTAATGTATAGATCCAAATGAACAATAAAATACATTTTAAAAATATTTTCATCACTTTCTTTCTAATAATCCATTGATTTTAACATTTTAAGCAATGAAAAATCATTGTTTAGTTCAATGCATCCTTTTGTGTCGGATGAAATGGTAATCAAGTAATTCATTAATGTCCATTTACATGGCTTTAATTTTCAGCACATAACATGCCATCGGATCCAATAATTAGGAAATATCATAGATGATAAATTATTCATTTATTGTGTTGACTTTAATAATTTTTTGCCCGCAGACAGATCAATCAGTTTTAGCGCTTGGCATAATACCATTCACTTTGCGGAAAAGATTTTTTTTTTAATTTTAATGTTAAATAATTTCAATCTTTAACATCTCTAAATCCTAATAATTTTTTAAAATAATTATTAGTAATTGTTTGTTTAATATAAATAATATAATAATTAATAACCAATTGATAACATGTATAAATTGTTTATATATAAATTAATAATATTTTTTTAATTAATTAATAAATAATTATAATTAATTTGTTATAAAAAATTGATTAATTAATAACTTAAATATAACTGACTAATAACAATAAAAATTTAGTTAATCAACTAATAATTATAAAAAATTAATTTATTAATAATTCAAACATAACCAATTATAATTAGGGTGAGACGTGTGAGCAGCAGACTCTTCACTTTATGGTGATACAAACTTCAATTGTAATCCATTAACAATCTAATGGACCAAAGAGTGAAGACACTGAAATAAAAAGGACATGTTAGCCGGCTTAAGGGTTATATTTTTATAATTAATTTTTTTATTTAATTATTAGATTAGTATTGATAAATTATTAATATAAATTATTTTATATTAAGTAAGTTATTAATATGTTAATTATATACATTTATGAATATAATAATAAATTATTAGTATAATTAATTAGGTTATTCTAACATGTATCTTGAAAAAATCTTTGATCTATATTTATCGAAATTTATATTCGCGCATCTTTCTGTATTAAAAGATGTATATTTTGATCTTCTTACTAATTTGAAAGAGAATAGTTAATTCTCTTATTTTCTCTTTTCATTTTTTAACGTTTAAGAAACATGAAAAATTATAAATTTTAATCATATTTTTTATGTTTTTATTAATATATTTTTTAATTTGTATTTTTAAGTAATAATTAAATTATTAATTGTTGTCATAAATTATTCTAAAAATTATATTAGAACCAAATATAGATGTATTTTATAGTTTTTAACCATCCAAATAAAAATAAAAATAGAATATAAACATATTTTTATCCTCATATTTAAAATTTTTAAATTTTATAAATGATTTTTGAAATTGATTGGAAGATTTTCTTTTTTTATTGACTATAAATCATATATCAAAATTTTGTTAGTATTTAATTATATATGATAAAATTTTATGGTTTTTTTTACAATTTTTTGATTGTTTTCTTGATTCAAATTAGTTAAAAAGATTAATAGTTTTCAAAAATTATTAAGAGCTTTTGATTTTTCATAAACATTTATCAATATATTAAAATTTTATATAATTTTAATGCAAATTGAAGGAGAATTGAATTATTTTTCATGAATTTGTAAAAACATCATTTTTTATATATATTTTTTATTAATTAATAAATAATTTTAAAATTGATTGATCATTTTTACTCATCTAATTCATAAGATCAATAGTATAAAATTTTACAACATTTAGATGCTTTAAAAATAAAAAATTGCAAGTCAAAATTATAAATTATATGATCATTCTTACATTTTTAGACGCTAGAATTGGTTTTACAACACATACTCCAAAAGAAAAAAAAAATTAAAAATTTATATTTTTTAATTTCTGTAATTTTAGTATAAAAATTTTATTTTTGTACATTTTAACTATTTTATATTAATTAATTTAAAATTAATTGACTCAGATAACTAGTATATTCTTAAAATTTTTTTAACCTATTTATTTTGATATTTCATTACTTATAATATTATGATATGAAAAAGTCTCTTATTATATATTATGAATATGGAATTAATTTTAAGCATTGGTTATATTAAATATAACCTATTTTATATTAATTAGCATGCTTTGTGTAATTGCACAATTATAAGTATAATTATAAAAAAAATTGTGTGAATTAAATATTAAATTTCTTTTTAATTATAATTATATTATCTTTTTACTATTTTAGTATTAAAATCTAGATCCAAAATATATCTAATATTTATTTTTAATTTTGTGATAAATATATATTAAATATTTTCTTAAAATTTAATTTAATATTAAAATAAAAGTAATATTAATATAAAAAATTATGTAAGTAGTGAATTATGTAATTTTATATTATTTTAAATCATAGTGTAAAATTAAAATGATGTTATTTCATTTTAAAATCTTTTAATGTTTATTTATAAAAATATTATTAAAATAATTTATTGAAATAATTAAAAATTATATTATTTTTGTATTTATAATATATTATTATATGATTTAAAAAATTAAAATTTAAACATATAAACTTTTATTATAGTTTAACATTTTTTTATAATATATTCATAGAAATATTAAATTTGGTTGGCTTATTGGTAAGAATAAATAAAATAGCATTTTTAATGTTAGTTATAAATTTTATTAATTTTAATTTTTGATATATAATTGTATATATACATGAAGATCTTATTTTATAAATTATTATTTTTTCTATTATATTTAAATATAATCTAAATGGTAAGATTATATTTGAGAATGCTATAATTTTTTAAGATATCAGTCAAAAAATTTATCAATATTTTTTTATTATTTTATTTTAAAATTTTATTTTAGAATCCAAAATTTTATAAAAATATTTTGTTAATACATGCAAATATATCATATTTAATAATATATTATGATATAAAACTAAATTTAGAGATTCTTATAAAAATAAAGTCTATTATTTTTTTAATTAAATTCTTATGTTTTATGATATATCTAAATTTTTATTATATTATATTTAACATTATATTTTTATTTTATGTGATTATAATTTTATTTATATATTATGAATATGATTATACAAAATTTTATGAAAATCAAAAAATTTATTTTTTTAAAAGAATTTATATACATAAATTTACATTAATAATAATTATATTTTATTGATATATGATTAACTTACAATTAATATAATATATCATTTTATTATAAAATTATTTTAATTATAATTTAAAATATTCTATTGCTATTAAAAAAAATTTATGACTAAAATATTATATATATTTTTACACATTATTTTATAAAATTTGATGATATCCTTAAATAATTTTTAAAATTAAATTAACAACAAGCTTTGTGAAAAGAGAATTATTTATTAGATAAAAAATATTAATATAAATATTTTTATTTTTTTCATATTTAATTAATTACACATTTAATAATTAAGTTATATAAATATTCTATAGAACACTTAGTATTTTAAAAAAACTGCAGATCTATTAACATTAAAATAACCGGTGCTAATGTAAAGATCCAAATGAACAATAAAATACATTTTTAAAAATATTTTCGTCAATTTCTTTCTAATAACGGATCGATTTTAACACTTTCAGCAGTGAAAAATCACAGTTTAGTCGAATGCATCCTTTTGTGTCCGGATGAGATTCATTACTGTCCATTTACATGGCTTTAATTTTCAGCGCATAACATCTCATTGAATCCAACAATTAGGAAATATCATAGATAATAATTATTCATTTATTATGTTAATTTTAAGAATAAGAAATTTAAAAGAGTGTAAAGAGGGGAAGCTGTCCAGATCAATTATTTTTAGCCCCTTCCATAATACTAAGATAATGAATTTTTTATATAATTAATTATTAGTAGTTAATTGTGTAATATGAATGGTCAACGAACAAGATAATCGATTAAAAAATCAATTATTCATAAATTAATAATATAAAAAATCTAATTTATCGATTAATAATTATAAAGAACAATTATTTTAAATAGGTGATTATTTTTTTTGGTATGATTTTTTTTAAATACTAATATATATTGTTTATATAGATTGTGTAAATTAACATGGTCAAAAAATGTGTAAGTTAATAAACAACCAACACAGATTTAAAAAATTAAATACTTATGTGGAACCAATAACTTGCATGATTAATGTAATTCAATTAATAATGTCTCTATTGTTAATTAATTTGGTCCACATTTAAACCCGTTCTAATTTAAAATTTCTTGTGAAGATGGGAACAAGAGCTGTTCCAAATCCCATTCAGAGTCTATGTCATTCTTTCCCTTTTCTCCCCTCTTGTAATTATTTATTATTTCTGTTTTTTTTAAGTAATTCAAACTTTCAAATAAAGTGGCAAATGTCATGGAATGTAAAAACCATATTCTATGTCCGTGGCTTCAACGTCTTAATTTGTAGTTTATTCAGTTAAATGTCTATTAGCTTTAAAATTTTGAGTTAGTTGATGTGAACATATAATGTATATTAGACATAGTTTTGCAAGTAAGATGTGCGATTTATATGTGGAGTCCTAAGTTTGAACTTTGAATCCTAATCACATTAATTTATATTAAAGCCACACGAAATTTCTTTACTTGAGACCTTTAATTCAGCTCAATGTGTATGACTTGGAAAAAAGTGTTTTTTTAAAATAAAAAATCATAAATAAAACCTCGCCTAACAATGCAAGCTAGCTGGAATAGACACGCAACTTGGTTTTACTCGGAGAAATTTAGAATTGGTAAAGAATACATGACCCGTGAATGTCGCATTCTTGACAAAACTTGCAAAAAGATAAAAGTATATAAAAAAGTTGAAATATAAATTTTAATTAACCCAAAGCCCTTGAAAACCTTTAATTTTGGAGAAAATATTTAACCATCCATTAAATCAAATAGTGTCACAATAACTAGATCGGCATCCAGATTCTGACTAATGTACAAAAACCGCACGTTTTGTAGGAATCTTTAGAATGGTAAAAGTATGCACAAATTAGGTATAATAACTCCATTGACCAGCATAGACCCACTGATGAAAGGAACAGCCAAAGAGCTATTTATTTAATCTCCAAATTTGCAGCAACTGGGAAAACCCCCTAAGGATGATCCATTAAGGGCTAAACAACAAAATTCAAGTCATCAAGTAATTAATTATATAAAATTAGTTTCGTGCAGAGCATTACATATTGAACATACTATTATTTTTCTTCGATCTATGATTTGCAATTGATTATTGGTTTAAATATGTCTACAATTTTGTTAATATAGTTCATTTTAATTTTTAAACAATTTTTAATTATTTTTAATTTTTATAAATTTATAAATTTTTATTTGATTCTTATTATAATATCAATCATTATTTTGAAGTGATATATGATATGATATATTTAAATTCATAATATATCATAAAAAATAATAAAGATTAATTTTATAAATGTTAAAACTAACATATTTTTTAAATAATTAAAGTCAAATAGAAGAATATATAATATAATACTATAAATATGAATTTGATTCCCTATACTTGTAATATAAGGTTGTGTGAGACGCTGAGACACAATAATTGGAACCTATCCTCTTGTTGCTTATTCATTTTGCAAATCCATTTCTTGAAGCAATGGCTTCGGAAGAACCATTTGGTGGCAAGTACCTTTTGCTGAAGCCAGAAGAGGCTAGTGTTGTGGATCTTGGGCACCTCTTATTTTCTTCAAACTTGAACGATAGAAAATTCATTGAATGCCCAGAAGATCTGGAGGCAAGAGTGTTTCGCCAAAGATGGCTCCTTTTCATTTCTGTTGTGGCGCAAAAGCTCCTCTCTACCTCAGCAAACTCCTTGAAAAAGTTTGGGGACACATTGGGGTTATGGCTCAATCGTATATCAAGTAATGGAGGCTTAATAACACTCTTACTCAACATTCTCAAAGGTAATTTTCTTGTTATTATCACTTTCCTCTTTCTCTCTCCCCTTTTTCTTCCCTTGAATATCATGGTCACTTCCATTTGCATAGGATAAATCTTCAGACAAGAGTTGTTAAGATTGTTTTCTTATTTCATTTGTAAGACTAAAAATATTAGGATGATTGGATAAATTTGTGAAGAGTTTGCGAAAATAGCATAATATTTATAAGTTGTTTAATTTATTATAATAAAATTTATGCAATAACGATAAGAGTTTATTTAATAAATATTTAATTAATTATTTATCCAAACATATCTTATGAATTATGAACATTGATTTGTCTCAAGACCCTACTAGATGCGAATCTTGTGCACTAAGCCATTCCTTTTTTTTAAGGATATCTACCATTTGTTAGGCTTTGTATGTATGCATGTGAGAATTAATTAATGATTTCTGAAGTTTGAGAGTATGATGGATGTGGTGGTGCAGGGAAGATGATAACACCGGAGAGATCATCGGCGGCATTCTTGTCGGTGGTGGGCAATCTTGACCCACGAGTTGATCTAGACAAGAACATTAAGCACAAACATGCCAAATACAAAGCATTGCTGTCTATGATGGCTTCCAAATTATCATACGAGAATGAACAATTTATTAGTAATGCAGTCAAAAATAATTGGGATGTAAGTTCTATAAATAATATTGTTTTTAGTAATATAGTCACAAACAATTAATGAACAATTTATTAATTGGTTTTATATCTTTTTCCCTGTTATAATGATTGCAGATGGATTTTTTGGGACTACATAGCTTTTGGAATGGTGAGTAATTAAGAATCATTCTTTGCAATAATTTCACTTAGAAGACACGAAATATATGGATTGGTAAAACATCGATTCAGTACTATCAATAGAAATATTTTTTGCTAATTTGATTTCTCAAAAAGTAAATCAGCATTATCAAAATGGTACATACCATCATTCGAAGATTGGAAAGCACGCATGTATTGCATAATTTTCAATATATTGGCATTTGGCATGTTGATTCTTGTATTGTGTAGTGTAATTAATCACATTAGATGTAAATAAATAATTACTTTATTTTTATCTGAGTAAAGAAATAATTACTAATTTTACAGCATTATATATATAATTATGTTTTCCTATAATATTGAAAACTATGGAACAACACAATTATTTATGATAGGGTTAAAATTTTTGTCAGCGATTAATGGAAAAGTATTTTGGTACACAGTTAATCAACAGTAAACTCAAATAATTGAAAAAGAAATGATAGCAATAGGAGAAAGTTAATTAACTAAATGTTTGAAGCATCCAGCCCTACATTGACTTTAGTCACATTTTGCTTCCAACCAAACCTTTGATTTGGATGGTATGCTTTCAAATCCTTTGCACCACTGTAGAAGTTTAGAATTACAAGAATACCACATTTATCATGTGCTTGAGCTCTTACAAGTTTGAATTCATTTCTCATTTGTCTTTAAGGAAAATAAGTTTGTAAAGTCCGATGTTGACAAAATGTATAGTG
The DNA here is from genome assembly GCA_037954105.1 of Canavalia gladiata. Taxonomy (NCBI): domain Eukaryota; kingdom Viridiplantae; phylum Streptophyta; class Magnoliopsida; order Fabales; family Fabaceae; genus Canavalia; species Canavalia gladiata. The sequence continues at coordinate 46,673,140 of CM075664.1, forward strand.
AAAGAAAAAAAGAAAGATTTTAAAAAAGATAATTACAACTAAATAGATTAAAATAGTGTGTGGTAAAAAAAATAAGACAATTAAGACTTCGATGGGATGGGGTACCACAATATGCACTACAAATTACAATGTGGCGATGGTTGTAAGTCATTGGAGTATTCACCTGCAAGTTGCAACTGATCATGAATTTGTCTCTCAACTTGATGCATCTTGGGTAGGTTTAAAAAATTTATTATATTGTGCTTAATTTTATTCTCTCCCATGCCTCTCTTTTCATTTCTTATCCAACATCATGCAAACAACCTTGAGAGGGTCCATTTAGTGCCTCTAACAAAAGTATATAGAGTCTCATATTATATTAACAAAATTATTTTTTTATAACTATTTTGTATCAGTGTTATTCTTTTAGAGAAATTTATAAGATATTAATTAAAGAGTTCTGAAAACTAATGAATAAAATTTACAAGTCAAGATAAAAGATATAAATTTATTGAAGTAATATGGTATAAGTGAACCCCTATAAATTTTCACCTTTTTTATGTATCAAGCAGGATACCCATATCCTTGCGAAAAAAACAAGTTTTAGAAGGAATTCCTGTTTTATGTGAGTGTTGGATACCCATATACCTACATTTTTTTTTCATGGAATAATTATAATATTAATATTGTATTCGAAATACAGTTTTGTAAAAAAAAAAACATTTTTTTCTTAAAAACTAAATAAAAACATTCATTAAAAGACAGAGACATTGAGTTGTATTTTTTTTTATAATAATTTTATAAATATTTTTATAGCCCTTTTGTCTCTTTATATCATATTATCTGTTTCAACTTGTGTTTTTTATTTTCTGTACTCTCTCTGTTTCTTCTGTTTCAACTTGTGTTTTTTATTTTCTGTACTCTCTCTGTTTCTTCTATAATTAAGAAAAAGAAATAGATAACCTTATTATACAAAAATATTTTTTCCTAAGATTAATCTCCTATGAATTATGTTTTTTTAGAATAAATTTTGTTTTAACCTTTTCTCTTTTCTTACTATTTCTTCTATAATTATGAAAAAATAATCATGTTATACAAAAGAAAATTCTCCTAAAACAACTCTTCTTTTCACGCTCTTTTCCTTCCCCTCCTTCATCTTACTCTTTCATATAAAGATAGTTTTGACTTTAATTTATAAAAAAATATTTTGTAAATAATAAAATGAGATAACAGAAAGTTCTTTCATTTAATATTGAAATATATTTTTAATATATATTTATAAAAAAAGATAAAAAGTAAATATGTGATAGAAATTATTATATATTTTTCTTTGATACCTTTCTAAGAAAATTTTTATTCATATTTATTTTTTGTTTTTAAAATTTTAAAAATGAAATATAAGTAATTTATTATCAATTATACTTTTAACTAAAAAATAAATGAAAAATAGTTTACAACAGAAATAAAAAATTTTAAGAAAAAATCATGTGATAATTTTAATAAAATAAAAATATTAAATCTATTTCTTAACCTTTGTATCAAAACTTAAAATGATAAAAAAAATAAAAAGGGAGTAAATATATATAATATTACATATAGATTTATTTTTTATGTTTAAATAATAAAGCCGTTAATTTATCCTTTCTTCTACGTCTTTGGGTCTCCTGGCTCTTTTGCCTTATAACACGTCCTCATTAATATTTGTAAAAGAGCACAAAATAGCCTGCTAATTATGCGGGATAGACATGAGGATCAATTAATATTAATTTTTCTTCTTTCTTTCTTTACAATGACTATCAATTCTTTGTGCAAAACGTTTCCATTTTGTTTTTGTTTTTTCTTGATTTTCTTATGCCAACTAGCTCATATACTTACTAGTAGTGCTTCATACCGAATTAGTTATTTTATTAGATTGTTTTTACTTCATTCATTCCCCTATTGGGATAAAATCATTGTAAATTCTTATTTTTTTTATCTTTATAAATCCTATTAATTATTAATTAAAAATAATTACATATATTTTTTAATTTTAAGATAATAAATACATGCACGCTTTTATTTAATAGTTACTTTATTAAATAAACGAAAATTATTAAAAAATGAAAAAAGATATAGTCCTTAGAATAAGAAGGATAAAAACTAGTTTAATTTTTAAGCTTTACTATAAGATTCAATTAATCTTATTACCTTCTTTGCTTTCTTTTTATTGTCACAATTAAAAAATATATATTCCTTTTTAATTGTTAGGCAATTTTTGTTTATAAAGATATTAAGTTAATAAAATAAATAAATTAATGAGAGAGGTTAAAGATACAATAGAAAATTATTTAATAATTTTATCATAAATGAGTATATTAACTAACTTCCTTAATTTATATAAAATATGTTTTAAATAAAAAATGTGTTTTTCTTAAAAAAAATAATATCTTTTTGACAATGGACATGCAGATTACCAAGAGCTGTGGTCCACACGAGCAATGATAGTCCAAGATAGGAAGTCTGAGCCCAACATGGTTGTGGTTGCATTCAGGGGAACAGAGCCATTTGATGCGGACCAATGGAGAACAGATGTGGATATCTCTTGGTATGAATTGCCCAACGTGGGAAGGATACATGGTGGGTTCATGAAAGCTTTAGGCCTGCAGAAGAACAGTGGATGGCCCAAAGAGATTGAGCAAAGCAGCAGTAGTGACGATGCCCAGCATAGTTATGCCTACTACACAATCAGAGAGAAACTGAGAGTCATGTTGGAGGCAAAAGAGGATGCAAAATTCATATTGACAGGTCACAGTTTAGGAGGAGCATTGGCCATTCTGTTTGCTGCGGTGCTCGTCTTGCATGAGGAGGAATGGCTGTTGGACAAGTTAGAAGGAGTTTATACATTTGGGCAGCCAAGAGTAGGGGATTATCAGTTTGGGAAATTCATGAAGGACAAGTTGAGAAAGTATGATGTGAGGTATATGAGGTATGTTTACTGCAATGACGTCGTGCCTAGGGTCCCTTACGATGACAAAACCCTCTTCTTTAAGCACTTCGGTCCTTGCCTCTATTTCAACAGCTTGTACCACGGCCAGGTATGGTTTCTCATTTTATATGTTTCGTTTTTCCCTATTATGCTAGAGGGGAAATATTCTGACTAGATACTTTTTTATGTATCGAAATCCAGGTTCTAGATGAGGAGCCAAACAAGAATTATTTCTCTTTGTTCTGGGTCATACCCAAGATTCTAAACGCAGTTTGGGAGCTTATTAGAGGATTCCTTATCCCATTCGTAAAAGGTGAAGACTATATACAGAATTGGTTCATGACGCTGGCCAGGCTCTTTGGATTGATAATTCCAGGACTACCCGCTCATCTTCCTCTAGATTACGTCAATGTTACCAGATTGGGATCCTTACACGAACTTCTGGAGCTTCAAAATTCACAAGATTCTAAGTCTGACTAATGTCAGCGCTAGCGTAACCAGCAGCAACTACATTATGCACAATTCAATTCGTTTGCTCTTTTCCCTTTTCATTTCTGATATAGGATTGTTCATTGAACAATTTAAAGATATTTTTTCTAGTTCTGCTGTACTCAAATTTAGTAATGCCATAGGTCTCGTGCAAATACAATAGACTGGCATGTTTGCATATTCACACGAAAATTTGTCAATCAGGGAAAATTAGCAAGAGATAGGGAACAAGAAACGAATAAAAATCACACAACGAACAAAGAACAAATTGAACCAAGCGTGATTTTGAGAAGGAAAAACTAAATTGCAGATTTGTGGTTAATTTGTCCTTCTACTATGGATACATAACAGATTACATGTGAACAGTAAAGTGTCAAGTAAGGAGAGCCAAAAAAATACGAAAAAAAAAGCTTATTTCTAAAGTTTGGCCTACGTACATACATATATTATTTATCATCGAATCCAAACTCCCAAGGGTGAGGGCACAAGGGGCTCTATCGGACAGCTTTAGAATGTGCTGCTATTTCTTGCATTGCCAAACCGCGATGACACCAATTTGGTGTCAACATAATAAGCTGCTCTCTTCTATCCACCCTTCAATCATTAACACGTGGCACGTTTAAATCCTTCTGAATTTGGAAACCTGGTATCAAAATGCATAAGAATGAACAAGGTTGTAATTAGTAGAAATTTTCACGTTAACTAGAGAAAGGAACAATAAATTATAGCCTATGAAACGTCAAAACTATAGGGGAAGCCAGGGAAAGCAGGCATCTGTTTTAAAATCCGTCAATCCCCGAAAAACTTTCCAGCATAACTTGTATAATAAACCTTTTCTTTTATCACAAAACTCAGTTACATTTGATAAAAAGTACAACTTTTCAAATTCAAAATTTAGACAAATGGGATTGAAGAGTATGTTGCTTTAAAGACTTCTAAAACCAAAATAATACTAGATTAATCGAAGACTTGCAAACAATTGATTTTTGCACTAGTACAAGATTTACAGAAAAAATTACCCAGCTTCACTCGAACAGAAAAGAATGCTGGAGAAGCTTAAAAGGCATGACAGGTGAAACAACCACTTAAAGAACCCATGTGGTTGGTTCTACGAAATAATATAGCCTTGTGAGGAGTTCTTGCAACTTGATGGGCCTGGTTAGCTAAAACTGAACTTCTCATTTCCTGTGCTTTTTTCTGAGCCAATCTCAGCTTGTTCATAATCTTATCCATAGATGATGCTCGTTTCTTTTCCAGCTTCATCTGAAATAGCAAAAATAATGAGATCATGATCTATTTTTTTCTGTCCTTCCTCTCTATTTCTTCTCCTCTTCTTTATTTTTGGTAATAATCTTTGCATCTCAAATAGAACTGAATCTTTATTGTATGCACGTTGTTGAATGAAATAACAAAAATATGATCCATATAATGCTTGATTGCGTATAATGAAGAAAAACAGACTTTCTGCTTGACACAACGTACGTAAAGAAGCTTTCTTAAAGACATCCTAATCCTATCAGACAACCAACAATGAGTAGCTTCTATCCTTCATGACAACACACTCAATAACTTGTTTATCGTTTTAAGACATGTGGTCGCTGATCAGAACAATTACTTTACTATCCCAATGGCTGTAAGAGCAAGTGATATCTGGCTAACAGAGGATAACCGAAATTAAACTTAGGGAGAAGAGGGAAATAATTAAGCATCATGAATCAAAGAAAATGTGCTTTTTTAATAAAAATATTTACCATAAAGGAACATTCAAAACTTGATACTTATTTAAGTCAATATATACATGACATCTTTCATGTGGTTATTTTTCTTTTATAATAATTAATAAATATTTGTAAGAGGAATTTCTTTGTCAAAATTCTAAGAATGAAAACAGTAGGAATTAACCTCTAGTTTCCGTATTGCTGCCTCAGCTTTTGCTTTTTGCAAGTTCTCCCATGCAGTGATTTTTGCTTCCTCCCTTTTAGCCCTGGACAAGTAAAAAATGCTGGAATTTCAGAAACAGTATGAAGTTTATGCAAAAGATTTTGTAGACAGTAAATAATGAGGTTTTCTCAGGTATAAAATGATAGATTAAAACATCACATTTTATAATTTCTAGTTCGAATTGGATAAGGATGGTCAATTTGTGTTATATTTGGAAGGTAATTAGGAGAGGTTATAGAAAACACCTTCACGCTTAGCATTTTAAGTAAATAATGCCAAGGCCAATAAAATAGCTAATTTAGTAAACCATCACCAAAAATTCTGCAAACTCCAATTGTGCTACCATCATGAACAATAATTTCTTGGTAACTGGTAGCATTTGAATAAGAGCAGACTGAAAGAAAAAAAAGGTCAACTGTAAAGGGAAAACCTCACTGCTTGCTAAATAGCAAATTCTTTATAGAATACTGATACTCCCACATATAAACAATGATTTACATCTATGTACATCTCAAATCTGATTTTTATTTTTTTGAAAAAATATAAAAGAGGATCATATGGCTATAAATAAGATGTATATGGGTGAAATATACTTTGGTATATATTCGCTTCTTTATATGAACCATAAGTTTCAGTTGTAAGTTGTCTGGAATCGGTTTTCTTTATTTACAAGATAACTTGAACGAAATTGATACCATACTAAAGTAGACATACTCTGCAACAGTCTTTGACCTTTCAGTAATGTCCCAAGACGATGATCGACTGCTTCTTTCTTTCTTTTTCCAGCTGTCAACATTTTCTGAGCCTCTGCCCGAGAATAGGGCTCTGTGTTTCTTGGACCACCTTGTCATGGTTACACGTTCGTCTACCTGCACATCCCTGATATCCATTTTAGAGAAAGAGACACTCTGCAAATCTGTGACAGGAAGGGCAGGTGGAGTGGAAGCAGAGCAAGAAGGCCTCATATTAGGAGAGGAGCATGAGCTACCCTCTGGGCTCATCTGGGTTGCCATATCCCTCCTCGAAACAGCAGGAGAGACATTGGTTCCCGCATCTTTGAAACCATCAAACTTCTCCCCTGTAAGATAGAACCAACAAAAAAGAAAAATGATATATCGTATGCACAGAAGTATAGTTTCAAAATCACAAAGGACCCATCATGTCATCATTAATAAAATTGTCAACTATCACTCAACACACATCATTACCGCTCTCTACAGAAATCATTTGTTCTATTCACACCAACTTGCAACAGTCAATTGACGCAATACAGAATCCCACAGCAAGTACAAGGAATTCAATGATTTAAACTGGTTTAGTCCTATTGGGCCACGCTCAAAACATGTGATCTCCTGGTATTTAGTATGGATACATAGACTAAAACATTTCTCAAGCACAACTTGATTGACGAACTACGACAATAAAATCACAATTCGTCAAAATCCAAAGCAACATAAGGTTCAAACAAGGGATATAAATAAAGTATAACATAACAACCTTGGGCAGGCATTGATGACCGACTCTGCATCTGAGAGCATCCATGGACACTAACTGAGCGAGCCATGCAAGGATCAGTTCTGGTGGGAGGCACTCCACAATTGCCACCGGAACTGGTTGTTAACCCATCAGCAGCTGAGATATTAACAGCAGCAGCAGAAAATGGAGAGGCCGCCATAAAACTCCCTGAATTGCCACCGTCAAACAAAGGCATCGCAGGGGAATACAACGAATAAAACGCAACAGCAGCAGCACCAGGTGGTCCAAGTGGACCACTCTTCGACTTGGGCCTCCTCTGCGGCAATGGAAGCGAGGCCCTGCCAGTGCCATCACCCGAAACGGGACTCAGAATCCACCTCTCAGCATCTTCCCATTTGGATGGCAACGTTCTCCCATTGTTTAAAGGCAACAGAGCTGCACCAACCTGTTTGCGAGCAGCCCCTGTATGCAAAGGAACTCGCTCCGAGCTCCAACCCTTTTGCATTGCAACACCAGCTTGAAGATAATTGGGGGTTCCAGGACTTGGAAAAGTGCCGGTGCCAGAGCCAGAACCAGACCTTCGAGAAGAAAGAGTACTCTTCTTTATAGCTCCCAATCCCAAGCGAGGAGAAGAAACATTAGCAATTGCATTGTTCAGATCTAACGAAGCAGGCCTTCGGCGATCGTGCTTCTTGAATAAGGCCTCAGATCTTGATCTCCGATCCTGACATTCTTTAACAGAAAAAGGAAACTCAAAAAAATAAAATAATAAAATAAAATAAAATATACAAAACTGCTCGTATCAGAAAATTGACATTGTAATTTTTAGTAGTTAGTACCTTTGAGAGCTAGAGAGAATGAGTTTCTTGCTGAATCAAATTCCAAGTGCTGATTCCCGTCCTCAGTGTCACCATCACTGTCTTCTTCCTTTTGAACTGCGATACGGAAAGTGTATCAACAACAGAGTCACTTTTTTTTTTGCTTTTGATTTTTAAACAAAACAAAGCGGAAGTGCATGTGAAAGTAATAATAATTTTACAGTTTACACACCTTTCGCTTTCTCTCCCTTTGCGGAGAAACGATTTTGCTGCTGCTTCTTGTGTACTGCATCGGCATGATATTGTTGTTGTTTATTCGGATCCGGATCCGGATCTGGACCACTCCAGCTCTCGCTTGGAGCGAAATCACCGTCGTGCTCCTGCCCTGCCAAATGCTGAAACAGAACCACTAGATCCTCTCATCAATTTTCGTCGTCTCAGAAACTCAATTTGCAATTTTAGTATTTCGATTTTCAAGTAATATTCCAGAATGTTCTAGAAGCGGAATGAGTGAAGCGTTTACCAGTGAGATTTCCGATGCTAAAGAGTCATGATCGTGAGCGTCGGAAGCGAAGGAACAGCGATCGACGCTAGCGGAAGCGGAAGAGAAGAGGCTCAAGTTGGATTCGAGAGTGAAGATGACGGAGTCGGGACTGGTGTCGCCACCTCTTCTGGAACCCGCACGCCTCCACGACCTTCGTTCCTGAAACCCTAACTCTCGCATTCTCATCAAGCATTGAATCACATTTGCATTTCTCAGAGAAAACGAGAACCACACACACTCTCACACACACAATCACACTCTCACTCACACTCACACTCACGCAGTAAATATGGCGGGTATTACTATTTGTTGGTAGTGTTATTAAGGAGAAGGATGCGTAGCATGGAATGGTGTGGTTGAGTTTTAATACGTCATTGTCGTTTGACTTAAAGTAACACTATATGCTATGAAAACTAAAAGCAAAGTAAGCAACCATTTTCAAGGATAATGACTTGCTGCAAAGGAATAGGTTCAGTTTCGACATGAGCGTGACGTGATTCAGTGAGTCATGGTCTATTAGTTAGACTTGTAGTCATGTCTCGTAGACTAAACAAAGGGTCAAATATTTATCGTGAGTGTGTACTTTGAGGGGAACCTTTGTTTGCTTTTGTTAATCAAGTGCGGGTTTTTTGGACTTGTTTTCTTTTGATGCGCAATAATACTAGTTATACTTGACTCTGGAATTTTGATTGTTGCTGAAGTTACCGTAAGGCCCATCTATCTTTAGTTCGGTGCTTCAAGGCAGGGGTAATTTTGAGTAGGGTATTATTGTCTTTTTATTCCACAGTTAAAGGACCAATAGTATGATAATGATGATTATGCCTGGCTGCAGTTTACCGTTATGGGTCCAGAGGTCCTACCTGATAGCCACTATTCTTTCCAACTTTTGGGTTAAAGTAGGATTACTTTTTGGCTTATCCCATCACTGAACATTTTTTAAATGTAAAGCTTGGGGGAGGGACACCAAATTATCGCTAGGAATCATTAATAAAAATTTCGGTGCCTCATTATAATAGAATAAACAATTTTTTAACTAAACTACCGAAATTCTTTAATTTAGCGAAATCTCTCTCTCTAGCTATGTGCTTTCATCTTATTTTGCACCGAGTTAAATATTGACGGTGCATAAACTAAATTTGAGATACTAAAAACTCTTCTTTGAATTCAACTAAATGACTACCTTCCTTATTAATAGTAGTAGTTGACTAACCTAATATTTTTATATACAATAAATGTTCGACTAGGGTTTAAATTGAATATTGTTTTTTAGTGATTTAGCTGTAAGTTTACTCAACGGACTTTAAAAAATATATATGATCTTTCATAATTCTTTCAAATTATAATACAAAGATACTGGATTTGAATCTTATCATTTTACATATTGTATCAAAAATTATAATATGAAGGAAGTATACTGTAATTTTAAGTAGGTAATATATGTCAATATATAGTCCTTTTGTTCATTTCAATATGTTGTTTAATATTATTTTATATGAATTAATAAAATTGATTAATATCATTATTTTTGTTAAAAAAATATAATTTTCTATTATATCTTCAATATTAGTTTTTAATTAATTTATTTCTCTAATCAATTAATATCCTAATAAAGAATAAAGATAAAATAATAAATATTATTTTACACTATAAATGATAATTAAAAAGATTTTTTTAAAAAAAATAATGACAGATTAAAGAAACAAATGGAGTATCTGTTTATTAATTTTATCCCTTACATTTCCAAGTTTTCGTTTGTGCATGTTTTGAATTCTAAATAAATTAAGTTTCTTATCTGATTGTGATTTTGGCATGAATTAGAAGTCAGCGATTATTATTTCTTTCATTTAAAATAAAGTTTAAAAGTATTATGTTTTGCAATAATTATTTTAAAAAATAAAAAAAAATGGCTTGGATAATATAGATTCCGCCTACGTGCAAAAATTAGCATATACTTATATATATATATATATATATATATATATATATATATATATATATATATATATAAATGCACCAATTAGAACTCAGCAATTATTATTTCTTTCATTTAAAATAAAGTTTTAAACTATTATGTTTTGCAATAATTATTTTAAAAATTAAAAAATAAATGGGCTTGGATAATATAGATTCCGCCTAAGTGCAAAAAATAGCATATACTTATATATATATATAAATCTTATAATATATAAATTCACAAAATCTTAATCAAGTCCAAAAGGAAAGGGCTTCTTTATTTATGTTTTATTTCCTTACACTATAAAAGCACTCGTTATTTTACTAAAAACTTATTTTTGTCCACTACTAAAAACTATTTAAAAGATATAACTGTTTCAAAACAAGGGGCCGATGATTGCTGAAAATGACAAAATGTGATCCGAAAAATAATAATGCCGGAAATGCGAATATGAGGTGGGTGGGAAGCATAATTTCGTGCTCCCTAAAATCTAATTTTGGCATCTTAGTAAGAAATGACAAAGAAAGGGAAAATAAAAAGGAAAAGGGAAATTGCTTGTTTGAGTTGCTGTCTCCATTGAAAACAACAGTGAACAAGTGCCGACCATATCTTTCGTTCCCGACAAAATTTCAACTCTTAGAATTCGTTTTTCCTTATTGCCTTTTAAAATGAAAATAAAAATCTGTGCTTCCTATTTTTGTGCAGAAAGGCTCGCGCATGTGATACCCGACCCTGACATTTTTCTCGGCAAAAATTAATGCAGAAACAGCTTGTCATATTTATAATATCTTCTTTTGTGGTGAAATATTTATAACCTCTTAAGCCAATAGTTTAATTAATTATTTTCCGTATAAAGAAATGGTGTTCACACTCCTACGAAACCAAGCTGCACACTAGGCAACGTGGACCCGATCAGTAGCTCATATGCAATTGTGATTGCATCTAAAGGGATCTACGCTAGAAATGCTAATGCTATTCTGGCAAATCTTCGTTCGCAAACTTCTTTTAATCTTGTTTGTATTAAAATAATAGAGAAGATTAGGGTGATTAAATAATTTAAAAGTAGGTTGATGAACAGAGAGTATAATAAAGTTCTTGCAAGTAGCGTTACTCAATTAAGAGCTGAAAGGCATTACTTACCTACCATAGGACTGTTATTTATTTTACCTTGGCCCCAGTACTCAGTGATCCCTGAATATGAATGCATCTATTTTGCACAATGGGAAAGCTATCTGGCAACTAGTCAAACAAAAATATGGTAAAATAGATAACTAATAATGGCAAAACTATTAAAGGGGGTTAAAATTGTATGGCACAGAATAGCAAAGATTAAAAAAATGGAAATTGATCCTCATTTACAATGGACCCCCTATATGTGTGCCCTCAACACTCCATGGATGGAAATAGCTTCAGGAACGATTCCATTTGCCAGACCAAAAAGATTTTTGTCACCAGCAACCCATCTTTTAAGCATGTGAACCAGTCCGAAGTATCCTCTTCCACACGATGATAAATGCAGTCATACAGTCCACAAACCTTTCCCAAACCATTTTCTCTGTATGTCTAGTGCCTCTTAGTTACATAAAGTTTAAAATATGTACAGGTTCCTTTTTTGTTGCCTTGGGGGGTGGTGTTAAAGAAAGTTTGCACAGCTTTTACAGCGTAACTGTGACACAGGATGAAACAGGAGTTACTGTGACATTCTAAAGATTAGGTGAGGACGGCTCTGGAAAACATGAGTGTAACTTAAAAAAATCACCTCATCTAGTGCGGTTTTTTTGTTTTGGGAAAGGGGGGGAAGTGAATGTGTTTATCAGGGATGATGTGTTTAACTTAGCATCCTTCAGCTGCTGTATCACTGAAATAAGCAGTGATTGCCTTCAATTTTCCATTTAAATAAACTTTCTCCACCTAGAACCAATAAGAAGAAAGTGTTAATTTACAAGGGAAAGATATTTAATAAACCACCAATACGATGATGGCATAAAAACATAATAATAAACCTCCTATTATGCTTCATAATATAAGATCAATGGTGAAGATAACTTAGCATTGAGAACCATAGTGTGCCCTGTTTCTTTTCCTTCTTACATATACATGCTAGCTGAAGTTCATAGTAACCTACAGAGCTGGTTCTATATGATTGACATAACAAAATCATATCAAGATAATTCTTGGACCCCTAAAGAAAAGGGGAAAAAAACAAGCCACAGTTAATGAGATGAATCATATTGGGATCAACAAATTGCATATGCCATCCTGTTCGTGCCTCCTATTCTTGGTACATCCAAGGTACACCCGACACTGTTCTATTCCATTCTTTTCCTAGCATCATCCTCCAAACTAAAGGTCCCCAAACCACCCTCAGACAGGACACTTGTGGGAAATTGAACATCACTCAAGTAAATTGAAGACAGAGTTACCACATTATACACCAAAAAAGTGATTCATGACAATATATCTACTACTTTTGTTTATTCTGTTTCACCTTTTAAGCCTGCAAGGAACACGTTGTGGAGCATAATTACTGTTATTAGCACAGTATTTTCTTTCCTTTTTATTTTTACAAATTTATTTCCTTAATTTCCTGTAATTAAGACAGACTTTATTGTACAGAATTTATTTTCCTTGTATTTCCTTAATTAGGATAGATTCCATATGGCTATATATTATAATGTCACATTGTTAATCAATCAATAAGAAATCATATTCAGTTTTCCTGTATTTTCATGTTTTTTCCCATATTTTCAAGTGAAAACAATAATCTGATCATGTAAACCACAAATTCATCTAAATAGTTTACCAAGCAGGCACATAGCCTTCATACAATTGACAATAAAATACCCTTAACCCACGATTATAGCTTCCCTCCCCTCCTCAATCTCCCCCGCTTCTTCTTCCTAAAAGGGCAGGGGATCTTTATAGATTACACTTCAAAATAAAGCATATAAAATAGATAAAAAGTTGAAATTACCTCTAGCGACCATGGTGGACTGCAAGACAGAGACAACTCTGCCAATTGGTTAAAACTGATATTTCTTGGAAGGAACATAACAACTTGGGATGCAATCTCCTTTGCAACATTGAACAGAGTATATCTAATCAGAAACAGCATTGAGTCAAAATGGGAGAGTAAAAGGCTATATATCTTTGTACCAAAAGAAAAGTTATATATCTAACTAGAAGATAAAATTAAGAGGAAAGTTAAAGCAAAAAAGACATGCATCTACCCACCCATCATGTGGTCTAAGCATTGTCTTCAGGTCATAAGTTGTAACCTTGGTGTAATCAGGTCCCCCCCATGGTGGAGATAAGAAGACAGTATCAGCCTGAAAGAAAAAATATTCTGTCATAAACTACCCCAAAAGCAAAAGATGTTAGTGTTGTGCCCAAAAAAAGATTGGTTAATATCAGGAACATGCTGCTTACAAATAGAATTCATATATAGGCCTACCTAAACCTTATGCAGAAATTCTTAATTTAATTAGAAAAGTGGGAGTAGTAAAGGATTTAATCTTGGAGACCTTGACTACTTGGTCAAAGACACAGGAATACCAAGCATCCTAAAAGCTTAAGCTATGAGTAATAAGGGCCAACAATTGTGTTTGTTAATGTATTTAACATATTTTAAATTGAACTCTTAGAAATAAATAAAATATTTCTCATCAGATTAAATGCAGGTAGGTAGCAGAGAAGCACTAGGCTATCAATAATAACATATTGACTACATCTTGCCTGCAAACTGACTGGAAGGCAAGAGCACAAGAAACAGAATCAGCCATAGATAGAAACACATTACATTGATATATTTGGTTGGCGAGTGATACCAACTAAAGCTTATTTGAGAAGATTTTGATAATACTACATATTTTACAAAGTCAGAGAATAGCACCCGGAAAAATCTTTTGTACAGAAGCAATTGAAATTTTTTACTGTGCATTTGCGCTAAGCCACAGTATCTCTGAAGCCCTTTTTTGTCATTACTCTTCCCTACTGTTGTAATATAATTATTCAACTTTTTAATATCATCAATTGTTAGGATAATAAGTTTATTTTTGTATTAATACATCACTGCCTAAAGCTAACAGTTACTGCTACGCAATTTACAAATTTTGGCTACTTAATCACATCTCAGAATTCATAGTCTATAGTATTTAATCCACTCCGTCTTGTCATCCAATTCCATATGAAATTGCAAACGCAACACCATATCAAGCACAAGAGGATAAACCATTAAATCAGAGGAAAAAGACATTAGACAGGGAAAAAAGATGGCAGATATTCCATACCTTGATGCACAGAAAAAGAGAAAATCAAAAAGGGAAAAAATTGAAGAATTCACTTGCTCCTCTCCCTCATTCAGACCCAGAGTTTTCAATGATTTGATATAATATTATATCTGGCATCAAAATTACAGCAATCATTTGTGTTTTTTAAAGGAATTTTAACTTATTGGAGAAGCCAATTAACAAGTCAAACACAAGATACTTGACAAGCCATTTAACATGTGAAGGACAAGATATTTGACATGAAATTGTGTTCAGGCCCTGTGGTGGCTACTTTGTTATTTCTGGAATGTTTATATGAATTACAGACCTGGAGATTTGTGTGGCTTGGGCTAGCCAAAGGTTTCCCTTGCTAGTTGTTATACACTAGTTATGAACTCCAAGTTCAGATCCTGAGAGAATAAACAAGGAGAACAAAGCACAGCCGAGGGGTAAAGATGAGGATAAAATATGTTTAGCTGGCAAGGAGGCAGAGCACAAGTATCACCTTGGACCTTGGTATTGGTAAACGATAAACCTTTAATTGTATTGATTTATATGTAAGATTTTAGGTGAGTTTCATATCTTACCTATTTTTCTTATTTTTACTGTAGAAACAGATAGGAGGCCTTGGAATGCAAATTGGGCATAAAAATTAAAGTTTGGAGCTGAATTTTAACATTGGACTACATGTGCATGGCTGTTCTGGATAAAGCATGCCCATACTCAATATGCCCTGTATGTCCATGTAAGATTCAGCATCATCAAACGTCCTTCATTTTTTCAACACAGCCATGCAAGATTGTGCACATTCCTAAGCATAACCATCCGTTTGTACACATGTCTGTGCTTCAACGAAGAAAATATTTCAACATCGTGTTGAGATATCAAATTTTAAACAGATTTGCTCCAATTCTATTGAAGGTAGTATTTTTAACAAAGGAGAGAAGAAAACAACATAATACACCTAGCTAGTTATCTCTTTCTAGATCCATATTTCTCTTCAGTCTCCTTCTCCTTCACTTCCTCTTTGATCAAACCTCCTTCACTCCCTCTCTGATCAGATCTCCTTCAAAGTATTCAAGATTTATCACAATATAGGTTCAATTCTTCTTGGTGTCAGAAGCACTATCACTAGATTGCATGATCACTAGGAGTAGTAACTCTAAGAGGAAGAATATTACATGACCATTGGATATTAATAGAAGTAGAACAATTAATTGATAATGGGATAACATAGTCAGATAAGAAAATTTGTGGGGTGAAATTATAAGTGAAACCTAAACCCCCAAGTTTTTTCATTTTTGAATTACATACTTGATTGATTGTTTGTTTGCTTAGAAATTCCACTTTCCTTTTTTCTTTTTCTAATTCTATTTTATTATTTTATTTTATTGTTGACCAATCACTCAAAACTATTTTCTCATCAGTCTCAATAATAATAAAAACAATTAATCTAGTATTTATTGAATAGTCCCTGAGCAAATGATATTGGAGGGTTTAAAATCCTTCATTTACTATTTCCAAAAAGTATAGGTACTCATGGGTAAAACATACAATAGTAAAATACAAAAGTAAAAGACCACTATTAGATGGGTTAGAATGTGATAAGAACTCAGGGAGAACCACATCATAGGAGCTAGTTGTTGTAGTTGGAGAGCCCAAAACCTTATAAAACCCACACTAGCATCTCATACTTCTAGTTGAACTTAAGTTCCATATCCTGCAATTAGATCCTAACATCCCACCACTCTTTGCAGCATGACACCCACACATGCTAATTGTGCACTAACCCTTTAACTGGGTCCGGACAAACACTGCAATGCCAACATCACCACTTGTATACTTGTTTGCAATGGAAAGATATGGTGGAAGGTTCTAATACCAATTGATAAAAATCTTGGAAGAACCACACCACAAAAGCAAGCTATTGTAGTTAGAGAGTTCAAAACCATATAATCCCAAACTTTCAACATAGGATATAGGTCTCATGCCTTACAACTGGATCTAACAAAATGAAAAAAAAATCCAGTTTTATTCTTACCTACCTTCAATACATTTGTTACTAAATTAAATAAATCCAAAAAAGCAGCAGCCTAGCCATAACATATCAATTATGACATTGACCTCCCCCAAGCAAAAGAGATAAATGCTACTAACAGCAGCAAAACACGTAAAATGATAACTTCAGTACCTTTAATTTTGGTGCCAAGAGAAAGAAATCACCCATTATGAAGTCAATTTGATCTTCCACCCCATAAATAGCAGCATTATGCCTAGAATAATCAATCTTCAATGGATCAATATCAATTGCAATTACATGTCTGCACCTGTAATATCAAATAATTCATTGCCAAGCTCAAAGATCAACAATAATTTTCAAAGAATAATAAGAAGAAATCTCTTAGGCAGTATTTGACCAAAATTACAACATTATACCAATGTAGCAGAAATTTTAAGATGAATATTGTTTTATAGTGGAATAACACTAAGGAACCACCGGAATCACTCGAATATGACAAACATTGTTATCACTTTATCCAGTTGTAACAAACAGTCAAAAGGAAATGAATATTGGCAATTACTAGTTACTAGACTACATAATTTGGAAGCATAAAATAAACTAAAGGCAGGGAGGATGATAAGAGCATATGCTAATCAGCTAATATTCTTCACTGAAGGCCTTTGGTAACTCAATAGTGCCTATAATCATGCCATTTATACAGAAAAGAAATTTTGCACAAAGTTACACAGGATGGTGCAAATGTTTTAAGAATAAAATATGGAATTCACCAGGTGGACAGTCCAATCAGCACAACCCATTTATGGAAATGCAAATGTATTATTTTATCAGATAAAAAAAAAGATGAAGTGTAATGTTTTGCAGCCAAAAACTAACCCTCAAGAAAATGAAGACACTAAAAGGTATGCCTACCAGATACATCACACAGAATCCAAAGTTGGAACTTGGAACACAAGGAGGTAGTGAGCATAAATGAGATAATAACAACATACCAAAGGACATATTAATGTTTCTCCTTTGCTCTGTTATCTTAATGTTATACATGTTGCTCAAAGACTAGATTAATCTTAACAAATGTTTTTATTTTTCTTCCAAAGAAAAATGCATGCCTTCCTAAGATTTTGGCAAATACAATACATCTAGACAATATTGTCCATCAAAGTCACCAAAAACAAATGAATTTATAGGCTATCAACATATGACTAATTAGTACCCACTACTCAATACTCACTGCTGTGCGAATTGGATGGCATTCCCACCAACACCCGTGAAACAGTCAATTATCACACCACTAGCACAACGTATTGCTTGATGCCGAGCAATAGCTTCAGGAGTGACAGAAAACCACCCTTCCTCATCCATTTTTACACCATCATCAAATCTAGAGAACAAAATATATCTCTGACACCAATATTTGCCAATTGTAGCAGAATACACTTCAGGCATTTCTTGAAAGTGGAGATCTGCAAAATGAAAAAATGGTTTATTACAAGGGTAATAGCTGTCAACTTTCAACAACAAAGTGCACCTATCTGAGCAAAATATATATTTAGGCATTAATATGGCACATGACATTGGGAAATTATTTTTATCAATTGAACAAGCATCTATCCAGCATTCTAGGTATTTGACTCCTAGAACAGCAAAGCAATCACTAAGTATATATCAAGTGCTATATGTATTTGACTTCCAGTAGAAAGTATCGCCATAACTTTGGACCCAATTAGCTAAGAGATTTAGTAGAATAGCAACCATATTGCAAAAGCCAGACATATCGTAGAAACAGTTACCAAGAATAAAGTGTTGGCACAAACCTTCAGTTTCATTATATAATTTCATCTGCCTTTGTCTTCTCTTTACTTTCTTTCCCTGTTTGAAAGGATCAGATTCAGTATCCAACCCAGATATATCAGTTACCATCTTTTCAAACGGTGTATGATTAACCTCTGATGTGGCTTGGATGCATCTTTCATTAGACCTGCAAAGTATAACAGTTGTAAGTAGAGTGAGCAAAATATAAAAATCAGAGAGGCAAGTTCAGGCATGCACTTTCATGATATTATTTTCATGAGATATAGACTATTTGTAGACCTCCATTTAGAAGCTTAAAATTTTGGGAGAATTGATTCATGACATTATATCAAAGCCCCTTTAACCAAGTGATTAGTATAATTATTCTTACCATCCCTAATGTTCCAATAAAAAATGTAAGCTACCTTAAGTGGACCTGTGCTGCTGTGTTCAAGCTTAACCATTTTCACCTAACTTAAACTTCTAGGAGAGCCAAGCCTTGCCGCTTTTTCACTCTTCTAGTTGTTTTTAAGTTTTAAAATTGAAAGGTTTTGTCAACTTTGCAATTTAAATCATCAGTCTGGGAGAAAGGTTCTATGAGACATTTAGATGACAAAAAGTATTTATTTCATTTATGCTTCATTTAAAACTAGGACAAATATTACCTCATGATATGATCCAGAGTATTTGATACTGAGCAACATGTAACCTCATCAATGCAACAACTACTCTCAAGACACTCATCTGAATGATCAAGTGATTGGTCTTCACCATGTGCAGTGATATCGGATATGACATTGCCAACAGCAACTCCAATCTCAGCCAAATACTCCTCACATTGATTTCCTTCTAAGTTCTCTCCAATCAAGGTTTCCTCAGGTGACTTGGTGTTATTTTGTGCTGCACCCTCCTCTGCTGCCTTTGGAGCTTCACTATCATCTGATTCAGTACACCCACCAATTGCTAGATGCTCCATCCCTGAGGGTGGGTCCCATGTAGAAGTGTGTGTTTTAATATTATAGAAGTATTTTCTCATATAGAAAGTATCCCAGAAGACCATCCAATCTCCAAATGCTCCACAATTATTTGACACATCAATTCTGTCACATCCAATCCCTTCTGAACTTATGGGAAGCAATTCAGGTTCAGTAGCATGTGGCTGACAAGTGGCAATGCCATCATCAGCGTAGATAGTTGCACAATCTGTAACCTTGTGAACAATTGGTGAAAATTCTGAACACTCCTTGTCAATCAAGCTTTCACCATATTCAATCCCACAATTATTGTCATCAGCATCTGTCAAATGGCTTCCAGCAGATACTCCAGTATCTGGAGCATATGCAATTTTCAAATCAACACAGACATTGCTGTTTAGAAAGTTACCATCCTGGGCATCATCAGTTTCTGCCTCATTTATATAATCATTATTTATCTCCCAGGAACCACCAGTAGCAAACCCAGTACAGCATGCTGAATTCTCTCCTTCACCAGAGGCACATTGGGTAATATCAACCTCCATTGCACCATCACAGTAAGATGATTTACTTTGGCCCAGCACTGATATATAAGACAGAAAACTGCTTGTTTTATCATGAAATTTAGCAGAAGATACAATCTCCTCCCCACTCACTTCATATAAAGTTTCATTCACATGATTGTGACAAGTACGTGGATGCTTCGAGAGTGTACCCTTTTTTTTGCCTTTTCCTGGTCCCTTTTTCTATGTCAAGATAGACCAAGTATATTATTATTAAAACTATTGAAATTAATAAAATAAATATAGAACAAAACATGGATGATAGAGGAGAATAAGTGAAGATGCTCAAATTGAAAACAGAATAGGAAAAATTCGACCTAAGAAAAGTAAAATCATGTCTTTTAAAGGACTAGTTCAGATTGTAACTGTATCAACAATACCTATTCTTGAATTTATTGCTAAGACAAATCATCAACTATATAGCTTTAAACTGCACCTTATTGTCTTTTATAGTTAGATTTAGAGTCACTATTTCTTAATCAAAACTGGGGTTGGCAATGAGTTGAGTCCCATTGTGAGCCAATCAAAGCTTGTTTGCAAAAAAGTTAGGTTCAAATGCTAACAAACAAATATGTATTTGGTTTTACTTTTGGTATGACTAAACTTTCTTTTAATTAAAATCTGCAAAAAAAAGTTAAATTTATTGGGTCATAAATTCAAGCCTGCCTCATAGCCTAACTAGTCAAACCCAAAGGGTTCAATCAGTATAGAATTAGAGCTTGGTTAATTAATCTTATTATCAACCTCAAAAACTAGTGAGCTTAGAATGAGTTGAGCTTGAGCCAAGAAAACAGACTCACTTTCTTATCAAACATTGAGCCTAATATGTAACAGATTCCTGTTGGGTCGAGACAAAGCTTTATCACCATGGATTTTAATTTTCTAAAGTGATAGGTGCACTTGAAAAGAAAAGGTATGGTTATAACCATTGATTGAAAATTTGTTGGAGTAGATCTTAACAACTTCATAAATTTGAAGACATGTGTATAGATGTTATCACAATATCAGCTGTTGATTGTCCAAATAAGGGTTGCAACTCAACACTTTTCCCTCTGAAGTGCTTTTGTCACCCTAGAGAAACTAAATTTGAGTAAGTCCGACCTTAGACATTGCTTATGCAAACTTGTTATTAAAGCATTTCACCAAATAATTTATCTGTAAGCTTACCTCCTTGTTTGTCTGAAATGAAAGAGGGAGCCCCAATTCATTCATCTGTTTGGTAAGTTCCAAATCCTCAGGCGGAATAAGGTCACTCCAATCTGCAGAAAATACAAGAAAAACATTTTTTCACAAAAAGAAAACGATTAAATAAATTCTCCAAAGCACAAGAACTGAACTATAAATAATTCTAAGCACGAAAAAACAGCACGGTTTAAAAAAAGAGGAAGAATTGTTGAAGTGAAGAATGAGAAGCACTTGCCAGTAACGAGGTCTGAATCGTGATTGTCATCAGCTTCAGCCAATCTCTAATACACACGAAAGCGATGCCACATATCAAATGCGATAACTATAAATGTTCGATTAGCGAGAAGTAAGCAAAGATAAACTTACGGAGCGTTCAGCTGGTGATGAAACCTGCAAGCCATCGTCCCTGTAACAAGTGTAGTATAAGAAAATAAAACCTAGGTTGGTGAGTGCAAAGCAAAAATAAAAGAGAAAAGAGTGGAGTGCGACTAACTACTAACCAGAGGAAGACTTGAGTGACCTTGAACACGGAACCGAGGGTTTCGATAGCAGGGCCTTCGTAGTCGGAATCGGAGATGACCATAATACAACTATTGGTAGAAAAGAAAAATTATAGAATCACAACTCAAGCGCAACGGTCTCCCGCTGACTGTGCACGGGTTTCTTTTGCAAACTATTTGTGCATTTTGCTATCCCAGTTTCTTAAATGTATATTAAGTATATTTTATATAACATGTTTTTTTGTTACATTATTTCTTATATTCAGGGCAAATATCATTTCTCATTTTTAAATGGTTGACACATGTACCAAGTTGTAGAAAATTTACATAACTCTAAAACATCTTTAAGAAAATTTCAAAATTACTTATTATTTTTATATTTATTATTTACAATTTTAAAAATTATCAATATGATAAAAATTTGTTTTAAATAAACAAAAATTTGTTTTAAATAAACAAAAATTTGTTTTAAATAAACAAAAATTTGTAATATTATACTAATCTTAAAAATTACTATATTAATTAGTATTATATATTTTTAATACATTTAATTTGATAAAAAATATAAAAAATAACTGACAAATATAATAATAAATAAACATTCATTCTCATTTTCATATGATCATTTATGATATATATATATATAGAGATAATTTTTAAATTAATAAAAATTTATAATAAAATTTATATATATAAAAATTTATCATGTAAATTGAAAATTTAAATTATAGATATTAATATGTTAAATTTTTTAAATAGTTTAATTTTGTTGTAAACTTTTATTAACTTACAATTTAATTTGATGGATAATATCAATATTAAGAATGAAAACGAATTATTTTAAAATATAATTTTTATTAAAAGTATAGTTTTTTATGTTGAAATTATATGTAAAAGTAATAGATAAAAGTTATATTTATCTATTTTTTTATAAATATTAAATAAGTAATATTTTATTAAAAATTACAAATATTTGTGAAAAGATATAAAAATATAAATTTGAGATTTGTATAATATGTGAAAATTAAAAAATAAATAACCTATCATGATTTAATAATAGTTAAATTCAAGTGTTAGTGAATATATGAATAAATATGATTATTAACAAGTCAATCATTTTATAAAAGGAATTGATTTTTAAAGTTTTGCAAACAAATTTAAAAGATAAAAAACTAATCAACTTTCATACATACTTAAGCATAGGTTCAATGTTCAATTTTTACATGCATTTCAATCTTGTACAATATTGACATGAATTTGAACATGAAAGTAAAGATGATGAAAATGACATTAAAGATAATGAATATAAAACTATATTACAACATGCGATACACAATATTTAACTTATTTATATAGTTGATAAACATATCAACTAAAATACCATATAATGAATTTGAATTTGATACTTTTATATGTTTATGCAATATCTAACTTAAGTTATTATGTAATGATGAAACATTATTAAACAAGTTCTTAGGTTTTATTATGATAGAACTTAAACTATTTTCTATTTGTTATATGATTAGAGAAAAATACTCAAAAATTATAAGGAATGTGTAATGAAAAATATTATTCAAAAAAAAAATTGTATTTTATTTATAACATCATTTTAATTATACCATGGGTGTTTAATATGGTGGAATGACTTCATCTACACCTTTTTACAATAAATTAAAAATTAAGTTTCTACAGTTGCACAAACAAGATGAAAATGTTGATAAGTTTGATGAACTGAATAAAAAACTTCTTAAATAAAATAAAAAATTTGTTCAACAAAATAAAAAGTTTGATGTAATAATAAATTTTTTATGCATAACATTCAAGGTCAACTTCCTTAAGATTTAATCATGTTTCACGTTTTATTGATAATATTGAAAAATTGAATTAAATTTATATTATATAATATATTTTTAATATTTGTAGTCATTGCTTATTTTACATTTTAGGCATCATATTGAAAAAGTTATACCCAACTAATTTGATTAGTCACTCTCTTACAAAATTTGAAATAGTTCATTTATTAAGTTTGGAAAGTTACTTTAAAAGTATAGTTAGTGTTTATCTTTGTTGGACAATATTTATATTAGACTATTTCATATTAAGTTTAAATATGATATTTTGTTACTATCCTTAAAATAAAACATACATTCATATAATTAGGAATCGGGAGATGTGATACTAAAATGTTGCCTTCGATTATTGTATCTCTTCCTTTTCATTGATTATCTCTTATATACAAAAATAAATTCTTAGTTAGCCTTAACTAAAATGCTATTGTTATTTTTATAAAAAAATGTTAAAAGAGTTTTGGTTAAACGAATGATTGTTGATTTATTTTATTGTAAATTAGGATATAATGACATGTGATCGTATAATATCATATAAATATTTTTTTTATTATGTTAATTGGATGTTAAGTTTAAATATTTTTAATATTTTAGTATAATTATAAAGTTGATATTTAATATTATAATATTGTGCTACCAACTTATATTTAAATTTGAGATTTTAAAAAATATTAATGCTTATTTTAATATTTTTTAAATTATTAATATTATTTTATCTTTTTTACCAGATTTTTACCATTTGTTTTGATAAAATAAAAAATAAATTAATTAATTAACCATAATATAAACTGTTAATAAAATAAAAAATATTAAAAAAAATTCATTCTTTTTATTAATATTTTAGTAACAATTTTTCACATCATGTGAAAGTTTGAATCATTAAAAATTATGAATCAAGTAGTTAAAGTTTCTCATAAATTATGGATAATTAATAAATATTTAAAGTGAATTATTGAAAATATTTTAAAAATTTAGTAAAAATTATATAAAATCATAGATCAATATAATGATTTTAGTAAATTTATTTATTTTTAAAATATAGTTATTTAATTTACCATATATAATTTACCAATTATTTGAATAAATATGGATAAATAATTTAAAGAAGATTTTAATTTTTAATAAAATAAAAAAAATATATGGTTAAAAATAATTTCTTCTGGTGAGTATCATAAATATAATTAGTTAAAAGATTAATAAATAATTTTTTATTAATATTTATATTAAAATACATTGAAAATTATGAAAAAATTGTATTATTATATTTTCAATAAAAAATTATTTTTAACTTTTTAACTAGTATATTTTTAAAATATTGGCTAACATTTATTATTTTAAATAATAAAAAGGTCAATATAATTAAAACTTTTTTTTAAAATAGAAATATAATCTATTATATATGTATTTATGTAAAAAAAAAATATATTAAAAAGACTAAAGTTTTGTTTTTACCTTTTCCTTTAAAATAACCAGTTCCACTATTTTTCCATATTTTTAAACTTTTTATATACTTATTTCAAAAACTTAAAACATTAAAGAGATAACTTCTTGTTCTTGTTTGCCCAATTTTTATGTTAAAAAAGTATTCTTCTAAAATGAACAATAAAGAAAATAATAGGTTAAAGTAAATTTTTATGATTTAAAAACTTTTAATAATTTTTTTATAATTTTAAATTATGTAATTAAATTTTAACAATTAACACCGTTAAATATGAGTAATATAATATTTTTTAGTTGATAACTATTTTTTAACCAATAATTATCAAATTTTAGTAATTTTTTATAATTTTTTCTTTTTCTTAAAAAGACATCCTGAATTCAAATTTAAAATTTGTAATTAACTTATTCTAAAATTTTATTTTTTTCATAAAAATATAACATTTTATTAATAATCTTAAAAAGAATATGTTCAAATATCAACTTAAAAGATTTATAAACTTTTTCTTAGAAGCTCAGTTCATTCGTCAAAATTTCATTATGGTTATTAGAGTATAATCCTAATATTTTTGATGAAAATTTAAATGTTATTATCATTTCTGTGGAGAAGAAAAACATTAAAATTGATAATTATTGATTAAAATAAAAATAAATTAATAAATAAAAAATATTGTAGTATTTATATTTAACAAAAAAATTAACAGTATTAATATTAAATATTAATAATAAATTTAAAAATTTAATTAATTTTTTAAACATGAGAATTTAATTAAAAATCTAGTAAAACTACTGAAAGCATTAATCTCAATATTGAAGCACTCAACTCAGCCCCAGGAAACCGCGCTTCTGGAGAGACCCGAACACCGATTGCAGAGAATAATGGAAGAGGGTGATACGTCAGAGGAGGTGGTTGTCGTCCCGGTGGTAAACGGCAATGAGCAAGGGCTTCCCCATTCGTCACCTCATCGTAATTCGGAGGAGGAGTCTCAATCTCCCCACGAAATGTTGCGACACACAAAGACTTCAATCGAGAACATCGTCGCAGAAATCCTCTCTATTAAAAATCAGAGCAAACCCAAACCTCTCCTCACTCTCCGGCTCAGAGAACTCCTCACTCAAACGTTCCTCCATTTCGTCACTCTCCGCCAGGTCCCTCACCACTAGGGTTTTATTCTCACCGAACTTCAATATTTAACGATACAGCGTCGTAAAGGAACCAGGCGCATTGATACGTGTATTCTTTTTCTTTTTCTTTTCTTATCCTTTGCAGGCAAATCGCTCGATCTTGCTGGATGAAGAGCGTGCAAAAACGGAAACGGAGCGTGCGAAGGCTCCGCTGGAATTCACCACTCAACAGCTTCATAACCTGATGTACGAGAAAAGTCACTACATGAAAGCGATAAAGGCTTGCAACGATTTCAAGTCAACATATTCCGATATTGAACTGGTGTCTGAAGAACAGTTTTTCCGCGATGCACCTCAACATATCAAGGGTTCCGTTTTATCAAATTACAATGCACATAATCTCATGCTTAAGAGGCTCAATTTTGAGCTGTTCCAGGTGAGACACATTTGCTTTCGTTTATTGAAATTGAAATTTTTCTGCAGGTTGATTCATTCAGAGGTAGTCGTCGAAGCCTTATGAATATGCACTCATAGAAAGAGTGGAATGTATACTATTTGCTCTTAGGATATTTGGTTCTACACATATTTTAGAGCCTTTGCGACCAATTAGTTAAGAAGCTTAAGAAACTTTAGATCTCATAGTTTGGCGAATTCTAGAACTTGCTTTTGTGTGCAATGTAGTACAATGGAAACAGTTAGTTTTATAAAAAATGAAAAATAAAAATAAAAAGAGAAGAATGGAACTGTTTAATTATCAGATGTTAGCAAATTTCACATTGCACTTTCATGCTCATGGATGGCTCTGCAAAAAGTTTTGTATTGATAAACTAGTTGCTTTTTTAAAAGACGGATTTTAGGCTAAGTAGGCGGTTGCCTTGTGTCAACGTGTAAGAGCATATGCTTTATTTATAATAGATAGAAGATAACGTTTAGGTTAGTCTTTTAATAAGCAATTAAGCTTATAACTTCATACATTGAAGTTTGGAAATTCATCGTGTCATTCATTTATATTTAAAGCTTGTGGCAGTGCTTTGCTTTCTTTGTGTTTTCTTGCAAATCGCTATAGAAATGCTCATTATACTATATTTACAATTTTGTATCAGCGCAAAGAGCTTTGTAAACTCCACGAGAAACTGGAACAGAAAAAGAAAACCCTTTTGGAGACTATTGCAAACCGAAGAAAGTTCTTATCAAGTCTCCCTTTACATCTCAAGTCTCTTAAGAAAGCATCCTTGCCAGTACAAAATCAATTAGGTGTTCAGCATACCAAGAAACTAAAACGGCATCATTCAGCGGAGTTGCTTCCACCACCTCTTTATGTGATTTACTCACAGCTGTTGGCTCAAAAGGAGGCATTTGGAGAATGTATTGATCTGGAGATTGTAGGAAGCTTCAAAGATGCTCAAGCTTATGCTCGCCATCAAGCTCACAAGGACACTGGTAAGTAATTGAGAGTTGATGTGTCAATTCTAGCATTCTATATGGATTGGAATCTATGTTATCCAGTACTATTACAGCTTCTGTGTATCTGATGATGCAGGATTATAAACTCCAACTTTTTGGAATATTAGCTGTTAAAAAATCAGTTATAAATAATTTCTACACTAGTAACAGGACAATGAGTAAGGAGCAGTTCATGACTGGATTTAAAGTACTGTTGTGCTTATCAATGCTCTTCACTCCATTTTTCCTTGGATTTAATGGTTACCATCTTTCTCAATGTGTTTGATATAGGTCACTTAACTTCAGTGTTGCTAAGAATTTGAATATTCTAATCCTGAGTCCTTTACAAATTTATTATTTTTGATTCCCATAATAGAAAAGTCTAGGAATTCACTATGATGTGATTTTACTACTCAGGCATTTCAACCACCATAGAGAGTCCCAAGTTGGAAAATGATGAACCTGAGGAAAAAGATTATCAGAGATGGAGTAAAAGGCCAGGTAGGGTTCAAGGCAAGGAGAACCTTGACCAGGCAGGAACATTTCAAATTCACCCACTTACTGTCTATCTCCATGTATATGATGACGAGGTTTCTGACCTTGAGTCTGCAAAACTCATTACTCTGAGGTTTGAGTACTTGGTGCAGTTGAATATTATATGTGTTGGAATTGAAGCGTCTAATGATGGTCCTGGGAATGACATCTTAAGCAATTTATTCCCTGATGACACAGGTCTCGAGCTTCCCCACCAGGTTTGGGTGTCTTGTATACACGTTGACATGTTCTTCATTTGTCTATCTGCATCTTTCGTTTATTCCATCACCTTTATATTTATGTGTCATTTATTTCTATTTGGATGGCGATGCAGTCAGCTAAGCTGTTTGTTGGGGATGCTATGGTGTTTAATGGTGATACAACTTCACGTCCTTACAAATGGGCTCAGCACCTGGCAGGAATTGATTTCTTGCCTGAGGTGTCCCCCTTGCTGCTTGCTAGCCGGGAAACTTCAGACAATGGTGAAGATGTCATATCTATTCTTTCACAATATCGCCAGCACAGCCGAGTACAGACAGTTCTGCAGAGAATTCGTTCAAGGAGAAAAGCTCAATTGGCTCGTCAATGAGTCACTGCTCTTGTATGTTTACTGTTTTAGAATACGAAGGGCCTTTCTGGGTATTCAATGAATAAAGTGTGTGGTCAACTGAAGGCTTACTTTTGGGCTACGATTTGGTTGTATTATTGTGATCGCGAAAAAAGTTTTTCCTTATACGCACAGTACCCACACCCGCCACACCCGGCTAAATATCCGTCGGTGATAATTGATTAACAGTTTTACAATCAATTACGTAATCAATTGCGGTGGAAAAATGTGGTTAACGGTGTGGAAAAGATGTGGTTAACCACTTAATATGAGTGATGTTTGAAAATGTAATCATTAATTGATCAACGAAATGTGATTAATTGATTATTTATGGGATGTAATCGATTATCTATCAGAGCAATTGATTATTTGTGTGGTTAATTATGTAGAAAAATAATTAATTGATTTACATGATTACTAATGTAGTTAATTGATTATTGAGAATGATTAATTGATTATTTGTTGGAAAGTAACCGGATGTAATTACGAAGTATATGTGGGAATATCAGCGGTATTGGGACAGGCATCTTAGTATTTTGTTCCGTCTCCCTTTCTGCTGTAAATCGTTGCAACCAATCTTTTGTAAGATTTGTGCTTTCAGTCCCTGTATTTTTGAAATTTCGTTCTATTTTGGAGGATCTTCAAATATCTTGTCTATCACTGCAAGTGTTCCATGGACTTTTCACTTTTGTATGTAATTTGGATGGTTGGTTATCCAGGGTAAATTTATCCTTCACCTTTTTATGATTTTATAATTTGGTTTTTTATTTTTAAAGTCTTTTTTGATAGTCCTTCATTAAATGAAGAGAAATTAATTTGTATTATTTTAAATAAATGAAGAAATTTTGTAAAATTTTAAAAAATAAAGAATTAATTTACAGATGAATTTGTAATGTGTGGAGAACTAATTTCTAAGTTAACTCGTCGGTTATTGACGAGGGTTCCTCTCTGCCTATCTTGGATAAAGAGGAGCATATTTGGGAGGCACTCGGGCAACCTTTGGTAACTAAACAGAACATAATGTAATAGAATAATGGAGGATAGAATAGAATGTAGTAAAACACAGTGAAACGTAAGAGAACAATATATTTTGTTTAGTGTGTTTGGTAGATACAAAGCAGAACCATATGTCTTATTACCGCAATTTCAATTTCATTGTCTAGAGAAAAAAAAAAGAATTTTGTTCTTCTTTATCTGTTTATACGGAAGTTTTAAAATAATATTAATTATTATTATTTTATTAATATCATGTTAATCATATAAAAAGTAAATGAAAAAATAGAGTGCAATTAAATAAATAAATAATAAATTGAGAAATTTATTTAATAATTATAATATAGTGATTGAATTTTTGATCTGTATAACTTTTTTGCACTTTGAACAGATAAATAGAAATGAAAGTAACATTTTGCTTGATGTTTGATAAACAAAATATTATATCATTTATTACATAGAATTTTGTCCTGTTCCATTTCATCTTAACCTGTACGTAGTTGAACGATCCGGTGCCATGAAGGAAAAACTAGCGAGTACCGTAAATTTTTTTATCTTAATTTTATTTACTACAAAGATGCAACACTAATGTCAAACTTTTAATAAGCAAATATGGATATTGTTCTTTTTCTCCGGAAGTATCTTCTATTTAGTGAGAGGCAAACTCTTATCATAGTGGGACTCCTTCCCATAATAATTCTTTTATACATATTTTAAGATTGAATCCAAGATCAAATGTTCAAGGGATTTAAGTCTCTTCTACTTAGACCAACACACGTTGATATGATATAAGGATAGTGATTAAAGAAATAAAAATAGAAAATATTATTTGAAAAAAAGTCATTATATTAAAATAATAAAAATCATCTAATATTTGATTAAAAACATTTAGTAAAGTTTCCAAGATATTTTTTTAACTAGTATTTTTGAAACATTCATTAAAAATTAAGCCAGCCTTAGAGGTAATTGAATAATGACGATGTCGTTCTAGTTTATCCAGACTTCCAGCCAAAGAAAGAAATAATCAGGAAGCAGTATGGAAAACGACAGCTCGAGACCAATTCTCAAGTTAGTATTGAGAAGTCAGATCTTAAAAATACGTTAACAGTTATGAAGTTTATACGTGGACAAAACATACATACAACATTATAGGTGCTTTTGATGTTATTTTTTTTAATAAAAGTTGAAGCTTCAACTTGAAAATCACTAATTGCATAAATATCTGTATTACTACTCTATTTGTTTTGTAAGAAGTAAGAAGAAATGAGACAGATAAGAAGGAAATACGAGACTACGATCCTTTATGCAGCAGTGTAGAGGTTAAGATAGGAAACAGAATGATAGAAAGAAAAAAATGGATAAGGAAGATTTGAAAATGTTTTTCAGTTGTATACACATATAAATAGGAAGAAAAAAAATTATTTGTTGATCATAACTAAATTTTATTCTTTCTAAATAGCCATGAAAATAGGATAAGATATTTTTTAATTTACTTCAATACGAGAAGAATTTTTTTTTTAATTATTTATCCAAACAGCTTAATTTTTTTAATTTTAACTTTACTTTTCACCGTCCTATTATTTTATTTTATTTTATAACTCATCCAAATAAATTATAAAACTTAATATTAGTTACTGAAATAATTTTTTTTTATTAAAAACAGTATCAAAACCATCTATGATTGTGTAGCTGAATTTCGTTATATATATGTAAGTATTCTTTAAAATTCTATAATAATGGTTACGCTTATACGAAATAGACGAAAATTTTTATTCAAAGATGACAAGAAGGTATGTGACCTGAAAGCAGAAGTCCTGGACTATCACATGGATGGGAATTAATAATAATGTTATTTTCTGGTCAGAGTATGAGAAGCTTGTACTGTTCCATATATAAATATGAATATAGTTGTAGGTAGATAGCTAGAAGTGGTCCTTTTTCCCTCAAGTTTGAACGGTTCCATGTCTCCGTTTCCGTTGCTGTTGGTACTATCGATGCTTCTGCTTCTGTGGGTGTGGTTAGAGGCTATTAATGCCAACATAGAAGAAAAACACATTGAGTGCCAATATTCAACTTCAAGATTATTGTTAACATTGGAGGCATCATAGAGTTACTTTCGCGTGTGGAAAAGGAGCAAAAGATAGCAATGGAAATTGGTATTCCAATATATAAATCACCAAAGTTGCTATAAACTTATTGCCTTCTTACACTTTTATAATATTTCTCATCCTATCCCTTTTCTTATACTCCTGCCGGTAACGTTCAACTCCATCACTCTTCCCATCAATTTGGTAGAACTAGTCTTCTTTTTATTTACAATTACCACACCACTCAAAGTCTCTCTCCCTTTAAATTAATCATAGAATCTTCTACAAAATACAACTATAAATAGAAGATTAAAATTATATTTTAACTCCTCGTATGGTTCCATAATGAAGGTTTACCTCCTGTCCTTTTACTTGATACTCAATAGGTCCATCTGTATATGAGGTGAGAATATAAGAAGAATTTAATCTTAAAAGAAACACAGGTGAATGATTAGTCCAAATTATGATGATAGATTCCTTTGCTTTTTATTCGGAAAGTTACGAAAAACAAAGACGTCAAAAAATCAGTAAGAAAAATGATAAATGTACTGCTTTTCTCATTTTTCATAGATTAGCCACACCTTGATTTTTTTTTAAAAAAAATTGTTAAAATAGATAGAATAGAAAAAGAAAGAAATAGAAATAAAAATAATATAATATGAAAAATAATTGCAATCTTCTGGAAAAAAATAAAATAGGCTAAAAAGAACCGGCCTATGGGTTGCCTATGCCCCCTCGACCGTTTTATTGGCTCTACTCGAGATAAACATAGAGCATCGTCTGGATAAACCATAGCCGTGTAACTTTTTTTTTTATAAATAAATGTGAAATTAATTAATTATAATTTATATATATATATATATATATATATATTAATCTTATCCTAAAATATAGTTCAAATAAAATTTTCAAATAATGCTCCTCAATTTTTTTTGTCATATAATGATTTCTTTATAAGATTTAAATATTTTTATTCTCAATATATGAATTATTATATTTTTAACTAATAAGTTGTTTTCGATAATTTAAAAAGTATTAAACAATATTTTCAAACTGAATCTAACTAGTTAGTAGTTAATATACGAATATTTTACTTATTGTTAATATTAATTATTATTTTGAAATTTATAAATAATTTAAAATTATATATTTGTTTGGATTGAAATTTTAAAAAATTATTTTTGAGGTAGATTCCACAGGAAAAAAATTCCCGTCCCTTTACCCATAAAATTAGGAGGGAAATTTTTTTAATTTAAATAATTAATTTTTTAAATAGTATTAAATGTTTTTTGTATTAAAGATTAAAATATTTATATTAATATAATAATATAATAAAAATAAAAATTTAAAGTATTTATTATTTTTTATAAAATATAGTAATATTTTTACTATTCATTTATTTTATTTCTATTTTTATCTATCCGTATATTTTTTTCTATTTTATTTCTCTCATATATAATTATTTATATATATATATATATATTTCTTATTATCTAAACCCACCATTTTATGGTCTACATTGAATAGATGAATGAAAATTGTGTTGAATAACATGAGGATGAACCATTGCCGGCTCATTAATGCTTGATTCACAGTTGGCATATAACTGTGCTTTTAGATTAGAACGTTGTGCCAGACGAGATGACTTTTCATATCTTAACTTGGTTTCAACCTTTCTCTTACTTATTAATTTAAAATAAATAAACAAATTCATTTTATATTTTTATGATATTTAATATATTTATTTATTGTTTTATTTAATATTTAATTTATATAAAATAATAATCAATATCACTTTAGTTTATTTTTTGTATTATTTTCACAGTTTTTTAATTAAACAAAGAAAAATATTAAGTAAAAACAAATATTTAATTACCTATTTTTAAATATATTTTATTAACATTAACAATATTTAAAAATTATTCAAATTAATAATAAATTAGTATCATTAATTAAAATTTATAATTATTGTAAATTAATTAATTAAATTTTTATAAAATTTAGGAACGAAATATATAATTAAAATTTTCTTTAAAAAAACAGAAAGAAAATGAAAATAATGACAATAACACATTACCTGTATCATGAAAAAAGAGCTAAAGTGACATATTTTTTTCAGGTACAAGCTAACAGAGTCCGTATGCAGAAGAGGAAAGGATCCAGAGCCTTAACTCAGGTCCCCACAGTTTGGCCTCGTGCAATGGATGCGTGAATTTCACGCAGAATTATGAGAACGTGGATCTGTACCTTCTTCCATTCCATATGGATCTTCGCCGACAATAGCGTTATTTGTATCTCTCTCCACAAGTCAGAATCAGATATAATAATGATGAATGCGGAATGCTTCCAAAGATTCCACCACTTCATGTGAGGAAAACGATGCCGTCATCCCACAAAAAATCCCACACCCTTGCCAAATTCATTCACCTCGCCCCATCAAACAACCTTTATCCCAGTATCGCACTATAAATAGAAAGTAAATAAATAATATAATATATATAGTTAAATACTTAACTTAATTTTTAAAATTTTACCTAACTTAATCAATTTCATAAAATTATAATTATGTTTCAATTAAAATATTTCTTATTTTTAATTTTTAAAAATTAAATTAGAATGATATAATTTTTTGTTAAGAAACTATTTTTCCAAAAATAAAATGTCTCCAATATTTGTTTTTTTCTAGAGACCAATTTTGATGTTGACCCAATTTACACGTTTCATTAATTATTTTCAATTATTTACAAAAGAAGAGAATTATATTTATAATTTTTTAATTAATTAATAAAATAAAAAATTATACTGATAATATAAAAGTAATATATTACTTTTAAAATTTTAATACAATAAATGAGTAATTTGCATTAGATTTAGTTTTTAATTTTTTTCTTATTGAGAACTAAAAAATCTTACATAAAACAGAAAGAGAAGCTGCGATACTGTTTGATCAGGGTCATTGACCATCATGTAACCGATCAATAGACAAAATTGGAGTTTTCCGATTTTCTATCATACTTTTTCTCTCTCTATTTTTTTTACTGAGCGAAAACTAAGAATAAAAGAAAAAAAATGTGGAGAAGAGACAACTCAGAGTTATAAGACAGCTTGCTACAGCTTTGAAGCATTTTGCCAAGTAGTTCGTTCCCACTCACTCCAACACCAACAACACCAACACCAACACCAACAGCAGCACCGGCACTACCATCTACAAGAGACGCTTTGCTTTCACCTGCTTGCTCTGTACATCACATCGAGCTTTGACGGATTAATTGACGGCGTCGCAGATCTCGTGATCGGCCATCAGAATGGACGGTTATGATGGAACGGTGAGGCTTGGAGCCATTAACTTGAAGCATGATCGTGGCGATTTCGACGCCGGTCCCGATGTATCGGTTTCCTCTCCAGTTACCAGACAGAAAGCTGCTGCAGCTAAGCAATTCATCGAGAATCATTACAAGAACTATCTGCAAGGATTGCAGGATCGCAAAGATAGGTACCTAACTACCTACCTACCTATTCCTATTTTCCTGTTCTATTTCTTTCTCTCTTGCTTGCTTGCATTTAATACTTTGGCTCTTTTACGATCGGTTTCGTGGTTCAGCATTTAATATTTGTGATTTCAATGCAAATTATCCTTCTTCTCGTATTTATTATCTGTTCTTCCTCAGCCTCTGTATCTCTTATTTGATTTTTTCTTCGCCTACAACGTGTTGTGTGTGCTTATGCGTGAATTGAAACTATAGGATTTTCTCTAATCCAAATATCTAATGTTCATTTTGACTTTATTTTCTCATGGCTTTGATGCTTATCACCAGGACACTTATTACTCAAAAGTGAAAATTTCTCATGTTTCTATACACACACTGTTTAACAATTTTAATGTTGAATTTCATCAATTCTCGTTGAGTAATTCTTATTAAATAAATGAAGTTATTAAATAGATTAAATCTATGTTGATATTTTATATGACGACTTTATTTAAACATAAGTATTTTTGAAATATAAGTTAATGTTAATTATAATAGTATTACTATGAATGCTTAATTGATTTAAAATTTAGTTTGTATTATTACTGTTATAGTATCAAGATTAAAAAATTACTGATATCCATGTGTGTGTTGCTGTAAATTTCTTATCACTCTGTTTCAGACGCAGAGCGCTTCAAAGGAAAGTGCAGGAATCTCAAGTATCGGTTGAAGAGCAGGAGGAAATGATGAGGAACTTGGAGCGCCGGGAAACTGAGTACATGAGGCTTCAGAGACGTAAAGTTGGAATTGATGACTTTGAGCAATTAACCGTGATTGGTAAAGGTGCTTTTGGTGAGGTATACAAACATGATCAAGAAAATGTGTTGATGATTATTCATGCCTTTGGTTCCTTCTGATGTAGTGTGTTCTTGGTATGAACTTAATATGTTTTTACCTCAGCACAAGTGCTTAACATTTTTAGAAAATGTAGGTGAGGTTATGTCGTGCTAAAAGTACTGGAGAGATTTTTGCCATGAAGAAATTGAAGAAGTCGGAGATGCTTAGCCGTGGACAGGTACCGGCAGTCAAACCTACCACTTAATGCTTCGATGCATCAATCTTCATTATCATAACAGTTATTGCAGAAAAGAAGCAAAATGCACAATTCTTAGTGTTTTATCCGATTTTCTCCATTTAATTGATTTCATTAATACTTTCCCAATTACAATGTTTATGATGGTTTGGCTCTTTCCATATATATGGTAAAATTTGAATTTAACACTGAACATTAGATCTAGCTGGGATGCCTATGCTAATTTGCATCTTATCAGCATGTAATTGTAATTTAGCTACTACAATATGACTGCTTTTATTTTGTGTACTTTTCTTAATGGTTAACCTGTTTAGTTGGTAGGTGGAGTTATTTCAACTTCCAGTTTCCAATATCTAGCTGACTGAGATCATCACACTCTTAGGCGTAGATATTCAACTTCAATGCTAGTCAGTACATAATATCCACTTGAGATTGTTTGACTTGTTTTTGTAACTATCTCGTATTCCTTTGTTGAGAAAACATTGGACAAAGAAAGCAACTTACTTCCTTATACCTTCCCGCTTTTCCAGCAGTTCTGTTGTCTCACACTTTTATTTATCTACTGCGGAGCTGATGCCATATGTCTTTCGAAATTGGATAAAAATGGAATGAAAACATTCATTCGGTAGGAGCTTAGGGTTCAATTATGTGTCAGGTTAAAAATTTCAATGCAAGTAGACAAAAAATATCTTTAGAAGTTATTCTGATTTTTTGAATTGATTGGTATGTTTCTTTTTACATCATGATGTCAATCTAATTTAGGTGGAACACGTTCGATCTGAGAGGAACTTGCTGGCAGAGGTTGATAGCAGATGTATAGTAAAACTCCATTATTCATTCCAAGATTCAGATTTCCTATATCTCATCATGGAATATTTACCTGGTGGTGACATTATGACATTGTTAATGAGAGAAGATATTCTGTCTGAAGATGTTGCTCGCTTCTACATTGCTGAAAGCGTTCTAGCTATTCACTCAATACACCAACACAACTATGTACATAGGTACGGCTATTATCAAACTGTTCAGTTTTTGTTCTCTTGGTTGGAAAAATGGCATAGCCACTTTATGATTCATGAGAGGCTATGAGCAGTGGGCAGAGAACACTTGGATGATACAATATGGCCCATGGCTTGGTGTAACAAAGATAGGACATTGTTTGCTCTGAAATCACCAAAAACCATTATTCTTACATGTATGGGACTTACAGTACTTAACAAGGAATGCTGGTGATGATTTATATTTAGCTTTTCAGATTGTATAAGAATATATTTATGACTTGTTTCTTCAGTGGTTGTCCACTTTTATGCTGTTGTGAAATGATTTATATAAAATTATGGTATTTGGTGGTAGGAATTGGTTTCTCAATAATGTTAGCAAAATCTTCAGATTTGCTGAAGCTATAGTTCCCAAAATTACCCAAGATTATAATGTAATATTTTTCTGGAGAAAGATTTAAAATTTTCTTGTAAGCAAATAAATCATGTCAAGTGAAATAAGTTTAGTTATGCTTAATCCAAGACATTCTGCTTGTAGGGATATTAAACCAGATAACCTGATACTGGATAAAAATGGCCACTTGAAGCTTTCTGACTTTGGCTTATGTAAGCCTCTGGATGATAAGTATTCAACAATTTTGTTGGAAAATGAAGATTTTATTGGCCAAGAATCAACTAGTGAAACTGAAGGATATTCTGCCTCCCCTTGGTTGATGCCAAAGGAGAAATTACAGCAGTGGAAACGTAATCGCCGTGCATTGGTATGCCTTTCTCCCCCATTTTCAAGTCCTTAGTATCTATATCACTATTGTTTGTGTAACAAGCATATGTTCAGAAGTATATGAGGTAAAGACTAAATGGGTGCTTGGATTAGTTTATTTAGTGTTCAAATCAGTTTATAATCAAAATCTGAGTGCTTTTTTGAAAAAAAGAAAATTACCGAATCTAAATATACTCTAAATTATATTCAAATTTATTGTGTCACTGGCTACTGCTGTGTAATATTAAGTGGTAATTTTATTTGACATATTAAGTCTGTTAATTGTTACAAACTTCTACACTTTGTCAGGCATATTCAACTGTTGGAACTCTTGATTATATGGCACCTGATGTTTTGCTCAAGAAGGGCTATGGAATAGAATGTGATTGGTGGTCTCTTGGGGCGATCATGTATGAGATGCTTATTGGGTATCCTCCATTTTGTTCTGATGATCCAAGGATGGCCTGCCGTAAGGTATTATGATTGATTGAACTTTTTATTCTCATCATATCAACTATTTATTTATAACAACCTGGTTTTTCTATATTGTGTCAGATTGTTAACTGGAAAACGTGCCTCAAATTTCCTGAAGAACCCAAGATATCAGCTGAAGCTAAGGATCTGATCTGTCGTTTACTGTGTGATGTTGAAACAAGAATAGGAACAAGAGGAGTAGATGAAATAAAGGTAACAACTCTCATTGGTAGCCCAGTTTTTATGACAATTCCTTAAAATACTAGAATAAAAGACCTTTCTAAACTGGGTTTCCTTGTCTCAAGTTATTTATTCTAGGCATGCTATAAATTGATGATCCCTCAAAAGCAGGCAATTTCTAAAGTTGTCTGTTAGTGTTATGCCCTGAGAATCTGCACAAGTCAACAAATTAGTACTTGATTTTTCAGGCTCATCCATGGTTCAAGGGTATTCAGTGGGACATGCTTTATGAATCAGAAGCAGCATATAAACCTACCGTCACTGGAGACTTGGATACTCAAAACTTTGAGAAGTTTCCTGAAGTAAGTATACATTACAGAAAAGTTTATACATTGGAAATGAGCGCAATTTATTCTTATGCAATAATTTCTCTCAACAAGCTCTACAATCATTTAATTACCAAATATTTGAAGAATGCAAATATAATATCATTATGCATATGCAAGATAGTTTCCTAAATGATTTTGTTATATGTGCACTTTCAATTTATATCCCCATCTTCACCATAAAGCAAAATTATTCTTCCTGCTACTGTTTATATGGTCCGTGCAAGGACTCTTGGATGGCCCACTATGCCATGTGCTCAGCATGACATTCAACTTTTTATTTAAGAGGGAGGGGGAGAGGGGTTAACAAGGATCAAACTCCTAACAATTGGACCATAGAAGCTCTAATACCATGTTAGAGATTGACTTTCCTAAAAGTTACTTGTTAAATGGGGCTTATGTACAGTTTTACATGGAACAAGCACACTGATCTAATCATTTTTTTGTATCTTAAAATAATTTAATAAATGATGGCAATGACAGTTGTAAACAACTTCTTTCAAATGGTCCTGTAAGAATTTAAAATGACAGTTTTATATCGAGAACTGTTTGCCCGGTCTTTTAGACATTGATTTTGGTTTGTCCAAGAGTATTGTTAGGCCGTTGTCTTCAATTTTGTTATCAGAAATGATTGTGTTTTTTTTATTTGAGAACTGTTGGTGATTTATGTCTTCTGTTTCTCTTACTTTCTAAATAAATCTATACTTGTGATTTCAATCATTGCCAGGTAGATGGTCCCCCATCCGCAACAGCAACAGTGGGACCTTGGAGGAAGGTAAGTTATTTTTCTTTAGCTTGTAATTTTTCAAGATTTTCACTAAGAGCTTGCATGCTGTTATGTTAATTTATCAAGATGACCAATAAGAGCTCGCATGCTGATCTTGTTCATGGCATGCGTACGAATGTGGTTGTATGAGGGTGTGTGAGCAAAGTGAAACATTAAAAGAGAAAAGGCTCCCATTTGCTTGCACCATATCTTTAACTTCAACTATTAGCTTTGGGTGATTTTTTTTTAATTATTATATCTAATATCTGTTATATTTGCTGATATTCATAGGTTAGTGCATTGCATTTTTTTGGTTTAGAGGTTCATGTTCATTTTATCGTATATTTTGCTGAATAAGGTCTGGTCCATGCAATTTGTTCTGTACTTTATGTTTATGAAATTTTATAGTTTTTTACTCTTGAATATCTGCTTCGGTAGGTCTTTTAAATGTAGCATGTCTGCTGTTGTCTTTGAACTTTTTCATGGCAATTGGCATATATGTGTGTGGGTGCGAGGGGAAAATGCAACCATTAAAAAAAAATCCTTTGGTTGCACCCTGTCTTTAACTTCTAACTTGGACTAATTTTTTTCAAAAAAAAGTTATGTCTGCCTGCTGTTGTATTTGCTAATGTTCATGGGTAAGTGCACCACATTTTTAGGTTTAGAAGCTAATATTCATTTAATGTTATTTTGATGACCAGTACAGTATATTCTACATATCAAGGCAAAGCAGTTTATGTCCTCTATT
This sequence comes from Canavalia gladiata, assembly GCA_037954105.1. NCBI lineage: Eukaryota > Viridiplantae > Streptophyta > Magnoliopsida > Fabales > Fabaceae > Canavalia > Canavalia gladiata. The sequence goes on from CM075664.1 coordinate 46,713,552, forward strand.
TCTGTGTTAATGCAATTTTTTAGTTTATTTTCAAGTTTAATCCACTTGAAACTCTGCTGCAGTAGGTCTTTTAAAAATGTAGCAGTATTGTCTTTGAACTTTCCAGCTTCGTTGATAATTAATTTATTATTTATTTAAAATTGCAGTGTTTTGATATTTTATTTGTTTTTGACTCTCCTGCAGATGTTGACATCCAAAGACACCAATTTCATAGGATATACTTTTAAGAAGTCAGATATCCTTAAATCGCTTGAAAGTTCAGGTATGCAACTTCTGGTGTTTCATACTACTATTGTAGCATAACATATAATTTTGGATTTATACTCGTCCGTTTGGTGATTTCCTGGATTTAAATTTATATGAAGTAAGAAAGCTGGTACCGTTCCTTGATTGAAATTATTTACCAACGAAACTTAGGATTCGGCTCAATATAAGGGTGAGGGGTGGCGCTGGATGATTGCATGTTTGTTTGGGAATTTGCAATTGTTCTGGCCTCTGTATAGGCCAGAGGGCAGAGAGCAACATAAATTATTTAAAAAGGGTGGCATCTAAATCTATTTTATTCTACAAAGTTGGCAATGAAATTGGTTCAGGGGGAGAGGTGTTTTCTTTCTAGATTATAAAATTTAGCTTCACATACTACCTGGAGCTAGTGGGACTGTGGGATTCCAAGAGATGGAATAGAATGATGATCCTCCATTTGTAGGCATGCCCGAAGAAGATAACGAGAAATAAAGAATTGCACCTTGGGATGTCCAAGAATGCGACAAATAGTTTCTGACTAAAAACTGTCATTTGTTGCGTTAAATATTCAACATTAATCCTCAGATTTCAACAAAATATTTTGCAGATGCAGATATCAGGATAAATGGATCATCAAAAGCCCCTTCCTTGATTTCCTTGTTAGGTATGTATCAGCTGTACTTAATGCACATATGCAGTCTTTCTTCTGATGCTTCTTGGATGGTGTGAATAATTTACATGTAGCAAAATAAGTCCTGCGGAGCAGAAATATTCTTTAAGAAATAAAAATTGCAATAAGAGCACTTATTTTTTGCACCTTTGTTTCTTCCGGTGTGACCACTATTGGATAATGGGGTATAATGTGGTAAATAAGGTTCAACTCTGCTATTTTGCAGTGATGTATTGACACGCTGTGGTAATGCAGGTCGGATTGATTTGCAAGATACTGTCATACCAGAAACTGAGCAGAAGCCAGAAACTTGAATCAAAACTTCCTTGATTTGCTGTTACTGGACCTTGTATTCTATTCTTTATGCTTGGGCATTTGAAGATTGTAGATGACTAAATGTTAGCAAGCATATTCATAATTCAATACAGGTAAGACTTCTGGAGTAAGGTCATGGATCATGGTGGAGGTAGTACCACACGGCTCTCTTCTACTGCTTGCTGCGCTCTCAAACGCTGATACTATCCTTGACACGAAGTCAGACCTGTGCTGTTCATATACAATTCCATTTCGTCTCGTGAAATCCAATCATTTATGCTGTTAAGTAGTGAAAATTTTTGGCTCTCATTTATTTTTTGTATACTGATATTTTGATCTAATTTTTGCAAACAATATTGGGTTTACGAACATACGCTGTCACATCCTACATGCCCGACAAAGTTATATGGTTTAGAGGGATCTCCAATCTGACTAAATCATCACTTTTCAGAAAAAGGGAAAACCGAATTCTAGAAGTGTCACAGACCTGTTTGTGCGCCTAGCTGCATCAAACAGCACCTTAAGTTACACTTTTCTTCCTGAATTCTACCTTCCAATAAAAAAAATAATTAAAAAAAGTTTAAATGCACTATTATTTTTTTTATTGTAGTTAATAGACAATTTCGGTCCTCAAATAATTTTTATTTATATTTAATCTCTTAATCTTTTAATCATTACAATAAAGCCATCTTATTTAAATCTTTTGATTTAAATTTTTTACAAATTGAACTGATTTATTTTTTAAAAAAATTATTTAAGAATCACTAATGAAGACTTTTAAATCTATTTTATCAAAATATTTTTAATTAAAACATTTATAAGTTTAAACCTATTCACTTTTTAAAAGACTGTTATTTGAAATCACTTCAAAACATTTGATGAAAATAGAATTTTAAAATCCTAACCATTTTTTATTTAAAATATTTTTATTTGAAATTTTTATAAACTAAATTTACAAGTTTGATTAAAATTTGCTAGCTTCACAAGTTTGAATAAATTTTTAATTAAAATTTGATTTTACAAGTTTTGTCAGTGTATATTAGATTTTACGAATTTTAAAAGTTCTGAAGTCTTTAAATTTTTGCCTGCTTGAAATCTGTTTCTTAATTTTTTACCAAATTTTTAATTTGAAACTATAAAGTATTTTGTAACATGTGACGGCCAAGATAATAGCAGATTAGTTACAATAGAAAATTACGTGACAGTATATCCAAAAGATGAGGACATCCCTAAAAGCACTAGATTAAGAAGAGAAGCATAAAGATGAGAGAATATGCATAAAAACACAAACAATTGGTATGATGTGTTCTTCTCTCGAAGTTCTTTCGGAATATTCGTCATGGTTATTTTTTGTCCTTTCCAAATCTGTTATGTTCTGATATTACTCTCTTCAATCTTTACATTAGGTGTGAGCATTGGCTTATGGTGACAGAATTCTAGTCCCATCAGAAGCATTGTTCGTCTTTCCTCTATAGTTCTATGTGCTGTGGCTATACTTGTTCTTTTCCTTGTTCTTTTCGGATGATTATTTAGACACTTGAATGTTTGATAAAAATTCTGTAAGATTAAACAATTGTTGCTATTATACATACTTGACAATATATTTCATTATATTTTGTTTCTTTGGTGCTTTCGTTGAGCGTTATGGCTGAGAACACTAGACTTAAGGAACTACAAGTTGAAATCAAGAATCAAGGGACAGAGATCAAGAGGCCAATGGATATGATGGATGTGCGAGACAGAGAATAAAGAGCACATACAACTCATGTTCAGGTTGATGCTAAAGCTTGAATGGATGAGTTGCAAAATTAAATTAAAACATTGATGCAACAAGGTTCTCAGCAACATAGTGGCTTCGGCTCAACCCAAACTACCCATAATAACTTTTAGAATCAAGTTGCATTTCCGGTGAAAGATGTGATTCTCAAATTTCCCCGATTTGATGGTGATAATGTCTTGGACTGGATCTTTAAAGCTAAACAATTTTTTATTATCATCGTACTTCTAATGAGGAGTGCATAATAATTGCATTCATTCATTTGGAGAAGAACGCAGCGTTGTGGTTTCAGATGATTCAGAGAACCACACCTTTCCATTTGTGGCAAGAGTTTGCGAGAGCATTGGAGACCCAATTTGGGTCATCCCCCTTTGATTGTTCCATGGTTGACTTATTCAAGTTACAACAAACGGGTACAGTTTCTAAATATTATCTGCAATTCATGTCACTTGTGAACTGTTCCCTTAGATTACCACTAGAGGCATTATTGAATTGTTTTATTAGCGGGTTACATACGAAGATCAAAAGAGATGTGATGGCTCAATCCCCTACCACACTACTCCGAGCCATGAATTTAGAAAACTTATATGAAGAACGATACTTACCTACCATGAAACCACCCCAACCACCATACATTCCAAAGCTTTCAACAGTATCATATTCCACAAAACCACAACACCGTATTAATTTTCCTAAAAACAGAAATGCAACTATAAATGAAGAAAGGATTATATTATTTTTGTGACGAAAAGTTTACTTTCAATCATAAATGTCCACAACGTCAATTTTTTTTCTACAAACTGAAGAGGATGAGGAGGATGTCTCACATCATATAGAACCTTAACCATCTGAACAATAGGAACCTTCTCCTCAACTTGCCAACGAAAATCATCATTTGTCTCTAAATGCAATGAATGAAGGAATGTGTATGGGGACTATTAAATTCACAGTCTATATTAATGAGTTACCAATTCAAGTGCTTGTTGATGGAGGGAGCTCCAATAATTTTTTACAACAAAGAATAGCCAAGTTCTTACAATTGCCTGCAGAACTTGCACCCATGTTTAAGGTAATGGTTTGTAATCGCAATTATATCACAGCTGAAGGTTTGATCCAATCGATAACGGTCTCTACACAGGGACACATCATCTAATTGGCAATATACTTGTTACCCATTTCAGGAGCAGATTTGATTCTTGGAACTACATGGCTAAAAACCATAGGTCCTTACCTCCATGATTATGAGGCCCTTCATTTTAAATTCATTCATGAAGGAATAGTAACGTTCCAAGGTGATAAGGATATTTTCCCAGCTCCAGATCATTTACATCATATTAAAAGGTTGGTTCAATCTAATTCCATTGCATCAATTTATAGTATGTATCTCACTAACTTCCAGGATTAGCAAGAAAAATTATTGGAACTTCTAGAGGACATGGAACTAGAGTTGGCTCTCTTACTCCACACTTATAAACGGTTTTTAGTACACCTCAAGGCTTACCTCCACATCAAATTCAGGATCATTCGATTTACTTAATGGAGGGATCCAATCTAGCTAAGGTAAAGCCATATAGATACTCTCAGTTAAAAGTAAGAAAAAGAAAAACTGGTGAATAACATGGTGATAGAGGGAATCATTCGACCAAGCAACAACTCTTTTTCTTCACATATTCTGCTGGTTAAAAAGAAAGATGATACTTGGAGGTTCTGCCCCGATTATAGGACCCTCAATGACACTACAATTAAGGATTCCCTCTCTATGCCTAAAGTGGATGAGCCTATTGATGAATTATTTGGTGCAACATACTTTTCCAAATTGGACTTTAAGGTCAGGATACCACCAAATTTTGGTCAAACCAGAGGACATGCATAAGACTGCTTTTAGAACCCACCGAGGGCATTACAAATGGCTTGTCATGTCGTTTGACTTAACCAATGCTCTGGAAACTTTTCAAAACCTCACGAATGAAGTTTTTAAAAGGCTTTTGAGGAAATATGTCTTGGTATTCTTTGATGATATTCTCATCTATAGCCCCACCTGGTCAGAGCACTTGCAGCATTTAGAAACGATTGTCATAATTTTACAGCAGAAACAATTTTTTGCTAAAATCGAAAATTGTTCATTTGGTGCCAAGAAAATTAAGCATTTGGGCCACACATTATTCGGGACAGGGGTGGTAATGGACCAAAAAGAGCTAAGTGCTATCAAAGAATGACCTTAACCAGCAAAATGTAAAATAACTTAGAGGATTCCTGAGTCTTACAGGATGTTACAGATGATTTGTTAAAGGATATGCAACTGTAATTGCTCCTCTTACCTACTTATAGAAGAAAGAGTTACTTAATTGGAACAGTGATGCAGAACAAGCTTTTCATAAGTTGAAAAGAGATTATGACAACAGCCCCTGTACTTGTGGAATCGAGACGATGATTCTGAACCATTCATTTTTGAAACTGATGCTTGTGGAATTAGGATTGGAGCTATGTTGAACCAAGGCTAGCATCCAATTACTTATTTTTTAAAAAAAAAATTAACATAACAATGCAAAAACAGTCTGCATTTGTTCAAGAGCTTTATGCCATCACTGAAACTATAACAATTTAGATATTCTTTACTAGGCCACAAGTTCATTATTAGAACTTATCAAAATATTTTAGAGGCTCTAGTTGACCAAAAGTTACAAACACTAGAGCAACATCAATGGCTACACAAGTTCATGGGATATGATTTCACCATTCAATATAAACCAGGAAAGAAGAACATACTTGAAGACTCCTTGTCAAGAAGCTTGTCAATAGCTTGGTCTGAACCAACCAATCTGTGGCTACAAAAATTAACACGCCTCATTCAAGAAGATGCTGAACTGAGACAAATTTATAGCAACTATATAAACAAGATGGGACTGACCATAATTATACCATTAAAAATGGGTTATTACTTTGGAAAGGAAGAATGCTGATTTCTCAGCATAAAGAGGTGACTAATCAAATTTTGCAGAAGTTTCATAGTTTCGAAATAAGTGGACATTCAGGACTGACCAAAACACTGGCAAGAGTGTGTGCGTAATTCTATTGGCCAAAGATGTAAGTGACATTTGAGATTTTATAATATTTGAACTTGTCAGATATGCCAACAAGCTAAAGTAGACTAGGCTCTTTCAGTTAGGTTGTTACAGCCATTACCAATTCCTTAACAAGTTTAGGGAGAGATTGCAATGGATTTTATCACACACCTACCCTCTTCTTGTAGCTACACAACAATTATGGTAGTCATTAACAGATTAACAAAATTTAGTTATTTTATTCGAGTGAAAGCATTCACCAGCATCTAAGTAGCTGAGACTTTTGTTAATCATATAATAAAGTTGCATGGTATTCCAAAGTCAATCAGCTCAGTCTGGCAGTAGCTTTTTAAATTACAAGGCACAACGTTATCAATGAGTTCCTCCTATCATCCCCAAACTGATGGGCAAGGTGAGGTGCTAAACAAAACACTAGAAATGTACTTAAGATGTTTCACACATGAGAATCCAAGGAACTGGTCTAATATGTTACCATGGGCATAATATTGGAATAAGTCTTCATTTCATTAAAACATTGGCATGCCTCCATTCAAATCATTATTTGGTCGAGACCCACCTGTTGTAATTCGATATCAGATTAACTTTAGTGACCCAATATCAGTATAGGAAAAACTTCAAGAAAGAGATGTGTTGTTGGACCAACTTAACAAAGACAAAATTATATGAAAATGCAAACAGATAAAAAAAAAAAGGAGAGAAGTTCAACTAGAAGTTGGTGACTTCGCATTGGTCAAATTACAACCTTATCAACAAAGATCTATGAATCAAAAGTTGAGCTTGAGGTATTTTGATCCATTTAAGGTTGCTACTAGGATAGGCAAGGTTGCTTGTAAACTCTTGTTACCGAACACAGCTAAAATCCAACTAGTGTTTCATATATCGTTACTCAAGAAATTTCAAGGAAAGCCTCAATAACAAAACTTTGCACTGCCACTCATGACAACAGAAAATGGTCCACTTTTACAACCAACTTAGGTTCTAGCTCACAGAACTATTTTAACAGGATCAATGCAAATTCTCCAACTTTTAGTAGAATGAGAAATTGCTAATCTTAAAGACTCTACTTGGGAGAATATTAATGAAATGCGAACCTTGTATCCACACCTCAACCTTGAGGACAAGGTTTATTTTGATAGGCAGTGTAATGTAACATGTAGCAGCCAAGATAACAACAAATTGGTCACAACAGAAAATCACATGACAACATATCCAAAAAGATGAGGACGCACACAAATGCATAGTTCAAGAAGAGAAGTATAAATTCGAGAGAATATGTGTAAGAAGACAAACAATGGGTATGGTGCATTCTTCCCTCTGAGTTCTCCTTCTTCCAGAATATTCTTTATGGTGTTCTTTCTATTCTTTCCAAATCTATTCTATTATGATATTATTGTCTTCAATCTCTACATCATGTGTGAGCATTGACTTAAGGTAGCAGAATTCTAGTTCCATCAGGGACATTGTTCGTCTTTCTCCTATAGTTTTATACGTTATGGTTATACTTGGTTCTTTTTTTATGGTTGTTCAGACACCTGAATAGATTACTAGCTGTAATTGTTTTATGAAAATTTTATTAGATAGAATAGTTACTGCTATTATACATACTTGAGAATATATTCTGTTGTATGTTGTTTCATATTTCATACTTCGAATCTGCTTTTAAACTTTTAGTTATTGGATTAAGAAAATAAAGATTTAAAAGTTTTAAATAAAAATTGTTAAAGTTAAACTTTAGAAATTAAAAATTAAGAAATTATGAGAGAGAAAAAAAAATTAGAGAACTAAAATAATATATTAATCATCTATATTAAAAAAATAAAATGTAATGATGATGATCATAACCATAGTTAACAATGTTTTAAGCATGTATTTGTTTAGATTTTGTCAAAAGTTAATATTGAAAATATTATTTATGAATATGATAATCTCATTTTAGTTATAATCTTTAACATAGTTAATTTTTAAGAAAGTACTAATTCGTTCTTTTTTTTATCTCAGAAGAAATATAAATGTTAATTAATATTATTCATTTTTTAAAAAAATTATTTATTTTTTAATTTTTTTAAATTTCTTTTATCTTTTTTTTATTTTAATTTTAATTTCTCTTTTATATGAAAATAATGAAAATATTAGGTGTAATAATTTATTATAGTTGACAATAACTAGATAAATATAAGAATATATATATATATATATATATATATTAATATTTTTAAAATTAAAATAAATTATATAAAAATTTTACTCTATTTCTAGACATATAATATAATAAAGGAAGCAATATTTTTACTTTATTTTTATATTTATAACGAGCGATAGACATATTTATCGTTTATATAAAAAATTAAAAATTGTCATAATTTTTTTCTTTTGATCCAGAAAATTACATCATGTGAGACCCAATGAAATTTGTTTATTCTCAGGTATTTTTGACACAAACGCTTATGTCCCAAGTTTCATGTCAATCATATCTAAAGTTTAATTTTTTTTTAGTATTTATAGGTTTTATTGCTACATTAAATTGCATTTCACCAGTGACTTATCCGAATTTAAATTTTATATAAAAAATTTGCATTTGCCTCTTTTGTAAAATTTTATTTTTTATATAATTATTTTATTAAAACACATACTACTTTAAGCATTGAATTATTTTTACAGATACATGCAAAAGGCTTAGCCGAGCTCACATCCCTCATTCTTTAAGATTTTAGTCTGGGTCATGGGCCCATTTTCTAAGACTAATAGCTTGCTTGATTTATTCACCAAAATCGATTGACTAAAATTTTTTTATTATAAAAAAATCTCATTATATTAATTTCTAGTTAAATAATTATATATTTAAATTCACAATAAAATAACGTTCTAATTAGATTATTCGTGAAAATGACATTTCCAAAAATATAATCACATATCTTGAAACAAATCCAACCAAAGGCTTAAACAAAACGGGAAGAGAATCAGGGTCCAGGCATATAATGGATGCTGATGCTGTAGGCTGTAGCACAATGCTTCATATGTTCTATCATATATATATATATATATATATATATATATATATATATATATGGACCCATTTTATATTTCTCATTAGCTTTGCCAATGTTTATTTTATTTATTTTTTGGGCTTCTGCTACCTGTAATGGATACGTTGAGTCATGTGCCTATGTCCTGGCCGTTGTTTTTTATCCCGCAAACGGATTTCATACTTGTCGTCACTTGTGGGTTTAATTACACTCCTATTATTCTTTTCTTTTTTTAAATTACTTTTAAATGTGAAAATAAAAACACATCACAATTAAATTTCAACGAAATAAAATAAGATAAATTTACATTAAATAAAAAAAACAAACGGTTTAATTTATTATTTTTTAAAAACAAAAATAGTAATTAGATTATATGAAAAATTCAGATGCTACGAGATTTTGACTTGATTACGTAAAAAACAAGTTTCTAAAAGTAAAAGTGCATGGACAAAACAAAATATCTAGAGAAGGTGAGAAAAAAGAAAATTGTAGAATAATAATGGAAATAGTAACAGCAGGCACCTCGCAGATTTTTATGAGATAGAAAGAAAGAAAGAGTTGTAGCGGAGCCACTTAAATATTAAATATTAATTATTAAAATATAAATAATATATGAAGGAATGAAGATAACAGATATTTTGGATGCCCTGACGAAAATATCTACCGCGGCGTCTTATCCTCCCTATGCTAACGGAGCCCAATGGTGACGTGGCAATGGGTTGGGCCCACGACACGTGTAAAAGCGCAGACAACTGTATTTCCTTTTTGTTTCCCATCACCGCCATTTCTCCTTATTCATTCCTTCCTTCGTGTCTCACCCACCACTCCATTGCATTTTTCAGATGAACAATAACAATTTCAGAGTCGTTAGAGAGAAAACTCGGACGAGTCCACCCACCTTCCCCAACTCGGACAACCAGATGCAGGTACCTTTTTCTTTCTCCATATTTCTTCTTTTCTGTTTCCTCTAAAGCATTCATTTAATTCCTTTCGTTTGTTTACATCTTCTTCTGAGTTTTTTTAAAGATTTTTTTTTTGTAATTTCCTCTCCAGGACAAATAAACTGTGCTTATTGTTGAGGTTGTTGCGAGGATTATTGTTATTATTTTAAATTAAAGTAAATTCGTTCGTGATTTTGTTTGATCTACCAGAAGAATATTCCGTTTTTGTCCTACTTTTTTCTCTTTTTTTTGTCAGGGTTTTTTTTTTTTTTTGCTATAAAACCTAACCAACATTTAAATCTTTGACGGAGATTATGTAAATGTTTTTCCTTTTTTTTTTCTATACAGGCTAAAAAAAAACAAATTTTGTATTTTTATTAATATATATGATGAAATTTTTTAATATTTAAAAAATATATTTACATTGAATTGTGTAGTTGATTCTTTTATTTTAATTGATAACTCGTATTTATTTAATGATTTTGAATTGTATGCGTGTGTGTGACTTTAGCTTGCACTTGAATTGTTTATTTATTGTCGTGTTAAAGGGCAATACTCATTCACAAATATCTATGTGAAACTTTTGTATATTAACGATTGGAACCAATTAAATTCCTAGAACTATACTTGTAAAAGTTGTATATTTCACACATCGCTAAGCAAGAGTTTGGTTTATATGTTATATTTGGCAAAGATAAGTCTTCATACATAATAAATTAAATTAAATTTTATTTTAATTTTTGGTTAATTTTAATTTTTTATAAATTTAAATGTTTAAAAATAATTTTTATTATCATTTCTTAATGATGAACATGTAGGCATACATGGTATGTCCTTTGCCAACTTAAAATAATGGTGAACATGATATGTTTATTATAAGATATTATAAAGCAATAACAAATAACAGTTTTGAAAATTTTTAAATTGAACAAAAACATTAGTGAACTAAAATTAAATTTAATTCTTTTAGAAGAATTTAAAATATAATTAAATATTATAAGAAAAATTTATACAAAGTTTATTTAAACTTATAAAAATAATTTTGTCCTTTAATAAGTTTTTTAATTTATTTTGATAAGTTTGTTGGTTTAATTTATAAAAAAATTAATAAATTTTATGATTAAATTTATGTCATAAATTCTAATGTGATAAATTTTATCAAATAATTATTTATTTAATCCATCTTTTATTTATAAATTTAAACCAAATAATAATAGGAGAAATATTTAGATAACAAAATAAACGAAACGTTCTGTAGTTCATTAAATTTACTAACAAAATCTCATTCTCTGTTTTCTTTTCCTTATACTGATAAAAACCTTGTGTTTAAAAGATTATTTTCTTCATTAATTTATTTTTATTTGCATATGAATCATATAGTCTGTTAATATGATTTTTGGGTTTCATATGTATATCAGGGCATTAGAGAGACAGAGTCCACAACGACCGCAGAGTGGACAGATGAGAAACACAGCATGTATATCAAATCAATTGAAGCATCTTTTGTAAATCAGTTATATGATGCCAAGCAAATGAGGGCTTCCTATGATCCTGCCACCACTTCTGGCCAGGTTTCCTTTTTAATTTGTTCTACACATTCCAAAAAGTTGACTTTTTTTAATTAAAAATATTTTGGGAGAGGGGGTTTGGTTTGTTGTTATACTTGTTTTTCTTTATTATTACCTTTTGGGACATTTAGCATAATTCTTAAATGTGTATGAATTTTTGGGATATTTCTGCAATACTGCAATTGTGCCATAGGATCTAAGAAAAGGGTGACTTGTACCCTTCTGAATTTTTTTATGAAGTGGAAGGGAAAAGTAAATAAGAAATAAGGTCCCACTTTTATCCTTCAAAGTTCTAAATCATTTGAAGAAGAATGTTAATAACACACTACTATTTGTTCATTTTCTAAAAAATCAATTTATTTATATCTCACAAATACACCCCTTTTAAAAGAGTGTGTTGACCTTTTGAATTATAAACCAATAATTAAGAGTGTGTGATCAGCATTTTTCCCCTGTGAAATTAAGAGGGAGTCATGACTTAAAGTTAATTATCAATTAACTTTTATGCTTCTACTGAACTCAGACAAATTTAATGAAAGTGACACTAATATTCACTTTTCTTGTGTAAAATTCTCCTAAAATACTCTTAAACTTGATATTCCAAATTGTTTATATACAGACTTGGTTATATAAAACAGTAACTAACATATTATTGATTATCATCATTTTTTTTCTTTCTTTCCTTAAAATTAATGTGGACCATGACTTTATGTAAGATTATGTAGTGATCCTAATTCCTAACTTTTATATACCTTCACTCTTCTCCTACACCTTAGTGTAGTTATGCTTTCTTTCTTTCTTTCTTTGAACAACAGTTCAAGGTTCTTCGTGGTGGTTGTTGGCAAAAGATCAATTTTGAGAGAGTGAATCCTCAAAAGTGTAGGATTAACCAATGTCATGATTTGACGGCAAGTCCATGGATTCAGCACTACAGATCTTCAAACAAACCGCGAAGCACAGTAGCTCCATCCCTTCAAGAAAGTGTTACAATGACATGTAAAACCGTTGAGTTAGGCCCAAGGAAGGGAATTCCCTCTGGATCAGGTCATCCTCATTTGTGTGAATCTCATGTCTGCCATAAGGACATGCTTTGTAGTAGTGATACAGGTCAGCCAAATTCTTCTTCTACTTCCTCTCCTTTCATTTTCATCTTTTAAATTTGGCTTTACCATCTAAACTTTCCTGCTTGCATAACATAACTCAGATTGTTTTATCTTGTGAGCTCTAATATAGTCCCTCTGTTTCTTTTTTATTATCTTCTAAAAAGTGATAGATAAAAATAATAATTTTTTAAAAAAAATGATGACAGATAAAAAGGAATGAAAAAAAGTATATTGAATACTTGTTTTGGAATGATTAAATTTTAAAAAGTAATCACTTACTTTTTTTTATAACTCTTTCAACAATTATAAAACATCAGTGATTATTATCTTAAAATCAATTGAACTAAAAATCAAATGTGACAAACAAATGTTAGTTGGTGAACCTTTAGCAAGAATATACTAGGTAGAATTCCTCCTTTCATAATTAGTAGTACTAAAATCTAATGAATCATCAGCACATATTTAAGTTAAATTTTGATAATTTGGGTGTTGCAATGTTAAGATCTTCTACCATAACATAATAATTTAGCTTACTGCTTTCTGTGTACCTACTCTATGATTTATGAATGTCGCATATTGTAGTTTCATCTATCAAAGTATTTTAACTTGACTATCTGGGTCTTGCAGAAATGTCAGGTCAGAACTTTGTTGATGAAGAAGTGAAAGGCAAAAAGGAACACAAAAAAGGGAAGGTGAAACGACAAAAATCCTCAATAACTGACACAAAAGGCAATGATCAGGTAACATTTTACTTTCGATTGTGATTATCATACATTTTAGCAATGTTTCTATCTTAATACATATCATTTTTTTATATCTTTCTTCCTATCACCTTATATATCAGATCATATGTTTTTAAAAAAAATTTCTTATCTCTCTTCTTTTCATCCATTCCACCAATTTTTTAATGTCAATAACTGTTTTATTTTTTTAATTTTATAGTACTATTTTGGTTGGTAGTGATCTCAGAATTTGATGTTGTGTGCTTGGAACTAATTTATGACTCCAATTGGTGTTTCAGATGGTCCCTAACAGCAAATCTTGTTCCGGTGGAGATGTTACCAAGAATCGTGTTTCTGCTGCTTAGAAAATGAGGGGTTGCAACTTTTCTGAATACCAAGTTCTTAGTTAGGCAACAGAGTAGCAGGGGCAATTGTGGAAATTGCACATGCTAAATTGCTAACTTTTAAATATGGCTATTGACCGGGATTTTAAGATTAAAAAAACAACGTTTTTTTTTTTTTTATGTATACACATGCTTTGGTGTTTTGTACAGTATTCTGGGGGCAGTTGCTTTTAGCATCTGTTGATGTGTGTACATACATGAAAGCTTTTCTGAATTTTACGATTGAAACTCAGTAGAGTTTTTTTTTTGTTTTGGGTAGCTTCTCTTCTCTCTGGTGCTTGTTTGATGGCCTAAAAACGTATGCTTTATGTTGTATTTCGATGTAAGAGGTAATGAGGAAAGAAATAGGAAAAAAAAGAGAAATGAAAATAGGTAAAAAAGAAGTAGTTTTATTTTATTATGATTGAGAGGGAAACAAAGTAGAAGAGAAAGAAAAATTTAGTTTGATATTAAGATATTTTTTTATGCAAAATAATATATAATTCATCTTGTTATTGTAAAAAAAAAATTGATGTGTAACGGGTAAAATGATTATCCTAAAAATTTTGCTAATGATTTCTCACAAAATCTTGTTTCATCCGAGGTGATTTAGTTTTGTGAATTTTGTCTATTTTTTTCTTTACCCTTTCATTTTTCTTCTTAAATAAGAAAGTTTTTGTTACTTTTTCGTTCTTCCTAATTTTATTGAAATAAATAATTAATTATGACTATCTTGCTTTGATTTAAATATATTATCAATAATTATGACTATATAGATTTATCTAACATTTAGAGTGCTGAGTAAGAGCTCAGGTAGCTTCTTGATGTTCTGCGCTTAAAATTGATCTTAGATGGCATATAATCGTCCAAAGTCTTTAGGCGTCTTCAAGAAGAACGTCTCAAACATCCTATCATCTTAAGAACAAAGCCTTGAACTTATAGTGATTCAGACACATGTCATCTGAAGCAACATGAAGCCTCCACTCTAGCACTCATTAGTCAAATCCTTTGCAAGAAAACACATATGCACAAGGAACTTTGAGAGCATATACTTGCATGAAAGAAAAAGGATTAAATATATTTTTATTTTATCTAAAATTTTAAAATTAGTTTTTAATTTTTAAAATTATTGATTTCTTATTTTTAAAGTAAAATATTTTTAATCTTTCATTATTAATATGCTCAAAATTAATATATGATATATGTCAAATATTAACTGTTTTAGAAATTAAAAATAATTTTTTAAAAAATAAAATATCAAAATTATTTATTTATAAAATAAAAATTAAAATAAAATCACAGAATTTTTAAAAAATTAAAAAATTATGTTCAAAATTGATAATAATCAAAATACATTAAAGTTCCTTATATTTTAAATTCAAAATAATATATAAAATAAAAAAATAAAAAATATTGTAAATTTTATGTCTATCTCTTAACTAATTGGTGTAAACATGATTTTATTTTTTGAAAATTTTTATATTTATGTGAGTTTATTTTTTTAGTTTTTGAAAAAAATACTATCCTTTATAAGTTTATCCTTCTAACGGATGAGTTTTGATATTTTTCTGCATATCCTAACTTGTGTTAATTTTTTTATTTTTGATTTTATTTTAATACTCTTGATTTCATTTTTGCATTCTAATTCATTTTGTGATTAATGAATCATATTAGTTTATATAAGAGCTTACACTCTTAAAAATTACGTTGTTATCTATATTTTATTTGTTTTATTATTATTATAAAAAAAATTCAATTTAAAAATAAAAAAGTGAAACAACAATTGCAAAAAAAATATAAAAAAAAGTGAGATAAAAGAAAGAGATTTGTAAAAAAACAAGTTATTATTTAAAGGAATTTATGTAATATAAGGTGGATGATTTAATTTAAGAATGAATCATTTCGAAAAGAAAAAGGATGACAGAGATGCAATTATCCTATCTTTTGAAAATCAAATTTTAAAATTGCATCATTGAATCTCTATCATTCTCTTCATTTTTAAAAGGAATTATCCTCAAGTTAAACCATTCATCGTGCATTGCTTTGATTTTTTTCAATAATAATTTTTTTAAAATTTCTTTCTTTTATCTCATTATACTCTCTTTATATATATTTTTAATTTATTTTACCTCACTTTTTTATCTTTAAATTGAAAATTTTGTCTATAATGATAATAAAATAAATAAAAAATAGATAATAACATGATTTTTAAGAGTCCAAGCTCTTATATAAATTGATATGATTCATTCCCATGAAATAAATCAAAATACAAAAATGTTAATTTAAAACGTTTTGAAAAATGAAATGGAACAGAATTAAAGAACCAACACAAATTGTGATCCATCAAAAAATATCAAAATTATCAAATAAAAGTGAGACTTTTACTGCAATTTTCCAGAAAAATCAACATTATCAGATAGTTATTTTTCCAAAAACCAAGAGAATTAACTTACATGAACGAAAATTTTTAAAAAAATATCATTATTCATAAAATTGTGTTTATGTTAAATTCCTAAATTTTTTTATATAGAAAACTTAATTAGTTTAAATTAAAAAAATTAATAATAAAAATAATTAATTAATTATAATTAAATTTTAAATTAATTTAAAATTTTAACTTAATTTAAAATTAATTAAAATAAATTACTCATAAATTAATATTAGATTCTATTATAATTTATAACAAATCAATTAAAAATTTTAATTACATGTGTGTATAATAAATTCAAATTTTTAACTATAAAAATTTGATTATACTAAATCTGAATGCTACATTCTAAATATTTAATTATTGGAAGTAATATCAAAATTTTGGTTATTTTTTTAAAAATTTTATTTTTTAAAATGAAAATTACATATAAAGATATTTTAGATAGATTAATTGAATCTTGATTATTCAAATTTTTTAACAAATATTTTTAAGCTTAAAATATTTATAAAACATTTTTAACACACCTTATCTAATGTATTCTTTTAGAGTTAACGGAATCTTAAAATTATTAATTAAAAATTAAAAATATTTTAATTTTATTTAAAAAATAACTTTTTAATAATTAATAGCATTTTTTAGATGGTTATTAATATTTTTTAAGCATGATTTAAATAACATTTAAAAAGTTAAATATTTTTTATTAAATTTATCTTTAATATATTTGATAATTTAATATTTTATTTATATTTATTTTTAAAGTCAAATATCTTCTATTTTATAATAATATTACTAATTTAATATATTTATTTTATATTTTTATGAAATATTATATTTTAAATTATTATTATTTTTTATTGATATAAAATAATGTTTTTAAAATGATAAAAAAATTTAATTAAGTTTTAATATATTTTTATTAAAAAATATATTATGTTTATCAAGTTATAACCTATTAATTAATTATGTTATTATCTGCCAATTTTTTTATTTATTAGTTAATTTAACAATAACTTAGTTCAAAATGATTTTTTCACTTTTAAAATGGCTAATTTTTTATGTTTATGTAAACAAAAGTTTTGACTAGTAAATCAACAAATCAAATCTATTTAATCAACAAATTTTAGAAATCAGTCTACATAAACTCTCAATTAATCAGATAATATATTATTTAGCCTAAACCAATATAATTTCATTAATTGTGAATTTATGCAGATCAATTTACAAAATATTTATATTAAATAGGAATATCTTAGAATATTTTATTAACTTTTAGAAAATAAATAATAGTGTTTGAATTTAAATATTATAATAAATTTAGAATAAAAATACTATAGTATTCTAATTTTTTTATTTAAAATAAAATTTTATTCTTTGTTTAAAAAATAAATAAAATTATATTATTTATTAATTGTAAAATTTTTAATAATTATGAAAGATAAATAAAATACAGTAAATATTTCTAAAATTTTGTAAAAAAATTTATATTAAAAATCAACAAACTTTTTAAACGAGTTTTATATATAAAATTGAAAATAATATTTCGAATTTTTTAAAAATTTTACCCGAGTTTATTGTGTACGATCCATATAACTGACTTTTTCTATTAGAAACGGGTTGAGATCTAATAAAAAATTATTTGACGTCAAATAAAAAAAAAAGAAAGAAAACCTTTATTTTTATTTATATTTATATTTCATATTTTCATTTTAAGATTATTCCATCGGAAGCGTTTGACAAGGAATTCCAATAAGCGTGGCGCCTCCATGGTTGTGGCATCCTGAAGAAGAAAGCTGCATCGCACAATCCCTAATTAGGTTTACGACAATGCCGACATTTATGTCTACCACGAAGGCGCTTCGATCATTTGCATCGCGCAAACGTGATCTCTCTCAATTGATTAACTCTACCAAGAGCTCCAATGCTTGTCGCTCCCCTTCTTCTTCGCCATTCGCGAGAGCGTTGTGTAATAACATCCATAATGCCGTTCAATCGAGGCAGTTTATCAGATGTGGAGATGGCGAACAAGGTGTTCTATCCAAAATTTACGAGGAGAAGCGCGTTTTGGGGTAACACGTTTCTCTTTACAGTTTTAATTAAAGCGTTTGATAGCCTTGTGAGCATCATCGTAGCATAACCGTATGAGTAAACCTTCAATTATTATTGAGTAAATCTTAAGCTATTCTTCCAGATTGTATGAGTTGGACAATTTAATTCCTGACACTTCAAAATCCATTTAGATATAAAAAATATAATTAATATTTTTGATTTGTTCAAAATTATTATTTCATTGTTTAGTTTATTTTATTTTGTTGTAAAATTTTACACTTAGTTTTCCTGTTATCTCTGTTATTAATTATTAGACAAACACAGGACATAATGGAAAGAAGTTAATGAATACTCTTTTAAAGAGGAATGGAAGGAGTAATAATTTTTAAAACTTTAGTCTCTTTTGATGTAAAATGACAGTGAAAAGATTAAAATACATGATATTTTGTAATGCCACAAATTGATGATGGACTTCTAAATTATGTATATATATATATAAAGTGTCCGACGGACCGATACGAGGGTTTACTCTTATATTATTCTTGTATTTGTAAGCCGATTTGGTGTTTTGGTTGTTCAGGTACTCTCAGGAGCAATTGTTTGACGTTGTTGCAGCTGTGGACTTGTATCATGGTTTTGTTCCATGGTGCCAAAGATCGGAGATACTTAAACACCATCCAGATGGATCATTTGATGCTGAGTTGGAGATTGGATTTAAATTTCTCGTTGAAAGTTATGTTTCTCATGTTGAGTTGAATAGGCCAAAGCTTATAAAGGTACTCAATTTACTTTCTTTTTTTTGCTCATTCTCAATGCTAATTATACGCAGTTTTTTCCTGGTGCTTTTAATTCCCAGACTGCAGAGACTTAGAGGCATATGTTAACTCAAAGTGTGTAATTATCTACAATTGTTGCTTCTGTTTTATTCAGGAAACTAGTAGTTAGTAATTGTGCCTTTGGCAATGTTCATGGTTTATTTTGGATACGAAGTCAAAGGTGCACTTTCTATCTTAGTTTGGGTGGAGTGGGTTTAAGAGAAGCTTAATTCCACATTTTGTCACCCTTGTTTAAAACAGCTGTATTGGCATACAACATGCAGATTTGCCCGACTGAGTCTATCTACTTTTGATTGTTCTGATGCTTGATATAGCAAGTAAAAAGAAATAAGCGTTTCTGGTATTATTCTATAATGAGAGAGAGTAAAGTACGAGTGAACAGAAAAATAAGGATAGCCTCAGGTATAAGGATCAATGGAGCAATCCCAGCTTCTAGTTATCAGCTGTATGCACCTTGAAGAAGAATGAATATCAGAGGAGAGAGAAGTATAGCAGATGAGGTAAAGAGAGAATCAAGAGGAGGAAAATGCTCAGATAACACACTGTCTTTTTCCCATTCCCACTAGCTTGTATAACCTCCTAACCACCTGGACCTTTGGCGCACTCTAGTGCTTCTCCTGAGTGTTCCCACATCCTCCACATTAGTTTCCACATGCTGGTTTCTGATTGGATGCTTTGGAATTCTGTTATCCGTATCATTTTGATCCTTGCTTATTGAGGATTGAATGCTGTGCATAGAGTTTTATATTCTTTACTTGCAAACCTGCACGTTGCTCTTACTGGTTGTTATCATGAGCAAGATTGTTTTATTATTGGTTTGGCTGCTTTTCATTTCTACTGTTTGCTATAATGTTGCACTTATACACTGTATTTTGTGTTTCCAGACAACTGTGTCCCGGAGTAACCTGTTTGATCATTTAATAAATGTTTGGGAATTCAGTCCAGGCCCAATTCCTGGAACTTGCAATCTACATTTCATGGTGGATTTTAAGTTTCAGTCCCCACTTTACAGACAGGTATCAAGCAATCAATCAGATTTTTCTGAACTTCCTTTCTGGGGTCTTTATGCTTATTTGTTAACTTGGTTTGTTCTCTCACTATTTACTGCCTTGCATGGTACCCTATATGTGATACATGGTAGTGACAACCCTTGTGACCCACTTATATCCTTCCCTAGATAGCTAATCGGTGGATACATGTGTATGGTAAGAAATGGATGATTTTGCTGATGGAATACTGCTGAGTTGTGTTACCAGTATCTTGACACAAAAACTTGGAAGCTACAAACAACAGAAAAAACTTAGGAGATCCAGAAACTTTGAAATAATATATAAGAATTATATCTGAGGCTGGTGTGAATCATGGAAAATCACTACCTGAATTATCATCAGTGGCAAGAGAAGTCACCAATCGGGCAGAAAAGTAATTAACAGAAGAACAAACCAACATCCAGAAAGATCCAAACAACATTAACCAGGGATCATAACTCCAGAGAATGCCTAGAAACAGCCCAAGACAACTATAAACAAATCAAACCTAATTAAGTTAGGAGTGTCATGCTAGATCTGAGTGTCAAGCACAGCAGAACAAAGTCTAAAGGAGGCAAATAATAATGTCAATGTGGGGAACTGATGAGATGGGGGTTGGACTGGAGATGGTGCGTGTAGCAGTTGGAAAGAAGCCTAGATGTGTTTTTAAATGGACAAAACTCACAAAAGAGCAAGGCTGATCAGATTTGTGGTGTGTTCGATGTCAATGCTGCTTTAGGGGCTTGCCAATCAGAGCATGCTAAAGCTAATGGCAACAACAATAAAGTCACTGATGAATGCAAACCACCACTGACAAATGCAAACATGACAGAGAAAGGTGATACAAAATAGACAAAAAAATTCCAAATTTTAGGAAACTAGGTAGTTGAACAACAAGGCAGGTTATGTAGGATGATGGATGATGCTGTTCTGATCATGTTTAAATTATAGGTTTTTAGGCAGGAAAGGAGGAAAAGAGAGATTAAGCTAGTGAACTATCTGAAATTGATGTTGATTTGATGTGATATTTATTCTAGATTCCTAATCTAATTAAATTAATCAAATCTTGAAATATAATGAAGGCTAATGAAGTTTTTAGTCCCTTACTTTATACTCATTTTTGGTTTTAGTCCTTGCTATCTTCTTTTTATGTTTTTGGTCCTTCAATTTATAAAAGTAGTTGATTTTGATCTCATTTGTTAAAAATCTCTATTAAGTAATGATGTTGTTTAAATAAGCATAAAATTTAGTCTCTAAAAGCTGCATTCTGCATCGAAAGTTGTGAATAATATGTGAAAAATGTAAAGAAAGTTAGCATATTCAAAGGATAAAATGTATAAATTGACATTTTTTGGAAATCAAATAATATCCTAAAAGGCCAAATATGGGCAAATAAACAAATTTAATGGCACTTATGCAGACTAAAAATATAAAGAATTTTGCTGGTAGAGATTAAAACCAACAACTTCTATAAAATGAGGGACCAAAACTATAAAAAAATTGCAGGGACTAAAACTATAATTAGATGTAAAATGAATGACTAAAAGCTTGATTAAACCTATAATGAAATATGGAAACTGCTTCTAAGCGATAACCTAAGATCTTCAAAATCTTATAAGACGCAAGAATGATTTAATGATATATTTTCTTGAAACTCTAACATAAACAACTAAACAAAAAAGGGAAACATCATGGAGAAAATAGAAGCCAATCACCTAATCTTATCCCAATCTTCTGTAAAGCCAAAAGAAACCTCCTTAAAGGGTTTATGTATAGGTTTCTGGAAGTGTGCATTGTCTGGTTGGTGGCTTCTGAACCTCAGGGTGCTTCACCATTCACCAAAAAAGGCCAAGCAATGCGATAGGAAGAACAATTAAGGATTTGAGTCTGAATAAAGCACCTCACTTAGAACAGTCATTGAGAAGTGTTTAATATGGTTTGCAACTGCTTCATATCATTAGTATTAAGTCTGTTAATCATTACAATCCAAATAAAAGACTTGACCTTATAGACGACCTTGAACTTCCAAAGGATTTGATAATTGGCTTATAGCAGACAATAGCAAGGTCATATCCATGCTGATTATAATTATCTTCACCAAAATTCCACTGCTATACCCAGCGTTTTCCGCTGTTCTGTTTTCTCTTTTTGAAATGCAGAATTTGTAACTAATAGTCTTACCTGCTGTTTATCGGTTGAACACAACTGCATGTTATCAAGTGTAGAAAGCCAAAACTCAATCCATCATTTTGGTACAGTTAATATTTTTAGTGTATGTTTCTGAAACATGAGGTGAAATTAGGACAATTTTAACTCCAAAAGTTAGCTTAAGAGAGGAGGATTGATCAAATCTTATAAGAAATACTTTGGTCATATTCCTAACCTAATACAACCTATTTGGGTAAATGGTCCAGTATACAATTCTTTTGTTCTCAAACTATATTTTTTAATTGTTTGGTTACTTTTCGATCTTGGTACCTCTTACAAATGGACTTGAGATATAAGTTCATTATAAACAAAGTCATTGCCTCCTGTTCAGCCTTCCTAGTTATGAGTGT
The DNA here is from genome assembly GCA_037954105.1 of Canavalia gladiata. NCBI lineage: Eukaryota > Viridiplantae > Streptophyta > Magnoliopsida > Fabales > Fabaceae > Canavalia > Canavalia gladiata. The sequence goes on from CM075664.1 coordinate 46,736,279, forward strand.
CCTTGGTTCTTTTCTGCTCTATATTCTTCTAGATGCATATAGCAACTACTATATTTATTGTTCTAGTTGTGAACTATTAATTGATTTCTTAGCATGAATTATCTGTGGTCCAGTCATGGTTTAGTAGTTTGAAATGTGTATTCCAGCTTTGATATTTTCTTTTCTTCGGAAATAGTGTTGAGTTATTTTCTATGATAAAGTACTAGAGCGCTTGCATATATAATATTAGTTACTGTCATAATATATGGTTTTCTATTGCAAATTTAATTGCTTTGATAGTTTTGAGTCATTAGTGCTATTATATCTTAGAAGTACCACATGAGGCTTTGTGCTACAAATTTATAGTACGAGTTGCGTTCTTTTTCTGAGAGCTTCTATACCTGGTTATTTTAAATATATTGTCAAGGTTGTAGTAATAATTTTTATTTCTGTTAATGCTAATGAAAAGACTTTTTGACTCTGATTTTCTGGTTCAGTTTGCATTGATGTTCTTTACAGAGGTAGCCTCTAGGATGGTTAGTTCATTTCATGAGCGTTGTCGTTTAATACATGGAGCAGAAGTGCCGGTACTTGAAAACTCGTATGGAGAAAAGGCATGATGTTGTTCTGCACATCACCATTACATGGAACATTACCAGAATTCAATTTAATTTACAGATTCATCATATTAATTGGGTGGGGTTTTGGTTGTTCATCACTCAATGCTGATTATCTTTCGATTATTATATGTAAAGGCTATTGATTAGCCTATTCTTTTTCTAATTCCAAGTTGTTTTTGTGATCTTTGTAAAGATTATACCTTTATTCTCACTAATGTATGATGAGGTCAATTCCGAAAGACATTTGGTATTGATCATAGTGAAAAAAGGACTGCAAAATTTTCACATTAAATCTCCTAGAGAAGTTAACATGGAGGCCATTTTAACTACTTCGTTTCGCCATTACAGATATTCTTTCATGTTCAATATAAAAGGTGTGTGTAATTTAATGATTGCCTGGAAATCCTGCTTCTGGAAACGATTTTGCTTACTAATTACTAAATTTGCAATTCTATGCATTGTTATGAAAAGTGGCAGTGATTAGATAAGCAAGCTGGGCAGGCTTCGGCCTGCTTCTTCATTGGTTCTAAATTGAGCTGTTCGACCTGTCAGAGGAAGGATGATCTTGGTGTTGATAATGCTACAACCGGTTTGGTAACAAAAAGCCCGACAACGTTACTATCTTACGGTCTGTTTGGTTATGAAGACAGGGACAAGAACCTAAAAAAATTAAATATAAATAATTATATATTTTTGTTGCTTGTTTGAAAAAAAAAGTAAAGAAAAGAAAGTGAAAAAAAAATTGATTAAAAAAAGATTTAATTTTTTTTCTTTACAATTTAATTTGAAGTTTTCATTTTCTACACTCGAGCAAAAGATAGTGTTATTCGGTTGCATGTGAAAATGGTGCATAAATGGTCCGACAAACATTTTAAAGAATTATTATCTTTTTATTAAGTTAACTGGCTTCTTTTATGTTAAATGTTAATTTTTAAAAAAATTTGTTTTTCAAATATTAATTTGATTTAAATTTTAAATGACATTATAATAAATGTGAAGATATTTTATTTTTAAATTAAATTAAATTTAAAATTATTGCAATCTTAGTTAATCTAAATTTAAATTTAAATTCTGGTATATCAAATCAATAAAGCATGGTTATGATTTTACCACTGTTTTTTTTTTAATTTTAAGACTTTTATCTTTTTTTTCTTATTAACATAATATAATATTTATTATTATTATAATAATTATTATTAAGTATATTTATCAATAATAGAAATATTTACTATTTTAATTTATTTTATAAAATATCCGTACTTTCACAAGCAAGTGCTATATTCGTATTTATGGATGGTCTTTGTGTAAATAAGCTTCAAAGGCACAACAACTATTGTTTTCTGCTTGCATGTATAAATTATCCATAAACCAAGATAAACAAATATATAAATTATCCATCACTATGTATGGGCCTAAATAAAAAACCCATAATCATATGTCTGTTTTTTTTCAAACAAAAAATAAAGCCTGATTTTTGTACAAGTATAAAGCTGAACAGAATGTTGCCATATAAAAATCATGAGAATTCTTTTAAGTCTTACAGGATTTCAAAATTTAGTTTTATTAGTGTTGATTTTAAACATAAAAATGGTAAATTTTATTGTGAAAACAATTATTAATTTTTTTAAAAAAATAATAAAACTTTCTCATAAAAATTAACTATTTTTTTTTGTCTAAAATTAATTTGGATTCATATTACAATTTTTTTTTAAAATTTTATTCACCCATTGGAGTATTGTAGTTTCCTTTCTCTACTATTCTCTCTCTAGTTTCAATCATTGACATTGGGATCCTTCAGATATTAAGTTTATTCATTACATAGTCATATTTTGTGAATAAAAAAATAAATGTAAATATAACAATAAAGAGTGCTACATAATAATGTTGGCTCTGGGAGGTGTATTTTTTTTAAATGTTTTATGAGATCACATATTTTTTTATAAAAGATAATATTATTTTTAAAATATTTTAATATTACTTTAAGAATAGTCACGTACCCTTAGTGATATCTAAAAGTAATTTTAATTTTTATTAGCATATTTAAATAATATTACTTCTACTAAAAGTATTCTTTAAATAATTTTTAATGTAATTAGTATTTTATAAATACACTTAGTGAAAAAATAAATTAAAAAAATTAACACTATTATTTTTTATTTTTGTGCACAGACACGCATAAATAAATAAATACATGCGTATAGTTTGAGATTAAAGAAGAGATTGAGAAAATTTAAGTTTTAATAAATAATATATAAAAAAAGAAAAAATAAAAGAAAAAAAGAAATGTAAAATGAATATAAGGGAAAATATATAAAAAAGGATAAAAGAAAAGGTTGAGAAAATAAAAGTTGTAATAAATAACATAATAAAAAAGGAAAAATAAAAAGAAGAAATGTAAAATGAATATAGGAGAAAATAAGTGTAAAAAATTCAAGAATTACATACGGGAGACCTTACTTGATGAATATGAAATTCTGAAAAAGGAATAGTTACGTCCCCTTCCTTCACTTGGATCCTCTCCTAAAATTTCTTTTTTAACATGATATTGTTCTTTGGTTTTATGATTCAAGAAATAATTTTTTAATGTAAGTCAATCATTATTTTTATCTTAAACGTATAAGCTAACAATTTAACTTATACGCTTGAAGTAAAATGTCTTGAATTCATACAAATTAATGCTAAAAAATAACTAAAAAAAATAATATAGAAAAAGAAGGAAAGAAGAAGAATTTTCCCGGTCTATGAATGAGTCTTAAAACGTTTTTTTATAGTTATTTTCATGCTCAAGATAACCATTTAACCCTAAATGTAAAAGCATAAATTTATTATTAAATGATTCTAATTAGATTAATTACATAAAATATTTTAATTTTACTTGATATCAACATTAAAAAAATTTACTTTAAGAATAATTTTAACCTCCATTAAATTCTTTTTAACAAATCTATATTCATAAAAAATTATTTATTAAAAGATATTTTAGTAATAATATAAATGGTATAATTGTTATAATTTAATATATTTATATCAATTTAATAAATTTTATGACAATTTATATAAATATTAAAAAATATTCATAAAAAAATATATTTCTTTAATATAAATTTTAAAATAAATATATAAAAATCAATAACAGATTATGGAGAGAATATGAATAATTTTAAATACGTAAAATAATAATACTAAAAAATTCACGTACAAAAATATTATAATACAACATTTATAATTATTATATTTAATATTAATTTCTATAAAAAATTAATTAATTATTAATAAAACTCTTGATTTTAAAAAAATAAGTGCTGATATGTTGTGATAATGTGTATCAAATTTATCTTTAGCTAATATGACTTGAGTGTTTGGAATAATGGAAATATTTATAAAAAATGTTTGAGCTGTTTTCTTAAAAAAAAAAACTGTTTGAGTTGAAATTTGATGTCATAATTTTTTTTATTTTTTAATTTGTAATACATGTTATTTTTTATTTAATTTTATAAAATTTTACTTTAATCTTTATTTTTCAAAACATCTTGATTTTACAAATTTTGCATTTTAATCTATAAATATGAAATTTTAAAACTAAGATTCACTTTAATTAATGACAATGAAAAATATAATTAAAATATAAGGTTAATAAAATTTTTAATTTCTTATTTTATACTTAAACTTTTATTTTTCTGTCATACTTTTATGATTTTGATTTCTTGTTTTATTGAAGTTATTATTTTTTCTCCTTACTATTAAAATTCTCTACACTTTAGTCTAAAAAAGATGAGTGTGTATATTTTAATTTTCAAATTTTTTTATTTATTCATATTTTAAACTTTTAGTAGATTATTTAATTTTAAAAATGTTAATTTATATATTTTGATCTTATAATATACTAACTTTCTTCACATATTATTTACATTTTTACAAAAAAAGAATTAAAATACAAAATTTCATATCAAATTACACATACCGATACCTTTTGAAACTAAAAAATATACATATACAACTTTTAGAATATATTTATTCAAATAATATCCTCACTTAATAAAAGAATTTTGTAATAGAAATCAAAATCCACAATTTTTATAAAATGAAATAGTAAAATTATTAAAAATATATAAAAATTAAAAACTTTATTAATCCTTAAAGTATATTAAAATAAATAAAGTTTATAAACCCAAAAAAAATTACTGATTAAAGTATATTCATTGTTAAAGTTTGGCACTATTCTTTTGTAGCACAGGCAAGTAGGCAATTGAAATTGACGAGTGAAGGTAAGATCTTTGGGTTGGGTAGCTAGGCTTGGACTTTAGCTGTCTTTTTTGGATTAAGTTGTAAAGCAAATATGCAATGTCCTTTATTCTCTTCCTTGCAATAAAAGTAGCCGCAAAAACTCTTGAAGAAGATAAGAAAGTGTGTACGAGAGTGGACGGAAATAAAAGATCAGGGTCCTAATACAAGAGCCCATTCTCTTGTTCTTTCATTTTCACACAAAAAAATACTCAATTTTTGACCGTCCAATATTTGCATATCCTTATCCATCACCCTCTTCATCTCAACTCCAACGTCACTTAAATTGTTTATATTTGTATCAAAGAAAAAACGAAGAACAATATTTTTATTCAATACTTCAAATCTAAACGTAGTTTTCCTATGCAAAAGGTTTAGACGTGAGAATATATTAAAAAGTGAGATAATTTGATACTGAAATTCACTAGTTAATTACAAACTCGTGACCGACACGGTTGATAATAATTGAAAAGAGATAAAGGAGACCCATTTTGACCAATATCACAACCACCCAAATAGGTTTGTATAGTGTGATGTAAAATATGTTAATGTCCCTCAATTTATCTCAACTATTGGTGGCCGCCATTGGTAAATGTCGTGTTCTTCTACTACTTCTTTTTTATTTGTTTTAATATTATGGGATTCGATCAATAATTCATGAACTTTACAATCAAGATGCCTCCTTCCAGCTGGAAAAAATGGTGATATGTGATAATTTATAAGAGAGATGTGGTTCCTGGCATTTACTACATCTTTTATCGTAAGCAATTGGGTCCCTTGAATTATCTATCTGCTTTTATGATTTGGAAAATATTAGGGTCTTTTCTGATGATCTATCAACCACAATCTTTTACAATTATGAAATAGATATCTTTCTCATTTTACTAATTGGTGGATATGATGATGTTCCTTCAATTCCAATCTCTGCTAACACTTACTATGTTGATCACTTAACAAATACAAAATTATTCAACAAAAAATAAAAAATAAAAAAATACAAAGTTGCATGACGATCGAATCTGTCCCGCGATATGGTCAATTTCAATATTCCTTTATTTTCTTTTTAGTCAAACATTCTTTTATTTTCTTTCGATGCTAGCCTTATCATTCTTCTTTTAGACAACGGTAGCATGCGCTAGATAAAAGTTACATAAATTTTATGTTTTAACATTTAAACTATTCATGAAGAACACATTAATCAAAATTTACTGTTACTTGTCAAAGTCTATATATCATTTAATTTAGTCGATTCCTTTTATGAGAAGTAAGGACCAATGAACTAGATCACATTCTTTTGGTAGCAGTGATGGTGTTGCTAGAATTCAAAGAATGATCAATAGTAGGTTCTTCCAAAGGCATTAATCCAATACTAAGTTAGTGAATATTGTTGAAGAATAATAGTATAGGAAACAATGTATATAAAATTTAAATATAGATGACTCACATTTTTGGTATGAGAACATTCCTGCAAAACAAAATTAGAATAACATGTGATCCTAACCATTAAATCTTTTGAAATCTCAAATGTGAATATTATGAGCTTTAGGTTGTAATTCCCTGCTGTTGAGATAGGGATTGTGTATCATAGACTAGTTTTGTTGCTTGTGCTGGGCTTCAGATAATCCCCTAATCCACTCAATATGCTTGTGGGTGACCCATTTGAAAGGGATTGGTGTGTGATTAATTTGGTCCCAATACAATGACCCAATATATTATACAACATTTGGAAGAAAAGGAAAATTGTTTCATTGTAAGGTAACCAAGTAGGACACACTAGAAAACATAAGAGAGAATTTATCATAAAATAAAATATTGAGACCCTCCAAGAAGTTGAACAAAATCCGTTTGAAGAAATTCTATGAAGCGTTTCATACAGACAAAATGACTGAAGTATGGATCCTAAGGTACTAACAATCTCTCATAGTCATTCAATGACACAGAGTGAGTACGACATTCAGTGCACGTTCGGTCTTCCAAGTCACAAAGCTATCTGTTATAGGACGCAACATGGCAGTACCATTTGCCTCCTTACTGCTACCATCAATCAACACACTATCTAACTATAAGTATCTATGCTTTCACCTTTCAACATTACCATTATTCTGTTTCTTAATTTCTCAAATGCTAAATATAGACCAAATCTATAGCTCACAACTTTTCATCATGTAGAATCGTATTAATCGGTAACGACAAAGATAAAGAACAATAATACACACATTGCTTAATTATATTTATGCATTTTTTACTATTTAACCGTAATTCACTTCACTCACAAAAAATTTAACTAAAATAAACAAATTTAAAAATCAAATCATACATACCAACATTTTTTAAAATTAATTAGTTCTAAAAAGGATCAAAATACAAACAAGTTATAATATGTTTGGGGATTAAATTGACCAAAACAAAATTTTCAGAGATCAAAGATAAATAAAATTTTAAAGGATCAATTTATCTATGTATTTATTCTTTACATAAAGCAATGTGATTACCAGATTAAATCTAAAGTCTTATCATCAAATTAAGTTAGATTGATTTATTTCATAGAACTGGAAAAATTAACAAGCTACTTAACCTGTATTGTCCAATGTAGATTGTGGACTCTAACTGATTAGGTTGAAAAAGTTCAAACTCAATTCAAACTTCTGAAACAATTTTGGTAAAAGTTTATTTTTAAATTTTTTTTAGGTTAAGATCAAAGCAAACTTGATTGGATTGGATTAATAAGCCTAATTAGGTTCAAAATTTAAATTTCAAATTTTACATTTAATCAATAAATTCGAACCAACTTAGTTAAACTATAACCCGTTTTAAAAAATACTAATTTATAAGTTGGCTCATATATACTCTCAGGTTCTATCATATATACATTTCACCTAATAGCATTGGTACACAATTATCTATGTTGTGATTAATCCAATGAATTCAACTAACTTATAGCACTTGTTAAATTCAAATTTTCTTTAGGTTAATTCAACCGGAGAAAGTGCACTCTCTATTTCACCTTAAATGAACCACACAAATCTCCATAAGACTTGTCTCAATTATGTAGTTCAATTTGTGACATAGAAGTAGCTGAGCTATGTATATAGAGTATGATGATCTTATTACAACTTAAAATATTCAGTTAACATGACTCCTCCCGCCACTTTCTGACCATGATAAAATTCGAGTCAAGAAAAGATAATAAGCATGAACACGGCCGACAGTACATACATGCTTTCATGGAATGTTGGCTAAACTTTATTCATTAAAAACACAAGATGCAGGGTATGGGTATGCTTCCCCTAGCAATAAAAAACAAACATAATTCACTATGAAATATTGAAATGAGATCAATATTTAATGTATTCTGCTCTGTATTTTATTCATATGTGATAGTATACATATATAGATACAAGATTACAAGCCAATAGCAATGGGACGTATATGGAAATGACATCAAGAGATTTTATGGTAATTAGCTGGTTTGTTCCCTGAATCAAGGCAATCTATTATTAAGATTTACTTCCAACAGCTTGTCTGAATTATAACGATTTTTTTTTAAATTTTCATATGGAATATAATAAACATAAATTAAGGCATGATTTCGTATTATAATTGAGGAATCTACTTTGTTCTTAAAAAAAATAATAAAATATATAAAAAAATAATTAACTTTAGAATTTTATTTCATCCACATGTGACTCTTAAGATGCACCTTTAATTTAATTGATAAAAGACTCATCTTTATGCATCTTAAAGAAGTTTTGTAGTATCTTCATTATTATGAAAGTAGATTATTTAAACTATATCTTACTCAATATTAAAAATATATAAAATAGAGTTTTAAAATCATAAAAATAGATAAAAATGATAGAAGAAAATTTTAATTTTAAAATAAAAAGAAAGCTGTTTAAATATTTTTTTTTAAATTAAAATAAAAAATTTTAATTTTAACAAATTATATAAACATATTAATATTGTATAATTATAATATATTAAAATAAATTATATAAATATAACATATTAAAATAAATAAAACATATAATATATAAAGATAAATAGATTCTTAAAAAAAATTTATAAATTTAAATCTGATTTATTTATCTAAATTTTTTTAAGAAATTTAAGTCTAATTATTTATTAAATAAATCAAGTTAAATTGAAATTAAAATTTAAATAAATCAGATCAATAATCTCTATTGTACAATTTTACACATTTTCATCCTTAATTTAATTATTATATATATTATAAAATAATAATTATTTTTTTAGTTGTATAAATTGATAGAAATATATTAAATAATAAAAAATTATATTAATTTTATGAGTTATAGTGTGACAATCTTGATTAAAATGTTTTTTAATGGATAACTTTTTGTAAATATAAGTTTGTAAAAAAAGTTTAAATATTAAAATTGTTGTTTTTTATTTTTTAAAATTATCATTAAAATATTTTTTATAGTAATATATATATATATATTATTTATCTGGTTTAAATTTTTAATTTCACAAAAAATATTCTAATATTTAATATTTTTTAATTTCACAACGGACACTCCAATATCTAATATTTTAGAATTGAGTTAGATGAGATTTAAGATTGAAATTTTATTTTAAAAAAAATTATGGAAATATTTAAGTTGTAAAAGTGTTTTATATTTACAATTTTTTATTTTTAAAATTGTATTTAAAGTTATTAATATTTATTAATTTTTATATAATTTTTAAAAATATAACATAAAATAATATTTTATAATTAAAATATATTTTCTCAAATTAAACGAGATCTAAGATTTATACGCAAAACAAAGGTCAAAGCTTTCTTCAAATAGTTAGGTTAGCCAAGCTTTTTTTCCCCTTTAGTACATCTCGGGCAATATCATGAACCTCAAACTGCTTAATATCTTTTCCTCATGCTCTATTTGGAATTTTGAGTAAATACTCCGTACAAATTTTTGTTTTGTTGACCAAATTATAGCTTGTTCTTGGATTGATGTATGATAAATATCAAAATATTTTATTAATTAGTCTTGGTTGATAAAATTTTAAACATATCCAACTTAATTAGTTGAATTCCCATTTTTTTTACTCATACCTAACTTTTTATATTGCTTTTAGTTTTTATTGTATGATTTTAAAGAAAAATAATTAATTGCCTAACACGATGACTTATTTTATTTGATTGGTTTAGACCAATTATTTTTTAACCCAACTCCTAATCATCCCTAGTGTTGATCAATGGTAAATTATATGTTATTATTGGTATGCTATTTTCGTCTTTAACATTTACATGATTTTCATAATAAGGCTTAATTTAGGATAAATTTCCCACATCATTAATCAATCATGTGGAAATTACTATAGAATTCACAACGAGAGATTGGTTATTTTTGCCATCAAAATTGAGAGATGCAAGAGAATCATACCTATACTAATAATCAATAGCTTCATGATTCATTCTTATACAAAGTTGACAAGGAATTTTACCCTTTGGTATAAGTGTTTTGATATTGTTTCTCAACCTTTGGTGAAGAGTTAGATGGTTTGGTAATTAAGAATAGAAACAGGAGAGGTCCCACAATTTGATTTAAGGCTTAAAGTGAACTCAAACCTTGTCTTTGTGAAATATAGGTTCCTTTTTTTTATTATTATTAAAACTAGATTTTCACTTAAAGTGATTTCAATTAATACGTTAGGTATATTTCAGATAACCATGGCCCCGCTTAATGGTCCTTTGGTATATTTTTCAAGCTTTATATATGCTTTCTCCGTTGTGGCAAATGTAGTCGTTCTTCATGGGGTCTGAATATCTTATGTGGTGTCACTAAGGATCATGTATTCACGGTCAGCACTAAGCATTCACGGTTATCTTTAACTTTCTTTGCTACCCTCTTTCCATTCATGGGGTGCGGATAATAATTAATAGAATCCCCCACTCATGATAAATTCTTTATGCAGGGATTCTACCAACTTCACGTATTAATTAATTTCCTTAATTCAAACAAATTAAACATAATCTATTAACTTAATCCTGAAATATTACAAAATATATATTTTTACTAACAACTTTTTTAGAATATAGATCTATGAATTGACTCAATTTTGATAACTAGTAGAGAAGTTTGGGTATAAGACAAAAAATAAATTAATTTAGATTTGTGCTAGATTACCTATCAATTTCTATAGTTCATTGTCTAAGACAATCTGAATATATAGGTGAGTTTTTTGCAAAATGAAAATATAGTGGGTTTAAACAAAAATTTGCTGAAAATAAATGATATTGTTCTTTCTCAAAAGAAGTTTGTATAATATCATCTTTTTTATTTTACAAATTAAATTTAGTTATAATATATTAACAATATAATTTTTTTATATTATTATTCAATTATAAATTATCATATCACTAAAAATTATTAATTTTATAATAAATATTATAAAAATTATACTTACCTTAAATTTAAATTAATTTTTTTATAATGTAAAAAAGATAAAATTCAAACTTATAAAATTACTCTAATCCTTAGGATATCAATCCTACTGATTTAACTTAAATTAAAATTATTTATAATATATCAAAATTACACATTTCTCTTCTTAAAATATTTTCAATGTAAAACAATTATTTTAAGGTCAAATTTTCTCTTCTCATGACTCTCAACAGTACCTATAATTAGTTTAATATTTAAAAATTATTAATTTTATAATAATTATTTTAAAAATTATATTTATTAAATTGTAATTAATTTACAGTGTATCAAAAATAAATTAAAAAAAATTACACCTTTCTCTTATTAAGAGATTAATATATGTCATCTTTTAATTTATTTCAACGTGAAGAACTAATTTTAAAGTCGATATTACCTTCAACTAATTTTAAACTCTTACTATATGAGAGATATCTTTGATGAAAATGACAGTTTTATATTAAAAATTATAAGAATAAATTTGAGTCATAATTATAAATGAATGGTTAAAATTAAAAAAAGATGCTAACCTCTAGTTAAAAAATAAATAATGAATTTTCTTCTTCTAAAAATAAACAATTAATGCGTCTCTTCTCATAATTGTTAATAAAAAATTTAATATTAATCTTCTAAAAGTTTTCTTAAAATATTGATTGGTTAATATAATTTATTTAAAGTTATATAATCATTTAAAATATTACATAATTTTAAAAAATTATATAATTTTTATATTTTAATTTTAATTATTTATAATAATATTTAATCATCAAAAATTACTTTTATCATTCTCATATAAAAATAATTTTTTATTTAATATATCTCTGGGGAGATATGATACTTCTGAAAAAAGAATGGTGAAGAAACAACTCATTCTAAAATATATAGACTAACTAAACACAAGTATGGGTTTGTAAATAGATTAAACAAACATACTTAAATTGTAATTACAGTATATATGAACGATTAACAATGGATATAAATAAGTAACGTAGACATATTCCAAAGTTAAAAATTATGCTATGATAGATAGTTATGAGAGAAAAGGGTTGGTGAAGGAACAAATTAATAAATGATTATAATAAATATAGATTAGTGAATGGTAAGGGAAACGTTGTTTTGTGGGGATGGAGCAAAGATGGGTAATAGGTCCCACGTACGAAATTTCTGAATTAGTCGAAGCATATCCATGCAAAACTTTTTCTTGTTTTGAACAAATCAAAATTGATGAAACATACCATAACGAGCACTGGGCACCAATAGCCAAATTAGTGGCAGTACGTTCATTGATGAAGATTCAAGAGTGTGGCAGTGTTAGATAGATTCTCAACACGCGTTCATCTTAAGATCTCAGCATTAGACACCTGCCCTTCATTGATACCTCAGTATCTTCATAGATTACACTGTCACGTTAATACTTGTGTGACCACTCATTCTTTTACACGTTCTAACTATTAGAAACAATTCAGAATCTAAAGCTGACACCTATCAATATACGTACCTACTGCGTCAGCATCACCATCAGCCATGCATGATTGTTCACGTTGAAGGAATTAATGATACCATACCAACATATTATTAACCATAAATCTTTCTTTTATTATATATATTCTTGTTATTAATTTTTAAGTAAATTATAGTTTAATTTTAAGAAATAAAAAAAATTTGGATTAAGTTATTTTGTAAATTTTATATAGAACTTTATAAAGGTTTATTGATTAGATTTAAACATATTTAATAAGTTTCAATAATGTAGTAATAAAAATTATATTTTTTAAATATGTTAATAGAGATTTGAATCATATGTCTGTGTATATAATAAAAATTTTATTAAAAATGAAATTTTATTTTTATATTCTTTTATAAAAGAAGAATAAGAAAGATTAGATTTCATATATTCATGTATCATAGTCCTGCATACATGTATCATTTCTCTGGAAAGAATAAACGACCAAAGCACAGGATGGGACTGGTATATACAGAAGAATCTAATAATTCTCTTAATCACGTAATAAAAGAAGTTTCGAATGACGAGTGCATTATATATGTTTTTTTTAAAAAAAATACTAAACTTTTTAATTATTTCTATTTTATCCAATAGTTTATATTTTGAATCATATAAATGCTGTTAAAAGTAAATTTATCATAAGAAATTTATGATATCTACACAGATTCAGTTGTCTATTTGCATATATATTATTACCATATGATGAATTTATTTGCTTTTACCAACAATTTTAAAATTCTTCACTTTTTATAGTACAATGGAATTTTATTTCAAATTGAAATATATTAAAGGATTGCAAAAAAACAAAAAAAAAACCAGTAGCACTCATTTTAATATATATTTTTTATTTGATAAAATTTATATAAATGTCATTAATGATATTGATTTCATTTCTTATTTAGTAGTATATTTTATTCACTATCTAATGGATTATACATGAATTTTACTTTACAACAAAAATATGATAACTAATTTTACTAATATTATTTATGTGAAACAAAAAATGGTATGTAAATATGATATTGGTATCATCATTTCTAAAACTTGCAGGGATGGCCAGAGAATCTCAGTGTGCAGTAGTGGAAATATACCTTTTCTTCAAAGCACACATGGTGGTTGAGGGACCCTACCCGGAAGAGCTCAAACATCAACACGTTGCACTTGGTAGGGTTGAGTTACATGAAACATGATTGGTGAAGTACATTTACACATTATAATGGTGCTTCCGCTGATGACAGAACCGGGTATCATTGGGTGTAAAGTTTGTCTGTTATATTGGAGGAATGCTAAATCTTCTAAACCAATTAATGCCATTGCATAGTCGTAAAAAAAGTTATTCAATTATAAACATAATTGATGATTAGTGTTATATATTTAAATATGTTATGCAAAAGGTAGCTTTTAGATGATTTATTTTATGTAGATTATTGCAACTAGTTAACTTTTATAATTAAATTTAATAATATTAAATTACTTATCACAATTAATTATCAAAAATAAATTTAAAAACAAACATATGGTAAAATTTATTATTAAAAATTTATTTCTTTTGAGATCATAATTTTTTATTATAATCCAAATTCTCAAACATATTTGAACAATAAATAAATAAATTTTTAACATAAATGATTAAGTATTCGGACATTATATAGATTTTTAACAAAATTTAGATAAAATTTATATATGAAAATTTAAAAGAATATATATAAATTATTATTGTTGTGAAAAAATTAAAAATGATCTCGTTATAAAATATTATGAACATTTTATTTTATAATGTAAAAATAATTTAAAGAAATAAATTTTTGAAACTGATGAGTAAATTTTGAAAATAAACTCTATGAACAACTACTATATAACATGATATGATGTGTTGAAACTCAAATTTATAAATTACAAATGATAATTTTTTTTTGTAACAATTACAGATGATATTGATTACGGTTGATTTGGATGAGAGAAGTTAAGCAATATATTAGGAAAATGATAAAATATAATAAGTCAAGTCACATATTGTTAAACGATTATACATATTGAGAAAAGTCTTCATTTTTAAGGTGATGATAAAATATTTTTAATTTTTAAAAAATTAAATTAAAAATACTATATTTTTATATTTGGTATGAATATTTTAATAAATATTTTTAATTATATTTCTTAAAAATGTATAAGAGAAGTGAAAATTGAATACTTTTATACAATAAAAATATTTCAAATATATTTATTGTATTTTTAATAATTTTTAAAAAATATATTTTTTAATAATAAAATATATGTATACAAACTTCCTCTAAGAATGAAATAAATATTTGAATTTAAAATATAAAAATAATAATTAAATTAATAAATTATAAAATCTATATGTTTATATATAAATTAAAATATATACACATAGCATTTTTAAAGAGTTTTAGTGGAATCCACCCTTGTTATCTTTGTATTTTCTTTTAGTAAATTATTTTAAATTATATATTTTAAAATAATTTAGTTCAAACATGCTCTTGCTTCCAAGTAGGAATGGAAGTAGGCCGAGCTGAGTTAGACTTTGAGTGTTTAAGTCTGACCTATTTAAAAATTTTGAGAACTGACTCTGGACCTGTTATGTTAAAAGCTTTTTTTATGTCAAGATCTGACCTATTATCTGTTAAAAGCTTTTTTTTATGTCAAGGTTTGACCTGATTTAAAGCCTACAAGATCTGCAAGCCTGTTTAAAAGTCTATCTTACAAAAAAAAAATCAATAAATAAACTTAAAATTTATATAAATAATTAATTAAAAAAGCTTGCAAACTTAAAACCTACAAGATAAAAAGGTCATTAAATAGGTCTAAATATATATATATATATATATATTAATATTATATAAATAAAATATAAAATAAATATTATATAAATATAATATATTAAAATAAATATACATATATAATATATAAATATAAATAGGCCCCTGAACAAGTTAAATATGTTTTTTATAAGACTAGACTTGACTTGTTTACCTAAAAAGGCTTTTTAATGAACCTGAACTTATCTATTTATTAAACAAACCGAATTTAACTAGGTTTTAAACGAGTCGAACCGTAAATCCTTGTTGAACGGCCTTGTTCACTTCCATTCCTACTCCCAGGTTTCTTTGTACAAAAATTTTAAAAATAATGAAAATACTCTTAGAATAATGGTCAGTGAAAAAAAAATGCAAATAAGTGTCAAATAAAATTAAAATTTATTACATTAAAAATATAAAAAATTATTCAATAACATTAACATTAAATATCATTTAATCAGCATGCATATGTAACCGCGACAAGATTCATTTAAAATAACAATAAAATGAAAAGGACAGATTATTTGATGTTTTAAATATTTACAAAATATTTAATATTTTTCTGACTATACTGAAAGGAAATATTGAATTG
Source organism: Canavalia gladiata (assembly GCA_037954105.1). Taxonomy (NCBI): domain Eukaryota; kingdom Viridiplantae; phylum Streptophyta; class Magnoliopsida; order Fabales; family Fabaceae; genus Canavalia; species Canavalia gladiata. The sequence goes on from CM075664.1 coordinate 46,752,523, forward strand.
GAGAGTTTAAAATCACATACCTATACCCCGAGACACAACAACGTGTTGGAAAGAACTTGCATGCATATCAATTTGAAAAACAATAAACTTTATCTCTGTCATGTGCTAATTGGTTTAAAGAATAATATATATATATACATATATATATATGCTAAGTGCTTTGCTTTCTGTATTGTATGTTACCACTGTCAATCACCATCTTATTTTTTTAAAATTAGGTGAATTACTTTTATTACTGAGATTCAATTTGATTATAATGATAAGATTGAATTTCCAATCATTTGCGAGCTAGAGACTTCGATGATCATTTGAAAAACACCAGTCACCAGGTAGCAATCAAATATGGGAATTTCGTAAAATTCGAACAATTTTTAGTGTCCGTTTAATTTAAATTCGAGGAGAATTAATTTTGAAAAAATTAATTTTAAATTTTAAATATTTTAAAATAAATATATTAATTAATTTGAATAGACCAAGCTTCACCTTCAATCCTAACAGCTAGAATATAACTCATTGAGAGTTCAAATATAATTTAAAACTCGAGAAAAAACTGAACATTCAGAAAACGTCATTAAATATAGCCAAAACAGATACATTGCTTAGCTTTTCAATTATTTTGTGTTGTATAATTATATATGGTCTTAATTCAATTAATATATATTATTCATACATTAAATGTTAGTATAATTAATTATATTATTTATGTATTATACAATATATATTAAATAATTAAATTTATTAAATAAATTAAATAATTTTAAAGTTTAATTATATTTTATTGTCTGTTGATGATGGCATTATTTAATAACATCCGGACCCTATTATGACTTCTCCATTTAAGAAAAAAAATAGAGGTCAATTAATCACTCCAAAAGATCTAAAAAGCCTTATGAAACGATTTCATTATACAAATGAATATCTTCTAATTTTAGGAGAAGAGATGATAACATATATAAAATCCCATGGAACTTCAACCATGATGAATATGTATTATGGATTTTTATACGGTTTTGTTAATTTTAGTTTTATTTACAATTTTAAGAGTTCTTTATTTAAAATATTTTACTTCATTTTTATATTTTTTATGTAGTAAATATTTAATTTTTAATAAGCATTCATCATTTTAAAATATTTAAGAATTGTTAATATTTTTGTTTTTTAACATGAACTAATGATCCATGATGAATTAGGTTTTTCATGTTCATTTGTTAAGTTCCTTTTCTCGTTGGATAAGCAACAAAGTTCCATTAGGTAATTTTCACATTATTAAACTTACACTTATTGTCAAATTAAATGAAGACACAGATTCTGTCACGTTCTTTGATTTCCTGTAGTTTTTTTCAGCTTTCTGAAACACCATGCAAGATGAATGTATCTTTTACACCTAATACACAATTCTAACTTAAGTTCCTAGATAAATTATTATAATCTTAGATCTACATGATAATATATCTAAGTCTGTGTTTAGTTTTTCCGTCTCATAATAGTACAGCAATTCAATTAGTTTTCTATCATTAAAAAAATTTATTTATCAAGAATTATCCGTCAAAAAAATATCTTAATAATAATTTAAATAATATAATCATTAAAATTTAACATATTTTATATAAATTTATACAACTATTCTAAAATAACCGTCGAAAAAGTTAAATTTTTGTTAATGTATTCACAAGACTCAAAAGCAATTCATAGTTTTAAGACAATTATTATTCAGATTAAGGAGTTTAATTAATATTTGAATTCGTGAAACTGGTTTTTCGGAAGACGCTTGCTAAACAAATAGAATGAGTAACAGAGAATATCCGTTTCTAACTTTTTTTTAGTAATCGAATCAGTAAAACAACAATATTTGCCACTCCTACTTCGTAAATTTAATATTCATGAGCCACGATCAAAAGCGGTTGAATTCAACGTTTGAGTTATCGTTGATTGAAAAAATATATAAAACGTACTAAACGGTTAAAAGTGGTTGATTTTTCATTTTTTTTAAATCTTTTTCTTCCATGGAAGAACTTTGTTCATCCAACCATCATTAATCATAAATTCATGCAGCAGTACATATATTAAAACTTAAATTTATAATTTAAGCACTTCAGGATTTACAAGCAAAATTCACTGATAAAAACACTACTCCAGTTTAACGGATACCGAATCTTGATAATAGTTATTTATATTTCTATACAAGAATTCAATCATAAAAACAAATATACATGAAACTTAATTAAACTAATTCATATTGATATAATTCGATTTTTTTTCCTCTTTATCTACATGCATGCTCGCATATACATGAATAGAATGGAAAAATTAATTTATATTAATGTAAGTTAGATTTATTTTTAGTGTTGAATATTTTTTTATTAAATAATTTTATTTTAAAATCAATGGTTATTAGATTGAAAGTTCTAACAATATATATGTGCTACACCTGCGAAAATTTATATAAAATTTAAATTATTTGATATTTTATTAATATTTACTAAAATTAATATAATATATAAAATATAATTCATTTAAGAGAAACAACTCATAATGAGTTCAATATACAATTAACGAAAATAATCTTAGGTCTTGACATATTTTTTATCAGTCAACAAACATTTTTTTGTAGTTAAAGAAACAACTCATGGCTCAAATATCCTTTATTATGAGAATGCTCATATTTAATGTCTAACCGTAGCTTGAAACTTGAGGAATATTACTTGATATGAAAGATATTTATAGAATCACGCAACACCTGACATGGTCATAACATTAAAATTTGCAGTGGTTGGCAATTAAGTTACAAACCAGTTCGTTTACCGAAGTTTCGGATTCAGATCTATGAAAAAAATCGACATTGAAAAAGTTAACTCTAATGTGATAAATGTTTTCGATTAAATAAAAAATACTTATAACGTAGACAAAAATTAAAGTCAATGAGTGACTTTGTTTAGTTTATATAATTAAAAATGCTGCAAAAATTGTGTATTTTAAAAAATTTTAAGTTATTAAAATGTTTTAATTATTAATTATTAGTTTAGTGTTTAACGTTTAAAATTAATTAATAAATTTTTAAATTAAATATTATTTAATTATTTCAAATCTTAACTATGATTTAATTAATTATTTCAAATGTTTACATTTTTATTTATGCATATATCATAATAAAAATCTTATTTTGAGGTTGGTATTTTTTTCTCTAGGCTGCAACAATTTTATCCATTAGCAATTTTACTTCTTGGTTGAATTATATGAAATTATTGTATCTAGAAAAATTATGTCATATAAAAATAAATTCTTATAAATAATACTATTATACGTCTCAATCGATAAGATTTATTAGCTATTTTAAGAATTTTGGATGACTGCTAATATTTTTTTATGGTGCTATAATTGAACATGCTAACCTTTCATGTGCTATTCATGCATCTTTTCCCTTTGTTGTTGTGAATATGCCAAGCCCAATAATAAATATTGTATTACATTAGATAGATTTATAAGATATTTAAAATATATTATGAATTGTGATGTTTTATATAATAGATTTTACGCTATATTATAATAAAATGATGTAAATTGGATTCTAGATTTAAATGAAATTAAATTTATTAATAATGATATATTTATAATAAAATGTGTAGTTATTTAGAAATTAGTCAAATAAATTATTATTATAAAATTTACTATAGAATTGAAGTTTATTATTTTCAAATTAGCCGGTAAGAAGTGATTAAAAGGTTTCTTAGCAAATATTAATAAAATCAAAACTTTCAATGTTCATGATTGTAAATCAACAATCATTATTGCAAAATATGACTTTTACAATGTTAAGAATTATTATATTATAATATTATAAAATATTTTCTAAAATATAAAAATATTTTTATTACATATATAAAGTCATAAGTAAATTTGGCTAATTTTTTCACCCAATATTTTAAAAAAAATTGTTTATGAAATATCATCCAACAATAAAATCAATAATGAGAAAATTTATCTTTTATGATTAAGATCTTATAAAAAAAATTCATACAAAAATGATAAATTATTATTGATTCTTATAATATAATTAATTTTTTTATTTCTTTGATATAAACCATGTTAAATTATATTAAATGAAAGATTAAATTTAATATTTTTAATAATTATGTATAATATATAAAATACATAATACATTTGATAAAGTAAGTGTCAAATAAAATACTTATTACTTGCATGAGATTGAAACATAATTTTTAAAATATTTATGAACCAAACAAATGCATAATCTATTTATATAAAATAATAAAAATGATAAAAGTTATTAATATATATTGTGTATTTTATATCAATATAATTTTAGTTATGGTTATTTAAATTTATTTTATAGTTTAAATATATTAAATTTAATATATTTATATTCATAATATAATTATAATATAAATTATTTTATTTTATTTTATTAATTAACTTTTTAAATCCTTTTAAATATTAGAAATTTATGTATTTTAAAAAGTTAAATTCTATTTTAAGGTTAGTTTTTTAATAATTTTATTTTTTACTAATTCTATTTTCTAATTAAACAACATGGGATTTTTGTATTTGAGAAATGATGTGATGGATAAAAAAAAAATGCTTGAGAATAATCATTCCATATGTCTCAACCTACCTATCACATATTTTCCCCTTCAGTATCTCCATCGCTCTTGTTAATATTAAAACAAAGATTTTAATGCAATTTTTTTTCAAAGAAATAAAAATCCTTCTGTTCACAAAATTTTGCTTGCCTAATAAATGAAATGGGGTGAATCCATTGTCTTCAGAAGATGACAGGGGGAGAAAGAATTGAAGCCATGGAAGAGTGGTGAAATATCGTTCGAAGTCTCTGCCAACTTCACATTCATAAATGTCAATCCAGCTAGCGTTCGATAGCAACTAGCGTGCGACTACACCTCATGTTTGAAAGGCTCAGACACACTCAATTGTTTTATCTTTTTTCTTTTTTGTGTGTGTATAAAAATTTCAGGGATGGACATGGTGCTCCATTTTTAGGTAGGAAAATCTTTTGAACACAGAAAAGACTTATAGGGACTTGCATTTTCTTCATCTCAAAGCTTAAATATATCATCTGTCAAATAAGAAATCTTATCTTATTTTTCTCGATCAATTTCTTAAGATTAAACGCTCTCAATTGTGAATTAATTAAATATTTATCAGGACAATATAATGCTAATTTTAAATAAATAAGTTTTAGAAGATAGTCTGTTAACATGTGTGAGAGAATTTTCGTACAATAATGTTACTCAAATGTTTATGTAATATACTTTTTTTAAATAAAATTTAGCTTATTATTATAATTGGATTTAAATCTTAACTCTACCTTAAAAATTAGTTTATAAATATAAATTAATTTTACATTATATATCTATGATTAACTTCATCTTTAATTAATATAAAATTTTCTAATACTTATCGATGTAATAAATTTTCTATTTTTAATCTATTCACTAAATAGGTATTATACAAAATTTGTTCTATATAAACAATAAACTAAAAGTTTTATAAATTTTTATATAAAAATTTGTTTTATATTTATTTTGAAGGAACTATGACTTCAAAGTTTATCTAGATAACATTTATTTTTTAATCAACAAAAATGATGTTTAAGATGTATTAGACGAGTATCTTAAATTTAATTAAAATTTGAAAATTAAAAATAAAAAAAAATAATTATGAAAAAACAAGTTGAAATTATAAACAAAGTATGTAATATTAATTATGGTGAAGTTTTAGAAATATATATATATATATATAATTATTCATTAATAAATTATAATAGAGATGTACATGGTTAATTTAAAATAACTTACATTTAAAATTATAAAAAAGATTAAAACTAACAAATGTAATTTTTTAAAACAAGTATATTCTAATTTAATATATAGGCATGAATTTAAAAGTAATTAATTTGATAAAGAGTTGAGATTTGAGAGAAAAATATTAAGAAATGTTGGTAAAGTCATATATCTGTAAAAGAAAAAGGAAATAATAAGAAATTATCTCACTCTTAAGGGTGATAATTCTATTTTATAATGTAAATCTAAATAATATATTAAATAAATTTAAAACAAACAAAAACTTTTTTATGGAAGATAAACATTTAAGTCATGTAAGACTATAACTATTTTGGACAATAATTTTTTTCTCAGTATTTAATGCAGTTGTATACTCAACTCAAACTCCAAACTGCTCGTTAAATTAAATTAATTTCAACTAATTAATTTATATATTCAATGATCCAAAATAAATAAAAAAAGCTATTTCTTATAGTTTAACAATGTTACACTTCAAGGTAATGTATTACAAAGATTTAATTAGAGCTATTAAGATAAGTCAACATAGCCGAGCTGGTCTAAACCACCATGAACTTTGGATTTTAAATTTTGATTTTGAATAAATTTAGATTTTTTAATTTATCTTATTAATTAAAATTTTAGCTAATTCATTGGAATTTATTTAATAATAAGTGCTTATGATAATGTTTATGACATAGTTGGTTCAAAATTTGTGATTTAAGCTTTAACGAGTTAGGATGGTTAATATATTCATGCTATATATACGACTTTAATTTGATCTCTTTGTCTAAAAAAAATTAGTTAAAATTCTTATATATCAAAAAAATTAGTTAAAATTCTTATATATCAAAAAAATTCGTGATTCAATTTTTAACTTAACAATCCCTTACAACATTGTTTATTTTCAAACTAACATAAGTCAATGACTGTTAACATATAAATATTTTTTATTTAAACATATTTGTTTTCCTTATTTAGATTATGCAATTGTAATATGATTTCTATATATGTTATGTAATTTGAATTAACTCTTTATATATAATTTTTTATCTTTCTATACATTAAAAAATTTAATTTAATTTTAAATTGAACAAAAGTATGTAAAGCTTGATAAGTTGAAGAAAAATTGTATCCAACAATTGTTACTATTAAACATAACAATAACATTATGCTTGAATTTGAAGATATAAATACATGCTTAATTTATAAAATAATAAAAATAAACAAACATTATTTATAGTTAAATATTTTAGGTCCATCAATAATAAAAAGTTAATTTATATATATTATCAAAATAAAAATATATAAATTACAATAAAAATAATGATTACAAATTTTTTTCATATTATAAATTTAGATAAAAGTAAAATTGAAATCATATAGGGGCTAATTTATTATTTAAATATTTATTAAATAAACATAAACTAAATTAAAAACAGATAAGTTTGGTATGGGCCCAAGGTGAGAGAAGTTTGAATGTAGTTTTTGTCTGTTTTGAGTGAAAGACAGAGTTGGACCCATGAGGATCATAAATGGGGCCATAAGGAGAGGATGGAAGTAGAAGGCTCTCTCTCACTCTCTCACTCTCTCACTCGGAGATCTTAAGAATTTCCATATCTGCTTCCTTAGCTGGATGCCACTGCCTGCTCACCACCAACCAAGATTCCACTCCACCAAACCAACAACCTTCCCTTTTCATCTTAATAAACCATTTTTACCACTAATTTTTTTAAATACATAATTATTCTATTGTTAATTATAGGTTTTAACTTGTTAATATTAGAAAGGATAACAAAATTATTATTATTTCTTTATAATAAATTTTATTTTAAAAAATTAAAATTTATTAGTCATTTTACAAATTTAAATTTAGTGAAGATTTTTTTTTCTAATTTTACTCTTAAATGATTATAATAGAAAAATAAAAATAAAAATAAAAATGAGAAGTTTATTTGAGAAAAATTAAATAAATAGAAAATATAAAAATATAATAGATGATTAAATAATAATTTTTATACAAATAAAAGTATTAATTATATTTTTTAAGTTTTATATCATAATATTAAAAGATAGTTATTATAGACTAGAAGATATATATTGGAAAGAGAATTACTTGTATAAGTAATTTCTTTTTAGATCTTACACAAGTAATTATTACATATTAAAAAATGAGACTTATTCATGGACATATATCTACATATAATTTTAAAGTGAGAAAAATTGTATAATTTCTAACTTTAGAAATAGAAACACCCTTATCAGAATGTTTAAACAGAAAGTCAAATTCTTCCTTAAGCATGTATATTTGGTTTGAAATTTTCAAATATTACATCATGAAATTATTGTCTTTGGAAATAATATACCTGCAATGATAGTTTTTAAAAATATTGATTGAATTGGTTCAACTAATCAATCTGGAAAGTAGAGTTGTTTTATAGGAAATAATTTTATTTGAAGTACAATTGATCAATAGATGCAATTGTCTTTTCTTTACCATGATTTGAATAGTAACTTTTCGAAGAACATAATTTCTTTTACTAAACTTAACTCTCTTCGTTTGATTACTTTTTGTTGTATTGTAAAAAAAAAACGCTGATATATATCCAGTTTAGCTTTAAAGAAAAATGCACGTCACACAATATCAAATATACTTTTTTACGGATACTTTATTATTAGGTGAAATCTAGGGGCTTCTTCCTAAGTAATGTTGGACTCATTCTTTGTTTAATAAATCTCATTGTGAAAACTATGCTAAAAAAATTATTTTAAAAAACCTGTTGTTATAATAACTAATAAAAAAATTAAAAATTAAAGTATTTTCACAAAACACGAAAATGATACATTTATGAAAAAAAATTAATATTTTCATTACAAAGATATTTCATTATAAACTGAATAACTTTTGAAGTTTTGAGGTCCAAAATTGAAGAAAGTTTTTGCAATTTTGTAAAAAATATTAATAATATTAAATTTATATATTATTATATACGTATATATTTATTAAAAAAATACTTAGATTATATTTTTTATAAAAAAATGTTATTCATAAATTTATATAATTTTAAAATCAAAATATGATATACTATTTTGTTCTTACAATTCAGTGTTATTTTATGTTTTACGACAAAAAGTCCTTTTTTTTTAATTTGGCCAAGTATTTAAGTCAATTATTTAACAAACAATTTTCGCTTTTACTATTTAATAGATTGATTTTTCTATCAGTAGGTTAAAAAAAATAATTTTTTAATATGATAAATAAAATTTCAGTTATCAATAAAATAAATTTTGTATTTATAATTATTTTACTTATAACTAGATATATAGGACAGCAAAATCGTTAATAGATAGATGATGTTTAAGAAAGAAAAATTAGTTAGAGATGGTGGTAATAAACACTCACTGTTTAAATTGATTTCAAGAAACCTTAAACAACTTTATAAAAGTTTTTTGGTGTTTTATAAGATCTTAGAGAATGATTGATATCAGAAAATATTATTTTTCTTATTTTTTACCTGTTATTATTTAATTTTTTTCTTTTATAATTGTAAGAAAATATTTATTAATTTTTAGCTATTATACTCTTATATATCTTTCATAATAACATTCGTTAATAAAAATTTAATTAATAAAAACTATTAAAAACATAATAATAATGAAATAATAATTTCAATATAAATTAAAACATTAATTAACTTTTTTTAATATGTGTGAAGTAGCCTTAAACCTCAAAAAAGATAAAATAGAAGAGATAAAATAGTAATATTATCTTTATATATATATATATATATTATAAAAATGTTATTAATCTTAATTTTTAAATTTTATTTTATTTAAGAAATAATAAAATATGATATTAAATATTTTTAAATAAAATTTTACTATATTTAAATGATTAAAACTCATCTTAAGTTATAGTTAACAAAATTATATAAATTGTTAAAGAGAAAGTGAAGAGAAGGTAATGATAAATATGAGTACTGATCTTTAAAATAAATATAATCGGGTTAAGAATAAAGTAAGCAAAGCAGTTACTTAAGGCCTCCAAATATTATGAATAAAAAAGATTCAAAAAATATTATTAACTATATGTATATATTTTATTCAAAAGTTATTAGTTAGCATAAAATTAATGTTGAGTAAATATTTTATTTTTAAAAATAATTCATTATTTTAATATGCGAAATTTTTATTTATTTTTCTATGCATGTATTTTTCTTATATAAAACAATCTTACTTAATTTAAATAGAATTATTATATATAATATTTTTAAAATATTTAATGTAATTATATGCCTCAAATTAAAATTTAATGTCACTAATTAAGTTATATTAACCCATAAACTAATCTTTACATTTACTAATACGTATTTTTATCTATTTTAATTAGTAATTACATTATATAATCTCATTAGCTGAATTTTATTTTTTATTAATCCTAATTAATATACATACATTCACCATCACTTAATATTGTAAACATATATTATATCAAAATACTACTTTTCGTAAATATTAAGAATCTATTATACATATATTGCGTATGGATTATTGTCATTAGTTAATTCTTGGTATTTCAACATGAATAATTTTTTAAAATTAAAATTAATAAAATATCAATATTAACCGTGCCTCAATAAAAATTAATAAATTATTTTTATTATATCAATTTAAAAGGAGATAATAAATAATTTGATTACAAAAATTTAAGAAAAATATATCTTAAAATCTAAAAAAAACTTCAAATAAAATTACAATAATTCATATAAATTATTTAATTATTTTTTAAAAAGTATACATTTTATTTTAAACCTAAATATAAGTTGATCTGACCCTAAAATTAAGCCAAATTGGATCGAGGGTTTATCTCAAAATTAGCTAAAGTAAGTTTTTTTTTCAACCTTAAATTCATGAAGTGTTTAAATATAAAAAGTCAACGTCGGGTATATTAAATTATTAACTATTTTAAACTTAATGAATCAATTAATTTTGAAATGATTTTAAAAATAATTACTTTTGAAATGGTAAGTTGTTGAAAAATAATTTAATCAGACGAAAACAACTTAAATACTAATTTACATCAAATTAAAATATTGTTGCTATTATTATGTTTATATCGTTACTCTTTTTTTTTTTGTTTCTCTAGTTTTCGTGTATTTATTTTTCTGTCTTTGGTATTGGTGAGAGAATAGTTCAAAATAATCCTCTCTACTATTTTTTAGAATATCCTTAGTATTAACATTTTTGCTTGTTTGTTCATTAAAGATTGGATGTATTTTAAGAGTCTAAAAAATATTCTCAAGAAAAAATATCTAGATTTTGATTTAAAAAATTTATTCAATAATATTTAGATTGTAAGGTTGTTGTAATACTTGATAACTCAAGAAATAGTTTTTAGAGACACAATTCAACTCCTTTCTTTTTGTTTCTTTGTGCGTTCTTCAATATAAAATAGGAAGCAACCTCTAGCATGCAATTGTTTATATAAGTGTCTAGAATGAAGGTCAAGATAATTGTGTACCATATCATGGCCACCAATACAAAATTGTGTTGCATAATACATCTCAATAATAAATTTAGAACTACTATTCAAAGAAAGCTTAAATTTAATATATCAACATGAAAATCACAAATATACGCATTAAAAGACTTGACAAGATATAAAGGTTTAAGAGAAACAGGATAAGATCGATATTAGATCAATAAATTGGTAAGCAAGGACAGCCTCATATGAGCTCCCACCAATCGGTTTGTTTCTTTCCTCGAGCCATGTGTTTTGTTGAACATATGATCTTTCACTAACTTACAAAGAATGCATCAACGCAAATGCATGTGAGAAAAATATTATGATGTAAGAGAAAATCATCTGTCAAAGATATAATAGGGTATTTTTAGATTTTATATTATCATATTTGAGCTAATTATATTAACTTTAATGATCTTATAATAATGTTGCATGCCCAAAGTTTCATTACAATCAGTTTGAGTTAATTAATGCTTTTCAATTATCACCCTTGTTGTGAATGTTGTGATTAGTCTTTTTGCGACACTTAAGAAAGGGGAAAACCTCAGTAATTTGGATTTCTAGAATAGTTAGATGACTCAACAACCTATAAATATTTTCCATGACAATCCAATAGTTTTTATAATTTTTATTTCCTGCATACTATTATTATTATTATTATTATTATTATTATTATTATTATTATTATTATTATTATTATTATTATTATTATTATTATTATTATGTTTTAAGTGAAACAAGAAAAGAAATAAACCAAGTATAAAGAGTGATAACAATAAACTACCTTATATACAATGCAAGACCTTAAAAATAATGATATGGAATTATGAAAAAATAAAGGAATAATATGGTTAAAGTAAAATAATTAACGTTAGAGCTAAACAAGAAGATTTTTTTAACGAGTGTCTAGAAGAAGAAATAATCTATTACAAATTAGTTAAAATTTCTAATGATAAGATGACTAGGCAAGCCTTAACCACAAAGAAAGTTCACCTAATAAGAATATTCAAAGGCCCAATTCATGTAAAACAACCCAAAACCCTTGTTGAAGGCTATAAACAATTAAAACAAACTTAAAAATTATATATGCTTGCATAGGAAGGTTGACAATCCTACAAAAGGAAGTCCCATTTAAGTTCAATGTTGGTCAAAGTAAACATTGACATAGCTAATGACGTGATGATAACATGGATAAAAGTGATGTGGCTAACAATAAATGACGTGGTAAGTAATGTGGCCACAATGTTGACATGGCTATGATTGCTTAATAGCTTATGTGATACAAAATTTTTGACTTATACATATTAGTTTGTACTTAGTATCAACTTTTGTAATTTAAGCATATAATGTAATAAATTTATCAAAGGAACATAACTCGTGTGATGTGTTGTTTACTGTTACTACCTAACACAATGTAAGTTTTAAAAATATAATATGAATCATCCCTTTTTTATAGTTCAATTTTTATAATTTGTTTCTTTTGTATCTTTTCATTTCAATTTTCATCACATTACTGATTACATTTTTTTTCTATAAATTTTTTTCACTATTTTATCTAAAAGTATAAATATTAATTAAATCTAGGTAGGTCAGGACAGTTTTTAAAATTTTATTTTGTTGCTTCTTGTTTATGAAGTCGATAGAAATTTTTATTTGTTTCTTTGGTATGAAATATCAATATTTAAATATTATATTAGATATTAAATTAATTTAATTTAAATTAAAACCAATTATAAAGAATAAAATTCTTGTTAATAAGTTAATAACTTTGTATTAGTTGATTTATATGTTGTGTAAATTTTTTTTTTCAAAATGAGAAAGTTTAAGTGAATAGATAAGATATATTTATCTATCATCAATTAATTAAGTTAAAATATCGTATATTTTAAATTATTAAAATAAAATTAAAATATTTAACATAAATTATAATATGTTAAAAAATAGTAAATTATTAAAATAATCGTAATTTTTATTATTTATAAATAATTAATGTTATTGTAGATAGTTTTTAAAAAAAATTAAGAAAATCTAATATAAATAATGATTATTTGGAAAGCATAAAAGTGTTATAGAAGAACATGATCTTTATATGTGATCTGTTAAAAAAATTAATATTAATAAAGGTAGTTCTTTATTAAAAAATAAAAAATTAACTTATAAGAAGGCAAAAACTTTTTTAAAAAATTATTATTCATAAAATTAACGTTATTTTAAATTTATAAAACCTCTTATATGAAAAATATAATTTTTTAAATTTAAAATAAAATTTAATAATAAATCCTAGTTAAAGTATAAATTAATATAAAATTTTAATTTAATTTATAAATAATTAAAATAAATTATTCATAAATTAATATCAAATTTTAATATAATTTATAACAAATCAATTATAGATTTTATTTTGAATTGTATATAATAAATTCAAATTTTTGTTCATAAAGATTTAATAATAATTTTTTTTGTTATACTTTCTTTCCGAATCTTCAATTGTTCGAAGCTGCATTAATAATATTAAGATTTTGTTTATTCTTCTTAGATTTTACTTTTTTTATCAAAATTATATTAAAAAAATGTTTAAATAGATTGAATATCTATCATTTACTAGATGATTCGTTTCTTTATCCCCTTCAATAAAATTAGATTAGGTTATGCTTATTTTAGTAAAAAAATAATCCATATATAAATGAAGACGTATAATTATGAAATTAAATTAATAAACAAAAATCCTATTTATAATATTCTTTTGTATAATTAACTAACAAATCTGAGAACTAGTTAATCAAATAAAATACTATTTTATCAAATTATATTTCTAACATTCCTCTTTCTATCTCTACTTTTAATTATTTAATCCTAAAGTAGCCATTATACCGAGTAGAAACTACTTATAAATATTATTTTTCATGATACTCCTCCATCATATTTGTATACTAAGGAATTAGTATATATGTTAATATTCTTGAGTCTTACATGTACCGTTTTCCTTTGGCATTTATCTTGGAGCATGCCATGCCGTGATCTCGATCGCGTAAATGATTCAATTTTTTAAAGATATCTTTTACATTTTCAAATTATTAAATGTATTTATGTGCTTGGACATTACTTTATACTTATTTTTTTAAAATATCGTGTAATAATGCATCATTGAAATAATAAAAGTTTCAAAATCACTTTAAAAATATTACAAAAAACTATCCATGGTTAATTATCCTAAATTAACTAAAAAATAATAATATTATATGTTTGTTTTTAGCAATTTATAGTCCAAACATAGTAGCGTTTGTTCTCATTAATTGCTAGCAATATATAAATGAAACAAAATTAGAAAACATATCCATGGTTAAAAGATGTAAAAATAATGATATTGCGAGATTTTCTAGTTTTGGGTGATTATTACCCAAAATTACAAGCATCCTAATAATGATTAAGTTTCTCCACGTTCATGCTTGTTAAATGGCATGTAACATTACATCAGCAAAACAAAACGTTAAAACATGAAAGATACGAAAATATTAGGACTGTTTGATTTAAGAAATATTTTTTATTTTTTATTTTTATTTTTAATTGTAAAATTTTTATTTTATTTTATTTTAAAATTTTTTATAAAATAAAAATAAGAAAATTTAATTTTATTATTTATATATATATATATATATTTTTTTTAAATAAAATTAAAAATATTTTCATAAATAAACCATCTCTTTTCCCTGAGCAATTTATAGCTAAAACATATGAATATCTAACTCAATAGGATGTATCTGAAAAATTAGTGCCAAGTGTCTTATAAATATATTGCTGAAAAGTGATAAAGAAATATTGACTAAACTACAAATTATAATACAAGGATTGCACAGAGCTAAATAACAATTATTAAAGGTTAAAAGTTCTTATTCACTTTCTCAACTTCAACTATAATACATGTGAAATGTAAGCTAACATGTATTATTCATATTCATGATCTAAAACTTAATTTTTATGTCTTGTTTAATTAAATTAAATTATTTTCAAATCAAATAAGGCTAGACAAAAAAGAAAGAAATTAAGCATAAAGATAAATAATCAAATCCATATCATAACATAGATATATATAAACAAAAATAGCACGTTTCAATGCCTATGGATCTCCTAAACAAGACTTTAAATGTTCAGAATGAAATATAAAACATTAAATACAAATTTCATAACAAGAAAAAGGTGAAGCTATATATAGGAAAGGACCACCTCAAATGTTTAAGAACCCCTTGAGCTTGGAGAATGAATGTGAAACTCCCAGTTTCACAAACAAGAATTCGTAGAGGAATATGAAGTACTATTTGAAGGAGGCAAGTCTATATACCTTCTACATAAAAATCTTTTGAGTGTACTATTCTCAAAGTTTTGCCTTGTTTAGTGTCAAGTGTGTCTTGACAGGTACATGACCTCCTTACTCCATCACCACCACTGTCGTGACAACCTTTAGCAATTGACAAGGAAAGTTCGAGATTATTTTTGCACACCAGAACAATTCTTTCACTAACAATTTCACATTAATTCCTTTTAAAATACAAATATTAGTAAATAAACTTATTTTTTTAACAATTTTTTCATATATACAACCAACATGAATTTTAGCCAACAAAGCACCATATTACAAATTTAGCAGTTACATAACACCTCATCTAATTCAATTGGCCATTTAATTTTTTTATTTAAAAAGTAAAACTCAGTATTAATTTAGTTAATAATAGCCTTAAGCCTCAACCTGTTTTGCTTTTGAGAAGTTTTACAACGCATTCGGAAGACAGTTTTTTTTTTTTTTTTTAAATTTACATTTTATTATTAGGTAAAATTTATGTGGGAGCATTTAAACAACAGAAGTCTCACTTGTTATACAATAGATGTTATAGTGTTATACACTTGTTACTTAATAGGTCCCACACAAACTTTAGCGCGAGAGAGAATGTGTTTCTCTTTCTATTATTCTATATAAGGTTGCCTCTCCTCCCTTCTCTTGATGACTCCAAATTAGCAGAGCTCAAAATATTCTGCATTTGTTTTGTTTTTATTTTTTATTATTATTTTTTTAAAGAAAAAGGGTAACCTTGTGACTTTCCAAAGAAGAGAGTCTCGTAATAGCAATGGATGGAATTTTCAGTTACATTGTTCTCATTTTGCTTACTTTATTTTCATTTAAGTTGTTACCAAAACCAAAAAGAAGAAGACTTGAGGACCAGACAAGTCCAAAGCTTCCTCCAGGTTCAATGGGATGGCCGTACGTTGGAGAAACCCTTCAACTCTACTCCCAAGACCCAAATGTTTACTTCTTCACCAAACAGAAAAGGTTGCTATTGCTATTGCTATGCTAGTTCATTCCCTTTGTACCATAACTCATATATAGATATATAGATATAAATATACTAGTTCTTATTTAATCTTAGTGCATGAAATGTAACCAAACATTATGGTTAATTTTAGGTACGGTGAAATATTCAAGACCAACATCTTGGGTTGTCCCTGTGTGATGCTTACAAGCCCCGAGGCTGCACGTTTTGTGCTTGTGACTCAAGCTCACTTGTTCAAGCCAACATACCCCAAAAGCAAGGAACGTTTGATTGGTCCCTCTGCTCTGTTCTTCCATCAAGGGGACTACCACATGCGTTTGAGGAAGCTAGTTCAAAGGTCCCTTTCCCTTGAGGCACTTCGCAATTTGGTGCCTGATATTGAAGCCTTAGCCATTTCTTCAATGAAATCTTGGGGTGATGGCCGAGTCATTGACACATTTAAGGAAATGAAAAGGGTAGGTTCTTTTATACCTTTTATTTTAATTCATTCACACTTCACCAATGATTGGATCGATTATTATATTGCTATTTATATTCAAGCACTCGTGAGTCTCACATTTCTGTCATTTGTTTATATATATTTTTTACTATAATGTATAATCAAGGTCTATAATTTAAGGTGGTCCACCTTTGAATGGTTGTTGCAGTTTTCTTTTGAAGTTGGTATTCTCACAATCTTTGGACATCTAGAGCCTCGGTTGAGGGAAGAGTTGAAGAGGAATTACTGGATTGTTGACACTGGTTACAATTCTTTTCCAACTCGCATCCCTGGAACTCAATACAAAAAGGCACTGTTGGTAAGTAATACAAAGTTAAACAAATTTGTTAAAATGTTCCACATTTGCTAAGAATATAGTCAGAATATTCTTTATAAAGCTTAGATAATCTTCCTCTTTTGGATTAACTTTTAGGAGTAAGTTATTTCTAATATGATATTGGTCTATTCATGTCTTGATGCATTATATTGAATGTTCCACTTGTTTGAAGGCAAGAAAGAGACTTGGCAACATTCTAAGTGAAATAATTTGTGAGAGGAAGGAGAAGAAGTTGCTTGAAAGAGATCTCTTGAGTTGCTTGCTGAATTGGAAAGGTGAAGGAGGAGAAGTGTTATCCGAGGACCAAATTGCAGATAACATTATTGGGGTGCTTTTTGCTGCTCAGGACACCACAGCTAGTGTCATGACATGGGTTGTAAAGTACTTGCACGATGAACCGAAACTTCTGGAGGCTGTAAAGGTATGAATAAGGAAAAAAAAGGGAACTTTAAGTTGAGCTTATCTTCTCTTTGGTAAAAAGGGTGTATTAAGAAAATTTTATGTTAGTAACACTACAATTTGTGGTAATGCTCACTTTTGTAGGCTGAGCAGAAGGCGATACTAAAGTCCAATGAAGGTAACCTGCCACTGAATTGGAATCATACTAGAAACATGCCAATTAGTTACAAGGTATGAGATTGAAGCAGTGTTTCAATGTCACACTTGGTTGAACAATTTAGGCTTTTTCTAGAATTTGCATCTTATAAGGGCAAAGGCTATGTCTATGATTGGTCCAATGAAATAGAAAGTAAATGAACAAATGTGGGAAAAAATTCTGCTGATTCCAGTGGTTTAAGTAAGTGTGAGATGTGAGTTTGTTGCAAGTGATTAATAGTGGGATACTGTGGACTTGATCAGGTTGTGTTGGAGAGCATGAGAATGGCAAGCATTATATCATTCCCTTTCAGAGAAGCAATAGCTGATGTAGAGTACAAAGGTAAGAGGAATATTTAATGCATGATTGGTTTAACTTATTTTACTAAAATAATTGCTTATTTTTGAAAAACAAGAGATCTTTTAAAAAATAAGTGATTACTTCCAAGACTTCAAAAACATTATTCAATATGGGGCCTTTTCTTGGGTCAAAAAATGCACCATGCAAAGTGACAAGTATTTTGAATTTTGATGCTAAAAAAACTGCTAACTTTCTAACTTGGCCCAATGTGAAAACATTTGTCTTAAAATTTTAGATCACGTCAAAATAAATGACTCACATAAAAATTTGAAACAGGTTTCCTAATACCAAAAGGGTGGAAAGCAATGCCTCTGTTCAGAAATATTCATCACAATCCAGAGTTTTTTCCAGAGCCTCAGAAATTCAACCCTTCAAGGTTTGAGGTATGCGAGAATTAACAGTGTGCAGGTGAAAAAACAAAAAGTAATGATAATTCATGGATAAGGCTAATTCCCTCTCAAATGAATCTTATCATTGTGTACGGCATAAGACACTTCATCATTTTCAAACAGGCGAATGGCTATTTATTTTTGTTGTTTGTTCACATAGGTCGCACCAAAACCCAATACTTTCATGCCATTTGGCAGTGGAGTACATGCCTGCCCCGGCAATGAGCTTGCTAAGCTGGAGACTCTGATTATGGTCCATCATTTGGTCACCAAATTTAGGTACTGCCAATTAATTAATAGAAAATAAAATTCTATAAATAAAGAAAAAGGGAGGAATGAATGGATATTCATTAACACCAAGGAGACAGCTTAAAAGCATGTATAGTACATATTAACTGAGTAGTTTAAAGGAATATAATTGCCAAGGGCCCATTTGGATAACAACTAAAAAATCAATTTCACACACTGGGACACATGTTTTAATATAAAATTACGGCTAATATTAATTAGAACATACATCCTAATCACATTTGACAATTTTTAAAATCAATTTTAATAAAATCTTACACAAAGGGACACTAAGTATGTTAGTAACACCAAGGAGACAGCCTAAAAGCAACTATAACTTAGAGAAAGTTAGAAAAGGTAGATCTTAGGTGAGACTAGAAAGGATTCTGATGATGCTAGTACATATGTCATATGTGATTTCTGAAAGGCTTAATGTTTGTGTGTACAGGTGGGAAGTGGTAGGATCACAGTGTGGGATTCAGTATGGCCCATTCCCTTTGCCATTGAATGGACTCCCAGCTAGATGTTGGAGAGAATCTACCAGCTAGAAAAGCAGCATGGGATGAAACACATCATCTAATAGCTGAGAACCAATCCACTTTCCAAAGTCACAAAAATCCTTTTTCTTTATCTTTTTTTTTTCCTTTTATATTTTGACTCTGTAATTTTTTTCCCATGGTGGGGCACTTCAATATTTGCCTCTCTATCCTTAATCCTATTCCCCCCTCCTAAAAGAAAGAAGGGAAAACCCTCAACAAGGGATGGTGCTTTATTTTTCTCTTCAAGCATGAGTTTTGAATATCATTAAGTCAAGGGTTTTTTATTCTCTCTTCCTCTAAGTGTGTGTTACATATAGTTAAGTTGTGTGTAATTAAAATTGAAATTAAAAGTAACAGTGCAGCAAGTTCTCAACCTGTTTGAATTTAATTACATAGCTATGTTTAAGAAAGACAAAATAATAATGATAATAATAAAAGTACCTATGACACTCCCATATCTTCATGACATTTACATGGTTGGTCGTGTGCATTGTATGTGTTTTGACAACAAGACAAGTAACCAACTTGTATACATAACTACACTGGCTTTTGGCTTTCAATTCAACCTTCCAGCGTGTTCATCATTCATGCGGTAGAGGCTGCAAGAAAGCCACGTATAGGCTGGTTGGTTGGTCCAGTGATCATTGATTTCATTCCCAGTTAATATCTGGGACCCTGACACAGGAAATTAATTCTCTTGAATTTTCACATGATAATGTCATGTAGAGGGGAGTTTTTTTTTTTTTTTTACAAAAAAAAAATTAGATGAGTTGGATTTCGAAAGCTGACTAGAATTAGAATGTTTCAAGATTCAAAGAACGTTTACAGAGATATTTAGAAATCATCTACCTACAAAATCCTCACATTAGTTGCAAGGTTTGAACTTAAATAAATTTAATTTTTATCGATTGGACCATTGTTGGTATGTGGGCATGCAGAGGGAAGTTTAAATATACACAGATTATTATTTATTAAACAAGGTCATATTAACCTCTATCTTGACATGACTTTGATGTGAAATTCTAACATGAAAAGATCCATTCTACAAGACACAGTTTATTGGTGAACTATTCTTGCTCAGGGACCATGCAAGGATTTAGCAACATGAGCTTGTTAGCCTAATGAACCCCTCTTACTGTCTCTTCTGTCAATGCTTTGATATTTTCTTATTGTGGACCACATTCCTCTTCTAATTTGTTATGAGGACCACTGTCCAAAATAATGGGGGGACCTCAACCTGGCCTTGTCATTGAACATTGTTTCCTTGAGCCAGGCTTTGGTGTTCTGAAGATGAAATATTGTCTCCTCTTCTTTTTCACACTCATCAGTCACCATATGGGTGATGCAAATTATTTTCCTTTTTTTAATTATTGTTTTTTGGTTACATTTGATTTGAGGTTCCAATTCACAAATAGGAGAAATTGAGCATCCACTGATTATTGAGTGACCAACCAAATGCTAGATGAGAGGAATTTGCTGATTTTGCACTTGAGAACAATCCCTCTCCATACTATATGATGCATTAAAACAGAAACTCGATCAAGACCTACTAGTTGTCATGTACCCCATGGAGTATGATAGATGGGACTAATGACTGATGCACCATGGTTTATTAAGCCCTTGTTTGGTCCCAATGTCACACCGTGCATTTTCTGACTACTTAGTTGTAAGGGGTTATATAACTCTTCTTTATTAAGCAGCAAAGTAACCCATTTTGAGAAATTGACAACCATGGTTTAGGCCACCATTTCATTTATAGGAGGCCCTATCGAAATAGTTCAATCATCAATGCGTTACATCCCTAAACTTTGTTTCTTCTTTTTTTTTTTTTTCTTTGCATAAGTATGTGACAGCTGAATTTTTAGCTGAAAATAAGGAAAAAGTGAGTTGAACCCAGATTTTTTACTAATGGAGATCCACAGTCCAATCATGCTGTTGTGCATGCAAGTTTTATCACTATACTTTGACATGAAATCTTCGTTAATCATTTGGGACACATTAAGATAAATCAGGGACCACGTCTAAGACTTTTCTTTTATCAACTACTCTCTCCAAATCTGCAACAAGAAGCACTTCTCTTGTAGTTTGTTTTTGTTTTTTCAAATGAACAATATTTTAACTTTCATTTTAAGTAAAATGTCTAATTGTTCTTAAACTTGTCATTCAAATTCAATTACGGAGACTCAAAAAGGTTTGACCAATATAATTATATTTTTTCATCATTTTAACTTGAATTACATGTGATTTTATTTTAATCTCTTTTGAAAGCATTATATTTTAAATTAAGCAAAATTAGTTTTTCTGTTTTTTTTTTCACATCTGTTGCTATTTGATCCTGATGTTGGGCCTTAACAACGAGCATAATCTCCTTACTCCAAGCATAGTGTAAGTAAGAGTGATACAATAAGGGTTAGAGAATTGTAGCCGAAGTCAAAACCCCATCGTATATAATAGTAAATCAACTTATCAATAATATATGAATTTCATGTTCTACTTAAAATCTTCACTAATTGAATTGTTTCAAACCCTAGACAATTCTTTAAATTTTTCCTGAATTTTTAACCTCCAAAGTTTTAAAATGATTTCAGATCTCAAATCCATCATAAATCTTCAAACATTAGGTAAAAAAAATGATAATTTGAGAGTTTTAGATTAAAAAAAAACATTGATATGAATCACATTTACTTAGTAATAAAGTGGGTTGGAGTGGATTTAGAAGAAATGAAGATATAAAATTGAAACTCGACCACTAACTCATTTGATTCAAGTAAATTTATGGAAAATTTATATTTTATTTTTATTATTTTTTAAAAAATTTATATTAATTTATCTATATATTTTAAAAATTATATATAAGAAATATTTTAATTTAAACAACATATAGAATAAACATAAAAAAATAAAAAAATAAAAGTTAGTATTAAAATTATATTTTAACAATGTATAAAAGTTCAATATTATTATTTACGTGTTATTATAGTTGTTGAAATTTGTTCGGATGGAAGCAAGTTGAATATCTGTGCCCTAAACTTTATGTCATATTTTTTAAATTAAATTTTGATTCAAATTAAACTTGGTTAAAAGTAAATTTTCTTCTTCAAAGTTAAGATAATATTAAGTAAGTAATTCAAGTTCTAATTTAATTGTTATACTAGTTAAGAAAATTATATTTATGCATAACCTAAAGAAAAAGATCAGAAGTAAAGTTAAACCTAAAAATCATACCTAATTTATATCCAAAAAAGGAAAAACATATTTTTTGTGTATATAAAATAAATTAATGTTTATACCATAGAATTTTTTTTTATTACAGACAATTTTATTTAAGCTGAGGAGGACGATTATGGATAATAAAGTTTTTTTTTTAACTGAAAATTTAGAAAAGAGTTTTACCACATATAATACTCCTACTTAATTCGAGTCAGAAAACTTTTAATAAAAGATCCATGTAATTCAAATAAAAAATAAAAAATAATATTTCATAAGTTTGATGTTTAAATTAAGAGCTTTATCATATATCGATATCAATTTTCTAATATCACCTTTATAAAACATCTTTTTAAAAAAAGTTAAGATAAAACTATGTACCAAATGTTAAGCTTACCCTAGCTTTTTTATTCCTCTTTATGCTTATTATTTTAGAGTATAAATATATTTGATAATATATTTCAGTAAGTTAAAAATTAAAATTATTAAAAATTTGTTAAGATATTTTAATTATATTGATAAATTAATTTATTTAATAGTTACTATTGTTATTTAAGTAATTATTAATATTTTTTAAAACACTACTTTATGTAGTATTTAAGCTTTTCAATTTTTAAATGAAATATTTTTTTAATTTTTATCTTTTAATATATTTTTATAATCTTATTTTTATTTATTTATTTTTATAAATATAATACATTTTATTTTTAAAAAAATATTACTAATTTTGATATATTTAGATAGATATATATATATATATATATTTATATATTCTAAATTACTATTTTAATATTATGCTATATATTATAATTATTATATTATTTATTTTATATTTTGAAACAAAGTACTTGATTTTTATTAGTAAACATATAAAATTATAATGATAATTACATTTATTGAAAAAATATTATTTAAATTTTTATATATAAAATTTAAAAATAAATATTTTTACTTTTAAAGCAATAAAATTTTATATAAATAATTTTTAAAATATTTTATTAAAAAATATATCATATTTATTAATTTTTTATCTATTAATTAAATATATATATTTTTTTATATTATTTTATATTTATCAAGTATTTCAACAATTAATTTTAAATATATTTATTATTATTTTTTGCAAACTACTAAAATTGAAGTATTGATGAAAGGCTGGAAATTAGAGTAATTTAACATAAGAATTATTGGAAAAATTCTCATAACTTTTCACATTGTATCAAATATATATATATATATATATATATATATATATATATATATATATATATATATATATATATATATATATATAAACCCATACCATTTGAAAGAAATTTTTTATTTTAATTTTTAATTTTTTTTAATAAATTTATATACAATCTCTTACATTTGTGATTATTTAAGTAGCTACATAAAGAATTTTACTTTAAACTGATTATTTTACTTATTATTATGATAGTAAAAGTTTTAACCTTAGTCAATTTTGACTTCCTAAAAATGTCTCTAATCATAAATTTATAAAATAAAAATATGAGACATTGTATTCTCTTCGAACAACTCATTATGAAAATTGTCTTATTTGAATTTTGAAGAATATGTTTGAACAAATAGTTTTAATGATTTTTTAAATGTAAATCCTTAATTCTAAAGAATAAACTAAAAATGATTAATATTAATATTTTTTATAAAACTTATTAAAATAAGTTATATAAAGGAAACTTATACAAAGGTCAAAAATTACTTTCATAAGTTTAAATAAGTTTTCAAATGATAGAAGCTGGCTTATGAGTTTAAAAATGGATTAAATTATAATTTATTCTAAAAAACCAATTAAAATGAAAAAAAAAAAAAATTTATATAAAATATTTTAACCATATTTTTAATTAGTATGAACCCTAAACATCTTAATAGTTTTAATTTATTTTAATAATTTTTTATAAAGATTTAATAAAATTCTTTTTTTTTAAAATATTTTTCAACAAATAAACTCTTATTTATGTTTGTAGATTTAAATGTTTAATTAAACTAAACCATTAAAATTGGTAGAGAAGTTGGGGATTAGAATAGTTTCATCAAGAAATTTGATTCTTATTACTTTCCATATTATTAAAAAAAAATTTCTTAATTAAACCATTTATCTAAATATGTTTATAATAGAAAATATGTTTTGATAAATACATTATTTTTCTAAAATTGTAAATGTGAATGATATTTTACATTAATATATTTTTAATTTATAGTAAAAGAAATAATGTACCTAGGAGATGCTTTCAGAATATGTTTAAGTAAGTAGCTTAATTAATTATTTATTTAATAAATTTTTATTATATAAAATTTTATGCTATATATTTAATCATAAAATTTATCAAAATAAATTTTAAAAAGTTATTTTAATAGGTTATTTCAATAAATTTATTAAAATAGTATTTTTAAATCTTAATTTATATAATTTTTAATTTAAGTGAGTTTAATTTAAAATTAATTTATCTAATTTTATCTTCTAGTCTTATATTTTGTAACTTTTATAAAATTAATATTTTTTAATTCTAACTTACGTAATCTTTAAATTAAATGATCCAGGTATAAGTTAAATCATCTAATCTTATCTTATAACATTTTATATTATAACTTATTTTAAAGTATTATTTTTAAATTTTGATAATAGGATGAGTATAAATTAGTTTATCTATCCATATTTTATTACTCTTTGTTTTATAATTTATTTAAAAATAATTTTTTTTTAAATTTTAAGTCTATAACTTTTAAATTAAATAGGATGAATAAGAATTAATTCTTCCAATCCCATATTATATTTACCTCTTTTCTTTTAAAATTTTATTTTTTTTCTTAATTTTTTTCTCTCATTTTATTCTTCCTTTCTCACTTTAAATTTTTTCTTCAATTTTTTTATTGTATTAAAATATTTTTTAATTTATTTATCTTTTAAATATTTTGTTCATTTATCTTTAAATTTTTTTCTTTATAATTTTTTTTCTTTCTTTCTCAACTATTTTCTAAAATTTTTATATTTTTTAAAATATATTTGTTCCTAAAATTATTTTTCCTATCCAATTTTCCTTCTCTTTCCTTTTTAAATTTTCTTTCTAAATTTTTTTAATCATTTTATTTTGTATTATTCCTATTTTATTTAAAGAGAAAAAAAGAAAATAAAGAGAGAATTTTTTTTAATAGAAATAGATAAAATAAATAAAAATAGAAAAAATTGATAGATAAAAGTGAATTTAAAAAGATAAAAAAAATTATAGAAAATGTTAGAGTTTATAAAAGATTAATTAATCTTGTTACTATATTATGAAAGTAATATTTAATTTTGTTATTACTTAAATAAATATAAGAAAATTAAGAGAGTTAAAGTGATTTAAGAATTTTTATATTTGATATTAAAATTATTAAATTTATTGTTTGTTCATTTTTTTCTTTTTTATTATTTAAGGAGTTAGTTGTAAATTTAACCAAAATTCTTTGACATCTATTATGGTAGACCTATTAATTAATATAATACGCCAATCTTATATAAAATAAGTTTGATTACTTATTTAAATTATATTAATTTTTTAAAAAATTAAGTTCATAAATTAATCTTAATATATAGAATTTAGTGAATTTTTTTAATTCTATAAATTTTATTAGTGTAAACCTTACGAACCTCTAAATTATTTTGATTCTAATCAACATCGATTAGGATCATATTAAATTATATAGATTAATTTAATATCTTTACCCGTAAAATATATTAGATTACATAAATCAATTTGATATCTTTACCCGTAAAATAGACAAGATAGATGTTTCTTGTGACTTCTAATCTTAACTACGATGTAAAAAAAAATATATAAATAAAATAAAAATAATATATAATACTTATTATTATTATAGTTATAAAAGTTGATAGTATTTTGAAAATGTATTAAAAATTAACTTCGCATATTTTTTTCTAAACATGTTTTATTTTCAAATTTTAATTTAAAAATTAAAAATTATTAGGACTTTAATTTTTTTACTTTCAATTTTTTACTATTTATATTAATTTTTAAGATTTATTCTATAAATTTTTTATAAATAAAAGAAAATAAAAAACATGATCAAACACAGATATTTCAATTTTCTTCTAGACAGGGTTTGGGCTCTTGCTCATGATGAACACTATGTCCCCAATGATCTGAGTATAATTAACATTTATCTGAAACAAAAAGGAGCCAGGAGACAAGTGGATAACATACTTACCTAACCACTTTTTATCCCATCACCTATTATATTGATTAATAAGTAAAAAAAAATAGAAAATCTATCATAAAATAAACTGGTTTTTTGTAGTTTTTGTAGGAGTACTATCTTAAGTTGATAATGATGTATCTTGCTGTTACCGCGGTATCCCTTGTTATCATTTATCCTTATCTTCTTTACTTCAGGTTGCTGCTTGTTAATGAGGTGAACCCCAGTACTTGCTGCGTATGTACTGACGTGCGTGTACCTGTAATCTTATCAATAAAATACATACATTATAAGTCCTATAGTTTTGGTGTATTAATTTTTTTAACAAAATATTTTCTTTTATTATGTCTTACCTTATACGCCGGATACATAGATCAATAGAAAAATGTGTTTTTGTTATACTTTGTTTTCTTAAGCCAGCTCATGTTTGCTTTAGAAATATACCCCAAATCAATAATTGATATAATTGCAGCTAGAGGTGTAGAAAGAACTCTATCTTAATTAAAAAAAAATTAGGAATGGGTTAACAAAATCTTTTCTTTTATTATGTCTTATCTTATACGACGGATACATAGAATAGAAAAATATTTTTTGTTATACTTTGTTTTCTTAAGCCAGCTTGTGATTATTTTAGAAATATATATTCCCCAAATTAATAATTGATATAATTGCAGCTAGATGTGTAGAAAGAACTCTATCTTAATAAAAAAAATTTAGGAATGGGTTAACAAAATCTTTTCTTTTATTATGCCTTATCTTATACGACGGATATATACATAGAATAGAAAAATATTGTGTTATACTTTGTTTTCTTAAGCCAGCTTGTGATTATTTTAGAAATATATATTCCCCAAATCAATAATTGATAAAATTGCAGCTAGATGAGTAGAAAGAAATCTATCTTAGTGAAAAGCTAATTCGAAATGGGTTAATTACTTTGTTTTGTTAATGTAAAGATATTGGTATGTCATTTTAGGTATCACCCCTCTTAACTCAAGATTTTTCAATGAAGTTGTAGTTTTTTCATCATTCCTAAAACTCCACGATTTGGTATGTCCTCCTTTTCATAGTACATCATTTTGATGTTGAACATTCTCCAAAAACTTACCAATACCTCTCATAAGGCTATCCTTGATAACCATGTAGGAGATTGGTTGACTATCCATGAGCCGCAACCCATTATTAATCATATAACCTCCAAGCATGAGCAACAACCACCATAAACATCCTTTTTTTTGCAAGAAGACACTGTTGAGAATAATCTTAAAGAGCAATGCATCTACTTTTTGGAAGGGAATATCAAGGAACTGGAGATGTCTTTGAATTTATTTGCAATTTTGGACCTAAGGTGACAAATGAGAGAGAATTGTAACATTTGATGTGGTGGATAACCTTCCAACAATGTGACTAAGGTTGCAAATCTATCCCTTGTAGTCCTTGACAACCTATTGTTCCATGGGTCGTTATTAATCACCCTTCACTAAGAAGGTTGTTAACTTTGAAGTTCCACAAAATTTTAAAATTCTTGCATAACATTTGCCTATTTACCAAGAGGATGTCGATGCACAAGAACACCTTATTGTATTCACTGCATATATGATGTGCAATTAGGCGTCTAGAGTTGTAATGTGTAAATTTTTTTCTTGAACATTAAGGGAAGCATTCTCATATGGTTCATATCTCTACGTTCTTATTTCGTGGGCAATTGGGATGAGCTACCCTCCTAATTTGTCCATCGTTTCATTATTCTTAGGAAAATGCTAATTAAGGAGCACCCACATCTTGACTAGGATCGGAGTAGAAAAATGATGAAATACGGTTTTCTTGGGTTGTTTCAACAAGGAGGCAACATTAGTCTCTAATATGATTGGAAGCATTTAGTTTCATATTATAGTAAAAATAATAAAGAAAGGTACTTCATTTTCTATATCTCCTTAGCTAAGTATGAGTTTATCACCATTGCAGAATTTAGGATGACAGCGGCAAAGTACATGAGTATGGAAAATAGTTTAACTGGCATGACTTAGGAGAACTAATCCCAAGTTTCTATCAATAACAATTGGTAGAATAATGGAGGAAACGAAACATGGGAACAAAAGTTTTAGTATAACAACTTTAGTGATAAAAAGAGGAGATTAAAGGTCCAAGAATTACACATTCTTAAAAAAAATTATAAAGAGATCATGGTTTTAGAAATGTAGGGTCAAGCTTAGAAATAAGTTGAACAACAATATTAAAATCTACATGTCTTTACTATCTTTTGACCAACTACAAATCATCCCATCTTTTACTTTAAAGAAATAGTGTCTAAATGAGGGCAAAGCACTTGCAGCTGATGGCGTTATTGAAGCTTTCCCCTCTATCTGGACCATGGCAACATCAAAGTGATCCTCCAATTCTTCAAGGACAACCAACATAATATTATCAACATATAAAACGTGTGATATTGATAAAGGGTATGAAAAAATATAGAAATTAAATGAGGATGTTTTCGAAATAAAAAATTAAAAGAAAACTTGAGGTGTGTAAATAACAAAATATAATATGTTGAAAGCAATTGCCAACTTTACTTGATCTTTTGGTATTTTAGCAAAGTTTCTCTTTCAGATATGAATAAATAAATAAATGAGGATATTTTTGGAATAAAAAAAAAACTTGAGGTGTGTAAATATCAAAATATAAATGGGTTAAAAGCAATCACCAATTTTATCTGATCTTTTGGGTTTTTTTGGGTCAAGTTGCTGTTTCAGTTAATTCAAAGCCCAATAAATATAGATAAAAAGGAAAAGCCCAATAAATTTAGTCCTGAAGCCTGATATTGCCTAACTTCCAATTGAATGAAACAAATGAATGACATAGAAGTGTTTCACAAAAATAAAATAAAGTTATAGACAGCTTTCTTTTCATTAAATCTGTCGAGTTAATTTATTTAATTTTGGTGGATTATGGAAATAAATAAAATTGTTTGATAGGTATTTGTTTAAAGTTTAATTTAATTCAACTTGTTTAACCATTAGATAAGTTTAGATTTGTTAAAAAAAATTTTAGTTTAACAAGTGAGACTTCAATTTATAAAAAAAATCTATTTAATATATTCATAAATCTATTTATACTTATTTTAATATATTATATTTATATAATATTTATTTTAGCATATTTTATTTACATAATATTAATATATATATATATGTTTTAGGTTTATTTAATGGTCATTTTATTTTATAAATATTTTTAATCAATTATATATATAAATTTTAAGTCTATTTATTAACATTTGTTGTAACGTAAACTTTTAAACCGACTTGTAGATTTTAAATATGACAGGATCTCAGGAAAAAAAAACTTTAATAAGTAATAGGTTCATGTTTAAATTTTAAAATTTTTAAAAGTCAGACTTAAACACTCAATGTCTACTTCCGCTTAACCTACTTTTATTCCTACTTATTAACCTATGTAATACGTGGTACATAATACGTGGATAAAGTAAGATAAGTTATCTTAATAAATCATCTTTTTTATCTTTTATTTCCTAGTCATATGTTTTCAATCATTTCAACATAAAATTTTGGTTATTTTTATTCTTACTCATACTCATGTTTCTATTCTCATTCACTTTCTTAAAAAAGTACATTTTTTAAAAATTCATATATCACTTAATTTATTTATATTTTACTAGCTTTATTAATATATATATATATATATCTTGAATTTTTATATTTTTTACCTTTCAAATTTTTAGATTATTTTTAAAAAATCAATGAAAAGTAATTAAAAATATTAAAATTCATTAAATTAGAAAATAAACATGTATTTATTACATTTATTATTTTTAAATATAGAAAAAATATACATTTTATGATACTTTTAAAATTTAATTTTTATTTTTAAAAAATTAAAAAAATACGTTAATACTTAATATGTCATAAAAATATTTTATTTTATTATTTCCTATTGTTCATAAAAAAATAATATATATATATAATATAAATAATTACACGTTTAATTACATTTCAAGTTTATTTTTACAATTTTTAATTAAAATAACATACAAATAACATTATTTAACTTTTACATTCCTAATTAATAGTATGATTTCAATAAATATGCACCATAGTTTTCTTTTTTGAAAAAAATTTTATAAGACAAAATGCAATTAAAAGTATATTAATTCCTAATAAGTCAAAAATATATTATATCAAGTATAGTCAATTTGATATTATTATTTATAAGTAAAAGATTACAAATATTTATAAAATTAATTTGAATTATAATTTGAAGTAATGAAGTAAACTATCATGTCCTTTGAATTTTACTAACCTTATTAGAATTCAGGTCAAATTGTGATCTGTATTGTCA
This sequence comes from Canavalia gladiata, assembly GCA_037954105.1. Classification (NCBI taxonomy): domain Eukaryota; kingdom Viridiplantae; phylum Streptophyta; class Magnoliopsida; order Fabales; family Fabaceae; genus Canavalia; species Canavalia gladiata. Next base: position 46,783,945 of record CM075664.1, read on the forward strand.
CACTAAATTAGTACTAATTTGAAGTTAATTTTAATATGTATGGATTTTAAAATTAAATATAATATATTTTAAGGATGAAATTGGACTAATTATGTTATGTCTACTTTCCAGCGTGTTTTATATATTTTTTGTTTTAATATATATTGATAATAAGATATTTATTTATTAAATAATTTTTTTCATAATATGATTATATTTATATAGATATTATTTATTTTTAATATAAATTCTAAAATATTTATAAATTTTTATAATTAAATATTTCTTAATTTTAGTTGTATATTTCTTTATTTATAAGATTTAACTATGTAAAATCGGTTTCATCCCATATTTTATTGATTCTTGATGGAATCAAATATATATATATATATATATATATATATATATATATATATATATATACTTAAATAAATGACTATCGGCGGATAAGAATTAAAAGAAAAAGTCTCAACCATCCATTAAACACCGCTAACAAATAAAAAAAACATCATAAATATTTTTTATTAAATTTTAACATTACTAGACATGCTTAATTTAATTCATCTTTTAAAAAAAATAATTCATTTTCTCAACTTCCTAAAATATTTTTCAAAATATAAACAATTATTTTTCTTAGATTAAGCTCTATTAAATATGTTATACGACTATTTTGTTCTCTATTTTGGAGGAGGAGGGAGAATACATACAATATTGAGTTTGGGCTGCAGGGATACAACGTTAGTTTGGGCATTGCTTTTTGCACCCTCCTGAATTTCTTTTTGCACCCCCTGCTGGTGAAAAGTCAAGATTGTCCCTGGGACTATATGTTATCAGCACAGCATCCCTTCTTCGTTTTTCAATATCATTTTCCTCTTCATTGCATTTGTTGAATTGATAAAACTCCAACGAAAATTTGTTAATTGAGTGTAAGTTAAGCTGCTGTTCTTTGTTGGACGAGGAAGTGAGCTGCAAACCGTCGGAGAAGTGCCGGAGAAGCGTCGGAGAAGACGAAGGTGAGCTGCTGCAGTTTACGTTCCGCAAATTAGTTTGCGGAATGTTAAATACCTTCCGTAAATTAGTTTGCGGAATACATAAATGTATTCCGCAAATTAATTTACGGAATGTAAACTTTGTTCTCCGCAAATTTGTTTACGGAAGACAAAAAATTACATTCCGCAATTGCGGAATGTAATTTTTTGTCTTCCGTAAACTAATTTGCGGAATAGTACAAAATAACATTCCGCAAATTAATTTATGGAGTACATTTATGTATTTCGCAAACTAATTTGCGAAATGTAATTTTTTGCTTCCGCAAACTAATTTTGCGGAATAATAAAAAATTACATTCCTCAAACTAATATGCAGAATACAAAAGTGTATTCCGTAAATTAATTTGCGGAATGTAATTTTTCTATTCCACAAACTAATTTGCGGAAGGTTAATTAAATTAACTAAATAAAAAGGTTGAAAAATTAAATGCTTATGGTATGTGATATGTGATATTTTTGTTCCTTTTTTTTTATGCAGAGATAATTATGCAAGATTCGGTGAGGTCGACGAACCATGTTTCAGATGAAGTGGACATGCCAATTTTTCTAGAGGAGGATGATGTAGTAATATTAGTTTGGAGAAATTTTTTTTTATTTTTTTATTTATATAAAAGTGTGTAACGTGATTTAATTTTGGTTTGTGTTATCTCAGAATAAGTTAAGTGTTGAAGAAAATAAGTTGGCTCTGATAGAGAACAATGGTGATTATACGAACGCATTCTTGACTGATATGGTAAATGATTTTTAGATTGAAAAGTTTAATTGTTATGTTGTCTATGATTTAGTAATATTTGGTTGTTTGTATGTTATAATTAGGTTTTCCCTTCACGTGATGATTTAATAAATTGGACTAGAGCAGTGAGTAAAGCTCATGGATTTGTTGTGGTTATTATTAGATCTGATAGTGGTGGAATTGGACGGAAAACAATGTTAATATTAGGTTGTAAAAGAAGTGGAAAATATAGACAATACAAGAATGAATTAGCGCGAAAGGTGAGTGGAACAAGAAAATGTGAGTGTCCCTTTAGATTAAGAGGAAGACCATTAAAAAGTGGTGAAGGGTGGAAGCTTAATGTTGTATGTGGGTTTCACAATCATGATGTAGCCGAAACATTAGAAGGTCATGCATATGCTGGTAGACTAAGTGGTGAAGAGAAGTCTTTACTAGGTGATATGACAAAGAATATGGTTAAGCCGAAGAATATTTTGTTGACATTAAGAGGTCATAATGATCATAATGTGACTAACATCAAGCAGATCTATAATGCTCGTCATAAATATCGAAAATTAGAAAGGGGTCCTCGAACGGAACTCCAGCACTTGATGAAATTAATGGATCGTGACAAATATGTGTATTGGTATAGAAGGACTGAAACGTCTAATGTTGTTTGAGATATTTTTTGGACACATCGAGATGACATTAAATTGTTGAATGCATTCCATATTGTGTTGATCATTGACACCACATATAAAACAAACAAATATCGGTTGCCATTACTTGAGATTGTTGGAGTAACCTCGACAGAGTTGACATTTTCTATGAGTTTTGCTTATTTGGAATCTGAACGAGAAGATAATTTCACCTGGGCATTAGAAAAAGTTAGAGGTTTGTTTCTCAGAGATGAATTAGTACCCCAAGTGATTGTGACAGATAGAGATATCGCCTTAATGAATGCTGTTGAAATAGTGTTTCCATCTGCAACATACTTGCTTTGTCAATTTCATGTTTCTAAAAATGTGAAGTCAAAGTGCAAGTTACTAGTATCTCTAGTGGATGAATGGGATTGTGTAATGGATGCATGGGTTATTCTGATGGATTCGTCAACTGAAATTGAATATGAAGAGCGTTTTCTTAAATTCGAAACTAAGTGTTCAAAATTTCCTATTTTTTTGGATTATGTGAACAAAACTTGGTTAAATCCTTACAAGGAAAGATTTGTGAGTTGCTGGATTGATAGGGTGATGCATCTTGGAAATACAACCACAAACAGGTATCTTTATTATTAAAATGAATTTTTCAAAACGATTTTTTTATGATATAAAAGGCTCATGACTTGTATCTTATTCCTTTTCAGGGTTGAAAGTGCACATGCAAGGTTAAAGAGGTTGCTCCAAGATAGTAGAGGTGACTTGTGTTCATGCTGGGATGCAATGAATAATATGATAATACTGCAACATAGTGACATAAAGGCATCATTTGAAAGAAGCATGATCATTGTTGAGCATAGATTCAGCAAAGGGTTTTATGCCAAGCTACGAGGCTTTGTATCAAATAATGCTTTAGCCCACATTGCTAACGAATATGAGCGGGTAAAAATTGTAGGTATTGACAGTATAACTTGTGGGTGCAGTCTTAGAAGTACACATGGATTACCTTACGCATGCGAGTTAGCAAGGTATAGTGTGATGGGTAATTTTGTACCATTGGAGTCAGTTCATCGTCATTGGAAGATATTGACATTTGCTGATCAAGGAATGACAGAGCAATGGGGTGATTTGTCGTTGCAACCAGAATTTGAAGCCTTGCAGAAACGATTCTTAGAGCTTGATGTTTGTGGAAAGATAACACTAAAGAATAAACTTCATGAGTTAGCATTCCCCGATACAACTTCAATGTGTCCACCTCCTGATAAAGTAAGAACAAAGGGTGCAATCAAAGGTAAGGTATTGCAGATGGAACAATCAACCAAACGTGAACCATCCTTCTTTGAATATGTTGATGGTTTGTATTCTGTCCATGATAGTTCATCACCTCGTTTGTCATCTGATGTTAAACGTCGCAAGAACAAGCAGAAAACGGTTATACCTATGCTAGACTTGTTTCCTGTTCAGTTACATAACTATATTAAACGCATTGTTGATGTTGAAGCTGATGGAAACTGTGGATATCGTGCAATTGCTGCATTGCTGGGAAAGGGTGAAGAGTCTTGGGCTCAAGTTCGACTTGATTTAATTCAGGAGCTTGGTCAGTATCGTCATGTGTATGTGAATCTGTTTGGCAGTGAAGACAGATACATACAGTTAAGGACTTCTTTGTTTGTTGGGAATGAAAAAATGTTTTCATGAGATAAATAGATGACGATTCCTGATATGAGTTATGTAATTGCGTCTAGGTATAATGTCATACTTATTCATATTTCCATTCACGGATCAATGACATTTTTCCCGCTCAGAGGTGAACCACCACAATTGATGAACCATCGTATTATTTGCATCGGATTTGTTAATGGTTGTCATTTTGTACAGGTATTCATCCACATATCTATTATTATTTAATTGAAAGTTATTTATATTTACATTGATCTAATGTATATTATCATTGCAGGTTTTTATGGTAGATGGAGCTCCAGTCCCTCCAACTGCTTTGCAATGGCATAAATATTGTGACGACAATGCTCGGATGTGGGAATGGTCATATATTAGTCGGATGGATTTATTTAGTTCATTATTTAAAAACAATGTTGATAATGTCACAGACATTACAGCCGATTAGTTGTAATATCCTTTCTAATGTTGATACTTGACATTATTTGATATGAACAGGCCCTGCTTATCAGTTCAAAATTTTGTTGAATTCAAAATCATACAAATCACATGGACAGTAACCTGCTTATCATTTCCCTGTTTTTGATCAATTCAAAATCATATAAGTCTAAAAATAAACAGTAATATGCTAATCATTTCCCTGTTTTTCATCAGTTCAAAAGTTATATACAAAAGCAATATACAACTACTATACAATATAAAAATCATCATTCATCAAATACATATAGTGTTCAAAACTGTGAGATTTACAAAGATCAATCAAAAATCCCTAATATATGACATCAACTGCTTGGATGACTCCTCTTCCTCCGCTGGTAGGTAAAAACATCACCACGACCTCCAACACGTGCTATGTTCAAAGCCTGGCGTGCCATATCAGCTTCTGATGAATCATCCAGGAGTCTTCCTGAAGCAATGATGTCTTCTAGTAGTTCTACTATTCTATCAAAACGATCCTGAAAAATAAATTATATTAGTAACAATATCATCTACAACATGATTTTTCAAATAAACAAATGGATTACCTGGGTAGAAAGTGAAACTTCTTCCACTGCATGAGATTGGCTAGCCTCTGTGACCACAACAGGAGGTTCAGGTTCACCCTCACCCACACAACTACTGGGTAAAAGGTATGGGTGAGAGATCCTGCGAAACCACTCCATGTATGCAACAACACATTGCCTAGGAGTGGTAGCAACAGAACCTCTAACCTCGTCTGCCACCAATGATAGTTCATAGTTTAAAAAACTATCATCAATGGACTGAGGACTTCCAACCATACCCAAGCTATCAACAATAGGCATGGGGATCCCCTGAACATGCCCAAACTGACGCAGCACTCTATCAGGTGAATGAGGGTAGACCAAATCACCACATCTAATCAAACCTCTGTACCAGCAAGCGTCGGCGAAGGGTCGATGACCTCTGAACTCATCATATGGTGTCCAAATGATGTCATCCACTTGTATCCGATCAAGAGCCGCCCTATATGGTCTCACATCCCCAGAACCGCATAGCATCTTCAACCGCATCGCCACAGACATATCTGGGGTAAAGTCATCCCTCAGCTCACGTCCCCCAATCCTTGGGAAATGCTCCACAATCCATGCCTACACTTATATTATAAACAAATAAGTAACAGTTTATCTGGGGAAAAACCCTTAAATAATGTACAATAAGTGACATTTACCTGTAACAAAGTCAAATAACCGCCGAGGCACTTAGTGTTGCGAAAACTCGCATCACTAAGCTGATCGTAGAGGTATGCCAGTGCAGTAGCACCCCAAGCATACCTCCCGATCAAGTGAACATCCCTGAACAGCTCCAAATATGACACACTCATAAGGGTTCCACTCTTGTCAGCAAAAATAGTGCACCCAACCAATCGCAGCAGGTAAGCACGAGCAGCTGCATCCAACTGACCCTCTCGAATGCACAAATCATAGACATCCTGCAGCCAACTGAACCTGACATACGCACCTCGAGTGTGATCTGTCTCTGTGTTTGCCTCCGAAGCAGAAACACCAAGAAGATCTGTCAGCAAGCCGCAAGCGGAATCTCGTGACATGGACTGAACAGAACACAGCTCCCCTATGATCGGTAGATGCAGCAATGATGACACATCATCCAATGTGATGGTCATCTCTCCTATCGGCAGGTGGAAACTGCATGTGTCTCTATGCCATCTCTCCACAAAAGCAGACAATAAGCCCTTGTCTGCTATCGAATGACTGCACCGTACTAAGTCGGCCAATCCACCTTCTTGTACGATGCTCTGGATGTAAGGCTCATCTATAGGAGTGACCTTTCGTCCATGGGTCAACACCTTGAGAGCAGGACGATCCTAAAATAACATTCAGACAAACCAAAACAATAAATTAAATAAAAACTTATTTCTTATAATGTCATATACATATACAGTGATGACACTCACCTGTCCTGTCCATATGTAATATGTTACATGCTCTCTGTATGATCTAAGTACAGAGACATCCGTTGGACCACCTATGAATGTCTCTTCTACATGATGCATATCACCTCCAGCATCAACATGCTCCTCATCAATGGCTTGCCGAACACGTCGACTGCGAGCAGAGGCAGTTGGTCGAATGCGTACATCCTCAGTATGCGAAATACCACCTCTGCTATGTGAACCTCTAGTTCTGGCCATGTCTAAAATTCACCAAATAAAATACAGTTCATTAATTACTCAACCACACTTTCTCACTGTAACTTAAATTATAAACTTAAATGAAATTAACATAATGAACAAATTAACATAAAACATGTTTTTTGTAAACCCTAAACCTTTTAATTAAACTTAAATAATGAATACTTAAACCCTAAAAAACATAAATTAACTAAATAAATCAACTTAAAAGGTAAATATACAAAATTAATTTTAAAACTGGTGAATTCCGCAAACTAGTTTGCGGAATGCAACTGATGCATTCCGTAAACTAGTTTGCGGAATACATGGGGTCGTCTTCTATCTTAGGATTTCGCAGTAGCCTAAAACCTACATTTACCCTATCCAATGGAGAATAGCAAACGAGTTTAAGGTTCAGAGGTGCTAATCTGAATGTAGAAGCTTTGACCTTGGGTTGTTTCGTTTGACTTTGCAGGAGTGAAGCAGTAGCAGGCAAGCAGCAAGGAGGAGACTCTCTTCAAAATGCGGAAGATTACTTCTTTTTTACGGAAATGTTTCAAGGGAGGGAGTGGTAAGGATAATTTGGAAATAAAAATTTTACAAAAAATTTAGGGGATATAAAAAGAAAAAAGAGGTGCAGAAAGTAAGCTCCCGTTAGTTTTCGTTGGGTCAATATCTGATCCACATTGAAATGCGTGCAATGGATGGGTTGATCCCATCCGATCTTATCCTATTCGTCCCACCCAGCTGGGTATCCTTCTATTGTTACTCTTCTATCTAATTGGTATAAAATAATTTTGAGACAGAAACTTATTTAAGTCAACCATAAAAAATTATATTTTAGCTTGTACTTATTTTAGAAAAATAATAAAATTGAATCGATGTAATTTAATTTCTTACGATTTAGATTGTATTGATTATTTTAATTTTTTATATTTTGTTAATTTTTTAAGGAATAACATTTTGTATTTTAGTTAAAGTTTAATAGAATATTAAGTTAATACAATAAATAAAAATGACTTTAAATATTACATTCCATAAGTTTATAAATATAATTTAAATTATAAAACATTTTTAGAAAATATAAATATATTTAATATAATACATTTTAGGTTAAAATTTACATAAGAATAGAATGAAAATTAATATGTTTACAATTTAGTTTGATTTTAGTTAATATTCTTAATTTTAATTTTTTTTTCTGTAATTCATTAGATAATGAAAATTTTGAATTGAATTGAATCGATTTTGGAAGTGGCTATCTAACACGCGGAGTACACAGCAGAAGCGTAACATAAGGAGAAAGAGAGTAAGGATTATAAAAAGAGAAGTGAGATCAGATGGTGTGTGTCCCACTCCTCCAACCTCCCAACTCTCTAAATAACTACGAAAAGAAAACTGGTAGGTTTCGTTTTCCCTGTGTCACGTTGAAGTCATGGCCGATTCTTCCAACCTGAAATCCGACGCTGTAATGGAGCAGATGAAGGAGCATCTCGCCACCGACGCAGGCAAAAACCTCACCACCAAAATTGGACTCGTTTATCAGTTTCGCATTGCCCCTAAGGTCGCTCCCTTTTCCTCTCTTCTTCTCTTCTCATTTAACCTAATCCTGAATTTTCTATTACTTTGAATTTGTAGAAAATTGGAATCGACGAGGTCATCTACACAGTTGATCTCAAAAAAGGAGAAGTCACCAAAGGTTAGCTACCTGCCTTTCTTGCTTTTTTACTATTCAATTGCTTTTAACTTCCATTCCTATGGTTCTTCTTGTGCTTAATTGTGCTCTCCACCTAGAGAACAAACTGAACTCAAAACCTAATGTTGTGGTAGCTTAGGTCTTCACTGTGAGTATAATCATGATGGACCTTGTAAATGACTCTGCAACCTATATAAAATAAAATGCTGTATTCATATTGCATAAACTCAAACACGGTGCTACTATGCAATGCGTTGTAATCTCTAGTATGATTAAGCGATATATACTATTCTCTACACGGATGAGTGTGAAATTATGTGTTGTAGAGATAGATCAGGCATTCTGAGTTTTCTTCGCATCTTTTGCTAATTGGTTGCTGCTATATCTTTTGTGATGAAGTGATTTCTATCTTTTAGATTATTGGTGGTTGTTCTGGCAGCCAGAGACTGGTCAATGAATGTTACGGTTACGCTATAAATTAGATGTGCGCTACAATCTCATTTCTACAAATGTACTTAATTTGGCCAATTTTATTGTGATTCCAACAATGCTAGGGCCATACGAAGGGGGAAAGCCTGATGCAACTTTTTCATTTAAAGATGAGGACTTTCTTAAGGTTGCCTTGGGAAAGATGAATCCACAGATGGCTTTCATGAGGTTTAACCTTTCAACAATTTTTCAAAATCAGTTTTTTTGCTTTTGTTCTTTGTTTATGCATTGATGTTCTTGTATCTGTTGCGATGGTGGTTGAACACAGGGGTGCGATGAAGATTAAGGGAAGTTTGAGTGCTGCTCAGAAATTTACTCCGGATGTCTTCCCGAAGCCTTCTAAGATGTGAGCTGAGACACCTGTGACTACTTGTACCAGGTTGCTTAAATTATAGTTTGGCTGCAGTCAAAACAAAATAGATAGCATCAAAAGCTGTGGACTATATCTTTGGTTATACATGGATTATTATTCCTAAGATTGTAAGTCGTTCGTGGGTTTAATATATAGCCTGAACTCTGAAAAGATATTTAGATTCTGTTCCGCAAATGTGCCAAAGATTTTTTATTCTACTGTAATTGGATGTTTGAAATTCAAAATAGTTCATACATTATTCAGAACTACTTTTCCATTCTTTTTGCCTTAAATACTCAGGTCAACACATCAGTGAGCCTGTCATTAAAGTCCATACTTGTAGATGTTATGAATCGTCTTTTCTCACAATTTATTTCGTTTGTGTTCTATGCGCCTACACCTTACTACGGGATCTATGTCTTTGCCAGAGTAATGTTTTCTAATCAAGCACTGGCCACAACTGGGTAAGGTTTCCTATCTGAGTATGATTCTAATTAATTTTTTTTCCCAAAGACATTCTATTGTCAACATCTATGCAGTTGTAATCTATAGGGACCTAAGTGCTGATAAATGATAACTAGCATGACTCATTGTCTCATGGTATCTATATTTATAAGTAGTCATTTCCCCATTGAAGTGGAACCATAATGCAATTTCCCAGGTGAAACAAATTAAGTTTGTTAGAAGTAAGATGTAGAGTTATTATCATTGCGAAAGTACACCTAATTATTCTTTTAGGCTTTCTTTGGGAGTTTGGAGCAGGAGGGAGGAAAAGGTTTGGGAAGAAGGGAGGTAAACATTTTCCTACTTTAAATGTCAAAAATCCTTATAAGATGTAGCGCATAAATTTATGCATCATAAGATGAATATCGATAAGTGTAATAGGACTGTGACGCATAAATAAATGTGTAATAGGGGTGTGATGAATATCAATAAGTGTAATAGTACTGTGATGCATAAATAAATACATAATAAGGGTGTAACATATTTATTTATGCGGATACGTCGGTATGACACATTTATTTATGTCTTACAAGCCCAACCTTCTACCTACCCCATCAATCTTCTCCTTGTGACACATTTATTTATGTGTTACACCTAATAAATTTATGCGTCATAAGTACTGTACAGACCTCATAAATACTTTCCCCCCTACATCATACCGGTGGTAAAATAATTGGTTGATTTTGAAATCCCTGTAACCTTGTTCCATTGTATATACCGAAATGCTCATGTGCTTCTGAAAAAATATATAGTATGAGACGTTGCTTTTTTTTTTTAACTACTTGAAATCCAATTGTTGAGCATCAACAGAACCAATCTTACAACTTGTGTTCTATTTTTTGATTAAACCAATCGTACAACTTCTGTTCTATTTTTTGACGACTCATTACTTTTGCGGCTATTTGAGATTCGATTATTCGAAATCCATCTGGTACCCTTTCCCGGGACCATGGTGCTCAAAATTTGTCATGATGCCGTCACGGTGAAAAGGAGTATTATGTTAGCCTCGGAAGATTTCATTTGCAACTATATTTAACTAGCTCTGGTGCCTGTGAAACTTGTATCTTTCTCATCCTATCCCGGTCAATTCATTTTATTGTCAATTGGTCCTATTTTTGTTATTTGTCCTTCATACTTTTGTTTTCTGTTCATACCACTGTGCTGCCCGCAATAGCTAACACAATGAATTCCACCGCCTAGTGCCTGCTTATACTGCATTGAACCATCTCTCTCACAGTGAGATTCGGTGTTTTTCCTCGTTTTCTGTTTTTACTGTTAACTATTGAGGTATTAATTGTGCATTAGATTACTATCTGAATAAAGATTTTTATAACAAAAATATGATAGTTAATAAAAGTATTGCAAAGATGTTGCTTGTTTGTTGTATTGCTAGAAACATTTAAATCACGTTTTATGCATTCCAAAGCTTGTTGGATATATGAATATATTTCAATTCCTCAAATTTTGGTTTGCTGACTCAATCATAAAGCAAACGGAACTTCCTGACTCCAAACTTGCTCTCTGGAATGTGGAAGCCATCATGCTTCAGGAATCTCGAGTTCATTCATCATCAATGTGAACATCAATTTGTGTCCAATATTTTCTTTTTTAAAGGGATAATAATAAATAAGAGTAAAATTAAATAACAGTATTTAAAATTATAGAATAATTTTAAAAAAATTGACTTGGATCACACATATCCAAACCGATAAAACAACAAACAAAAATAAACGTGGAAATATGAGAATTGGGCCTAAGTCATCAGGAATACATTTTCTTGGCCCAAGCTAAATAATTGTAATGCTTGAAAGATAACTTGTGTTGATGAAAAAGCAGTTAGTTAATTAGTTGAATTATTTATAGTTAGTTGACCTTTTAAGTATAGAAAAAGGTTGTTGAGTTGGCTTTTCAAACAATATTCAGGTGATCTTTCAGGAAAAGGAGAAGCAAAGTTACTTTCAGAACAAACACTATATATACCACACAACACCAAAAAACAAAGACACTTTGACATTTTGTTCAAAATAGAAGTTGGCTCCAAGATTTTTTCTCTCGAAAAATTCACGTCAGAACCTTTTTTAACAAAATCCTGCAAAGGAAGGTTAGGTAAATAGTCATAAGTCTTCATTGTGCCGACGCTAAGCTGAATAGAAAGAGCCTAGAATAGGCCACTGCCTTCCCACATCCAAGTATTCTGTTGTTCTTCTTTTCGAAAATAACAACCATCTCCCAACACAGATTGCCCATGCAAGGCTCTCTTACCGACACCGAAAATAGAGCTTCTCACTCTCCGTCGAAGCCACCAGAGAAGACGGTGTGAACTCCCTCCATCGTTTCTCGCGACTTCTCCCCCACCCCGCAGTAATGATGAAGACCGCTCCAAAGTCCGCGGCTGCTTGCTCTTTCTTTCTTCACCCCCGCAACCCTAATTTCCTTTTGTTTTATTTTCATTCTAATCTCCCATAAGCCCAATTAAATCCTCAGTCTTAAACAAAGAACCACCCCCTCCCTTGGCATTGATGGATTCGGGATAGTATAAGCCGCACGATTGGGGGTAAGACCCAAATAACTTCCCTTCGGAAATAAGCTCTATGAATGGGCTGGAGTGAAATTAACTAATGGCCCAAGTAATTGAAACAGAGGCTAAATTCTTTTGAAGCGACACTAAAATTGTCAGGATTTTCAAGGTGATTAAATTTACATTTGACGCAAAATCTAGATTTAAAAGTTATGACTATCTTTTCTCAAAATTAGCCTTCATTGAAAATGCATACTTTCGTACGTGAATAGCACCATTCGTTAAAATCCCATCAATAAGGGCTCTTCCAGTCATAGGTCATGGCTAATGCAATCAATTGAAAAAGCTATACAGCCGAAAACAAATGAATAATCTAATATTTAACTATTTAAGATCCTCTTTAATCACATGTGTCTACATGGGCCGTTATTTACTATAAGCCCCGAACAAGCTTGAAACTAAATTATGGCTTATCAAATCAAATTATCCAGTCCAATCCGTGTACATTTTATTCAAGGAAGTTGGGTCAATTATCGGAAATCTAAGCTCAAATCATTAATATTTAAGTTTATGTACTATCACTTTTATCTTTTTATTTTGTTAAGATATTTTATTTTTATTTTTGATTAAAAAAATTAAATTATTAGTCTCTCTCTTATCTTCTAAGTTGTATTTCACATTAGTTTCTAAAATTAATTTGAATAAACAAAATGCAAATGTATAGTGTTAAATGTATTTTAATGGTCAACCAAAACGGATTAAAGAAGTAACAGTAGTAAAGATAGAATATTTGAAAATTTATTTATTGCCACATTGTAGGAACAAGAATGAAAATAAAAATTCCTATAGTAACAAGAATGAAAATAAAGATACATATAGTAAGATAAATGAATTGAAGAAATTCTTAATATTCTATATTATACGATATTGTTTATGATATTTCGATGTCTAATGTAACATTTAAAAGCAGAAATTAACTGTTTATAAAAATTAAAATAAAAAATAAAAATATAACACATTAATAAAATAAAAAACGAATACGACAATTCATTCTTTAAACTTTTATTTAATTTATTTGAAGTTCTTATCTTATAATGGAAGGAAAAGTTTCTATCATCATTCAAAATTCAAAATATGATCCACCTAAATCCAATTTGAATGATATTCAACCAAAATTTTTTTACCCCATTTTTCAATTTGTGCATATCTTGTTTTCTAATTTAATTCATATAAAATAGATGTAAGTTTTCCTTAGAAAATTAACTCTTTTAAATTTGATATGGTAATTAAATAAAAAGTTTCAAGATGGATTTCAAATTGGTCACATCAAAATTTTTTCTGGTTTCTTATATTATTGTTCTAAAATTATGCTATTATTTTTTATAAATTTAAAATTTTTATTTTTTAAATACTATTTTAAAAAATTTTAAATCTCATACAGCAAGCTTTTAGTATAAATAAATAATATATTCTATTATTTTATGTTTTAAAAATTATATAAATTTCAGTATAATATTTAAATATTTTATTTTATTTGATTTAAAATATATATATATATATATATAAAAGTATCATTTAAATGGATTTCAATATTCAAAAATAAAATTTTATCATAATAATCTTTTAATACAAACAAGTCGTTTAGTATTTTGTATTTTAAGAATTATTAAATCTTACTCTAATCTTTACTTTGATTAGATTTTATATATATATGTAAATTTTAAAAAATTAATTAAATAATATATTTAATTTAATTTAAATATAGATATATAAATCTCATTTAAATTGATTTTAATATTCAAAAATAAATTTTAATATTTTAAAATTTATAAATCTCACATAATAAATTTATAACACATACCTATCATTATTTATTTTAAAAATTATATTGGTTCTCATACAACTTTCACTTGATTTAAACTTATGGATATATAGGTTTACGAAAATTAATTAAATAATAATTTATTTAATTTAATATATATAGATAAATAAGTACTATTTAAATGAATTTTTATATTTAAATATAAATTTTTAAATTTTATACAACAAACTTTTAACACAAACAAGTAACATATCTTATTATTTTGTATTTTAAGAATCATATAAATAAATCTTTTATTTGACTTGAATTTTGTACATATATAAATTTAAAATTTTAATATATTTTCATAAATTTTCAACTTTTTAAAAATTTTAATTTTTAGAAATCAAATCTTTCCAAGGTGTTAAATTTTTTATTACACCAGAAAATATATTAAAACAAAATCAAATTCAATCAAACTATTTGTAAATTTATCTATTATTTTATTTAAAAAATTAAATAATATTTTAAAATGTTAAAATTATATATTTAATTTAAAAATATTATTTTTAAAATAAATAAATAAATAACTAATCATTCTATTGATAACCAATTTTTAAACCTAGAAATTTTATTTTATTAAAAAATTTTAAACTATTCTTTTCTTAAAATAAAATTTACTAACGCCTTCACAATTAAATTATTCTTCCAAATTTTTTTAAATTCAACAGTTTATCATAATTTGGGTTCCAAAAGTCACATATGCGCTTGACAATATAAAGATAACATGTTTCTTCGAAGCTTGTAAACTTCAACCTTTTTGCAGGATATTGACTTGCTGTAATCCACCGCGAAAACCACTCATAAAATATACTATTTTCCACCGTTTGGACAAATCTTTAAAGATTTCCATTTAGTGTTTGCCCCTAATTGACGGTAATATCTTACATCCATATGTTTTCTAGAGAATTTTGGAAGTCTTTCTCCTCGTGGAAACCAGCTTATGTGGTATATAGAAGTAGTGACTAGTGTACAAGCTCTAAGATGGCGTTTAATGTGCAGGTCTTTGGTCCAATACCGTTAATAAGGTAAATTAGTTTTTAATTTATTTGATTCGTGTATAAGTTTGTTTAACGAAATTAGACATGTTTGATAAATGAACTTATTTTGATAAATGAACTTATTTTGATAAATGAACTTATTTTGGTAGCTTATAATATCTTTTTAAATTTACACACAAAAAAACGTTTTTGTAAAATTTTTTAAATATTATTTTATATAGCATTTGACTTTATAAGCTTTTATTTTTTTAAAAAAATTATCTTCATTCTTTTATTATATTTTCTCATTAGACTTTTTTTAATTTCACAAACCTTTAAACACACATGCGTTCTAAAATATATTTTTAATTTTTTTATAATATCAAATTATCCAAATTATAATATTAAATTATTTTATTCAATAAAATTATTCTATAATAAGAATAAAATTAAAAATATTATTATTCTCAATTTTAAAATGAAAAATATTAGAAAAAATTAAAATAGAAAAATGATAATTTTTTTTAAATATATATATATATATATATATATATATATATATATATATATATATATATATATCGTTATCAAAGCTATTACTATACTATCCATTTGACACATCACTTTGGAAACTAAGCTAGTTAATAAAATCTAGTCTCTCAAATTTATCTCTATTATAAATTTGAGTTCCAATTTTTAAATAAGACCATTTCTAGAAACAACTCGTATCCTTATTAAGTCATATTGTTTCTCTTAAATTAAGTATTTGATTTTATTTTTTATTTTAAAATTTATCCTTTTTAAAAATTAACTTAATTTAAATTTTAAATATCCATATATTATATCAAATCAAATATTTTTTTTAGATAATCTAATTTTTAAGATATATCTTCATCTTAACCAATTTAAATTTAAAATTCTAAATTTTAATATATTATATCAATAAAAAATGTATTTCTTGATTTTTATATTTTCTCATTAATCTTAAGAGTCTTACATCTTTAATTATTTTTTACTATAATAAAATATTTATTATTAATAAAAATATTTAATTTTTATAAAATATTTTATACTTAACCTTGAAATTTTCACATAATCATTATGATAATATAATATGTATCAACAATTGAATTTTTAAAATTTTATTTTAATAAGACGTTATCTGGTATCATTCGATCTTTTAATTAATTTAAATTGATATAAGTCAAACTTATTCTTGTGTTTTTTTAATAAATTTTATTGTAAAATTAAAAGGTTCTATTATATATATATATATATATATATATATATATCTAATTTTAAAAATTTATATTAATGTAACATTATTGATATTTTATTGATATATATATATATTAATGTTATAAATAAAAAATTATTAATATATAAAATACATTTTAATAATTTTTATGTTGTGAAAGAATAATTTTCGATCGTGAGTTGTAAAATAATTTTAGTTCACAATTTATATCAAGACATAGACATTATATATGTTCTTAAAAAAATCTGATAATAAAAGCAATTGATTATATTATTATTATTATTATTATTTAAGTTTTATGAGATTTTCGGAAAATAAATAATGTTTTAATAATCATAATATAAGATAAAACTATATTTTATATAAAATTATTATATAATGTAAAAATGTTATTTCTTATTATATGTTTGTTTTAATTTGGTCGAAATTCCTACTATAGTATAAACCCATCCTGTTGATAGATATTTAAGAAGGGATTTCAGAAAGGAGGGAATGAGAGAACAATATGAATACTTGTCTTGCCGCCATGAAAAGGAGTGTAGTCTCAACCACGGAACTTCCTCTTATGGCTGCCAAACTTATCTTTCTCATCCTTTCCCTCTCATTTTGTTTTATTTTATTTTATTTATTGTCAATTTGTTCATTACCTTATCCCATTTCGTTCTTTTTTTTTTATTCTTCAAATTTCTGTTCTATATACTGCTTTGTTCCCTTCGATACATAATACTGTGGATACCGGGCATTCCACTACACAATGCCTAAGCTTTTTAACATTTCAATTACCTTCGCTCATTCAATAACACTATATATATGACATATAAGATTCTAGTACCTATTAGTATGATTCCCAATGAAGGGCGTGAATTTACTTTCTTATATGATGAAGGGTATGAATTCACTTTCTTAATGTGATTTAATAATTAATATTGTTAACAATGATTGACAAAGGATTTCAAACAGTAAAAGAACACTAATTAACCAATAATTTATAAAAAAAAATTCAATCAAATCATAAGAATCAAATAAATTATAATTTTTCTATTTATCTTTGACGCTATGTATTTTTTAATATACAATGCTAATATGTTGTTGTGTTGTTGTTAACGGTTACTGACAAAGGATTTCTAACAATAAAGGAATATTAATTAACAAACAATTTCAATTAAATCATAAGAATCAAATAAATTATAATTTTTTTATATATCTTGTATTGGCGCTATGTATTTTTTAGTATACAAATACTAGTGTGTTATTGATATATAAAGCTATCAATGAATGCACCATTTTATTAATAATACATCTCTAGCATATAGATTAAACTATGCATGAACGAGTGAATACAATTTAATTATTAAAATTAAAAAGTAATATATATATATATATATATATATTAAAAAAAAGAAAAATGTAGCTCTTTTAAGGTAACTATCAAAGTGGTAAATTATAATTCCAAAGCTATTAATTGTTGTAAATATGGGAACACTATTAAAGATGATAACAGCAGTGCAAGCAAGGGATGGAGAAGATGCAAGTGTAGGGAGAAGATGCAAGTGTAGGGAGAAGATGCAAGTGTAGGGATAGAGTGATGAAGATTAGGAGAGATAAAAATCTGATAAAGACATGATTGAAAGAAGAGGTGTGATTATGAAAAAAATATAAATTTCACTTATATAGCAGTTATCTTTATTGTGTTTCAAGTGAAACTTAAAGTGCAGCTACATATGAAACTACACTCTAAATATATATCATTTTTCTTCTCCCCATTCTTAGAAAAATGACACATCAATTACTCTCTTCAACCTTACTTATAATGCAATTAGTTATAACCACTGTAAAATATAAAATTGATTATAATTTAAAGAATAATTTTACTTAAATCATATTTTAAGTAATTATTTTTATTCATATTTTTATTATAGTATATCTTACTCTAATTATTTAGACCATACAAAAGTTAATTTAAATAAATTTATTTCAAAAACATTACAAAATATTAAGATCATGCATGGACTATATATTTAAATATATTTTTAATTTTATTTTATATTATTAATAAATATTAAATTATAATTTTAACATTAAACTCTTATCTAATTAAAGATAAGATAGGTCAATTGTCATTTAAATTTTTAGTAAATATATTTCTTTGCATTGCATGTTCTTTGTTTTTTTTAATTAGATATTTATTCTATCGTAATATTGTAAAAAAGTCATAAAATATTTCATAAAACAAGTCAAAAATTATTAAATATTTTTTAAATTTTTTTTATAAAATTGATAAAAATAAATAATTATTTTAAATAAATTAATTAAAAATAAATTTTAAATCCTTGTCAAGTGCAATTCTTTAAAAGATAAAGGTTAGACAAAGGTACGAACAAATTTTTTCATAAATTCATCTCAACGTATAAAACTAAATGAACATTTTTATGAATATATATGCTAAGAATATAATTGATTATTATACATTTTATTAGTATTTTTATTTTAATATATATATATATATATTTATTTTTTTCTTATGATATCATATTTTATGTCATATCTTTTTTTTTTCACTTATTTTACATATTTTTAATGTGTAACAACAATTTTTCTAAGAATATTTTTGTTGTTGTAAAAAGTAGTATTTTAAAAAGTTTAAATCTCATATTCATTAAACTCAAAAAGTTTTGAAATTTTATATTAGTGAATGTATGTGAAATATAATTTTAATTTTAAAAAGTCTTATTTGAAAAATATTATTTTTAAAATATTTTAATTTAAGGATAAATCTAATAATGATAATTAAATATTAAAATAATTTTACAAAAAGACTCTAAATTTAAATTCATTACTTTTTACATTATACTAAAAATAATTATTTTATAATTAATTACAGGTCTAAAAAGTGTTAATTACCAATTTTGAACGTATCTATTATTTATGGATTATTAATTTTAAAATTTATTCATTGCCATCAATTACTAGTTTAAATTTTACTTATCAATTATTAGATTTAAATGTAATGATTGCTAATTTTAAACGTAGTTATTATTAATTGCATACTTTATAATAATTAATTGTTTATAAAATAACTTTAGTTAGCAATAAGTATTATTATTTTAAATTAAAATTAAAATTTTTAAATTGAACATATATAAATCAGTGTTATAAAAGATTCAGATATGAACTAAGATACACACTTACCAAATTAAAACTCTGATCCAATTGTCTTGAAACTTATATTAAGCAGATTAATTCCTGAATTTTGTGTGAACAAAGACTATATCTTGGGGATGTAAAATTGACTGTTTTCTCAATTCATATTAGGAACTTTCTTTAGATGTAACAGATCACTAATTTGTAAGCTCTATCATGGCATTTGATGGGACGTGGTTCAAACGTTATCAAAAAGTGTGAAAATTTGACCCTCCACACTTTGTTTCCCACTATGTCAATGGACTAACAATTAATAATATAATTACTATTGTTCGTCCCCCAAGATTTTCTAATTTTCCAAATGATGGCATCAGTTTTCTTTTTCTCTTTTTTATTAGAAAAATCTCATCCTTTTTTCACTAAAACCTTCTAAAGAAGTATATCAGATATTTTTGTTTATTCTTATCTATATGCAATACTGAAATCCTTCCACCATGATTGTTATGTGACATTTCTTTTTTCTAAATTTTATCTTTTTAAATTTCAAGTTATTTATTTACTTTGATTTTATTAAATTTAATAATATTTTTCTGTTTTTTTTATTTTTCTATCCTTGAGATTTTATAATAATTTAACAAAAATTAAACAAATAACAGTAAAAAATTATTATTTTTTAACAAATTAGATCGTAAATGAATATTTTTTTACGTATACTTATTCTAATTATAGAAAAAATATACATTATCTTATAATTATAAATTTCCAATTTTATTTTTTATATTTATTTTTCCTAAATTTTAAGTCAAATAACAAATAATGTATATTTTTTCTATAATTAGAATCAATTTATGTAATAAAATATTCATTTATGTTCTAATTTGTTAAATTCTGTTATTTGAAATTTGTAAGTAGATAATAAGTAATGTATTTGGAATTTATAATAATAAAAATATATTTTCTATAATCAGAATCAATATATACAATAAAATATTCGTTTATGTTTTAATTTGTTAAAAAATATATTTTTTTGTTATTTTTTCCTAAATTAGTAAGTCAAATAATAATAAAAGTGCATTAATTCTTAAAAAAAAATCATAAAAACTATAATTTTTTTAATTATTATGATTAAAAAATAAAATTATACATTAATATTAGAAATTTTTATTCTCATTTTTTACTTTAAAAAATTAAGATGATTATAAAATATTTATAAAAATAAATAAAAGACTAACATATTAAATTTATACTAATCTATCATTATATTTTTTTACTTCAAAAGTTATTAAATTAAAAATATATTCTTCTTCACTTATAAACCGTCAGAATAGAATGAAAAATTTGAAATTAAAATAAAATAATTTAACATAAGAATTTGAAATTTAATTTTATATTGTAAAAAAAAAACTCTCGAGTATATCATATAAGATAAGTTGATGAGATGAGTTTCACTCTTCTAAGTTTCAATTTATTTGACCTCACGCAACGCTTCATTTGCAATGCAAACCAGGGAACGATGCCACTATATAAGACACAGCTACCCGCTAATGCATTCAGCTCCAACACAAATTCAAAGCTATGGATTCTCTCCCTTTGTTCTGTCTTTTTTGCCTCTGCCTTTCTCTCTTTCCCCTCTTCGCTTCCCCTACTTTGTTGTTTCAGGTTTCACATCCCCTTCTCTCAATCTTCAACCCCACACTAATGCACACAACACCAATTAATTGAATAAACAACTTTACCTTAAACTAACTAACTGTGCATGAATATGGTAAATGTTGTGACAGGGTTTCAATTGGGAATCAAGTAACAAAGGAGGATGGTACAATTCTCTCAAGAACTCTATTCCTGACTTAGCAAATGCTGGAATTACCCATGTTTGGCTCCCTCCTCCCTCTCAATCCGTTGCTCCTCAAGGTATATACATCTTACTACATTCTTCAGTCCAAATAAGTTATTAATGTCATTCAATTTCTATATAAATTGCAAAGTTACTAGCAGAATTCTGTTATGCTATGCAAAATATGGTTGTCAATTGTCAAATTGGATTATAGTTTGCAACCCATGGTTTGGCTTTTCACTTTTATTCAAACCATGTTTTGGAACCCAAAATCATATTCTTTTCATGTTATTTGTACATGAAACTCAACATGTTTTTGCTTGAAAAAAAGCTCATGCAAACATGCACACACATTCAAAGTGAAGGTTTGGTGTGTGCAAATTATAACCCTAACAAGCTAAGTGTTTTTGTCCTTTTGAGTTCAGGGTATCTTCCAGGAAGGCTATATGATCTTGATGCATCAAAATATGGATCAAAGGATGAACTTAAGTCCTTAATTGGGGCTTTCCATGATAAGGGAATCAAAAGTGTAGCTGACATAGTGATCAACCACAGAACTGCAGAGAGGAAAGATGCGAGAGGCATATATTGCATCTTTGAGGGTGGTACACCTGATTCACGTCTTGATTGGGGTCCACACTTCATTTGCAGAGATGACACTGAATATTCTGATGGCACTGGAAACCTTGACAGTGGAGAGGGCTATCCTCCTGCACCTGACATTGACCATCTCAATCCACAGGTCCAGAAAGAGTTATCTGATTGGATGAACTGGCTCAAAACTGAGGTTGGATTTGATGGTTGGAGGTTTGATTTTGTGAAGGGTTATGCCCCTAGCATTACCAAAATTTATATGGAACAAACTAAACCTGATTTCGCTGTTGGAGAGAATTGGAACAGTCTTGCTAATGGGAAAGATGGGAGACCTGACTATAACCAAGATGCTCATAGGGGTGCACTTGTGAATTGGGTTGAATCTGCTGGTGGTGCTGTCACTGCCTTTGATTTCACAACCAAAGGGATTCTTCAACTTGCTGTTCAAGGGGAACTTTGGAGATTAAAGGATTCAAAAGGCAACCCACCAGGATTGATTGGTGTGAAACCAGAAAATGCTGTAACATTTATTGACAACCATGACACAGGTTCCACTCAAAGACTTTGGCCTTTCCCATCTGACAAAGTCATGCAAGGATATGCTTACATTTTAACACATCCTGGCACCCCAACAATAGTACTTTTTCCAACCCTTTTATCTTTTAATCTTTACAAAACTTTTTCATAGCGAAAATATTAAGTGCTTGTTTGGTAATTCTCTATTATTATTATTATTACTATTATGCAGTTCTACGACCACTTTGTTGATTGGGGTCTGAAGGAAGAGATAACCAAATTGAGTAGCATAAGGCTGCAGAATGGAATCAATGAGAAAAGCACTGTGAACATTCTAGCAGCTGATGCTGACCTTTATGTTGCAAAGATAGATAACAAGATCATCGTGAAGATAGGACCAAAGATGGACCTTGGAAATCTTATTCCCCCAAATTTCCATGTTGCTACCTCTGGCAAAGACTACGCCGTGTGGAATTGACTCAATTTATTGCAATATGGAATATTTGATGATTATCAATTATCGCATCAGCTATAATCTCCTTCAGTTTAATAAGATTGTTCTATACCCTGTCTTATCCACCTCTTTGCCAATACAATATTCCCTGGTCCCTACTGTTGTATAAAATATAATTCCAAAGCTTTTCAATCCGCCATTTACGCTCTCCTGCTATATATATATATATATTTTTTACAATAAACTGAATTTTATATTGCTTCCCATAATTTGATCATAGGTATGCTAAGAGAATATATATATATACAAGTTTAGTGTCCATTTAGTTTCTAGTTGAATGATAAATTTCATATTTTTTTAATAAAAATAAATATTTATAATTAAAATTAATTTTAATATATTTCTCAATTATATTTAACTATTTAGAATTAATTTTATCAAAATCATATTTATTCAACTTTAACCTAAATTCCAAGACTAACCTATCATATATAATTTTTCCAGTTTCAAAGAATGCGATGTCTATACTTCTTTTATTAGAGACCTGGACATAAAATATTTCTATATATAAAGAGCAGAGTAACATTCTATCAAGAGTTTCACAGGACACATAATCATAGGAAAGGCATTATAGATCATGCTCATTATATCGGATATTGGTTGAACTCCTAGTAATGGCTAAGAGGTTTAGAAGTTTGGTATGCTTGTTTATATATGAATAATGATAAAATATTTCTATTTTAATATATTTTTAATTTTTTTATCACATTATATATCATATTTTATATCTTTATTTTTTTTATCCAATATATTTTAAATAAGATGTCCAACAATATTTTTTCTTTTCCTTTGTATATATGCCTAAGCTAAAGGGTGGGATGTGTCCATTGTGACAATGGTTCAAGTACACTTATATCATGATTAATTAATTTTTTTCAGCAAATTATTTTCTGTTTTTAAAATTTAACAAAATTTTATTTGAGGAGGGTGGGGGAGTCCATCATGGTTATCTCTATTTAGGGGTGGGTTTACGAAAATATTTTTGGTTTTCAACAATCCATTTGATGAAGTTGGTGCAGTTTGTCTCCTTTTCTTGGGCTTTTACCAGCAACAATAATTGATAAGTTACTAACTATTCGACCAAAAATAAAATCTATTTTATTAATCTTAGTTCTTAAAGTTAATTTTAAAGATTCAAAAATTATAACTTTTTATTAAAAGTAACTATTTTATTTTTATAATAAAAATTTATATTTTTATATAGTAAAACTTGGTGTTAAAGATTAAGGTTAACATTTTCTTTAAAAAAAATTGTTAAATTTCTTTCTAATTACCCATGGCGAAAAAAAAGTTGCTCACTTGGCTAAAGAAAAAACAGTCACCTTGCAAGCTCAATTTAGGTTTTGCCCATCTTTAAATAAAATCATGATTGAAAAAATAATTGAATAAACATGATAACATTTGTAAATTTAAAATTTATAATATATTAAATATGAATTGTAGTTTATAACACTGTCACTTTATTGATTTATTAGTTTTATTTTACCATATTAGTAAATATGTTTATCTGTCATCTTCAACCTTTTTAATGTGCTTTTATCTTTCCAATTTTAATCTTATCTATGTATTAAACGCATATTGCTGGAACTTTTTCTTCAAGCTTTTTTTTTTTTATCTTGTCACAGTCTAAAATGATAAGTTCCTCTTAAAATGTTCCAACTCTTCTATCAAGTTAAGCTTCTAATTATTAGTTTTTTATTGCTTAAAAAACAATTTCAAATAGACAATTCCAAATTTAAATCCTTCGATGTATGCTCACCATAAATTCCTCTAAGCAACAAAAGGTGTCTTTTATAGTTGATGGAACAATTTAAAAGCAGCAATCAATAGTAATATCTTAAATAATAATTCATTATTGTCTAGCCTAAGGCTTTCCTTCAATTTTAAAATAGAAGCCTATAAGACAATTTCCGAATCTTGTTACTCAATTTCCCCCTTATTTTCTTTTTTTAACTTAGATTTTTTAGTTATGCAACAAATTGTTGCATTACAAAAAAAGTTTTTTAATAATAAATTTAAAAAATAAATAGTGACGGAGTTAACTTTTATTAAATTTTTTTAATAAATTTATATTTATAAATAATGATCTGTAGAAAAATATTTTAGTAATAATTTAAATAGTATAACTGTTAAAATAAAATATAATTTATTACTATTATAATTTTATTAATTTTATATAATATTTTAAAATAATAAAAATATTTTAATAATTTTAAAAAATAGACAAATTCGAAGACGGAACGAATATCAATATTCTCATAACTGCTGTTCTCGATCCGATTATGATTAAATCGAATTTTTTCTGTCAAACTCGAGGCAAGAAGAAGGCAGACGGAACGGGTATGATCAACTTGGATTTTTTTCATCAAACTCTCAAACTCAAGACACAAGACAGAAACAAGATAAACGAAACGGATAAATATATAATTATCATGCTTTCATATGATAAGTAACCAATTATTTCCCCACTAAAAAATACAAATTTTTGTACTCATAAATTTTAGAATAGTCTTCTTTTTTTTACCTTTCTTTCTACATATTGATGTGTATATTTGATTTGCAAAATTGAATTTCTCCCCATTTGATGTCTTAGCAATCACGGCTCTGAAATCTGGATTTCTTTGATTTGGCCCTTGATTTGCTGTTTTTGGAAAATTCAAAAACTTCATCATCACTACCTCTTCACTTCACACTAGAAAGTATGATAATATTATTATCATAGACATAATATAGATCAATTTGAGAATTACATTTCTTTAAATTTTAAATAATAAGATATGTATATTTAAAAATAGTAACACTTATTTAATATATTTTTTATATTTTTTTCTCTCATATCATACCATCATTTATCACATTTATTTATTTTTTCTTTTAAGACGGATATATCCATAAAAGGGTAATCCATTAGCATTCAAAGAGTATGTTCATCTTCTACTTTTACTAAATTAATAGTCTGGAAACGGTAGTAAGATTAAAAGAAAAAGAAATGCAGAGCCTATATTCGGATGTAAGTGCCATGCATGTGTATGTAGTTTTTACTATTCATAAAGTGTCTACTAAACATTTTTCTTAGATTTTCTACATAACTTAGATGCTTGTACTTCTAACAGGATAATTACCCTACCGCAATGCCCTGCGTTAAACAGCTTATGAATTTTCTAATTTCCCCTATTTGGATAAATCTCTCTGAAAATGTTCATTTATTGCCGCCCCTAAGCAACATTGACATTATATTCTTTGAACCTGATATAGAGTGGCCATAGTTTCATCCATATGTTAAGTTTTTACTAGTCAAACTTTGAAATGGACACTTCTCCGCGTGGTGCCAAACTAATCAATCTTACTATACACTATCATTTCCTTGAAAATCAAGACACCCCAAGGCCCAAGGATCCCTGTATAAGAGTCCTACAGATAGAAGGCACCAACGCAACAACACAAAAACATGAAGTCTCTTCCTTCACTTTGCTTCCTTTGTCTTTGCGTTTCTCTTTTTCCCTCTTTCTCTTCCCCTGCCATACTATTTCAGGTATCTCTATTTTTCAACCCTCTCTCTCTCTTTCACTTTGTATTTAGATACAAACACTATGACTCACACATGCAACATGCAGGCCTGCTTTTTTTTTTTTTTTTATAAAATTTAAGTGTAATATTATAGATTTTTTTATTTTATTTTTTAATTAAAATTAAAATTTGATCTCGATAATACATATTGATATTTAATATTAATTTTGATTATATAAGTTACAGGAATAAAATTTGAATGAAAATATTTTATAATATTATGCCTAAATTTTACTCCTATTTAGTTTTTGGAAAGTTTTAGTAAGATGAAGTGTGTGTTGTAGGGGTTCAATTGGGCATCAAGTGAAAAAGCAGGAGGATGGTACAACTTCTTGAGGACATTGGTCCCTGACATAGCAGACAGTGGTGTTGAGTATGTTTGGCTTCCTCCTCCCTCTAACTCTCATGATGATGGTCCTCAAGGTAATGAAACCCCGGTCAACCCACTATGGCCGTCTCAAACACTTTAGTTTTAATGGGAACATTGCATGGACTTCATACTACAATATTCAAAATTTCAACTCACCTTTCCTTTTTCTTCTTTTAATTTCACATTTGTATTTTGTTCAAGCTTCAAAATTATATATGTTTTTTATATTCCAAAGATTATTCTACTTTTTTGTGAATAAAATTATTATTTTTTAACTCATTTTAAAATTATCCTGTTTTTTTTTTATAAATCCATTCTTTTAAAATTAATACTCTCAAAATAATTGACAGTTGTATAAAATAAATAAATTGTTACATTGAGTTTTGAGATTGTTTAGTCTTTGAAATTTTAAAGATTTTTTTATTAATTTTTAAATTTATAAAATAACATTCATTTTTAATTTTTAAAATGATAACAAAAAATAAAATAAATATATTAAAATATTTTTATAAATTAAATAATTAATAAAGAATTTTAAAAATAACTATAATTTTTGTATATCCAAAAGCAGTTACACTCTTTTAATATTTTTCTATTTGTGTCACATTAGATTTAGGATATTGTTGAAGAATGTGGTGCATGAGAATATAGAGATATGATTATGATTAATGTTGAGAATTGATTGTAATAAGAAAAATTGATGATTGTTTGTTTATTAAGTGAGAAATGGCATTGTGTTGAAGGTTACTTACCAAAAAGGCTATACGACCTTGACACGTCCAAGTACGGTAACAAGGCGGAACTGAAGTCACTGATTGCGGCATTTGGCGAGAGAGGAGTGAAATCCATAGCCGACATAGTCATAAACCACAGAACAGCAGAGAGATTGGACAACAGAGGACTTAGCATCTTCGAAGGTGGGACCCCAGAAAGTGTTCTAGATTGGGACGTGTCGTACATTTGCAGCACCGATGTTAGATTCAACGGCACCGGAAACCCTGACACAGGAGACGATTGGTGGGGTGCCCCTGACGTTGACCACACTAATTCCAAGGTCCAAAAAGAGCTCTCAGATTGGATGAATTGGTTGAAAACAGAGGTTGGGTTTTCAGGGTGGAGATTCGATATGGTTGTTGGTTACGCTCCAAAGTTCACCAAAATCTACATGGAACAAACTTCACCCGATTTTGCCGTTGGAGAGTTTTACCAGAATGTGTCAAGGGGTCAAGATGGGAGGCCGTTACAAAACCAAGACGCGCACCGTGGCGCCATGGTTAATTGGGTTGATGCTGCGGGTGGGGCTGTAACGGCTTTTGACTTTACAACCAAGATGGTTCTAGGTGCTGCTGTTCAAGGTGAATTATGGAGGATGAAAGACTCTAACGGAAACCCCCCTGGAATGATTGGAACTAAACCCTCTAATTCTGTTACGTTTGTTGATAATCATGACACTTGGTCTCAGAGAACTTGGCCTTTCCCTGATGATAAAGTCATGTTGGGTTATGTTTATATTCTCACTCATCCTGGTCACCCTACCATTGTAACTACTTACATCAATCACTTTTTTATTATTATTATTATTATTTTGTTCACAATATTATGATTTTTTGTTACATCCATGTGTTGCTTGTGCTTGCAGTTCTACGATCACTACATTGAATGGGGGCTGAAGGAACCGATTAAGAATTTGATTGAAATTAGAAAGAAGAATGGAATTACGGCCACAAGCAAGGTGAATATTCTGGCAGCTGAGGCTGATCTCTACATGGCGGAGATTGATAGCAAGATTATTGTCAAGATTGGACCCAAAACAGATCTTGGGAACCTTCTTCCACCAAATGTTCAGGTTGCTACCAATGGACAAGACTACGCTGTGTGGGAAAGAAAGTGAGATGTTGTTGTGGTTGTGGATGCGTTTTTACTGTAAAATAGAGTATTCAAGGAAATAAAAACTAGAATAATATGCGGGCCTGTTGTGCAGGAGCCCAAAATGAATATTCATGGGCTGTATATAAATGAATAAGAAGGATATATAATAACAAAAGTTCTGATAACCTAAATCATTTGTATCTTAAAGAATGTTTGTTTAAATACCATAAATTTACCATCTTAAGAAAAAGGAAAAAAATTATTTTTCATTAGAAGAGCCGGGGAAGGAAAAGTTTAAATTCTATATCACATATTCACACGAGTTTGATACCTTGTGATGAATTATTTCAGAAATACCATAAATTGACCATCTTAAATAAATTGAGACAACTTTTTTCTGTTGTCTCTTTTTAATTTTGGAATGTACTTTTTATACATGTATAATAGGAAAATGATAAAAAGGTGAGAGGTAAAAACAAGGTTTAAATGATTATACATAACATCATGTACCATATCAATTACTTGATGTTCGAAAAAATTATTCAACAATGGGTAAGCACCTGCATCTGTTCATTGCGGGTCACTTGCTGTTCTTTGATTCTTTGTTTAAGCCTCATTCTCCGCTAGGGAAATAATTTAACCAGAATAAACGTGTACCACATTCACGTCGATCGACTCGCTAGTTTATTGCATCAATATCCTGGCCTTTCTGCTTCTTGTTAAACATACGGATGAATCTAGATTTTGCTTTATGGTTCAATAACTCCATATGAAAGATGTTCTATTGACTTCATTTTTCTTCGTCACACTAATAAAATTCTTATAATATAGAACTTGTAAAATCTTAATGGATGATTGGATCATGAAAATTATTTTTCAAACATTTAAAATTACATATTACACAAGAAAAAAAATCAGACCAAAGGAAAAAAGTCTTGCATTGACAACAGATTACAGCAGCATGAAATGATCAAGACCTGTGAACCTGCTAGAAACAAATGGAACCACACCCATTAATGGCTCAAGATTTAACGTTTTCTCTGCAAAGTTTATTTTAAAGATCTGTGGCTTTAGCCTTTATATGGTATTTTCCACGCATTAGAATATCCACCAAAATCTGACCTTCTGATTAGAACCATATAGAAACATTTTAGTTGCACTGTGCCATGCCATTCATAATACTTCAAATCTCAAACTCAAAATTTCTTTGATTGATCAAATCTGACACAGATCTTTACAAAAGCCAAGGTCAATATATAAGAAGCCTATACACAATACAGAATCATGTTACTTTTTCCTTTTCTCACCAAGGATGATGCACTTATTTTTATATCCTTATAAAGCGCTGAGCAGGAGACCATTCACAACCCTCTCTCAGTAAGGCGGAGTACAACTCAATCAAACATACAGCAATCATTAACATGTACAAATATGGAATAATTTTGAATAATCTCCAAAAGGGTGAGATGCTCAGATAACTGCAACATAACAGTGCATATATTTTCAATAGGAGTTACCCTGAATGGGTTGGATGCGCTTTTTTTCTTGCAAAGAACATCAAAATCCGGGGGAAAAATGACTTCTTCTTCTTCTTTCCATATTTTGTGTCTGGGGATGATACAGCGTCTCTGTTTGCATGGGCATAAGTCTTTGGACTGGATAAGTAATGTAAAGGAATAGGTGCACTATGAGACTGGTCAAAGCTATTTGCTTCCTTATGCCTTTCAACACTAACCTTGGGACTTCTACTCTGCTTTACTGTTCCTTGGCCTAATTCACCAGCCTTTCTTCGTTGTTCATGTTCAGCCCTCCATCTTCTTAACTCTTGTTCTACACCTAATTTCCCTTCCCTTGCCTTTTCAGCTTTATCCATTGCAACCTTCAGAGATTCCCTTCTAGCTGCCATCTCTCTATTCACATCATTCAACTTCTCCAAGGTTTTCAATTCAGACTCCTTAGCTATCTCAATTTCAGAATTAGCAGCTGTGACCCTCATACTGGCTTGCTCTTCTGCATCATGGGCTTGTTTGCTGAGATTATAGTACTCCTCAACTGAAAGTGTCACCCCAGAAGATGAATCCACTTCATCGTTGTTCCTAGCTGATTCACTCTCTTGCAATGCTTTAATTGCTGCTATTGCCAACCTTTCAGAAGCCCTGGAAGCCTCCATCTCCTTCTGAGCTGCAAGTAATCTGCTTTGCATTGTACTTGCACTGGCCTTGGCTTGCTCCGCCTCCTCCTTTACTCTTCGCAGCTCTTCACGAGCAGCTTGAGCAACCAAGTTGGCCTGATTAGCCTCTTCGGCAGCTTGCTGTAGTTTCTTTGGAAGCTCAACGATTCTCTCTCTGCCTTCTTTTTCCTTCGCCTGAACCAAAACTAATTCTGATCTAGTGTTGTCTAGCTCAGCTTCAAGAGATGTAACGGTAATGGAGGCCATTCCCTCTCTTTGCCTGATGGAGGCAAGAGATGATTTCTCTTGTTCAAGTTCTGATTTTAACGATGTTGCAGCAACCTTCAAGTAGTTTACCTCAGTAATAGCTTTCTCTATGTTAAGCTTTACCTCCTCAAGTTCCTTTTTGGCTGATGCAACAGCTTCTTGTATATCATTGTGTGTCTTCTTCTCCGGTTCCTCAAGTTCTCCTTTTGATACTCCTTCTTTATCACCCTCATGGTTAGACTTTGATTCCATATAAGCATTTAATTCAGATTTCAAATCAACCAGCAAAGCGGAGGCTGTGTTCAGTTTAGATTTGAGATCCTTAGCTGACAGAATTTTCTGGTTGAGTCTCTGGAGTTCTTCTTCTGCCTGTTTAAGTTCTTTCTCCCAATTGAGAGAATCTTGATCCCTTGCCATGACTGTTCCTATTCTTTGTTCCTCTGCTTCCATGTGTGCAGCATGAGCAGTTTCCAAAGACTCCTTGGTGGCAATTAGCTCAATAGTCAGGTCTTCCACTGTCTTCTCTACTTGCTTTGATGAAGCAACAACCTCTTCAGCTTTCTTCATAGCTTCATCTTTTTCAACAACTAAGGACGCATATTCCTTACACAATGCATCCAACTCCTCCTTAACAGATGTTAACTCTGTAATAGCAGCTGTATACCTGGCTTTGGCAACCTCAAGTTGTGCCTTGGCTGCAACACTAGAATCATCTGCGATACCCTGCTCCATTTCTTCTACTCTGAGCTTTGCAAGTTCTGAGTCCTGTCTTGCTTGACGTTCTTCTGTTTGTGCCCTTTCTAGGTTAAGTTTTAGTTCTTCTATTAGCCTCTTAGTGCTGTCTAGCTCCTGTAGTACTTGGACTTTGGCATGTTCAGCAGCCTCTGATTTTTTTTTGTACTCTGGGATCGCTCGCTGTGCATCGTCAAGTTCTTGTTCCACATGCTTTCGTCTCTGTTTATTCAGAGAAAAAAAAAAAAGTTAATTGCTATTCCAGAAGATAAAGCTACCTTGGTCATTAGTATAAATAAGGAAATCGTCCCTTGTTTCTGTCCAAAACCAATCGATAAACAAGGAAATCATAAAATCCAAATCTATGAAATGTATGTTTGGGCTGCAACTACTTTATAGTTGAAGCAAAAGTATTGAACTTCCTGCAACTACTTTATAGTTGTAGATAACATTCAAAAAATCAACTTCAGATAATAATATTCAGTTTAAACATGTTTTTACTCCCTATAAATATGGTTCAATTTGATTTTAGCCCTTCAAATTTTTTTGTTGGTTTTATTTCTTGTAAAATTGAAATTTTTCTAAAACAGTCCCTATTATCATTTTTTATGATGTCATGCATCTAAACATATCATGTCATATGTCACCTCAAAATGAACGCTGGCATATCATGACTAAAATGCATACCAAGTGATAATAAGGATCATTTTAAAAAAATTTATATTTTATGAGGACTAAAACCAACAAAAAAGTTTTGGGAAGACTAAAACCAAATCTAGCTATATTTACACAAACTAAAAAGATATTTTCAGCCATAATATTTTAACATAAATGAGATATATAATACACTATGCTCCTTGCCAAAAGAGTATATAGGCAAATATTTGACATAAATGAGATATATAATACACTATGCATAAAATCGAGTCTAGAAACAAAATGCCAGGATAGTAAGTTGTAGAGATTCAACATATTTGAAGGTAAGTTTCTTGACATGCCCCTTCAAGTCATCACGAAGCTATGATTAGCCCTTTGAAGTTGTGGCTTGGTTCAATAGATAATAGTTTCAAATTTTCATATTGAAAATTGACATGAAAAAAGCCATCAAAGCAACCTTTCAGCCTCAGTTGTTTTTTATCTTCTATTACTGCAATTAGTAACCAAATAATGAAGGCTGTTGTTCTCATCTTTTTTTCTCACACCTCAGCATTTTCCTTGTAGCCTATCTTCTAATGGATATTTGGCTTCTCCTTAAGAAGCAATCAAAAACATCCAAAAGAATTCTTTCCTCATGAAGAAGTGAAACAATAGAGTAGGGAATTTTAAATAAAACGGAAAACTAAATGCAAGATAGATATACCTCCACGGTCTGGATTTTATGAGCCTTCCAATCCACAATTCCTCCAAACTTGGACACAGCTTCCTTGACAGATTCAAATGGAGCTGCTGTATCAATAAGGCCTCTTCTTGCAGCATTCTGCTTGGCATTTGTAGGTGAGTCAACAGCTTCCACAGCAACATCTGTAATCTTGGTTTTAGGTGAATCCATATTTTGTTCTTTGTGGTCATTCTGAAACTCCATTTTATCATAAGAGGAAGCCAAGGTTTTTATCTGATTATCAACATCACTTCCAGCACTGGAAGCAGGTGAGTCAACTGCTCCCACAGCATCATCAGTAACCTTGGTTTGAGATGCATCAATCTCCTGTTCTTTGTGGTCATTCCGCAACTCTTTTGCTCCAGAAGAGGAAGCCAAGGGTTTTCTCTGCTTATCAACATCACTTCCAGCATTGACAGGTGGTGAGTCAACTGCTCCCATAGCATCATCAGTAACCTGGGTTTGAGATGCATCAATCTCCTGTTCTTTGTGTTCATTCTGCAACTCTTTTGCTCCAAAAGAAAAAGCCAAGGGTTTTATCTGATTATCAACATCATTTTCAGCACTGACAGCAGATGAGTCAGCTGCTCCCACAGCAACATCAGTAACCATGGTTTGAGATGGATCAATCTTTTGTTCTTTGTGGTCATTCTGCAACTCTTTTGTTCCAGAAGTGGAAGCCAAGGGTTTTATCTGATTATCAACATCGTTTTCAGCACTGACAGCAGGTGAGTCTACAGCTCCCACAGCAACATCAGTAACCTTGGTTTGAGATGGGTCAATATTTTGTTCTCTGAGGTCATTCTGCAACTCTTTCGTTTCAGAAGAGGAAGCCAAGGGTTTTATCTGATTGTGAACATCATTTTCAGCACTGACAGCAGGTGAGCCAACAGCTTCCACAGCAACATCAGTAACTTTGGTTTGGGATGGGTCAGTATTTTGTTCTCTGTGGTCATTCTGCAACTCTTTCGTTTCAGTAGAGGAAGCCAAGGGTTTTATCTGATTGTGAACATCATTTTCAGCACTGACAGCAGGTGAGCCAACAGCTCCCACAGCAACATCAGTAACCTTGGTTTGGGATGGGTCAGTATTTTGTTCTCTGTGGTCATTCTGCAACTCTTTCGTTTCAGAAGAGGAAGCCAAGGGTTTTATCTGATTGTGAACATCATTTTCAGCACTGACAGCAGGTGAGCCAACAGCTCCCACAGCAACATCAGTAACTTTGATTTGAGATGGGTCAATATTTTGTTCTCTGTGGTCATTCTGCAACTCTTTTGTTTCAGAAGAGGAAGCCGAGGGTTTTATTGGATTGTCAACATCTTTTTCAGCACTGACAGCAGGTGAGCCACCAGCTCCCACAGCAACATCAGTAACCTTGGTTTGAGATGGGTCAATATTTTGTTCTTTGTGGTCATTCTGCAACTCTTTTGTTTCAGAAGAGGAAGCCGGTATTTTCATCTGATTATCAACATCACTGCCACCATTGCTAGTAGAACCACCATCCTGCTGCCTGATCGAGATATCTTCTAAAGTTCCAGGCTCGGAATCTGCAGACATGGTTCCTTGGTTGTTTTGTTCTGTTACATGAAGTGTAACATTTGGGGTTGAAGCTGAATTATCTATGGGAACATCATTTACCTTGCTTTGAGGTGGGTCTATTATTAGCACTTTGGGATCAGTCTGCAATTCTTTTGTTTCAGAAGAAGAAGTCGAGAGTTTCATTGAATCATCAACATCACTGCTAGTTGTGACAGTAGAAACACCATCCTGCTGTCTATTAAAGATATCTTCTTCTAAAGCTCCTGGTTCAGAATCTGCAGCAATGCCTCCCTGGTGGCTTTGTTCAGTTCTATGAATTGTAGCTTTTGGGATTGAAGCTGAATTATCTGTAGGAACATATTCATCTTGTCCTACAGTTTGACCATCAGAAGCATTTAGGGACACTGCTGATTCAGAGAACTCAGTCACTGGTAAATGAGTGCCTGACTCCACTCTATTATCGTCACTAAGTTGGTTGATGGGAGCTTCAACTGAAGACTGACTATTGGGTGGGTTTATCACTTCAGTTTTTTCTTCAGGGGTTTCTGCCTGTGGCTTCAGTTCAGCACTTCTTGAAGAGGATTCTGATGGTGGCTTCTCTTCAACATCCTCCATTTGTAAGAAGCAACTAGAAGTGCTAAAGGCCTCTAAAGGGCAATCTATAAAGAAAATCAATCAGTGAAAAAATGAAAGCTATTGTTGCTTGTATAACCTTTTCAGTAAATTCAATTAGGATTAGAAACAAAACATGACCACGTACAGGTTTCAAATTTAAGAGGGATGACTGCAGCCTAGAACAAGTAGCAAAATGATAATTGATTTCCATATATATCTCATTTAATTCATTTTCTATTGTATTCGAAAGGTTTAATTGGTAAGCTAACTGAAATGAAGGCAAGATTTAATTAATTGCCTGAATCACTAAATAAATGCCCTTTGTTACGTTTTCGCAATTGTTTAGAGGACAGACTAGAACTTCTTAATGGAGAATTCTAATGTCCCACAAAGAAAAAAATTAAGCCAAAATAGAATGACAGATATGAAACAGAACATCCCAAAGTTACTGTAAAATGGTATATATATCCCTCAGAAAAGTTATTTTAATACAAGTTCCAATCACCATGAACTGTATTTCTAAAGTTACTTACGTATCCACAGTGCTTAAACATCAATTAATGAAAGAAATAAATAATCTTATGATACATGAAAATCTAATAGTCCTTCTCTCTGCACAGAGGCTCACATTGAAATCAAAATTACAATCACGAAGACAAAATAGGAAGAATATCTAGGTACATGAAAATTAATATTTTAAAATAATAATTACAACAGAAAATAAACACCACGCATCTGATACAAAAGCTAAGTTAATATCTCTGTATAGGAAGCCAGATTTACTCTTTCCCATCTATAACAATTCATACATATTCATTACATCATTCAAAATGGCTAACCTTATGAAGGCAAATATTTCAGCTTTCAATTGTTAACCATACTAGGTAGCACGTGGGCATGTTCGAGGTTGCTAGCCAAATGCTTCACCGACGAAGTTTTGCCAATTTTGAACTGGGTTGTTGAAAATTCTTGTGACATGTGTATACACGAAGGGAGAAAAACAGAAACAAAAACTTGTGGAAAAGTCCAAATATGGCAGTTGGCAAAGGCAACCGATATCATATATCCCTAAGTTTGTTTCCTCTTCTCTAAAGTCAAGGCTATTAGGCAAGCATATAGGAAATAATTATATCCAGCGCAGCTACAATTCAAAAATACTAATCCAAACTTTGCAAACCAGAAAGAAAAGTATGACCACAGGACTTCATAGCAATGATTTATTATTATTATTATTATTACTGAGTCTTCATGGACATGCAAAGAGTGGATTGGGGAGGAATTCAAGGTCCAAAGGGGGGGAATTGAAAGACAAGGAACAAAACAGATTAAGCAAATAACTTTGGTGCATTGAAAAAAGAAGAAGAAGCACAAAAAGAAGCAGAAACAAAAGATAACAAGAGGAGGCCGAGAGAGGAACGTACCCGGATTAAGCAGAAACGAAACTGATGATTGAGAGTTAGCAGATATTAATGATCACTGAAAAATTTTGAGGAGGAAACACAATAAAAATTAAAATTAGATTCTGCAAAAATAAATTCAGGGAGGAAAAGTTGCAGCTAAATTTAGAACAGAGGGAAAAAACGGGAAAGGGTCAAAAGGTTGCACAGTTAGTGGAGCCTACCTTACCTTGTCACACAAACAAAACTAGGTCCACTCTGTGCTTTCTCTCCAAATTTCAACATGGGAGTTTTATTAAAATAAAAAATAAAAAAAATGGTCTTTTATTTAATGTGTTATACTGCTATTAGTATTTCATTGGTTTGGTTTCATCTTTTCTTGCAAAACACCCACTATTTCGAAAATAATAATAATAAAATTGTTAATTATACTAAAATATATCTTTATGTATGGTTGAATCTATTTTTTATTTGTATTTTTTAAAATAAATTATTAATTATTAAATAAAAATATAGATAATAGATGAAATTATTTATATATAAAAATTTATTATTATTATTAAGATTAAATATATTTTTAATTTTTATAAAATAATTAAATTTTAATTTTAATTTATTAAAATTATTGATTTAAATTTTTTATTTTTTTAAATATAAATTAAATTAGATTAATTATTATTAAAATTATTTAATTTTTAATTTTTTAATTATAATTAATTTATTTTAATTTAATATAATTTAAGTTAATATCAAAAATTATAATTAAAATATTTTAAAAATAAAAATTACAGTTTAAGTATTTTATAAAAATTAGAACTATATTTAATCCTTCTCCTCTTTCTTCTTCTTATTATTATTATTATTATTATTATTATTATTATTATTATTATTATTATTATTATTATTATTATTATTATTATTATTATTATTATTATTATTATTATTGCATCAAGACAAAAGTTGTTTTGACCTTCATGTCATTCCACCGAGCTGGCCCCTACTTGAAGTTCACACCTATTTTTTTATAAAATGAAAAAAAATAAATCAAGCAAAAATACTAAGAATACTTTTAAGAAATTTAAATGAAAATATTAAAAAAATTAATATTTATATTTTAAAAGTATCTTTAAAAAAAATTTAACTAAACATTTTATTAAATGTCAATCAATTTTATTTTCTTGATCACCATCTTAGGACATTAGTAATGCCCCACCTAACAATGTTGGTAAAATAAAAATGGGTTTACCAACTAATATTTTGAGAATATTGGGTAATAAAAAAATTAAGTTAAAGATATATTAAAATTGTGGTATAAATATATTGATAATAATTTATAATAAAATATTTTATTTTTAATTTTTTTACCATTTTTTTAGAGAATTTTCCAGATAAAGAAGGAACATGTTTTACTGACTGAAATTACATATTATTTATAGCATGACACGAAGTCAACTGAGAAATCAAATGTCATCATAGCGAGTAGGACACGGCCAATGGCATATAAGTTCTGGAGAAGTATTCAATTTTCCATCTATCTTACCTCTTAATTAGAATAAGAAATTTGAATATCTGATTAAAAATAAAGATTTAAAATCTCTGATAGCAGGAGTTGTGAGAATAATGTATTGGCACAGTTGCTTATGTTTATGCAACGTTGATAAATAATAAATTAACAATTATTTGGACAATGGTATGCGTGTCCCGCACGTAGCATCATCCTATGGACATTGTAATTTTCCCGTTGGGCCCAACGGTTTGAAACAGTCCAATTTATATGAGACAAAATGTTATCCGTTGGATCTATAAACACCGTTGGATGGTACCCAGCGAAGCTTCAATCATGCTTTGTTTCTGGTAATTTTGGTGCTGTCATATTTTGACTGTTGTGTAGATGTTGTATGTTACAGTAGTTAATTATTTGTCATTGTTGATGAGGTTAGATAGGATGCATATTAACAAAAATGCTCCATTACATATATATGACTTTCATGTACAATTTAAATTAAGATAGAATAGAGTAATTATTCCTATATATAAATAGTTGATAAGTTAGATGTAACCATTTATACTTAAATGTAAACAAATATATGTTATTTATGATAATATATGTAATAATTTTTTTTAAAATTAATTTACCTTCAGCAATTCACGAAATCAGGTGTTATTACGTGGATATGGAGGATTCACGTAACCCATATTGTTGATGCTTCGGAAATATTTGTAAAAAAAAATAATATATATTAACAGTCTTTATATTTTAATATATTTTTATATTATATTATATCATATGCTATCTTTTTTTATAAATAAAATAGTTGTTTTCAAAAATTTAAAAAGGATTTTTCACTAATTACTTTCATAACAAAGAGTTCAAATAACTATATAAGTGACCTATTAGGAATTAAGGTTTGTCCTATTTTCAGCATATTTTGTTTTAATTTATTTACCAAATAAGATAAATTTTAGATTGAATTTAATTAAAATATATTAACACATAATAATTTTCATATTATTATTTAATATTTAATGTTACAAAATTAAAAATTATTAACTTTTATAGTTATTATTGTAAAAATTATATCCATGATAATTTTTAATTTTTTAACATTATAAAAAAATTATATAATAATATATCCAAATTTATTATAAAAAAAAAAGAAATTACCCATAGAATTTTGTGTGGAAAAATTTCTCTGTTAATTTATAACTAAACAACGAGGAAATAGTTATAATAAAAAATTATAATAAAATTGTAATAATTAAATAACGAGAAAATAATTATAATAAAATTGTAATAAAAAAAAACATAAGTGAACTGGTAAATAGAGATTAGCAAAGGATTGGTAAGAAAAAATTGCACAAAAATTAGTGAATGATTAATTAAAAAATTATTAAATATTTAAAATATTGTAATAGAATAAAAAATTAATTATATTAATCTATTATGTATTTAAAATTTAATTAAATTAAAATAATTTAAAAATAAATAACTCGAATAAATCATTATCAATAAAAAATTTCTTCAATATTTTAAAGTGTATATACGTATTTTTACATTTATAATTAAATCTTTATAATTAAATTTTGATTAAGTGAAATGTGTATATTAAAAAAAATTAGAAAAAGGATTTTTAAATATAAAATATTTTATATATTTATTTTTTATATATTTTATTTTATAGATATAATAAAAAAATTATTTTTATTAATATAATTTGATTTTTTCTTTTTTATTATTTAAAAAACTAACAGTATATTTTTATCATGAAAAAATATGTAATAATCTTATTTTTTTATTAATATTATCATAATAACACAATAAATCTTTGTTTGATACTTAATTTTTTATTTAAAAATAAAATTAAAACTTTTTTAATATTATCATATATTATTTATGTTTGCTAGTCAAAAAATATAATAATATTTTATTTAAATAAAAAAATTATTTATTTAATTAAATTAAATTTTTAATTTAATTATCAAATAACAATTAAATAATTTTATAATAAAGCTTAAAACATTTGATATAAGTTCAATACTAATTAAGTAGTAAATTAGTCACACTAATTTACCAATCAAGATTTATATTTAGCAAACTTTTTAATAGTTAAATAGTATAAAGTGAAACATTTTATTTTTTAAAGTCACAGGATAATAAAATAAAAATTTTTTCATTTTTCTAACTCCTTGTTGATATTAGTATATAGTATAATTGTTAAAGTTTAATCAATTAACTTATAAATGAATCAAATAAAACTTTTTTTTATTATTCATTCAATTCCATTATCTGAAATTTCAAATCTTAGAGAGTTTAAACTCATTATCGAAAGTTGATGGAACTTTTTTGATCAATCATTATTTATACAAATATTCAATTGTACATGATATCCTTTCAATTAATATCATATCAGAATCAAAGTACAATAAATAAATTTATTAATTATTAATTTATTATGATAGTCTCTTATAAAAAAATTATAATAATATATTTTTCATGAAAATATTTTATTTACAAATTAATAATAATTATAACCATTAAAAATTTTTAATTAATTCAGTTCAATGATCTTATCTTCGTATACATCATCTATATATAACTAAATATATGATATTTACTAATCTTCATCTAATTAACACTATTATATATATATTAATCTATTGATATTATTAACATCCTTATTAATAATTGAATATTTAAAAATAATTTAAATTAAATTATAAAATACTTATCTCTCATTATTATAATCTTTATCATAATATTAAGTTTATAAATTGAATAAAAAAATTTATCATATTTAATTAAAAAATTAAATTATAAATATGATAATAAAATATAATAGTCAACAATAAATTTAATTTTAAACATATTAAAGAGTATAATTTTTTTATTAATTATATAATAATAAATAATTATTTTTATATGATTGACAAGAAAATAATTCTAATTAATTTTTTAAAAGAAATTTTTATATTCTCTTTCTCATTTTTCTTTCATTTTCATTATTATTCTTGAACAAATTATTGATTCTTTATCTTACACCTTCTTTATTTTTTTCTATTACCTTACTTTTTAAAATTCTACATTATCCCATTGATAATGATTCATTCAAATTTTATATTCTTTTTAATTGTCACATATTTTAAGAATTTATCTTTCTAATTTTTTTCTATCTTTTAACTCTCCATATTCTTTCTTTCATCTTTTAACTTTCAAATTACCGATAAAATTGTCACCTTATTTACTCTTTGTCATTCACATATATTTTTCTATTTTTTATTTAAATTATTTTAATTACTTATATATATATATAAATAATTAAATCATTTTACAAATAAATTTAGTTAAACTTACTTTATTTAATAATTTTTATAAACAATTACATTTTATCAATTCAACTATTAAATTAATAAATTATGTTATATAAATTATTTTTATAAAATTTTAAAAATTTTAATATTTTATTAAATAAATTTAAATTAATAAATATTATAAAAGATATAATATATGTTAATTTAAATTTATTTTTTAAAATAATAATTTTTTTAAATTTTAATATCTATTAATTTAAATTTATTTAATAAAATTTAAATTTTTAAAAATAATTTATATAATATAATTTATTAATTTAATAATTAAATTAATTAAATTTAATTATTTATAAAAATTATTAAATAAAATAATTATAACTAAAATTACTTTTAGAGTAATTTCATCTATCATATATATTTCGTTTGAGAGGAAAAGGGAGAGGAAGAATGGGAAACAGCTACAAAACTGAGAGCAAGAGTCTCTTTCTATTCATTATCCATTCTGTTCTTGTTAACGACATCCTCTGTTTTTACATCTCCAAGCTGCAGCAAGTCCTTTCTCTGTTGTAGACAAACTATGTTTTTACATCAAACTAGCAAGTTCTTTTAGTTTCTGTTGTCCATTTGAATTCTGTATGAATTTTTTTAAAACTTGTCTTCTCCATACATAATTCACGGTATCTATAAAATTTTAACCAATCATCCATTAATCCGCTCATGCCGACCATGATTCGCTTACTGCCAGTTTTGATTACAAGGAATAGTTGCTTGCTCATAATATGAACAACTACAAAATGTATTACAATAATATGAAATAAAAATATTATATAGATACAAATATTAAAAATGTTTCATAAAATAATAATATAATTATAAAAATAAAAGTAAAATAGTAAATAATTATAATAATAAAAATATTAATAAATATATAAATAATAATTCACTAATAACATAAAGAAATATAACTGCCAAATCATTAAAATTAATTTAATAATAAAATATCATAATAATTTACATCAAATCATTAAAATTTATCTAATAATAAAATATCATAATAGTTTACAAGAAATATTAGATTCAAATCTTATCATCTTCATTGTAATAAAAAAACAAGTATAATAATTATAAAATAAAATATGTTGATAAAATGAAATTATAAAAGTTTCAAACTAAAAAATAATATTTTATAAAATAAGAATTAAACAATAATTTAATTATAAAAAAATTCAAAAATAACAATATATTATAGATAAAAATATTTTAAAATATAAAATAAAATAATAATTAAAAATTAAATTTATATAAAATTAGAAATTGTAACTAAATAAAATTTTAATTATAGAAATATTATAAAATTATAAAAGTAAAAAATATAAATACATATTATAAAAATTAAATAATTATAAAATATTATAACAAAAATGAATAAAATTGAAATTCAAAATAATGTATTTAAATATATAGTAACAATAATTATTATTAACTTAAAAAAATTAATTATAAATTTTTAAAAATAACTATAATTATTATTTTAAAGTAAGAAGTGTTATATAGATGGAGTATTATAACAAATGTAAGTATACAGTAAATAAGATCAAACAAATCATGATGAGAATCTCAATTTGAATTTTATAAGAAAGATCTCAACCTTTTTTTGCTATTTATTTATATAATGATTAAAATTGTTAATTTTATTTTTAATAGAATTATATTTTAATACCTTAAAAATAATATTTATTGTTGGATATTTGTATATAATTATTGGTTTGAAATTGTATTTTTTTATTAAAAAATTCAAACATTTTATTAGTACTAAAAAATTTTCACAGAAAATATAATTGTGACAATTTTGCACTTTTAAAATATATGACATGCTAAATAGAACTGAAAATTACTTGAAAATTTTTTAAAAAATAGAAAAAGATTTGCTATACTTTTTTTCCGTCGCAGGAAGTTAATTTAAAGCTCGATTATCTGTGGGCTATGGCTACTCGCACCTAAGACATTAATGGTGATTTTGGTTTGCATTGACAAAAAATAAATATTTTGTTTTACATTTTTTTAATTTAAATTTTTAGTAATAATTATAAAAAATTAATTTATTTATGTTCTATTTACTTTTAAATATTTATAAAAATTAAAAACATAACATCATCACTTTTAAAAATATTATTTTTTATTAAAAATTTAAATATAAAATATTTTATAATAAAAAATTTAGAAATATTCCCACATATCAAACACACTACACCATAATCTTTGTTTTGGAATGCTTTTTTGATCAAACATTTGCATTTGCAGCGTCTTCTCGCATCGAGAAGTGTCTCCTCTTCCACCATCGCCATCGTTCTTCACTCACCC
This sequence comes from Canavalia gladiata, assembly GCA_037954105.1. Taxonomy (NCBI): domain Eukaryota; kingdom Viridiplantae; phylum Streptophyta; class Magnoliopsida; order Fabales; family Fabaceae; genus Canavalia; species Canavalia gladiata. Next base: position 46,827,999 of record CM075664.1, read on the forward strand.
GCTTTCTCCATGGTAACATGCTCATTGACCCACCACCATCGTCATCGGTCTTCACTCACCCGCTTTCTCCATGTTAACATGCTCATTGACCCAGCATTATTTGCAATTTCTTCATGAAGAATCACTAACCCAGCAAGAGATGCTTTCTTAATTTCCTTCGGTTGATTTTGGACATGGTTACTGCAGTAGATACAAAAAAGAACCCAAATAAATATAAAAGGTTGGAGTGAATTTTCTGTCACCACTTCCAATTTTTAATCATTCCAATCTAAAAGAAAGTCCATATTATAATTTTCCCTTTTCTCTCTCTAATTAGATAGAAAAGATTGAATTTGTTGTATCATTTTTTGTAACATCATCTTTTTTGGCTTATAAGTTATAGCAAATATTTCACCTTCAAGTCTAAGGTTTTCCTTCACATAATACTTATTCTAAATACTTATTCTAGACTAAAGTTCCTTAACATAATACTTATTCTAAATATATTTTCAGTCTAACGCATCTCTTTACATCTAAATTTTATTCCACTGTTGCTGCGAATCCTGTTTTCTAACATGTTAGACTAGTTATTCCATATTAAACATTTAGTTGACTCAAAATAATGGTCCAAACATTCTCTTTCCAAGGCATTTCTCACTCTATCTCTATAGAAATAGCTGCACTTCAGATCAAATCCCTGTTAACTCATGAAATTCCATTAAACAAAATAAAAAAACAACAGTGTTTATCGTAAGTGTAAGTGTTGATTACTTATGTAAAAAGTTTCAATTTGTGACATGATTTTGTTGTTGTATTTTTTCGTTGACTTCATATCTTGCAGGATGAGAGGAAAGTAATATCCAAATTCAGAGGTTGCTGCAGTAGCAAGTGTTGCCACTGCCACTTCTCATGGAATTGAATTAGCAGTGGAGTTTAAGCCACTTGAACACCTAGTGCTGCCACTGCCACTTCTCATGGAATTGAATTAGCAGTGGAGTTTAAGCCACTTGAACACTTAATTAAACCCCTTAACAAAATTATTTATTTAAATTTTGTTAAAATTTTAAGTACTTTGGACAGTATAAATTCCATATGATTATTATTATTATTTTATTCAATTGATGGTTGTTTTATTAAGCAGTGATTTATCTTAGGTTACTAAGAATGTTTGGGTTAGTTTTTTTTGGAAGGGGGAGAATTTTTGAGAAATTTTGAAAGTAAAAAAATAAATTAATTCTCTAGGATTAAGTTAAAATAAACATGCAATAATTTGATAATTTATATCATCAGATTTCATGTCTTTATAAAGTTCTTTCCTAATATCTGCATATTATTATAGTCAGTTTGTTTTGCATTAAAGGCATGAGCTCCAACAGTGAGAAGCCTTATTGAATTGTGCATTTTGAATTAGTTCCAATTTTTGTATTCATGAATATGTTGGCAGTTTAAACATATAGTAATATAGATAGTAAGATATCTTGTTAATGCTGTGATATTCAAACAACTCTTCTAGAACGATTTCATTTTTACTATTTGAGTCAGATTATTTAGAGTAACTATTTAGGAAGCACAAACATAATTGCATAAATAACTGATCGTTGTGTTATTGGATGCAATGATAGGAATTCCGTGGTTTGTTTTCCAAAATAACTCTTTTTTTTTTAATTCATGATGCGAATCCATGTGACATATTAGTGTCACTGCAGTCAACAAGCATGAGATAGTTAGGCCATTTATCCACGTTAGATTGAAAATACTAGAGGGGTGATTGAGGTTCCTGTCAAGATGGAATTGGTGCTTAGTTATCTTTTTTTTTTTTTTTTTTCATCTTATGCTCTTAAACTCATAAAGGTTGAAATTATTATTATTTTTACTCAATTTGGTGTTGTGTTTTTTTTTTCTGAATTCATCATCTTTCCAAATGAAAAACATAATAAATCATATTTATAACATGTGCATAAATTTATTATATTGCATCAAATTTTTAATAACCTTATTGTTTGATGAATGGTGACAATTTAAGTTCTTACCATTTTATTATCGCTTAATTTTTTTGATATTAGTCATCTTAAATTTTATTATTGACATACATATTTATTGATCTACTAAATATATTATATGTGATGAAATTTTCTTTGTTATTTTTATTTATGTTTTTAAACTGCTTGTAATAATAAAATAATATTAATTTATTTTATTATATTTTATTACCTAATATATTATTTTATTGTTTATAGTAACAAGTAATTTTTCTGTATAATATAATTGTTTTATTGTTTATAGTTATAAATAGTTATTTTTGTAATTATTTGTGTTCTTTTAAAACTTTATGCAAAGATTGAAAATTTTTTTATGTGATCAAAATTAAAAATTAAATGATGGAATATATTTTTTCTGAACTTTTTTTTTTACTTTTTAGTAATTTCACACATTGAGGGTGATGCAAGTTGTAACAATTAAATTATTTATTGTAACTATTTTTATATGGTGGCGTTATTTTATGATTTTTACGCTTATGTGGTTTAGCCATTATACTGGTTGTTTGGACATTTTCATGTGAAGATAATAGTATATTAATTCTTGACATACGTAGCATTGATCGTGTTGTCCTTCATTTCATTTATCTATGTAAGAATAAGAATGTTTTTATTTTTTATTTGAACTTTATTTTATATATTTTTATATTTACTTTGTGTAGGAGAGTTTAAAATACTTAAAATAGAGTATTAAAAAAATTGTTAAAAAACATTTGATTATTTTTGTATAAAAGATCTTATACGGTACAATCTTTTTGTGTTCAAATAAACAAAAGCTGGACATAACTATTTATTATTTATTTATAAAAAGTGTACGTCTGCATACTTTTCTTTTACCTTACTTTATGTTATTTTCTATTTTTTAATTTTATTATTTATCTTAAACGATCTCTTTTAATTATCTATTTTTTTAATTAAATACTATTTAAACTCCTCTTTTTACATGTTGTTTGGACTCTTTTATAGATATTGATAATATAAAAATAAATTACATTTTGAAATAAACAATAAATTAATTCAATTAATAAAATTTTATAGTTTTTATATAGAAATTTGAAAATATTTTTTATTTTGTGTAAAAAATATTCTCCATTTAACCATGTCAAACTAATCTCTCTTAAAACATAGATAATATTAAAATATATTTTATATTTCTTAACAAAATATTTTTATACATATAACTAAAAGTTAAATATTGATGAAACTTGAAATTATATAAATTTAAAATTTCACAGAGAAAGACAACAGAAAAAGGTAATTTTTCATTTATAAAAAAAAAAATCCATCTATAATTCCAAAGTTACAAAAAAGTATTCAAAGAATAACCTTCAAAATGCTTCAAAATGTGTAAAAGTGAAACCATGGATCATCTAAGTTTTAGATAGAGGAAATGCATTTTTTTTTTCAAATATAGCTTGTTAGAAATTAAAGAAAGGTAAGAGAAGGAAAATTAGCAGGGGACATCATTTAACACGGTGAACTTAAAAACATTGATTAACAAATTTTTATTCTATTCAACCAAAAATAAATAAATAAAAATTGATTTTTCCTCTCAATTTAAACAATTTAAAAATAGACTTACTTTCTATTCAATTTTTTTTTTACTGTTTTTTTTTTATTCCTTCTTATTATCAAACAAAAACTGCGCAAGAAGAGATGTAAGTTTTTACTATCACAGAAAAGAACATTTTAGCTCGTTAGAAAAAACAAAAAGAGGACAATTTACCTTATATTTAAAATGAATAATATTACGGATTTCATGATCAACACCTAACAAGAAGGAAGAAACCTGAAAGTTTTGTTGACTTTACCAAAGCAAGTTGTGACGTTTAGAGTTGGAAAAAGGTGGCCCAAGCAGGTGACGCCTACCTATATTGCTATATGTGGGTTTGCTCAACCAATCCTTTCACCATACAATCCCATTATTATAGTCTCAGATTCTACTACTTAAGCCATTCATATTTTACTGCATTTTGTAAAATATCTTTTAGAGATTAATTAACAGATTTATAATTGTTTATCCTAAAAAAATATATTTGTAAATGATTATTAAATGTAAAATATCTTTTAGAAAATAATTAACAGATTTAATTGATTATCCAAAAAAAAATATTTATAATTGATTATTGTAAAAAAATATGATTAATGATATAAAACATATAACTTAACTCTTTAATACAATGATGAATAAAAATATAATTATTAATTGACTATGTATATAAATAATAATTATTTATATGATTAGTTATATAAAAAATATTAATTAATTATAAATAAAATTAATCAATAATCGAATGTAATTACTATGCTTGTGTAGATTAACCATTTCGCAGAATGATAATTCCAAACAAAATAATGGCTGTGTTACCTAGCTGCAGATGTGACCGTGTACATATATACTAACAATAGCTAACCTAATATAAAAATAATTATATTTTCTAACACATAAATTTATCAAATATTAAAATATTTTTTTAGTGTATTTTTTTTAATAAAAGCTAAATCTTTAATAAAAAATTTAAGAGTTTATAATAATGAATAATATATTATGCAACTATCTAATATATTAATAATATATTTATGTCTTGTACTTGTTAATAATATTTTACTATTAGTATAAATTTATGATGTTTATACTAGTAATTTAATTCTTTTAAAAGATATAATAATCATGATTGATATAATATGTATATATTAATATATGTCAATATTTTTTATGGTAGTTTTGTTTCACTTAATCTTCACACATCTTTTGTTAAACCCATAAGTATGGGTAAACAAGTTGAGTATTCGAAACAAGGCTTAGCTTGTGAAAAAAAAGTTTGAATGTTATTCACTTATTTAAATAAGTTAAAATTAAAGTATGAGTTTGACTTGACTTAAATATATATAACTTAAATTTGACTTATTTATAATTATTATTTTTATAATTATAAAAATTTATTTAGTTTATAATTTTATTTTAATATATAACACATTATAAAAATATAAGCAAATAAATATTATTAGATTATATATTTATGTTTGTTTATATTATATAAAATTATATATGTATATAATCACTATGATTGTAATATTGTATGAATGAACAGCGAAATTAATAATATTTGTTATAAAATTATTAAAATATCATTTTATTAAATTTAACATCTAATATTATTTAATCTTATCACATACAAATAAAAATACTATTTATAAATTATTAATAACAAATTTATAAGGTTTGAACTAGTTGTCTTATTTAAACTATTCAACTCAACTTTAAGTTTTAACTTATTTATTTAATTAAAAAATTTATCAAATATTTTATATTTAACGAGTTAAATTTAAATAATTTATAAAAAACAATTTATTTACATGCTAGTGACCACAAGGTGTATATACATTTGCTCAGGAAAATTTAAATCTCCAGTACTTAAAAATGGTATTTTAGTTTCCAATAATTTTACATTTAAATTTAATCAAGTATTAAAGTTCCATATTTATTTATTTTTATTTATTTAAATAAGTTTAATTTTTAAATTTAAATTTATTTATTTAATTTAACAAGTTTTTATCAAATATCAATGTTAAACTCAAATAATTTAGTTCATTTACACCTTATTCATAAGATGCATATGCATTTGTTCAAGAAAGTTTAAATTTTTATTACCTAAAAATGGTATTCTAGTTTTCATTAATTTTTATTTAACTCTAATCAATTATTAAAGTTACACATTTCTTTAGGTTTTATTTATCAAAATTTTAAATCGTTATTTAAATGAAAAAAAGATTAATTTAAAAGTTTTTAGATTAAAAAATGATGAAAGGACATCATAACAACAATGAAGCAAGTTCATAGGTTAAATTTGAATGAAAAAATATGAAAAAAAATCAAAATCATACATGAATAAAAAAATCCATAACAAATGGACTAACCTTATTTCCTTCCCATGATTGATTGGCTAAGCGACTTTTGGTCTATCCTATTCACACAAATAAATAAATAAAATGCTTGGAAAAAGGTCAAGTGTCTCTGTACGTACCATAAAGGTAGAGTAAAAAAATAAAATAAAAAATTGGCAAGAGGAAATTAAAAAAAGGAAAGAAAGAACTAATCGATCAAAAGAGAGCCAGATCTTCTAGGATCGGTGACATTGATTTTCCAATGCATATCAGGTAATCCCAATTTCCCAGCCTTTCTTCTTTCCCAATTCAACTCTGTTCTACGCTTTCTGGTCAATCTACACAAACTCTGAAGTCTCTCGTCCATTCGATCATGCACCTTCCACCACCGTTGATGCGCCACGTCACTCGCGTAAACCCTTTGATCCTGCACGTCCCAATTGCAGTCATAGTCCCTATAACAATGCCACGGTTTCAACCCAAGGTAATGAATCGCATAAAGCTTGGGAGGCTCCGCACCAAAGAGCGCGTTCTTTACACTCGCCTCGAGCGTCGTGTTGGCCCAGAAATTCTTCAAGAAGTTCACTCTCCTTGGAAGCCTGTGCCACCACACGAAGATCTCGTTTAAAAAACCCTGGTCACCGCCATTATATGAAACGACGTCGTAGCGACGCTCCATGAGGACGTTGAATGTGCAATTGGAGGGCTCTATCACCATGATGCCGGAGTTGAAGATCGATTGGTCGTTTCCCGTTGCCGACATTTGGGGAAAGTGGAAGAGGATGTCGAGGTTACGGAGGACGATGATGTCGGCGTCGATGAAGATGATTTTGTCGTAGTCGGTGAGTTGCCAGAGGCGGAACTTGCTGTAGTTGTATTCGTTGTAGGTGCCGTTCTCCGCTTTCGGGTTGCGGATTCGGGTTATGGTTCGGATCTTCCACCCGGAGAGTTGGAGCGCTTGGCGTTTAGGGGCCGAGATGGACGCGTCGAGGAGGATGATGAGGTCGCGTTTGGTTCCGGTTTGGAGGAGGGTTTGTGCCAACGTTATTGCGCCGCAGACGTAGCCTTCCGAAGAGTGGAGCACCGTCGCGTATGCCTCGCGTTTTGCGCGTGCCTCGCTTGTCACGCTGCGCTCGATCTTGGACGTGTCGTACACCTCGTCGATCCCTGAAAAATGGAACCAAAATTCCACATTTTATTTTATTTCATTTCTAAACAAAAATAGTGAATAGTAATAAGTTTTAAGTTTAAACTTTACTATAAATAGGGTTTAGAAAATTATAAATTAGTAAGATAAATTTGTTTATCAAATACATATATTTTAGTCAAACAAATTTTTAAATTAATAAATAAATGATCAGTTAACTAATGACTTATCAAATGTGCTTGACTTGATAAACAAAAACAAAAATGCAAAATTTAAAAAAAAATTGAAACACCCCACCATGTCCACTTGGAGGATAGCACCGACATCAACACCATATATGTATAAATATTTAGTTAAAATATAAATATTATATGTAAGATTCATTTGGCTTTCATAAAATAATTTATAGTAATTGATTATCATTTTCCACTGTCAATCTATATATGTATATATTCATTTTCCATTTAACTTAAGAATATTCACTTTCACGTAATATAAATATCTAATTAATATGACTACTTTAATTACGTAATACATATGGTTAGCTAGTGTTGAAAAAATAATGTATGCACGTCATTTTCCTGCTAGGGAATAGATGCTTCAGCCTTTGATAAGGAGATAAAATTAGATTTTTTTATTTTATAAAAAAAAATTGTAAATGCAAAGTTGAAAGCTCAATGGTAACTAACTTTGATTGTGACGATGGGAAGGGTTTCTTAAAACACCATACTTGGTACTCAAGGAAATTGAAGGTATATATAACAAGCTTATATGTTGAGACAAAAACAAAATGTCAACGAAACTATATAAAAGTAAACTATTAACATGATAAATCAATCTATAGGCAACTAACATTACCTTTTAGAAAGAAAAAAAAAGGGTGAATAAGACATTCAATAGTGGTTAGTTCAGGTCTTATAAAATAATGTAGTGGTTATCAGTTGTTAAGCTTAAATAACATATACTTGTACCATAATTTTGACCATTCTCCACTACCCCACAAAAAGTAAAAAATAACTTTTTGGACAATCAAAAACGACTTCCACAATAAACTGCAAACAATATATAATTAACGGTTAGACTGTGTGTGTTTTTCTCTAGATCACATATATTTTACAGGAGATAATTATGTTTAACTAAAAATGTTTATAATATAATAAATGGTTGTTTTATAATTTTATATTTTATTTAAAAAATTAAATCTGCATAGTTCAAATTATTAGAGTTAATTTAATAATAAATCATTGTAATAATACTTTATATGGAATTCTAAATCCGAACCTAATTTAAATTATAAACTATGTTTGTTTTAGAGAATTATTGTTACCAATGATTATACAAATTTGAGAATAATAGAAGGTATAACTTTATTTTTAAGCAATTAATTATTAAAGCCTTTTCAAATTCCCTACAAGTTGGGTGATAGAAACAAAAAATTAATTAAAATAAATTTATATATAAAATTTTTATACTGTCATCTTATTATAAATTATCATACAATAAAAAATTGTTAACTTTTATAATAATTATTTTAAAAATTATATTAAAAATATTTTTTAATTATTTAATAATATAAATATTTTTATATTAATAATATAATAAAACTAAATTTATAAAAGTAATAATATTATATAGTATTCATGTATTATTCTTTCATTTATTTATATTTTCAGGAATGTTAACAGAGATAGGCGCTTAATATTAAAATTTGTACATAAAAACACATTTCTTATAATTTCTTAATTTTTTTCTATAAAATTGATTTTTGCTCCTCAAAAAAGGAATCACATGTTTAATATTGTTTTAATTTAAAGCGACAGTAAGTTACAGTTAATTCTTTTATCCCGATCATTGATTTCATTTTGTTTACGATAACAAATTATTTCGAGCATATACTAACTCAATATTTTCCATAGAACGATTGTATCATTTAATGAATAAAATTTCTACACTAAACTCCAGAAGATAGCACAAATAAAAAATGTCTTCCACCCAGTCCTACAATATCTTGTCATGTGCAAAATAAAATTAAGACAACTTCTTCGCTAAAAAAGCATACAATGCAAACACAAAAAAAAAAAACAAAAAACACTATAACCTATATATTCATTTTACCATAAATGTTACACATAAACTAGCTTCATGGGAAAAATTTGTGAAAAGATCTACCGCTTTGATAATTTTCAGGTGTTGAAAAATAATTTTAAAAAATTGTTAGTTATGCTTGATGTGAAGCACAAGCATCAGTTAATTCAAAAGCTTCACCTACATTATTATATTTATAAAAAAAAAAAACTTAGAAAGGAATATGGTTGATGCCATGATGGAAAAGTATTAAAAGTAATATTTATTTTCGTACTAGCATGTAACAAGCAAGCGCCTGTAGCTCAGTGGATAGAGCGTCTGTTTCCTAAGCAGAAAGTCGTAGGTTCGACCCCTACCTGGCGCGATACAATATCTTTTTGGGTTAATGCAGATAACTATTTTGATGATAAACATTTCGGTAGCTTAATTAACACTCATCGATTTTAATGGTGCTTGATGAAATATAGAGAAAAAGTAAAATGAAGATGATTGAAATTTGAATATGTAAGCATACCTTGTTCCCAAAGAGGCAGAGCAAGCGTGCAGGATCCAACTGGCAAAGAAACCTTCTGCTCCAACTTCTTTACATCTGCTTCAAAATACCACCATTCACCTTCATGCTTAACCAAGTCATCGCATCGAAACAGCTCCAACATAGGTCTACACTCGCTCCACAAAACCACTTTGATCTTCCAACTCCAATCCTTCTTCCCCTTCTTCACCGCCATATTCGCCGCAATAAGATGAACTTGTAATCTGAACACATCCCTTCCCCACCCTTCTTGGGGATATTTACACGGCAATTTAGCCACAATTACGTCCACGCTTTCATATGTTTCAAACTCTGGCATTGGTATTTCAGGACATGAGGGAACATCACTCTCTTCCTCTTCGTCTATCCATTCTGGAAATAAATCTGTCCAATTGAAAAACGGTGATACCTTCTCGAAATAAATGTGTGTTATTTCACCGTTAGAGTTCCATTCGCTCACATCATCTTCTTGCATGTTCACCATTCCTATCTTCAGTCCTTTCCCCAATTCAGCAAAGAAGCTAGGTACCTCTATCTTTGTAGCATTAATATTGTTTTGCCTGTTCCGTGATTTCGCTTCAGGTTCCTCCAATACTGCTTTCATTTTTATGCTTTTATCTGCCTACATCATTCAACATCACACAATTTTGGAAATTTATATTTTGACAGAAAAGAGAAAAATCGTATCATAAATTAGATAATAAGATAGAAAGAAATATAAAATATTATATAAATTGTAATTGTTTCAAAATGCTAAAAGAAATCCTCATATTAACCAAAAAAGAAAATATTAGTTGTTGATTTGTCTACGTTTATATGAATTTTATTTAATAAAAATTGAACTGTTGCGGTAATGCACTAACAATATATACTAAGTTGAATATAAATTTTCTATGAAAATAAATTTTAGTGTAAAACTGTAATGTTTATGTAAATTTTATGATATAAAGTCTATTCTTAAAGAATAAATCAATAACTAATATTTTCACTAGTATTTGACCTATAATAGCATATGTGAAAAGATATTAGTATGAAATTTATTAAGAAAAAAATAATAAAATCGATGAAGATAAATTAAATACGTAGAACGAAGATCATTATGATTAAAAGGAATTTTATAGTGAATAATATCTTAAAAAAAAATGAATTTTTTTGACAGAGTGTAGAGGAGGAAGAAAAGAATGCCATTGGAGTAGGCTCACCTTACCTTGTGATGGCATTCCCGCAAGGAGCATCTAACAAGGGAGGCTGCATTCTCGAAGTAGACGGAAGAAGAAGGACGGAGAAGAAGGGTTGCATAAAGGACGAGAAAGATGGCAACACAGACCAAATTGATTCTGATAACCAATGCTTTAGATGGTGCTGTCTTCACCAACTTCTGAAGACTCGAAATTTCCATCCCCTTCAAACAACAATGTTAGCAGCAGCAGTGCCTTAAATGGAGAGGACCTAGACTATATATGTAAACAATTTCCCCTCTTGTAAATTTAGATGAAGTTTAGTTAAATATGATGATTAGTTTGAGAAGCAAGGATTTGGAAGGAGTTGTTAGAAAATTATGAGTAAATCTTAAAGAAAGATGGACCATTTGTGTAGCTCCATATGTCCTTCCTTGAGGATTAGTTTCCTTTTGCGCCAGATAAAAGACTTGGAACCAAAATTGCTTTACTTATATTTCAGGTTTGGTGTACACCTAAAGTTTCCAAATGACAAAAATATCATTATATGCTTCTCTTGTTCCTTAATCATTTCACAAACAGACAAAGAGGGATAGAGTAGTAAAACAGCAATTCTAATAATACAATTGGGACAAAGAAATTTAAAATTGGAATTGTGTTAAGGGCAGTTGGGGCAGCCTCACCAACAACAACTAATCGGTTGCCCTGTCAATTTTAATTCCTACATGTAAAGAAAGATCAAAGAGTTATTTGCTTCACAAACTACTCCCAAGCTCCACCAATTCCTTATATATATAGATATATTATATGTATAATATAATATTCAGAAACTCCTTTTGGTTATCATGTTGATTATTGATATGAAATATGTTTATAGGTTGCATGTCAATACATCACAACTCACCAAAATTATTTCAAGGCATACATATTTTGCACGGGTACAACATGAAAATGGTAATTGGTAAACTATCACATTTTTGTCCCCACTTAATACTTTTGATGATTAGACTAACTCCGTGGGGCAGGCCCAACCAATGGGACACCACCTTTCCCATTCTCTACAAATAAAATGTAACACATAGTAGGTCAACTATGACTTTTATAGGACCATGATACATTACTTTACTATCTAAAGGTGTTCCTTATTTTTATTTTATTTTATTTTATTAAAATAAAATCTGCTGCAAGGAGTAAATCAATCCATTTGAAAGGGAGGTGAATCAATGATGACAATCGTCCCTCAAGCTTTGAACCCTTCGCCCAACCCTGCCGTCCCTTAGAAAGAAAGACAAAAAGTGAATAATATTTTTTCTTACAATACATTTCTACTATTCCTCCTAAATATGAATAGCTTTTAAAGTACTAGAAGAAGTACATATATTTGATAACTTAGTAACATTTAAAAGGATTTGTAGGAAAATGTTACCAGAAAATTTTGAACCATTCAAAAAATAAATAAAATCCCAAATTTCATCCTACTCTCACAAAGATAAGGGAATGTAATGTTATAAAAGAAAACCACAAAGGGAAATGTTATGGAGTTTGATTCCTTTAAATAAGGTCTCATATTGGAATATGATGAATGAAGACAGTTCTATACCATTTCATCTAGCTTGACACCGGATCTAATGTAACTTCTAAATATAGTGAGTTCCAAAGAAACATAATTCAAGGAAACAAAGACAGCTATCTGCACATACACGAATAGGAACACCTACATTGTAGTATTTGACACACTCAGTGAAGGGATTCCATCAATCTCTTTAATTCAAATGGATGTTAGCGGTTATGTCGTCTTACATATATCTAAATTTGCATCCATTTAGGATCAACAGCAGTATCTGGCATAAAAAACATTTCTATCAATAAGACAAGGAAAAGGAACACACAACAACTGTGAGGCAGAGGTCCTGACATCTTACCATTGATTTGATTTAAAATGTGACAATAATAACATCAAATTTTCTAGTGGAAGCCATATATAACTTTGGTAGCTTAACTTTGAACCCTGGTAATCTAGACATTAATTAATTTTCCTATATGTTGATAGTGAATTTTGCCTTCTGGGGGTGAGAGGAATAAAAATAAAATATTCACATCCAATTAAGAAACAAGAAACATCTAGTTGGATCATATATTATGCTATACTTGATGCTGACCGTATGATTGTTTTAGTTCATAAGGGGTTAATGTAATCCCCTGTTTCAAATGTTAAATGGGTAGAACCAATTTTCCACTTACCATGCCCTTTCCCGAGCCATTGATTCTAAGTGTGATCCTTCTGAATTTGATTGTCCATGAGCCACCTAGTTCAAACTCATAAAGACACAACCTCCACTTATTTACACTTAATTTACTGCACTTGCTAATTTGTTATTGGTACAAATAAAGAAGTTCTTTTGGATTGTTTTGGCTTAAAGCTTTAAGTGACTAGTGAGGAGAGATCAGTTATTCAATCACCAGAATCATTTATGAATTCTGTTGTGTTAGCCAAGTTGTTTGAAGAGAAATACTCTCATACTGGAATGTTCTTCAATGCATCTTTGAGCTTTTTGACCATCCATGATTCAGGAAAATCACCTGCAATAGCCAATTTTCCCAGTTTTATTGTATTTAAGATAAAGGACATATATATAGGTTTTATTTTATATTTCCTCTCCTGTATGTATTGCAACATGGCCCTCTTAATTTTTACCAAATTAAATTAACTTAATCTTTCCTATTAAATTAAATAATAAATAAGGTCTCATCTAACTAAAATTTTTCCTTATTAAATTAACTTAATCTTCCCAGTTAAATAGCATCCAACTTAATTAAAACATGCTAACTTATCAACTCTTGTTTGTCATTATCATCCATTGCTTAAAATGATTTTTTAAACCGTATTATATCATAATTACACAAATCTTTAGACCTCAAATCATAAATTAATTTTTTGTCAGGGACTTGCAATTTTTAAGCATTCTTCTCAAGTAAGGTGTATAAGTCCAGAAACACATCTGCACCATAAACTTATTTAAATATTAAATCAATGGTTACTCTTACCTGGATTATGGATGGTCAAAACACAAGGATACATTGGAGAAAATTCCCTCGTACCTAAAACCATTATAGAACTTGAAAACAGTATCTTCACCGATATATCAATCACTGAACCAGACTTCTCCTGCACAACTCTACAACCAACTAGATTTCACTTCAAAACAGAACCACCTTATCAACACTGCTTACCCCAATCACCGACCCAAAAAACTCCCTGATCAAAATGTGACACCAGCTGACATGCAAAAAAACCATTTATATCATTCTATGTTTGAACTATAACGAATAAATATTGAAACGCACTACCTTCAAGGTTCAAGAGATATACATGTAACATAAAAGAAGAGTACTGTCTATAAGAAAAAAGTTTCTATTACCAACCACTTTTGATATCAATATTCTATTTATAAGGTACAACATAAAAGCTATACGATGCTTTCAATTGTGACATGTTCATCTCCTCTTTTCTGTATTTACACAAAATCGATTGAGCTTGCCTAATTGGTTTTTGTAATTTTCACAAATCTTTGAAAAAATATGAAATTAAAATAGTATTTATTATTATTGTTTATAAAAAATAAAAACAAAAAATATTTTCTCAAATGAAACCATCTCTAACATCTTTTGAAAGAGCATGATTAGAGAGAGAAAGGCATCATTAAGAAATTCATGTAATAATTAGCATTTATCTTTCTCACTTCTCAACCATTGGTTTGACGAAAAATAAAATAAAATAAATGAATGTGTATGCAACACGCCATGAATGTTTCTAGAGCAATAATAACTAGTAGCGCGAATTGACCAACATAGTCAAAGTAGCTAATTGATAAAAGATAAGTAGTTAAAATATTTTAACTTTACGAAAGATAAAATAAGTAGTTAAATTTTTTTAAAATAATTTTAATTTTATATATTATAGTAAAAGTTTCAATAATTAAATGAAATAATTAATATTTTTTTAATATTATCTTCATTAACGTTCAAAAATTCATCTACTAACTTGGAAGTTATTTTTCTATTTTTATCTTTGATATATTTTGATAATTTTTTATTTAAAATATTATTTTTTAAATAATTATTTAATATTATAGTATTTAGTTTAATTATTAAATATTTTATTTAAATTATTTATAATAATATTTAATTTTGATTGATAAAAATGTTAAAGATAAAATAAATACTCTTTTTATAAAAATATTATTTAAAATTTATTGATAATAATTAAAAATAAATATTTTTAATTTCAAACAAATAAAATTATTTATTTAGAAATATAATTTTTATTAAAAACACATCATAGGTAATAAAATAGATAAGTAAACAAAATCATCAAATTCTTAATATAATATATAAATAAAAATAAATTAAAAAATAATTTAATAATATATAAATAAAAGGTTAAAAAATATTATTCTTATTTTTAATTTAAATAATAAAATAATAAAATTTATAATTAATGAAAAATTATAACGTTTAAACTTTAATTTAATACATATTTTTATTTATTATTTGATCTTTAATAGCAGTTTATGAGTTGACAATGTTGTTCAGATTAAAACTTGAAGACTCAATTCTAATAGCTGTACTTTTAGATTACGCATAATAAATAACAAATCATGTTTGTTAGAAGATCGCAAAGTTTCCTTTTGGTAGAATCTAAAACATTTATTTGTCACTATTTTTTTTTAATTTATATTTTTGTATAGGTGTCAAATTAAACTCCGCACATGATAAATTTTTACATATGTCAAAATTAAAACTTTGATGACATAGTAAAGATAAATAAATTATATACATAAAAACATATATAGATAAATATACAGAAAGAGTATTTAAAATAAATTATACTTAAATATAAATTTTAGGATAAAAATAATTTTACCTCCTTAAAATATTATTTCTTTCATTTTTTATCTATCATTTAAGCTTAATTTTTTTACTACTTTTATTTATATAAAAATTATCATGTAGTTTTCGACCATATTCTCTATTTTTTTATTAATTAACTTATATCATAATTAATATTCTTGTGTATAATAAGGATACGAAAAAAAAAAGGTAATAAATATTATTTTAAATTTATAAAGTGATAATATATTAAAAGAAGACCAAAAATTTAAAATTACAATAGATAAAAAGATTAAAAAAAAAGTATTGTAAATATTTCTTTCCATCCTCACAAGAATTTGAACAGAATTCACCTTTCCATCCAATTTCATGGTTAACTTTAACAAAATAAAACATGCATATCATGTTTATAACTTTTAACTGAGAAAATTATTTTTAAAAGTAAAAAATAATTGATCAAAATTAACTGCCTATAGACTCACAATGTTGATTAAAGGGATAAAGGTTAAAGTAAAAGAAATTGATAGTTACATAAACAGATTAATTGTTTACTCTAATAATCTCATTCCTAAGCTCTTTTTTTCTTTTTTTTTCTGGTGAAAGGGAATAAAAGTAATAAAAAGAAGATTAAAAAAGACATGCATGAAGGAATAATACTAGGAAAATTTGAAATAGCTTTCGCCAAAAGATAGAAAGGAAGTGAATAACTTTGAAACGAGTTGGTATTCGTACTCATACGTTAGGCAAATTTTCTTGATTTCATGATTGTAAATAAAATTTGGGGAAAGATGTTTTGTCTCTCGAAAATATTTCTTCAATTAAAATTATTATTATTTTATGTGTATCTTATTCCACTAAATTAATTATGAAATTGGATGAAAAAATAACCTACAATAATGCGTTTATACAAGACGTATCGTGCTTAATTTCATATAAGAGGGTATAAAATGCAACTAAGATGATACTTTAGGAGAGTAATTTTATAATATTTTAGGAGGATGGTTTTTTTTTTTTCACTTCAAAAATATTAAACAGAAGCTAAATGAAAATCGTCGTACTGATAATCATCCGGTAAGGGTATTTAATCCTGTAAATAATAAAAGAAAAGTAAAGTATTTTTACAATATGGAAAGTAAATTTAACATGTATTAGTTCATTAAATTAAATTAATTGAAAGCAATTTGGATCAAGAGATTTTTTAGAAAATTACATTTACAAGATAAGTAAAGTACCGTTACAAGGAGACTAAAATTAACATATATTACTTATTAAATTAAACTAATTGAAAGTAATTCAAATTAAAGGATTTTTTTAAAAATTAAATTGTGTAACCGGTTTAAAAATAAAAATTTAAATAAATATAAAATTTTAAGAAAGATGCACAAATTTATGTTAAAATTAAAAATTTAAGAGTGATGACACGCTCGTCGTAAACGCGCAAAAATAATTTCTAGATTTCCCCCAAACTATTGGTATAGTATAAGGTGCAACCTAGGTCATCTCACAAAGACCATTTCAGATTCTTAAGCAAATTAGGAGAAAGTTAGAAAAAGGGGATTTTGTAAATATATGATATTAAGTGCGAAATGCAAAATACAGACTGAAATTAATTTGACTTAACAATTATCAACTCAAGGAATTCAGAGGCTATTTTCTTAACTAATCATTGATCACTAAAATCATGCATTGTGTTTATCAACCTAGGATCATCTGGAACCCCTAAAATGATCTTTGAATTCTCTACTGAGAAACCTTTCAGAATTTAATTGATTATGATCAACAAGATTTAGTAACCACTTAATCTTTTATCTAAACCAATTTCACAATCAGAATTCAGTTGAAGTAAGTAATAAAATGAAAACCTTCAATTCAATTACTTAATTTCTACTCTTCAAACTTTTGGAAAATGATTTACCAATCAAAAACCAATTATAAATCAATTATACATTAATCAAAATACGTCAACCGATCAAACTTTGATTAAAAGAATAAAATTGAAGAATATAGTAAAGTAGAGTAGAAATCACTCAATAAGCATGTAAATAAAGATCAAGACCTCAAAGTTAAAATGAAAATAGCTTGAATCCTTGAATTGAAACTACGAACCTAGCCTTCCATGAAGGAGGCAAACTAACAACAAAGAAAGAGGAAAACTAACAACAAATAAATCCTAAGCCTTCCCTGTAGGAGGCAACTAACAACAAATAAATCCTAAGCCTTCCATGTAGGAGGCAACTAACAATAAATAAAAACTAAGCCTTCCATGAAGGAGGCAAAACTAACAAGAAAGAAAGAAAGAAAGAAAGAAAGAAAGAAAGAAAGAAAGAAAGAAAGAAAGAAAGAAAGAAAATGGTATTGGAGTTAATCTCCAAAATGGTGTGTGTCTCCTCTTGCAAACCCTTCTATTTATAGAGGATTTTTGAGGCATCATCTTCAGAAAGTCACCAACTAGGATATTACTTTTCTACCCTTTTCTTGCTTTCACATGGGCTTTGTTGAAATTGCAAAACACTTTTGAATTTTTGCCACCAATGAGCACAACAATTTTGACTTTTTTGCACCGTAATTTCGGATGTTCACATGTCCGAATTAGAGCTTGACTTCTGAACAACAGTTGTAGCCCTGGATCTTAGCTGTCCAACAAAGTTGATTTTATCTCAATATGACTTCTATATCTCAAGATATGGCTGGATCTTTGCACACTGTTCAAATTCCACGTCAGCAACACTATCTCATCTTTTGAGATAATTTCGGAGTCCTAAACATCCCATTTAGAATCTGCTCTTGCTTTGTAAATATGGACACTTCTTTAAGCTTTCATTCAAGACAGATTTCATGATTTTTGGATGTCTACAACTCCTATTATGCTCAAAATACTATAATAGTGTCATTTTAATCGGGTAAACAAAGAAATTCAATTAAACTTCATATGAACCCAAACTCATAAAATATGACAAAGATCACTTAATTGAACATATAAAAAGTCTTAATGAGATAAAAGTGAGAGATAATTATTTATGAAATCTATGCTTATCAAATTCCCCCACACTTATCTTTTGCACGTCTCGGGCAAACTTAAGTTAAGGATTGGTGACTATTCATTTTTTTTTTTGAAAGAACATCAAAGTTTTGAGTTGATTTCTCAAGAATTCACAAAATTTCATGAAGCATTATTTCATCACATTTTTGAAATTACTTAGAAAGGCAACTTTAATTTGAAAAACATAGATTGAGAAAGATAAAACCTCACATGATATACTCTGAATCTCTCAAGTGTTTGATTTGGTAAGTGTTTCTCTCAAATTCAATCCATGAAAGATGAACTATCATAGGCTTGCATATCTTCTACTTCTCTACTACTATGTACACATGCAATGCACAAATCAAGAGGTCTTTCTTTTGGTTCTAACGGGATTAGAAAGATGAAATGATATATTGAAGAGATACAATGTTAGACCAAGGAAAATGGTGAGGATTGAAAATTGATTGTAAGTGCAAGTGTGAGAAACAGATATCACTTCTTCATTTTTTTTTATTATTATTGTTTTTTTTCAATATAATAGTTTATTTATTAATTTATTGCTTCAGTTTTTATTTTTCAACCATGATATTGATGAACACAACAATAATCTCCCCCACACTTATTGAAACACTTATGGTATGATAAATCCAGTATTCCTCACCTTCTATGGTCAGACAGAGTTGTTTTTTTTTTTTTTTTGATTTGTGGTGAGCTAAAAAGAAGAAAAGGCTAATCGGCTCAAAGGGCTGATCAAAAGATAAAATTATATGGTTTGGTTATTTGGCCAAGTGGTTTGTTCAAGAAAAATAGTGCCTCAATCATTTTTGTACAAATCATGTGAAAATGTAGCTTCAAAAAGAATCAATGCAAGTTCTGAAGTAACATATTCCATGGATGAAAATCACACAAGAAAGAAAATAATAATAAGGCTCAAAATCTCACAGGTGATATATTTATCAAATCTAATCTATCCAGTTCAAATATATGTTGCCAAACTAATTAATCTCGAAATGTAAATCATTTTGCTTCAATTATTTTATGAAATCTAAAGAAAAACATACTTCCACATTCAAATTTTTTTATTTTTTTTATTTTTTTTATTTTTTTTATTTTTTTTATTTTTTTTTTAAATCATAAGATGCGTATCAAGAGTCAAATGTAACTCCTTACTCAGCCATCTTACTCAAAGCAAGTTTATGAATCTAACCTAATTTTTTTTTTGAGTTTTTTTTTTTTTTAATTTTAGATATCGGACCATCTTCCCCCCAACCTATCCAAGACATTGTCCCCAATGTCTTAGATAGAATTTCATATAACAGGAAAAGAAATGTAAGAAAACCATCAAAGTAAGGAAAAGTTATAACCGAAGAGTGGTATCTGGTTCTCTTTTATCTCTGCCATCCTGATTTGGTTGGTTCACCAGCTGCATTGCTTGACTGAGCTCAGATGTAGGATTTTGCAAAATCTCAAGTAGCTGTTCAACAGTTGAAGCAGATACTATGATGTTGCGCATGGATTGTGGCATGAACTCCTGCTCTACTGCATGATCTAAAAAGGATATCAAACCATTATAAAAGCCATTAATATTCAATAAGCCCAAAGGTTTTTTATGAAAATTCCGATAGGCCCAAAATATAATGGTAAAAATTTCTTCCATTGTTCCAAGACCACCAGGTAATGCAATAAATGCATTAGAATTAACCAACATGTGTCTCATACGGTCATGCATGGTTGCAACCTTCAATTCAGTACCCAGGGTTAAGTAGGAGGTGCTCCCATTTTTTAAGCCAACACCTAAGATGTTACACCCCTTTGTGAGTGCAGATCCTGCAACACATCCTTTTAAACCCTGAATCCCTCCCCCATAAACAAGATTGATTTTTCTTGCAGCTAATGCCTTACCAAGGGTATAAGCTACATGTTGAAATTCTCCATCCTTTCCAAGGTTAGACCCACCAAAAACACAGATAGTATTGATCTTATCCATATACGGTGTTTCTATCTTTTTTGAAAAAATATGTCATAGAGGTTGATAATTTATAGGGACTCAATATCAGACAAGGAGATCGCTTGAATAGTGTGGGATCAGGATTTGGTAGCAAAAGTTTGAATTTTTGTTGCAAAAGTTTGAATTTTTGTTGCAAAAGTTTGAACTTTGGGTTCAAGAAAAAGGTGAATGTCAGAGGGGAAAGACTTTAAGCAGGGGTGAAAATTTCAAAACAAAAATGGTGGCCCAATAAATTGAAAAGACAATGTAAATGACAAACATACACGCATGAGAATGAACAGTAGTTGTGATTGTGGCTCACATCTTCCTCTGGTTTTACGTCCAGTAACGGCTGAAACGCCTTCTAAGAGTCGAGGATGTGCTTCCCATTCAGTTTTCTTGTAAACTGACAACAGGGTCTTTTAAAGTCAGATTCCAAAGACTATAACGTGCTTTTTCCTTACGGAACAGTTCAAACAAATCAAGAAGGACTCCTTGTACATGCCCACTAGGATGCGTCTCAAGAGTCTGAATGATATCATCCAATGACTCCTTACTCAGTCCATCCTTTATGAATTGAATTTTGTCCTCTCGATTTCTTGAAACCATTCCAGGGTTCTTGCATCTTGTGTTACAGGTCCATCTTGCACACCTGTAGCAAACTCCAATTCTTTTTGCCCTTCTCTTCTTTGCATAGGAACTTCTTCCCATACCTGGCATGTTTTTAACAAATGATTCTTGAAATTCACCTGCTAATCGTACCTTAGCTTCAATGATCCAACAGACATCTTCTGGAAGGCCTAAGAGTGTTAATGCTCTCAATCGTTCAAGTTTGCAATTGTAAATGTCTTTAAGAAAATTTCTGGGGAGAGTAGGGAACAAAATTTTGATCCTGGTGAGAGCTTTCTCCATTTTTTTCTTAAAACACTCAAGTTATTATTCCTGCAAGCTCAATGTGGTGTAATAGTTGGGATGATTTAAGAGGTGAAGAAGGAAGTTGAGAGATTAGTTGAAACTTATAAGCGAGGAATGTGAGAGAGGGAGAGGGAGAAAGAGAGAGAGAAAGAGAGAAAGAGAGAGAGAGAGAGAGAGAGAGAGAGACTTCTCTTGAATTTATTGCAGGTATGTGGCATTGTGCAAATGCACTTCTTCTACCGTGTGCTTTTGAAAACCTTCGAAAAATGGTTTAAGACGATGTCCATTCACCTTGAAGATTTTTTCAGTTACCCCATTTTTTATTTCCACTGCACCATAAGGAAAAACATTAGTAACTACAAATGGTCCTAACCATCTAGAGCGTAGCTTACCAGGCATAAGCTTTAGCCGAGAATTGAAAAGGAGAACTTTTTGTCCAACGGAAAACTCCTTTCTTGCCAACTTTTTGTCATGAAGAGCTTTGACCTTTTCTTTGTAAATTTTGGAGTTTTCGTATGCTTCTAATCGAATTTCTTCAAGTTCCTGCAATTGAAGCTTCCTATGGATTCCTGCTTGGTCTAGATCCATGTTGCATTTCTTTACTGCCCAAAATGCTCTATGCTCTAATTCAACTGGAAGATGACATGCTTTACCAAAGACAATCCTGTAGGGAGACATGCCAATGGGTGACTTGTAAGCTGTCCTATATGCCCATAATGCATCAACAAGGCGCAAGCTCCAATCCTTCCTGTTAGGCTGAACTGTTTTCTCTAAGATTTTCTTGATCTCTCGATTAGAAACTTCAGCTTGACCATTTGTTTGAGGATGATATGGGGTGGAGACTTTATGCATGACTCCATACTTGCGGAGTAGGGCTTCCATTGTGCGGTTGCAAAAATGAGTACCTTGGTCACTAATTAGAGCTCTAGGAATGCCAAACCTGCTAAAAATGTTAGACCTGATAAAATCTGCAACAACTCGAGCATCATCAGTACGGGTGGCTTTTGCCTCCACCCATTTTGAAACATAATCAACAGCTAGCAGAATGTAAACAAAGCCAAAAGAGACAGGGAATGGACCCATAAAGTCTATACCCCATACATCAAATACCTCACAAAAGAGAAGTGGTTGTTGGGGCATCTCATTTCTGCGCGAAATACTCCCTATTCTTTGGCACTGCTCACAAGTTATGCATAATCTATGTGCATCACGAAATATTGTAGGCCAATAAAAGCCTGAGTCTAGTACTTTTCTAGTTGTCCGTTGTGGCCCAAAGTGTCCACCACAAGCTAGGGAATGGCAAAAGGTAAGTACAGATTGAACTTCATGATCTGGAACACATCTTCTAATGATTTGATCACTACATGTCTTCCAAAGGTATGGTTCATCCCATATGTAGTGTTTGACATCACTTTTCAACTTGGCAATTTGCGATTTGGTGAAGTGTTTGGGTATTTCTTTAGCAACCAGATAGTTTACCAAATCTGCATACCAAGGATTTTCCCCGTGCAAATGATAGAGATGCTCTTCTGGGAATGACTCTGCAATTGAAGTTTCTTCACAAGGTTGCTGGATCCGACTTAAATGATCTGCTACAAGGTTCTCTGCACCACTCTTGTCTTTAATCTCTAAATCAAATTCTTGTAACAGAAGCATCCAACGAATTAGTCTTGGCTTAGCATCTGTCTTCTTCAGCAAGTATTTCAAAGCTGCATGGTCAGAGAAGACAATAACTTTAGATCCAAGCAAATAGGAGCGAAATTTATCTAATGCAAACACAATTGCCAAAAGCTCCTTCTCAGTAGTTGTGTAATTTGATTGGGTTGCATCAAGTGTGCGAGAGGCATATGCAATGACATGAGATCTCTTGCTAACTCTTTGAGACAGTACAACACCAAGGGCATAATTAGATGCATCACACATTAATTCAAATGGAAGCGTCCAATTAGGTGGTTGAATGATGGGAGTGGTTGTCAACCGCTTCTTTAGTTCATCAAATGAATCCTTGCATGCTTGATCAAACAGAAATTTGGTATCTTTTTGTAGTAGTTTAGAAAGAGGTTGTGCAATCTTGCTAAAATCCTTGATGAATCTTTTGTAAAAACCTGCATGACCAAGTAAAGAACGTACTTCTCGCACAGAAGTGGGGTAAGGTAGAGAAGTAATAATGTCTATCTTGGCCTTATCAACCTCTAAACCTTTGCTAGATACCAAGTGTCCTAAGACTATACCTTCTGTTACCATGAAATGACATTTTTCAAAATTCAAAACCAGGTTAGTCTCAATGCATCTGTCCAAAACTTTAGAAAGGCTTTCTAAGCATGCATCAAAAGAAGAACCATATACAGTGAAGTCATCCATAAACACTTCCATGCAACTTTCTAAGAGATCAGAGAAAATGCTTACCATGCATCTTTGAAAGGTTCCAGGGGCATTGCATAGACCAAAGGGCATCCTTCGATAGGCAAAAGTACCAAAAGGACAAGTGAAGGTGGTCTTATGCTGGTCTTCTGGGGCTATATGTATTTGAAAATAACCTGAAAAACCATCTAGAAAGCAATAGTGAGATTTTCCTGCTAATCTTTCCAAAATTTGGTCTATGAAGGGCAAAGGGAAGTGATCCTTGCGAGTAGTTTGGTTAAGCTTCCTATAATCTATGCACACTCTCCAACTGTTTTGTATTCTGGTAGGGATTAGTTCATCATTGTGATTTTTGACTACAGTCATGCCAGTCTTCTTAGGAACTACTTGCACCGGGCTTACCCAATCACTGTCTGAGATGGGATAGATGATACCAGCTGCCAAAAGCTTACCTACTTCCTTCTTTACCACATCTAGGATGGTTGGATTCAAACGCCTTTGTGGTTGTCTAACAGGTCTGGTGTTTTCCTCCAGCAGTATCCTATGCATACAAGTAGATGGGCTAATACCTGGAATATCAGCCAAAGTCCATCCAATTGCTTGTTTATGGCTTTTTAAGGTTTGCAGTAACCTTTCTTCCTGTTGTGGTAGAAGGTTCTTTGCTACAATGACAGGAAGCTTCTCATTTTCCCCCAAATAAGCATACTTTAGATGTTCAGGCAAAGGCTTCAACTCTAAAGGAGGTGGTTGTATTATGGAAGGAAGAGATCTATCTGAGATTGAAATGTCTGCAACACTTGCATCTAACATGTCATCTTTCAACGAAGGTTGGTCTGCAGCATTAATCCTGGAACACACAATACATGAATCAAATTCATCATATGTGCAAGTAAAATTATCTAAGTAATCTAAATCAAAATCAAAAAATTTAAAAAGTAGATTGTCAATAGAAAATCATCCGCAAGAAGGTCTATGGCATCAAGTTGAAAGAGTGAATGATTCTCTATGGGATGCTTCATGGCTTCAAATATGTTGAATTGGATGATATCATCTCCAAATTCCATAGAGAGAGTCCCCGTATGCACATCTATCTTTGTTTTTGCAGTTTTGAGGAAAGGTCTCCCTAGGATCAAGGTTGCTCTATTGATGGATGACTCATCTTCCATTTCCAAAATGTAAAAGTCAGCTGGAAAGATTAGCTTATTCACTTGAACTAGCACATCTTCAAGTACTCCAGCTGGATGTGCTGTACTTCTGTTGGCTAATTGAATCACCACACCAGTTGGCTTCAATTCTCCCAGATTCAAAGATTTATAAACTGATGAGGGCATAACATTAATGGAAGCACCTAGATCCACCAATGCATCACCAAATGTAGAATTTCCTATTGTGCAAGGAATGGTGAAAGTTCCTGGATCTTTGCATTTTTGAGGGAGGCTGGGTTGAATTAAGGCAGAAACATTGCGTCCCACACTGATCTTCTCATCCCCTTTGAGTCTTCTCTTATGCGTGCACAAATCCTTTAGAAATTTGGCATATTTGGGAATTTGCTTAATAGCATCTAGAAGTGGTATGTTGACTTCCACTTTCCTGAAAGTATCTAGAAGCTCTTTATCCAATTCTGCATGAACATTGAGCTTGGATTGGACCATTCTATTTGGAAAAGGTAAAGATACCTTCTGATCAGCACAATTTGGGGTTTTTGTCTCATCAGATGCTTCAAGTGCAGATCGTTTATGACAAGCTTCTTTTTGTTGATCATTCGATGTCTTATCGAAGGCTGGTGTACTTTTTTCATCAGACTTTCCCTCTGATTCAGATGGCTCATCAGAGATATCTCCAGGTGTAGAGATAAATGCTTCTTTTTGGTGTGGATTAGTCTGATTGAAGCTTTGTTGCTTTAAAATTGTAGGGTCTGTCTGCACTTTCTTCCCACTTCTCAAGGTCATGGCATTCACACTTTTGGGATTTATGACAGATTGAGAAGGTAGTTGACCAGAACCTTGAGATTTCAATTGGTTGAGTGTGGTAGCTAACTGCCCAATTTGAGTTTGTAAATCCTGAAGGGTAGAACTTACATTTTGTTGAAACTGAAGATTGTTGGTTGCTAATTGCTTCATCAAATCATCAAGAGAGGGTTCAGAAGCATTAGAGGGTACAGATTGCTGCATATGCTGTTGTTGTTGTCTGAAAGGCGGTGGTTGGTATTTATTTTGGGAGTCAGATGTTTGAATCCTTTGTTGTTGTGGAGGACCATATCTCAAGTTAGGATGGTTTCTCCAACTAGGATTGTATGTTCCAGAAGATGGTTCAAACTTCTGTTGCTGATAATGTTGAGGAGGCCTGTATTGTTGTCTTGTGCCAAAAATACCATTTACTGCAGCCTCAGGTGTCTCACTTTCTTGCAATGTTGGGCATGCATCAGTAGGATGATCTGCAGAAGTGCAGATGCCACATGTTTTGGTTTTGTCAACAACATTAAGTTGCTGTTGTTGTCCGATCGCCAACTGTCTTACGATGGAGGTTAGTTCTTTAATTCTGTTCTCCAATCGTGTATGGTCTGTCTTGGTGGTCATTTCATGGACTCCTTTAGACAAGGAATTAGTTCGAGAATTGAATTGCTGAGAATTTTCTGCCATGTTGGCAATCAAATCTCGAGCTGCTGTAGGAGTTTTGTCCATAAGTGCTCCACCACTAGCTGCATCAACCATGCTTCTGTCCATTGGCATGAGTCCTTCATAGAAATACTGAATCAGTAATTGATCACTGATTTGATGGTGTGGACAAGTGGCGCATAGTTTCTTGAATCTCTCCCAATACTCATAGAGAGTTTCTTGGGAGTTT
Organism: Canavalia gladiata; assembly: GCA_037954105.1. Classification (NCBI taxonomy): domain Eukaryota; kingdom Viridiplantae; phylum Streptophyta; class Magnoliopsida; order Fabales; family Fabaceae; genus Canavalia; species Canavalia gladiata. Next base: position 46,854,860 of record CM075664.1, read on the forward strand.
TGTCTGATGCCGCAAATCTCTTTTCTGATAGCTGCTGTTCTGGATGCAGGGAAAAATTTCTCCAAGAATAATCTTTTCATATCATTCCAGCTTGTAACAGATGTTGGATGTAGATAGTACAACCAGTCCTTAGCTCCATCATTTAAGGAGAAAGGAAATGCCTTCAACTTGATATGATCTTCTGGAATTCCTTGTGGCCGCATTGTGGAACACACAATGTGAAATTCCTTCAAATGTTTATGAGGGTCCTCACCTGCAAGGCCATGAAACTTAGGTAGCAAATGTATTAGTCCAGACTTCAGTTCAAATGGTGCATCAACATCAGGGTATTGAATACACAATGGTTGATAAGCAACATCAGGTGCAACTAATTCTTTTAAGGTTCTATCAGCCATGTTCTTAGCAAAATATTTAAAACTATCAAAATTTAAAGATGAAAAATCACTACTGTTACTTTCTTGGTTATTACTGGATGAATGCCTTCTATGTGCTCTTTTCAAATGGTGGAATGTTCTATCAATCTCAGGATCATATGCATATAAATTTTCAGGATTGGATTGGGTCATACACAAAAAGGTGAATTCATACAGAAAATCCAAGAATGATATACCTAAAGTAAAAACAATTGTTAGAAAGATTAAAATTTTTATACAAACTCCTAAATGAGCCTAGGAAATTAAAATGGTTCCCGGCAACGACGCTAAATTTTGACACGCTCGTCGTAAACGCGCAAAAATAATTTCTAGATTTCCCCCAAACTATTGGTATAGTATAAGGTGCAACCTAGGTCATCTCACAAAGACCATTTCAGATTCTTAAGCAAATTAGGAGAAAGTTAGAAAAAGGAGATTTTGTAAATATATGATATTAAGTGCGAAATGCAAAATACAGACTGAAATTAATTTGACTTAACAATTATCAACTCAAGGAATTCAGAGGCTATTTTCTTAACTAATCATTGATCACTAAAATCATGCATTGTGTTTATCAACCTAGGATCATCTGGAACCCCTAAAATGATCTTTGAATTCTCTACTGAGAAACCTTTCAGAATTTAATTGATTATGATCAACAAGATTTAGTAACCACTTAATCTTTTATCTAAACCAATTTCACAATCAGAATTCAGTTGAAGTAAGTAATAAAATGAAAACCTTCAATTCAATTACTTAATTTCTACTCTTCAAACTTTTGGAAAATGATTTACCAATCAAAAACCAATTATAAATCAATTATACATTAATCAAAATACGTCAACCGATCAAACTTTGATTAAAAGAATAAAATTGAAGAATATAGTAAAGTAGAGTAGAAATCACTCAATAAGCATGTAAATAAAGATCAAGACCTCAAAGTTAAAATGAAAATAGCTTGAATCCTTGAATTGAAACTACGAACCTAGTCTTCCATGAAGGAGGCAAACTAACAACAAAGAAAGAGGAAAACTAACAACAAATAAATCCTAAGCCTTCCATGTAGGAGGCAACTAACAACAAATAAATCCTAAGCCTTCCATGTAGGAGGCAACTAACAATAAATAAAAACTAAGCCTTCCATGAAGGAGGCAAAACTAACAAGAAAGAAAGAAAGAAAGAAAGAAAGAAAGAAAGAAAGAAAGAAAGAAAGAAAGAAAGAAAGAAAGAAAGAAAGAAAGAAAGAAAATGGTATTGGAGTTAATCTCCAAAATGGTGTGTGTCTCCTCTTGCAAACCCTTCTATTTATAGAGGATTTTTGAGGCATCATCTTCAGAAAGTCACCAACTAGGATATTACTTTTCTACCCTTTTCTTGCTTTCACATGGGCTTTGTTGAAATTGCAAAACACTTTTGAATTTTTGCCACCAATGAGCACAACAATTTTGACTTTCTTGCACCGCAATTTCGGATGTTCACATGTCCGAATTAGAGCTTGACTTCTGAACAACAGTTGTAGCCCTGGATCTTAGCTGTCCAACAAAGTTGATTTCATCTCAATATGACTTCTATATCTCAAGATATGACTGGATCTTTGCACACTGTTCAAATTCCACGTCAGCAACACTATCTCATCTTTTGAGATAATTTCGGAGTCCTAAACATCCCATTTAGAATCTGCTCTTACTTTGTAAATATGGACACTTCTTTAAGCTTTCATTCAAGACAGATTTCATGATTTTTGGATGTCTACAACTCCTATTATGCTCAAAATACTATAATAGTGTCATTTTAATCGGGTAAGCAAAGAAATTCAATTAAACTTCATATGAACCCAAACTCATAAAATATGACAAAGATCACTTAATTGAACATATAAAAAGTCTTAATGAGATAAAAGTGAGAGATAATTATTTATGAAATCTATGCTTATCAAGTGAGTTTAACTGAAAGCTTAAATTATTAGTTAAGAAATTTATTAAACATTTAACTATATTTGGTAAAATAGTTTATTTTAGTAGTTATTATTATTTTTAAATGGTTATTAGTTTTTTTAAAAAATTATTTTGAATATTTTTTATATTTTTAGCTCATAACAAAAATATTTTATTATTTTTATCTTTAATATATTTTTATAATTTAATATTTTATTTATTTATTTATTTTTATAAGTTTAATATTATTTATTTTTTCATAATAATATTATTAATTTTGGTAGATTTATTTTTATATTATCATAAAATACTATATTTTAAATTATTTTTAACATATATTATTTAATTTAATTATTGTATTATTTATTTTATTTTATTAAAAATATTAAATCATTTGATAAAATTTAAAATTATAAAATATTATTTTAAAAAATTTATTTTTATAAAAATTAAAAATAAATATTTTTATTTTAAAAAATAAAATTTTAATATATTTTTTAAAAAATATAACGTAATTATTATGTATTTAATTTATTATTTAATTATATTTTTATTTTTTATTTTTATATTTATCACTTAATTTAACAGCTAATTTTATCAAATATTTTTTATTTAAGCTTATTAATTTTTAATTTTTAACTTCTAAATACATTTTTAATTTTTAATTAATTTATTAATTAGTTTGCTAACACATACCCTAAATCATAATAAAAATAATTAAGATATAGATTTCATCTGTGTTCATATAATAAATTAATTTTTAAATTCATTTAAATAATTTTTTTTATGTTTAAGATAAGTTTTGATAAATGTAATTTATATTTAATTCTTTGATACATAAATATTTTTAAATTTATTTATAAAATTAATTTCTTAACTCATAATAAAATGTACATGAATACTAAAGTATAAGAAAATAAAGAAAAACAAGTACACATTCAAAGATTTTTTTTCTTGAAGATTTTTGTTAAAAAAATCAACAAGTAAGGCTTATAAGTTATGAGTTATAAAATTCATTCTATTTTAATTTTTTATATAAAAAGGTTCATCAAAATAAAATATAAATAATTAATTTATATTAAATATTAAATATGATTATATAAGTGTTTGCTTATTGATTTTATGAAAAATTGAGAAGAGATAAGAAGAATAATCTAATTCTTTTATTTGATCAATCTAAAAAATAAAGAATATTTTTTTAAAATTTTTTTCATTTATAATGTCTTGCATATAATTTAAATGATTATAAATATAAGAAATCAAGAAAATAAATAAATTCAACATAAAAACATTAAATGCTAAACAAAAGTAAAAAATATAGAATAACTGCATCTTCTAATCTTCCATGCTTGCACTTTATCATTCTTTATTGATTATTTATGTATTTTTGAATTATAAAAAAATGACATTTTTTTTAATCATTTTATCTATAAATAATATTTTTAGTAACCGCCAATTAAATGTGTAACTTCCCATATTTTATAGTTGTGATAATTTTCCAACCTATTCACTTCTATAAATGTTTTAAGCTAGTCTATCAATATTAGTTACTTGATATCAATCATCTTTAATAAATATTGTTGTTATCTGTAGAAATTCGTTTTAACTTAAACTTTGATCATATCTTATACTTTTATCAATATTTATTGTCAAATTTTTAATGATCCATAATATATTCTTAAACTTATATTTTCTTAAGTTTGATAATTTTATACCTAATAATAAATTATATAAAAAAAAAACTCAAACTAATATGAAAAGAATAATTGCATCAAGATTTCAAACATCATCAAATCTTAACTTAAATACTTTAGCAACTATTAAAAAAGTAAAAATTACTAAAATAAAATAAAATTTCTTATCTCTGATTTTTAGACAAAAGTACACTTATAAATCTTCTTCTATCCTTACTTTCATAACTCCTATTTGAAAGCTCTTCTCTTCTCCAAAATCGTAAGTCTTCCCTTCTTCTTTTTCTTAAAATCCCCTAAATTCTACCTTCGTTTCTCCTCTTATATTACAATTTATTTATTTTCATATTGGTAGCCGAAGTGCTAACCTATGAGCACTAAAACACTGAAAGATCTACTATAGTTCAAAAATAATACAAGAATTAGTTTAATTTTTTTAAATAAAAACATTATAAAAAATACTTAAATAAATACTTATACTACTAAAAATTATAAATTAAAATTAAAATTAATTAAAAAGAACCACCTAAAACAAAGACTCTTAACACAGCCTTGCAAAGTTATAATACAAATATAGATTTAGATTTTATTCCTATCATAATGGATTATTATCATTTTGGACAATCAAAGCATGAATTCTACAATAATAACAAAATTAACTATCACTACTTCCACTAACTCAGTATGTATCGGAATTTTACTTTAATTAAACTGTTTTCATTATTTTATTTCTTGAAAAATTAATTTATAGATAAAGATATACATGAATAATTTTTTGTTCTTTCTTACTTGTTACAAAAATAAAAAATACGCGAATAAGAATATCATCACTACTTTATGGTCAAACTAAGATCATAAAGTTCTTTAGATTAAAAAATTATATTTTTTATAAATTTCAAAAAAATTTCATTATTTTTTGCAGAGTATTACTTTTATTTCTTTTTATTTACCTATTTTAAAAATAGTATATAGATTAATAAATTTAATATTTTTATTTAAATTAATATTATTTTTAACTTATTAATATGACATCTTTTATTATTTTTCTCTAACTTATTTATGAAATAAGTCTAAAAAATATTAAAATTAAACAGAAATAAAAATATAAGTATTATTTTAAACTATTAAATAATCAGATGAATAAAAATATTTTTCTTATAAAAATAAAGGTAATGGAATAAAAGAATATAACTTTTAGAGTGAATATCGAAATAGGTTCCTAAAGAAAAAATTGCAAGGGACACTTTTATCTTTGAAAAAAAATAATTATTTTAATTAGTCCCCAAAAAAACTTTACTTGATCCAATTTAATTTTTAAACATTTTAAGATAGGCATACTAAGTAGTCTAATTTTAATCGACTTTTTCTACTTAATTTATGAGAATTTATTTCTCCTTTTATATACGACATTGATGTTCCGTTCAAAGCAAATTCTTAAGATCTTCTCGTTCTTTCACTTTTATTATTCCATCTTCACCCCACTAAAGCAATAAATGATCGATCGATCCTTAAAATCTCAATAATGTGAGGAAGAATATATCTTTTGTGCCGGTCTTTTGTGGCCAACATTTCTATGCTCTTGCACGTAGAGTTAGAGGTTCTCTGTTTAATTTTGAAATTGCTACTTTTCTAATCTTAGAGGAACATCACATTTAAAGCTTTTAATCATTGAACAAAGAAACAAAAAGCTTCTATATGCACATAAAAAATGGTTTTTCTTTTTCCGATGTAGCATTTCATTGACCAAAATTGTCAATCGATCTAGTATTAATTTAGCATGAATTAAAAATAATGTATGATGAACTATAGTGGATTGTCACCATTCAATATATATATATAGTATAAATAAGGTGCTATTTGTTATAAAATGTTGAAGTTATAAGTTTATACTTCTTAGAAATGATTCTTTGTATAATAGGTAAAAATATGATTTTTTTTTAGTGTGTTAAAATCATGAAAATGATTGAGGCATCCAAATTTTAATAATTTATAAAATATTAAAATTTGGATGAACTATATATATATATTAATAGTAATTAATAATTTGAATTAATTAAATTTTTTAAAAAATAATATACAATACATCACACGTATATATATATATATATATATATATATATATATATATATACACACACACACTAGTTAATTTAAACGTTATTTATTGTGTGATTTGAAAATTTTCAAACATAGCTTTTATTGTTTCAATGATATAATCAATTTATATCAATTGTTTTTTATTAGTTCAATGGGAATTCAATATATCATCGTGGGATTTGTTATTGTCTTAATAAATTGTTTAGTTTTATTTATTTTATTTCAATATAATAGTCAATTTATTTTAATTACATTTCTATTTAAAATTTTCGATTTCTAATTACATAATTATTAATTTAAATTTATCCCATCTGTTAGTACTCAGTTCTCTTCGTCTTTATAAGGTACAGCCATTAAGAATGGTGCAATGATTTTTTCTCTTCAAAAAATCAATACACATAATGCATCTTTCCGGGTTGCTAATCCTATACTTTATCCCCTTCGTAGTTTTGATATCCGATTAATTGATTGGAAAAATTAGCTATATTTTGAAATTTTATTATATATTGGACGATTAAACTCTTAAAGATAATGTAATTTTACATGTCTCATGCTATTGCAATTTGTTGTTCTTTAATTTTCCAACATCCTCAACCATGGACAAATTCTATACTTTTTTCTGTTGAGTAAAGGCAGCCTTATAATGATCACAAGTTTGGTATTTTAATTTTGAGCACAATCTTTCTGTTTCGTCAATATTCTTTGCATTTAAAATAAGGTATGGCTCTATTTATTTCCCCCTTCTTTATTTGTATGACCTCCGTCTTTTGCTATTGTTAATCTTTGAAGAACAAAATAGATAAAGTGCACTCTTCATATGTTTTAGATCTTATTTTAAATTGTGTCATTTTTTCTATTTCTCTTTAATTTAATTTTGCACTTAGAGAGGTCAGTTTTGTATCTTGTTGCCCCCTTCGTTATGCCCCCTACTTTCGATAATGGGTTGTTATTTATTGTCATATCATAGATTTCATTCACTGATTTGCATAGCGTTTGTATAATATCACGAGAAAACTACTTCTATATACGCAATCAATACATATAGCAACATGATTTTATAATTATATCTTTATAGTATTTAAATTGTGCGTGCCAGACATGAGAATGACAATATTTTTTCCTCACTCGTGTGTCTTGCTACTATTTGGATATTAACTTTCACTTTATGTCAAGGTTTTTGTTGATTTAGGACATGAATTTCAACTTGTCTATGTTATGTTTTTACATTTGTAGAATTTTTATGGTGAATATATATATAAAACATGACTCATGTTAAGAATGATTATTTCTTTTTTGTTCTAAACCTTGCTAGGTTTCTCTGCTTCATTACTTCATTATTTAAAATCATTTTTTTAATACCAAAGAAAAGTAATCAATGTCTTTTATTCCAAATATTATGAATAATGAAGTCCAAGACTCAGTTTGCTAGTGATTCCAATTATTTTGCTTATGTAAACTTTTTGGGATTAATCACGAACTTATTTAGTTACGAGGTGTATTATTTATGTAATCAAGATTTAGAATCACAAATTTTTGAATGGACTAAATTTATTAAGTAAGGTAGTAAATTATTTAATTAACATTTATTAACTTAAAATTTTAAATAATTAATAATTAACTAAAAATAAAATTATCATAACCAAAATTAATTCTTATCTAAAATTAAAAATAATCAAACTAAACCAAAATTATCTGGAATGATATATGGTAATACGGCAATTAATTTATATCCATTATGCAAAAAACATAACCGTCAGAATCGTATACCTAATTTGACCCAAGAATCGGATCTGGACTAGCTAGGTGAGAATAAAGCAACTTTAGAAGACTGAAAATAACTACAAAATTAGAATAATTTTCTGGTAGAATCTTCAGAGATATTATATAGTTAAATACTCTCTTAGCGGCAGTAGAATCATATACCATGCCATGTGTCGTTAATTTATGATAAACCGTCTACTACGTACTTTGACTTAATTCAATTCTCTCTCTCTCTTTGAATCTTGATAACACCAAGGTGTATAGTTATCTTAACTGATCAAGACATTAAATAAAAAAAACAAAAGAAATCCAAAAGATGAAGATCCATGATTACTCTTGCTATATATATATATATATATATATATATATATATATATATATATATATATATATATATATATATATATATATATATATATATATATATATATATATATAACTTGTTTGATTCTGCTATGTCCAAAACCATAGAAACTTAGTGAGAGAAGAAAACATCAAACCAAATTAAAATGCCCGTGTTCATCCCTCATAGAATGCATGAGTTCAAATCGAAGGGTCTTCCACAAAACATAATCGTAGCGGAGAAGCAAATAAGGGATATATTGAGAAAAGCAGATGGTAATGGAGACGGTTTTCTGAGCAAAGATGAACTTAAGAAAGCTTTCAAAGAATTTGGTTCTAAGGCTCCTTCATGGAGAGCTGGACGTTGTCTTAAGAAAGTTGACACCAACCATGATGGATTAATCAGTGTGGAAGAACTTGATACTCTTGTTGATTATGCTCTTGCTTGTAGGTACAAGTTATAGAAGTAAATGATCATGTTCGTGTACCTAGTTTAACTACATTCCAAAGCGCCCGAATGAGGTGTGTGTAGGTATGAAACAAGCAAGTTAATTTGTATACAATCAAAGTTAGGATAGGCTTGTTTGTGAAATATGTTAGGTTTTATAAATAAGCATTAAAAGTTTGTCTTTAAGTCATCAAAATATGTCTTTTTTTAATGCCTATAACAGTTTATGTAAATACATATGATTAATAGTAATAATATTTCTGTTTTTATTATTGTGTTTAATTTTTATTATAATATTTTCATATTATTATTTATTTAAAGATTTAGATTTGTTAATTTCATGAAGACCTAGAGCATTAACATATTTAAGTTAAGCTGGTAGGTTTATTAAATTATTTAAGTAATTTAATTATAAAATATATTTATAAATAAATGACTAAAATAAGAGAAGATTTTAAAAATATTAAACTTTTAAAAAATAATCTATATTAAACTTTTGTAACATTTTTTAAATGTTAATAAGAATATTTTGCAGATACAATATTTTTTAAAATATTAATAAAATTAATAAATAACATTTTTTATATTTTTATAATATTTTTTTAAATATTGCAAAAAAATATATAATATAGTTATAAGTTTAAATTGTAACATTAAAAAATAGACTAGACTTATTTAAAATATATAATCTGCTTAATTGAACCAACTTTATTTTCACTCCTAATTCATACTTGAAGATGGCAAATTTCTTTGAATCTAACAAGAATTTCTTAAAACTTTCCTATTTGAAATCTCGAGGTTGAAGATTTTTTGTTTTGTTTTTTTATACGAAATGACGAGACTATAAAATTTTTCAAGATAGATTTGTAGATGATGACAAGGATCATAAAATTAATGTTACCAAAAAAAATTTTAATCATAAATTTGACTTATACAACTCTAAATCCATTCCTTTTCTATGCTTTAAAATTAGTAAAGGCAGTCAGTTCCCTTGGGACATCAAAGTTAAGGAATGATATTTTTGGGGCTAATTAAAAGATCTATATTTTTAATTGAGGTAAAATCCTATAGTTAATCCGTAGCTATGTGTGTTTAGTTAGGATTAGCTATGAAATTTTCCGTAATTAATTAATTCACAAACTTCTTAAAATAAAAAGAATTAGGATAATTATTTCTTTATTTTTTTTCTTCAATATGAAGCATATATAAAGAGATTAAACGCCATGTATACCATAAGACAGATTCTTTTTATTTCTTATCCGCATTGCTTTTGGTAGAGTTGCTTTCAATATTTTGGAGGAACAAACGCCAATAATAATGCAGATGCATATGTGACTCATCCCATCCATCCCATCAAAGAATCATATACCACACATTTGACACATGATTTAATATTTCTATTCATATCTTATCTCCAATATCCTTTAAAATTAATTCTGGTAAACTATAAGCATGGACTCTATAATGCTTTTCCTATTTTTTTATTATTATTTAAGATTACTTTATATAAATGAACTAATATTTTATTATTTTAAAATTGGTATTTAATTTTTTAGCATATCATTAATCTCTCTTATTAATTTTCTTCTTTCATTGTTTAATATCTATGTGAAAAGTAGAGATATTAAAAAATATTAATAAAAGCAAATTAGACCCGTAGTCCTTAGTTTTACTCAAATTGAACACAACATTTCAATAATGAAACGACGTTTAGTGATAGATTGGATGAAAGCATAAAAGTCATAATATTTCTTTAATAATTCATATAAATCATCATAAAATAGACAACTTTTCTACCTATAAATTATACATCATAGAAATTCTATCAAAATAAGTGAAGTTATATCTCAATCAACCACTAAACAGCCTACACTACGTTCAAGCTTCCAACATCTTATAGGAAAAAATGGTTGTCACAATCACTACTCAACATATAGAATAATATAATTTGAAATGATCCAAATTCGAAAAGGAAACTCAATTTGCTAGCATCATTCCGCTTGGGGACCATATTCAAGCACGTAAAGTTAGTAGGATCACTTGCTCATTTTTATTCCTAACCAATATCAGATGTTTAAAACTCATTTGAAAATCCGACCAAACCCAACACAAATTTAAATTTATATGATAACCCAAAATAAGCCCAACTTAGATCTTCTTCCGTGAGTTGGGGTTTAAATTACTCTTCAAAACTAAAAGTGCAACTTGGTTTCTCACTATTTTGTATGCATTACAATTGTAAGGTCATTGCCCTTCTTTGGGACTAAGTGTTTTAAGTCTGCCACTACTTCTGCTTTTGCCCTTTGACTAAAATTTATCATTTCATTTACTAATATTACTGCATGTTTTACTGAAAATTAAATATTAAATAAATTTATTTTTTTTTATCATATGAATTAATTAGCTGTACAGATTTAAAAAAATTAAACTAAAAAAATAGTTTTAATAATAGATTAAAACTATATTGCTTATATTAGAAATTAACTCAAAAATTATTTAATAACTTTCTAATGTATGATCAAGGATATATAATAAGAATTAATAAATATTAATTTTTTATTAAAAATTTTAATCACAATATTATCAGTATGTTGAATTTTATATTTTTAATAAATGTTTATTAAATATAAATTTTTATCATATGCCCTATTAGAAAATCCTACTATTTAATAGCTGTTTTTCAATAATCGGAATCATTACTGAAGATATATTTAATGTCCCTTTAACATATGCTTGAATGGTCCATAAAAAAAATGCTCTCAGAAGAAAAAAAAAACGAACGATAAAAAATACGGAAATATATAATTACTTTTTTGTTTAACTATGTGGAACTTTTTATGAAGGATTGAAATTATAATTTTTGGTTAAATTTTAACCTATAGTCCGCCTATATTCAACGTATCTTTTTTCAAGTTGGATTGCTTTATGAGAGGAATACACTTTAATTTATAAAAAAAAGTTAAATTAATTTTATATCATTTTTTACTAAAAAAATCATTTATACACTTACATATAAAAAATTGTCAAGAATTAGAATATAGTCTTTGTTAATGTAAATTTTTTTCTAATAGAAATTAAATTATTAGTATAAAATTTAAAAATCTATACCAATAAATAATATATTATACTAATATTTAATTATTCACAATACATACTAATATTTATATTATTAAAATAATTTTATAATATAATATATTTTACAGTTAATATAAATTTATAAAATTTATATTGATAATTTAATTTTTGCTAAAAGAAATTTATATTAACTAGAGTTAAAATATTATTAAAGACGGTAAATGATAATCTTTTTTGTAACATTTACTGTTTGACTAAGTAACAAAACCTGTGGGGAGTATGACTTTTAACAAGTTTTTATCAGCAGCAAATTCTTACTAAAAGAAGTTGCCTTTCTTTAATTACTTACGTTATAAATAACCACATGCTATTTGCAGGTACCAAAAGAAAAATAATATGCCTGCTTTACGAATTTCAAAATTTTAAAACTTGTTATTTTCTTGTATAAAGTCATTGTTTATCAACATATAATTGTCTTAAGCATTACATTTTTAATTATTTTTAAATAATAATTTAGATTTAACTTTTATATATATATATATATATATATATATATACATATATATATATATATATTAAAATCTTTATTGAAAAAGCTGGTTGTACCGTCATTATTATTCTATTTGCCAATATAAACTTTATCTCTCTTCTTTCCGGAACTCCCTCATGGCAGATCTTACGTGCATGGTCCTTGGCCGGTGATTGATATTAAAGGAGGTTCATAAAAAAAATACTTTAGTTATGATTTTAAAATATAAATAATGGTAATTTTAATTTTTAACAGGTTTTTTCTATAAATCTATATTTATAAAAAATTATCTATCAAAAAATATTTAAATAATAGTTTAAATAATATAACTGTTAATATTTTTAATATGTTTAATTTTAATTTTTAAAAAAATATCCGCTTGAACCTTATATTCAACTTTACTTTAGAAATTCGTGATTGATAGTAATGTCAATCATTGTGAAAACGACATCATCATACTGTTCAATATTCATCTAAATTATCGATTGGAAAGGCACTCATGCAAGATGTTAGCTCCATTGATTAATGGATTCTCTCTTTGCGCGAGATGTTTAATTTTGTTAGTATAAATATCATTTTGTTTAATTTTTTCACTTTTTCTGCTAACTTCCATTTGATTGGTTTATATATGACACATTATTACAATGTTTTTAGGTATCCATACTCTGTGGAAACCATCGAAAGAGAGACATTGAATTCATGTGTACACCTTTTTAAGTATACCCTTTAAAAATATGTTACTTACAGGTAACTTAATATGCCTTTTATTTGTAACTGACAAGATTTTGAGATTCACTTAGGACTCTTTCTTGAGCAACATAAAGGAGAATATTTGATAGAGATAAGTATAATGTTGTATAGACATACACCATAGGATGGAGATTCTTTTTCTTTAACTAGTTATTCTTATGTTTTCCTTTGGCACCTAGCATTCTTTACAAGATATATCGTACGAACATAAGATAAGTGGTAGATAATGCAAGAGGCTGAGTAATATTCAATCTCATCTAAACCTTGTTGAACGTGCTGGCCGAGATATGATATATATCACAATTGTCCCAAGAACTGGGTGATTTTCACCATTTCTGTGTGAGATTAATGCCACTTTAGAAAATATATATATATATATATATATATTAAAATACCATAAATAGACTGAATTTTTATAAAAGAGAAGTGGATATTAATTTATAGTTCTCAAGCACATTTGGTCCAAAACGGTGGACTTTATCAGAATGAACATAATCGCATATTTGATTTTTCTTTCAATTTTATCTTTTTATTTTTTATTTTTTATTTTTCTCTTCCTCTTATTATATTATCATCCAAATGAGATGTACTTTTATAATTTTTCGAGTCCAATAGTTCAATAAGTGATAATGAATTAAGTTTTAATTTCTTTTCTAATAATTTCATGTAATCTAATTTAATCTAAAATTTACACTAAAAAAATAATTTTAAAAAATAAATAATAACGATTTTAACTTTTTTTTTATCAAATTTATATTCATAAAAAATTATTTATCAAAAAATATTTTAAATAATATAACTTTTAAAACCTCATATATTTAATGTCAATCTATACAATAAAAATATTAGTAAAAAAATATTTTTACTGTGTTGGTCCATAAAAGAAGATAAAGTAGAGTATCCGGTTAGTTTTATTTTTTGTAATTGTTTAGATTTTTTATTTATATTAAATTTTTTATATTTAGTTCAATACACTTGTTAAAATATAATAATGAATTTATAATTTAATATAAATGTTATATATATATATATATATATATATATATAAATTATTGGTGTAATTTTAAATTAAGTTATTCTATTTTAAAAAAAAGAGTCAATAAACCAAGTTATTTAACTTACAATTGTCAAACACTGAGTTAGGCGAATAAATTATTATCTCATAATTTAATTGACTCAATCTAAAATTATGTAGCAGTGAATTAGCCTGAACGGGTCAATCAAGTTCGAATTTCCATTTCGAAATGTTGAGAAATACTACTAAGTGATTTTTCAACACATCCTTTTAAATATATTTTTATTATTTATTAGAATTAAAAAATATAAATCATTTTTATTTAACATATCTTGCTTTTTTATAACTAAAATAGAATATTTTAGAAATTGATTTTAAAATTTTCTGCCTTCGAACTTAATTTTAACTACTAAATAGAAATTAATTATTATTAAATAAAGAATATTTGTTATACTTTTTTTTATATATAATACAAACTTATTTTTTAAATAAAAATTTATATATTTTAAAATCAATGGTGAATATTGAAGTTTAAAATTGAATAAAGAATGGTAGGCATCTTTTAAAATTTATATATTTAGATTGAAAGATAAAGAAAAGAAAGTGAAATAATGAATATGACGATTGATGTATGTGATAGGAGGTTAAGAATACAGAGATATAAGATATATTAATAAATATTAACTTTATTTGGTATATAACAATTGTATTTCCTTTTATTTTTTTTTTATAAAATCCTTTCAACATTTCAAAAAAATTAAGAAAATAAATTATAAAGTTAATAGCATTAAGTTTGTGAATTTTTTTTTATTTTTAATGTATGTTCAAAAATATATAATAAAAAATTATATACAATAATTTTTTATTAAAAGTTATAAAATTTAATACATAAATAATATTAATGTTATAATTAATAATAAAATTTTAATATGATTGCTTTTTTATTTATATTTTGAATATAAATTAAAAATATTATTTTTTATAATATTTTCAGAATTGTTGATATTATGAAAACTTCATTCTCTCTTCTTCCATTAAGAAAGTCGAACACGTTATCTTACTGTATTTAATAAAAAAACTATAAAAAATAATTAATATAATAGATAATTTTAAGAGAATACCATAAAAGAGATGGAACAAATTGTTCAAGGGATTCTTATAAAAAAATAATAATTTTTATTAAAAATTATAATATTTAATATTATTAATATTTTAAATAATGCAATTTTTAATAAAAGTTCATTAAATATATTGTTATTACGTGACCTTAGTTGTTTGAATACATTAGAAAATGTATGATTCACATTTTTTTACAAATGTTTTGGAAAATGGAAAAGTGAGAGAGAGAGAGTACAATGGAGTGGAAGATTGATGGGCCAACCCAGAATGTGGTGTATTTAAGTCCTCTGGTGGTGGCATTTGATGTACCGTAACAACCCCAAAACTAACAATAAAACTCTCAATTCTTTCACTGTTTTTATTTCCTATCATGCTGAAACCAATTCGCCATTCCAAAACAATAATCCTTCCGGTGAGGAAGCCAATTCCAGGCGAGGATATAGAAAAAATTAATAAAATAAAGAAAAAATTGAAAGAAGCAGATAGGAATAATGATGATTGTTACAGCAAGGAGGAGCTCAAGATTGCTTTGAAGGATTTAGGTGCCTTCTTCCCTACCTGGAGAGCCCACCGTTGTCTCACCAAAGCTGACGCCAACAACGACGGCCAAATTAGTCGCGAAGAAATTGAAACTCTCATCGACTATCTTCTCACCCGCGGCTTCGGAAAAAAGTGATTAATTCACTATGCGTATGTGTTTAGTACTACTATATCTATACTACTTTCTGTTATCTTCAGATTTGGGACCCTCCATAACCATGTTGCATAAATAATTAAGAAAAGGGCCCGAGAAGAAACCAGGGAAGGGATTCAATCTTGTCAACGTTTATCATGCTTCCTCTGTATCATACTCTTTTAACCATTTTACTCTTTTAATAAAGTTAAAAATAAAATTCTACCTATTTTAATTTTCTCATCCTTTTTTTTTTTAACTCTCGTTGTTCCATGCGTTTCTTAATTTCCAACACACTCAATATCTACTCACTGCATGTAAGTACGCTTCTTCTGGATGGATACCGGAGAGGCAGAGGATGCAAATGCAATTTAAAATTAATTAATATATATCAGATTCCTAGTATAACTGGTACAAAAATATATTTATTGTGCATCTTTCGGTTGACAAGACATTAGAAAAAAAAGAGAGAGTAGGAAGATAGAAATATTTTTTAACCATTTTCATCCACATTATGAATATAAAAAGAAAGAAAAATATTTCTCCGAGTTTCATCATAGTTTTATTCACTTCCAATATTTGAAATGGAGGAGACATTTTTTTAATTGTTTAAATAATTAAAAAAATCATATTATATTAATAAAAATGATATAATATTTTTTTTAAAATTTAACAATTTTTTCATATTTTTTATCTATCAAAATAAGTTATTTATTTTTATTTTTTTTAATTTATTATCCTCTTAATTTTTTCTATTTTACATATCATCCAAACATACATTTAATTTTGGTTAAAATAAAACTTAATGAAAATGATATGATTTAACGTAAAAAAAAAATTTCTTTCTCGTTTTCTCTTTTGCAATATGTTAAGTTTTTAATAAACAATCAAACTCTACCTTAGAACATGTTGGAGGAGATAATGGAGTTATATCAATGAATAATGCTAAATATACTCACAAAGGATGGATGAAGAGCATATCAAAGAAGCTGAATGACTTGGATAGTAAACTTAAAAGATTAAATGTGATAGTCATAGTAGAGATGGAGTTCATAGATTTTTTGGTTGCACTTTTTATGCGTTTCATCTTGAAGAATTAGGTTGGGATGAATGTTGGAGCTAAGTAAATGTAATGTTAACTCTGTTTCTATATGTAAAGTATAAATAAAAAAATGAAATGTCTTTATTGAATAAAGTTGTTTATGTTTCATGGGTTGTGTAAAATTTATCAGCAAAATTTATCTTATCAACAAACTTTATTAGCAATAATGTAAATAAGAAATGCTAAGAGGTGTGGCAAACAAAATCTCCATGGATGAAACCATATACCTAGATATGTTCTTATGGTTGGAATTTTTTTTTTATATCTTGTTCTGATTCTTATGCCTAATCATCAATCAATTAACACGAAAAAGCTTCCTTGCATACTCAATTTGGAGATATCATCATTTGGCAACTTCAAGGAATTTAACCAAGTTTCATCTGTAGTTTAATTATTAGTCTAAACTAAGATTGGGTATCTGCATGGGAATTAAAAAGTTGATAGGATATGAATAATAAAGGACAATTACTTTATCTGTTTTTCTTGCTTTTTTTGGTAGCCAGTAATCTATTATAAAGTTTGAGGTGAGTTTGTATCTACGGATTAACTACTGAATAGAATAGGGAGAGCTTTTATCCCCTTGTATCATTTTCAAAAATTGTAATTTTTGTCACCAAAGTTAAAATGGAAACAGAACAGAATGATTAATACATGGTTAGTTTCATTTAAGCTGCACTTCAAAATCAAATATGTCACAATGATTACTTAACATAAAATGTCAGAAAATAGCCCAATTGGCCTATCAAAAAGAACATCAATGGATAAGAAAACAAAATGAAAAAGTAATACATGTTCCAGCAGTTGTAAATGAATGGCCTATCAGTAGCCTACAAACTAATTCAACATGTATACCCTCATGATAACCTTTAACATTTTCATCATCCTCACATGTCTCTAACTGTACAACCCCTTTACCTGTTTCACCTTCAACCCTCTCAGGCAGAGCCGTATCACCCTCCTCTTCACCATTTACAAATGCATCATGTTCATCATATGTAGTATCAATATTAGGAAAATCCTCTCCACCCTCAGCCCCCTACCTAGCCCCCTCACTAGTTTCAAAATTTTCACCTTCAACTTCCTCAGCATTTTGTATCAAAACTTCTATATCTGTAACTTCATTCACTGAATGCTCAAAGTAGATATCCATTTTATAGTCATTTATCTTTGCTACTTGTACCATATTTAATAAGTCAACATCAAACTCTAAAATTTTAATGCCATCATAAAAACTCAGACTAGAATCTAACCAATAAAATTTTTCACATTATGGTAACAAAGTGAAATACCAAATTTCTTAAAACTGACCACATCTAAAATGTCTTCATCACAGTCTTCCCAAACGTCTATACTGCTCCATTTATACTTCATTCTTCCATCTTCCTCAACAAAGTTTCCACCATGATGTATAAATAAAGTTAAACATTGCACCAAAAATAAATTAATAAACTTTAGAATGAATGACCACTATAATAAATACATTTTAAAACCCATACCAACCACGGAATGAGGGACTTAGGGGCCACATGTATTTTTAAACCTCTTACCAATCAGAATCAAAATTCACAGACTTGGGAATCATAAGCATTTTAGTTCCAGTATCAACCAGGAATCGGATACAGGGACCACAACCATTTCAAAAATTAAGGATACAAATTGGAATCACATGTAAACCACTCTTATACAATAAACAAATATTATCATTCAGCAATGTCGAAAATTTCATTTCTAATGTTTGCATAAAAAATTATTTCAAATTTTTCAACATTTCAAAAAACTCTAACCTACACAAACCTTATGATAATGGCCACATAACAACACAAAATTTCATGCTTGAAAATGGCGCAAATACCTGATTGATTTAGACTTCAATATTAGCAACACCAACCCCTAAATACAAATTGCTTTCTTTCTCCCTTTCCAACAACTGATATAACCATGCAACCGCTAATCCCAAAATATGTTTTTCCTCTAAGTAATTGTTAAACTTTTACATCTATTTGTGTGACAATACAACCACGTTTGATGTCCACCTAATTGACTAAGTTGACATTTAACGTTAGACATCAGCATGCCGTCAATAAAAAATAACCCCAAAGACTAACATGAATCGCAAACTAAAAAGTGAGGGACGGACGATTTAATTTTTTTAAGTTAAGGACAAAAATGAAACTCGATAATAAAATAAGTGACAATTAACTCTTTTAATTATCATCCAAATGAGATGTATATTTATAATTTTTTGATTCGAATGATTTAATAAGTGATAATAAATTAAGCTTTAATTTTTTTTTCTAATAATTTGATCTAATCTAATTTCATCTAAAATTTACATATTTTAATAACAATTTTAAAAAATAAATAATAATAATTTTAATTTTTACAATTTTACAAAATTATTTTAGTAATATTTTAAATAATAAAACTATTAAATTTTAATATATTTAATATTAATTTATATAACTGCAAAAATTATCTATTGATAAAACTAATTTTTTTTACTATGTTGGTAAAAAAATATCGAATATCCGTTTCTTTTAATTCTTTTGGTTCAATACATTTGTTAAAATATAATAATGAATTCATAATTTAATATAAACGTTATATATATATATATATATATATATATATATATATTATTGATGTAATTGTAAAGTAAGTAATTCTTTTTTTAAAAAAAATTCAATAAACCAAGTGATTTAATTTACAATTGTCAAACACTGAGTTACGCTAATAAATTATTATCTCAAAATTTAATTGTCTCAATCTAAAATTATGTAGCAGTGAATTAGCCTGAACGGGTCAGTCAAATTCGAATTTCCATTTCGAAATACTACTAAGTGACTTTTCAGTACATCCTTTTAAATATATTTTTATTATTTATTAAAATTAAAAAATATAAATCATTTTTATTTAACATGTCTTGCTTTTCGGTTTCTAAAATAGAATATTTTAGAAAATTGATTCTAAAATTTTCTGCCTTTGAGCTTAATTTTAAGTACTAAAAACCAATTAATTTTTATTAAATAAATAATATTGGTTATACTTTTGTTTTTATATATAATACAAGCTTATTTTTAAATAAGAATTTATATATTTTAAATATTTTAAAATCAATGGTAAAGATTGATGTTTAAAATTGAATGAGAAGTGGTGGGCATCTTTTTAAATTTAGACATTTAGATAGAAAAATAAAGAAAATAAAGAGAAATAATAAATATGACAAGTGATGTATATGACAGGAGGTGAGGAATATAGAGAGATAAGATATATTAATAAGTATTAATTTTATTTGGTATATAACAATTATATTTTTTTATTTTTTATATAAATTTTTTTCAACATTTCATAAAAATTAAGAAAAATAAATTATAAAGTTAATAACATTAAGTTTGTGAATTATTTTTATTTTTTAATGTATGTCTAAAAATATATAATAAAAAATTATATACATAAACAATATTAATGTAATAATTAATAATAAATTTTAATATTATTAATTTTTTATTATATATTTTAAGTATACATTATTTTTTATGATATTTTCACTATTGTTGATATTATGAAAACTTCATTCTCTGTCTTTCCATTAAGAAAGTCGAGCACGTTATTTTTTATTGTATTTAATAAAAAATTATTAATATAATAGATAATTTTAAGAGAATATTATTAAAGAGATGGAACAAATTGTTTAAGGGATTCTTATAAAAATATAAATAATAATTTTTATTATAAATTATAAATTATAATATTATTAATATTTTAAATAATGCAATTTTTAATAAAAGTTCATTATATATATATTATTATTATGCGACCTTAGTTGTTTGAATACGTAAAAAACGTATGATTTACATTTTTTTACAAATGTTTTGGAAGATGGAAAAGTGAGAGAGAGAAAAAGAGTATAATGGAGTGGAAGGTTATAGGCCAACCCAGAATGTGGTGGTGTATTTAAGTTCTGTGGTGGTGGCACATGGTGTACCATAACAACCCCCAAACTAACAATAAAACTCTCAATTCTTCGTTTTTTCCATTTCTTTTACTGTAATTTCCTATCATGCCTTGCAATCCGGGAAGGGATCCATGGTCCAAACTAATAGTCCCTCCGACGGGGAAGCCAATTCCAGGCGAGGAGGATATAGAAAAAATTAATAAAATAAAAGAAAAATTGAAAGAAGCAGATAGGAATAATGATGGTTGTTATAGCAAGGAGGAGCTCAAGATTGCTTTGAAGGATTTAGGTGCCTTCTTCCCTACCTGGAGAGCCAACCGTTGTCTCACCAAAGCTGACGCCAACAACGACGGCCAAATTAATCGCGAAGAAATTGAAACTCTCGTCGACTATCTTCTCACTTACGGCTTCGGGAAAAAGTGATTAATTCACTATGCGTATGTGTTTAGTATTACCATATTTATACTACTTTCTGTTATCTTCAGATTTGGGACCTTCCATAACCATATTGCATACATAATTAAGAAAAGGGCCCAAGAAGAAACCAGGGAAGGGATTCAATCTTGTCAACGTTTATTATGCTTCCTCTGTATCATACTCTTTTAACCATTTTACTCTTTTAATAAAATTCTACCTATTTTAATTTTCTCATCCTTTTATTTTTTTTAACTCTCGTTGTTCCATGCGTTTCTTAATTTCCAACACACTCAATATATACTCACTGCATCGTAAGTACGCTTCTTCTGGATGGATACCGGAGAGGCAGAGGATGCAAATGCAATTTAAAATTAATTAATATATATCAGATTGATAGTATAACCAGTACAAAAATATATTTATTGTGCATCTTTTGGTTGATAAGAAATTAGAAATAAAAGAAGAAGTTGGAAGATAAAAATATTTTTTAACCATTTTCATCCACATTATGAATATAAAAAGAAAGGAAAATATTTCTCCTAGTTTCATCATAGTTTCATTCACTTCCAATAGTTGAAATGGGGGAGATTTTTTTTAATTGTTTAAATAATTAAAAAATCATATTATATTAATAAAAATGATATAATAAAAATTATTTTTTAAAATTTAACATAATTTTTTTCATTCTTTCTTTTATCTATCGAAATAATTTATTTATTTTTATTTTTTTTAATTTATTACCCTTTTAATTTTTTTCATTTCACATGTCATCCAAACATACATTTAATTTCAGTTAAAATAAAATTTAATGAATATGATCTGATTTAACGTAAAACTCTTCATTTCTCGTATGTTGAATTTTCAATAAACAATCAAACTCTACTTTAGATATTTCTTTTGCTTTTGTGAAAAACTTGAACTATCAAAAATAAATTGCTGTAATATGTAAAAGATTTAATTTTCTTATAAAAGAGTAGATAAAAAATGGGGGTATATATATATAAACATCTCCGTAGCGATTGATATGTGTAATTAGAATATTTTTCCTTTGAACCAGAGAAAGTTAAAACGTGTAAACGAAGTAAGTTATCAACATATATTCTCCGGTCCAATATTATTGGATATGGCATACGAAGCATATTATAGTAAAGAATGATACAAGATATTGTCCCTGGTGTCCACATGACAAGTGTCACTTCTGTATTCACCTTATACAGGTACAATAATGCAAACCAGATCCACACCTATTACAAATACTCCTCAAATATTTATGCAGCTTGAAACTAAATTACCTCCTATATCAATCTTGATATTATGGATTACAAGTGTGGTAATATCTTGGCAATATCTCATATACAATTCATATCAATATTTGAGTCAAGTTGGAACAAGTAAAATTGCATATGCCCAACTTGTGTAGGTGTAATAGATAAGCAATTGGGATAGGATTGAGTGTTTTATAAATATATCATCCAATTGTGCAGCGATAGAGACAGAGGCAGGTGTGATGTTTCCCTTTGAGTTTCATTTCAAACAATAACAATGAACTTTTGTGATTTCCTCATATCATCTATGATCTACTATACTTTTTGCATGATCAAACTCTGTAATTCGCATCTTCTATAGATTCCTTAAAGTTTCCACCATTGTGATAATTCATATCTTTGGGTGCAGGATCATTGCCAACTACTAAATATGTTAACTCAACAAATTCAACATCTCAAGAGATGGAGTTCTCTTTTGTCTCCAAAATGAACAACTTTCACGTGAATTTATCTCTCTTTTTCTTCCTTGATTTTGCGCATAATGCAATAACCCAAACACCCTCGATCAAATTGACATACGAGGATTCCTCTCCATGCAACATCTCATAGGGAGTGTCTTCCCATCCAACACCATGGAGGGAGTTCGGTTTATCATGTTACTTGTAGTCGAAAAACACTCCACAAAATTCAATAGGAAGGTTTCCTTGAAATTGCAATGCCCGTTCCACATGCACAATATGTTTATGTTTTCCCTCCAATAAGAAAACAATATTAATTTAATGGTTGTTTTTCAATAATTGGAATCGTTAAAGAGGATGTTTAAAGTCCCTTTAACATATGATTGAAAGATCAATAAAAATGAAAAATATAAAAAATATAATTAATTTTTAGAATTTAGGATTTAAAATTTATAAAGATATATAATTTTTAGTTAAATTTTAACTCATCACCTGCTTATATTGATCTTATTCTTTTCGAGTAAGATTGTTGCATGCGAAGAATGTATATTATTTTATAAAAATTTTAAATTAATTTTAAACCCTTTTTTATGAAAAAAATTATTTACAAACTAACACATAAAAGTTTGTCAAAAGTTAGAATATAGTCTTTATAAATTTAAATTTTGTCTCATAAAAATTAAATTACTAGTATAAAATTTTAAAATTTACTTGAAAATAATATACTATATTAATAAAAAATAATATAATAATAAAATTTTAAATTTTAAATTTAAATAATTTTTTAATTTATATAAATCAAAATTTATACTACTAATATATATATATATATATATATATATATATTTATATATATATATATTTTATTCCACTCTAACCGATTTAAGTCATTTAACTAAGTTGAAAATATTAATATTTTTAAAAACCTTAAAATTTTGTCCGATTTATTTCAATTTACAGTTTTTTAAAAATTAAATTGAAATAAATTAAACTATAAAATTTATAAATATTTAAAATATATATATATTATTATTAATTATTATATTTTTAATTATTTTTTAACATATGAATTTTATGTTTATTTAAGTTTGATGTTGAAGTATATTTAAGTATAAATATTATTATTTTTTATATTTAATTCGTGTTAGTTTTATATTGTTAAAATATATTATTTTATTTTTTATTAATTTATTTTTATTTTTAGATATTTTTAAAATAAATTAAAAATTAAACCAAACTATAAACATATTTTATAATTGTTTAAATAATTTTTTTTATTAAACTAAACCAAACCACTTAAAAAAATTATCTCTAATCATGAAAATTTTCTTGAACACGATTTAAGATTTCTAATAATATCTTAACTCCAATTTGCTTTAAAATTAATTTATGTAAAGTTAAAAGCATGGACTCTATAATAGCTTTTTTATCATTTAAATTTATTTCATACAAATTAAAAAGTAACTAATATTTTTACTTATGTTAAAATTATTAATTTTATATTATATTATTAATTTTATTTTTTATCAATTACCTTAAAATTTTAAAATATAAATTAAAAATAGATTTTTAACTGATAATAAATAAAACAAATCGGAGGAAGTAATTAACAACGGCATTAACTTAAAAATTAAATTAATTATAAACCACTTTTTAAAAAAAAATGGTTTATAATAGTATAAATTTTTAATAATATCTTAACTTTTTTAAGAAAGATTGTTTAATGTGAAGAATACATATCATTTTATAAAAAATTAAATTAATTATAAACCATTTTTTTGTAAAAAAATACATTTACAAACTAACATAAAAATTTGTTAAGAGTTAGGATATAATCTTTATTAGTATAAATTTTCTCTAATAAAAATTAAATTATTAGTATAAATTTTAAAATTTTAGCCTAATAAATATTATATTATGTTAATATTTAATGTATTAATATATTAATATTTTATAAAAAAATATTTTACTTTAAATATAAATTCATAATATTTATATGAACAATTTAATTTTTATTAAAAAATCTATATTAATAGGAGTTAAAATAATATTAAAATCTTAGTAAATTATAATTTTTTTGTGATGTTTACTGTTTGACTAAGTAAAAAAACCTGTGGGGAATATAAATTTTAACATTTTTTACTCTACAATATATGCCATATTTACTTCTCATGTAGCAGATATAATAAATGTGCCATATCCGAAGCAAATTCTTACTAAAAGAAATTATCTTTCTTTAATTACTTCAATTATAAATAACCATGCTGTTACGTATCAAAAGAAAAATAATCGTTCCTGTTTTACGAATTTCAAATTTAAAAAACTCCTTCTATTTTTTTAATATAAAACCATTAATTATTTCTCAACATATAATTGATTGAGCATTATATTTTTAATTATAAAAATAATATTTTAAATTTAATATATATATATATATATATATATATATATATATATATATATATATATATATATATATATATATATATATAAGGCTGAGTTATTATCGAAATAACACACGTTAAAACTTACTTTGTTCGCATATTTTTTAAATAGTTAAATTTTGTTAATTTAATAATTAAACTAATAGTTTAATTTAATTTAAAATAATCAATTTTTTTAAATTTATAAAAATTTATAAACTTAATTTACATGATAAATATATTAATTTAATAATTATATGAATAAAATTTAACTATTTAAAAAATATTATCAAAATAATTTTAAACTAAATTATTTTTAAAATAATGTGATCCTTTATATATATATATATATATAAAGAGCTTAGGATACCAACATTATTCTTGGGACTATGTAGGGGTCGTAGATAAACCTCCTACATTCCATCTTTACTTTAGAAATTCTAGATTGATATTAATGTCAGTCATTAATCTCAAAACCACGTCATCATACTGTTGAATGCTGATGCAAATTATTGGTTGGAGAGGCACTTACGCAAGGTGTTAGATCCATTGGTTTTCTTTTTTATTGGATTCTCTCTTTCTCTCTCTGCGAAATCTTTTGCCTGTAGCCTCAATTTTTGTTTAATACTTTCGATTGTTCTGCTCTACCTTAATTAACTTTCATTTGGTTGGTTTATATTGGACACGTTATTACAATGTTTTAATGGATCCATATTTGCATCAATAATCTGCTCTATGATGGAAATAGTAATGGTTCTTCTCCCCCAAAACAGAAATCGAAAGAGAAACAGTATTCAAGCGTAAACTTTTATAAGTATACCTTCTAAAAATATATATGTTAATTAAATAAGGGTAACTTAATATGAATTTTACTTGTAGGACAACATCTTACTTCAAACTCCTTGTTACATACAAGAGCATATTTGATAGAGATAAGAAGGACGTCGATATGATGGAGATTCTTTAAAAGATATTTCGAATGAATATATAAGAAAATCGTAGATAATGCAACAGGCTGAATAATACTCAACCCCATCTCTATCATGTTACTGTATAATATATAAAAAAATTATTACTATATAAAAAATTATTGTCTTACCTATCAAGCCAAACCCGGTATCTTGCTATATCCAAACAATTCTGCAAGATTACCATCTCTTTGCTCTCATTCAATTTTCAAACCATGTCTTATTTTTTCCTCACTACCTCTCCTAATCTAAGTGTTTTATCATTTTTTTTTCTTAAGCTAGATGCTGTTTTTGTTTTCTTCAATTATTTTATCACAGAAAAAATAAAATTTGCAATATATACCAAAATTTAAAATATTTTTATAAAAATAATTATATAATAGAAAATTTTAAGAGAATCTTACAAAAGAGGTCAAACAAAATGTTGAAAGGAATATTCTTATAAAAATCAAAATAAATTGGTTGTTTAATTTTTTTTTAAAAATATTTATGTATAATTTTTTATTATATATCTAAAACTATATGATAAAAATTAATGAATAATAAATATTCATTAAAAAACATAATATTTAATATTATTAATATACTGATTCATGTAATTTTAATAAAAAAAACATTTGATACGTTATTAAACGACTTAGTCGTTTAAAAATATATTGTTACATTTTTTTAACAAGTGTTTTGAAAGTGGAAGAGAGAGAGAGAGAGTAAAATGGAGTGGAGGCCCAAAAAGGCAAGGTTGATGGGCCAACCCATAGTGCTTCTATTTAAATGCTCTAGCAGTGGCACTTGGTGTACCATAACGAACCCCAAACAAACATATAACAGTGATTTCAGAGAGAAGAGAATACATCAAATCAAAATGCCTGTAATAGTCCCTTCTGTGAGCAAGACAATTTCAGCCGAGGATATAAAAAAAATTAATAAAATAAAGGAAAAATTGAGAGAAGCAGATAGGAATAATGATGGTTGTTATAACAAGGAGGAGCTGAAGACTGCTTTGAAGAATTTAGGTGCCTACATCCCTACCTGGAGAGCCAACCGTTGTCTCGGAAAAGCTGATGCCAACAACGATGGCCAAATTAGTCGCAGCGAAATGGAAACTCTCATCGACTATCTTCTCATTTGCGGCTTCGGAAAAAAGTGATTCATTCATTATATACCATCTCACCACTATGCGTGTAGTAAGTATTTCTGTTTAGTATATGTATACTACTTTCTGTTATCTTCAGATTGCATACACAACTAAGCAAAGGAAGGCCCAAGAAGAAAGGGAGTGAAGGGGTTGAATATTCCTCACCATCTGCCACGTGGACTCCTGCCTCTGTATAATTGTGTCAATCTTCTGTTTTAACCGCTTCAATTATGTCAATTTTCTGTTATAACAGCTTTTCTGTTTTAGTTTCACGCGCCCGCCTTTGTGGTGCTTCACCGTGTTTTGTATGTTCGCCTGTAAGGGTTATTAATCCCTTTTAATATAACCAAAAATAAAATTGTACTTATTTTCATTTTCTCATCCTTTTCTTTTTTAATTTCCAACACAATTAATATATACTCTCGGTATAGTAAGTACGCAGCTGCAGGACGGATACCAGAGAGGTAGAGGATGCAAATGCAATTTAAAATTTATATATTTCAGATTGCTAGTATAACTAGTAAAACGATATATTTAGTGTGTACCTTTACGTTGTTTCATAGAAAATAAAAAGAAAAAAGTTTTAAATTTTTTTTTTACGTT
This sequence comes from Canavalia gladiata, assembly GCA_037954105.1. Taxonomy (NCBI): domain Eukaryota; kingdom Viridiplantae; phylum Streptophyta; class Magnoliopsida; order Fabales; family Fabaceae; genus Canavalia; species Canavalia gladiata. Next base: position 46,883,033 of record CM075664.1, read on the forward strand.
TCTATGCATATAAAAATAATAGAAAAGAAATTATTTTTGTTTGCTTTACCATAATTTTATTCATCTTCAATAGCAGTAAAAATAGAGGGAGATTTTTTTTTAATTGTTATATATTTTAAAACATAAAAAATATTTTATTAATGAAAAGAACATAATAAAAGTAAGATATTTTTAACTTGAACAGTTTTTAAATTAATTTAAAATATGAATTTATTTCTTTTCACCTATCTAAATAAAAAAATATTTTTTTCTTCCTTTTATCTCTTTTCATCAAAACTATTCATTTTTTTTCTTCTGTTTTACTCTTTCTCATCCTTTTGTTTTTTCCTTCTTATTTCACAATCATTCAACCAAAGCATTCATTTTATTTCTGTTGAAATAAAGCATAATAAACATGTTCCCACTTAACGCAAAAAACTTTTCCTTTCTCGTTCTCTCTTCCGCAGTGTGTTGAGTTACCAATAAATAATCAATTGCCTTGTATATTTCTATTGCTTCGTGTGAAAAAATTAAACTATATAAAATAAATTGCAGTAATACGTAAAATATTTAATTTTCTTATAGAACAGTAGATAAAAAATGTGAGTTTAGATATGAACATCTCCGTAGCATCGATGTCTATCTAATTAGAATATTTTTACTTCCAAACAGCCAAAGTTAAAACGTGTAAACGAAGTTACTCATCGACATATATTCTCCGGTCCAATATTATTGGATATGGCATACGAAGCATATTATATTAAGCAATGATATAAGATATTATCCCTGGTGGCTTAATACTCACGATTATGTCCACATGACAAGTGTCACTTTTGTATTCACCTTATACATGTACAACAATGCAAACGAGAGCCACACCTAATACAAATACTCCTAAAATATCTCCTACTTTTATCAATATATCATCAAATTGCATACTGGTAGAGACATAGGCAAGTCTGAGGTGTTCCTTTTGAATCTCATTTCAAATAAAATGACAATTGACTTCAATGTATTTGGTCTGTTTAAGAACAATCGAATTTTTGGCAATTTGAAAAGGTGGTTCACTAAATCACTATCACAATTAAGATGCATTTACGGTACCTCTTGTTCATCAACCAATAAATGTATCCACACCACACATTAATAATCATGTATTATTGTTAAGAAATAGAAAAACACCACATGTTGAAGGAGTTCTATATGCTCCTTATATACAATGAATTAGTTCAAAGACACCAGTAACTTTCTGTTCACTCAAAAGGAAAATTTTCTCTAGTTTGCTTTGCTCTTAAACAAATGTCACATGTTTTATTCACCATACTACCATCTTTAGATTTGATAGACCCAAGAATCACCTAAGTAATCTTCATGGAAGGATGTTCCAACTGTCTATGCCATTGATCCATCAAACTTACCCCATTACCATCCTCAAAGTGCGGTCCTGCATAACACAATTTATTAGTTAATTGAATGTCCATCAACAAAGAAACTGATATCAAATTGCAGTGCAATTTAGGCACATAAAGAATATTAGGAAGCTCCACCTAAAAACTTTGAATATCATGCAAACCATGTATATAGTTCTGGTCCCCTGTCATGTGGTTTGAGGCTCAAGTGTCAATAATCCAAGCAACGGTGTCCCATTAACCAGTTATCTTTGTACTGTAATTTGCCTTTTTAACCATTTAACAAATCTATGAATGTCTGCCATTGTTTAGTAGTTATCCTAATCAACCCATAATTATCTCCTCCAGAATCTTAAAGTGATGTTGTTCTTTTGGTTAGTCAGGTTTTGGCCTTTTTGGTTGTTGTAATGTTTCTGCCATGGAAGTTGCTTTGCATAGTTGTTGGGGTAAACAACATGAGCCTCTAGATTCCATAAGAGACTTTGTTAGGGAGAATAATCATGTGCTATTTTTCTATTGCAATTTGGATTGAGTATATAAAGTTACAACAATGCAAACAAGATCCACACCTACTGTTATTTTTTAAATATTTACACATATTGTATGTCTAAGCCACCTTCTATATCAATCCTAGTATTACGGGATTTCAGTTGTACCAAAATCTCAGCAATACCTCATATATACAATTCATATCATTAATTTATAGTTTATGCTCTTTGCACTTTAAAAAAAAAACAATAATGAATACTTAATAATTATATCATTTATCTAAATGCTATACATAGGACTATTCTTTTATGCATGTAGTTTGTTACAGACATTAATTACAGCTGAACTTGTAAGTATTTATCCAACTTTAACCTGATTTTGACAAAAAAATAAAATGATTAGGTTTAAAATGGGTTCAAATCTGAACCTGAACCAATTTATAAAAATAAAATTGGTTTTGAGAATATAAATATTCGATTCTATCCAAATTCACTTCTATAACTATAATAATAATTAAATGATAATATTAAATTTTGTATTTTGTTGAAAATATAATTTTATCATTAACTTTTTTTTTTAATTTTTGAGATTCTTGATATCTATAATATATAAGTTAAATTAAAATATATTCAATATATACTTTATTAAAAAATATATACATAAACATAATTTATAAAAAATAGAATATAAATTTTTCATAGATTTACTTACTTGAATTCATTGTTAGATTTAAACTTTTTTTCATCTCTTTTCTTTTCAAATGTGGATCTAAAATCATTTCAATGTCTACCATTTCCATGTTTAGTTCGTTAATTTGTTCTTTAGAATGTGGTGGGTCTTATTTCTACTGCAACAGGGAAGGAAGGGCCTCTAAACTCTGAACATAAGGAGTCGGTTACAAAAGTGGCATAATTAGATACTCCGTCCGTCTTTTTATCTATCTAAATCTGAACGAAGAGTAAAAAATTTATTTTTATTTATTTATTTATTTATTTTAATTTGCAAAGGATAAATTAAAAAATAAATATTTTTTATAAAATTAAAAATAAATATATTTTTTAACATTTATATTTCCTATCATTTGAATAGATAAATAGGAATAATGGAAGGGATAATTGTCTTTTTTGGGAAGCCAGCAAAATTCATTGGATAAAAAAATTCACGGAGTTGAAGAAATCGTCAAACCCAACTGTTCCTAAAACACTAGTCAAAGTTACAAAAAGAATAAGCCATGGCCCAAAATGCATTCCCAACCCAACGGACACAATCAAAGGACCCATAGTTATGTAGACACATGTAACTTATTAGTCCATACAACCAACATGTATAAAAGCTAAACTGAGACCAGCATACTGTTCTTGACCAAAACAAACAGAGACCAGCATACTTTAATTGAATACCTCTATTTGATTTTAAAATTATAACTTTATTTGATAAAAAAAATTAACTAAAAAATAAATACACGCAACATGTTTTTATTTATGGAGTCTCTTTAATAAAGAATAAAGACTTACCTAATTCAAGAGACTTTTATATGAATATCCTCGAACAATCTATGTATTGGTAACCTCTTTTATCTTTATTTTTCTTAAAAAGAACCGGATTCTTTTCATATATATCAAGTACAAGTTGCATTAAGTGCAGAATCTTTGAAGAACTAGCTCAATTAGATAGTCATTTTATGCATGCACTTATTCAATTAGATAGTTATTTCATGCATGCATTTATTCTTTTAGGTTAATCTATTTAAAAATTTATTAACATTTATGCATTTTAATTTGATGAATCATATTACTTATACTTTATTTGGATTACAAGAAAAATAAATAAAAAAAAAAAATAGATTGTTTAAATGGATAAAAATATAAATAAAAGAAATTTTTTTCTTTTATTTGAATGAATGAAAAAGAAAATAAAAAAAAATATATTAATGATTTAAATATTATTTTATATAAATTTTAAAAAAATTAATTTTCACTACTTTTTATACATATAATTTTTATTATTTTTTATTTTTTTAAAATATATAATAATTTTTATGATTTAAAAAAAATAAAAAATAAAAAATTCTCCCTCTCACATTTCACATAAAAGTAAGATTAAAATTTTCATGTACTCCGCTTAAAAAAAATTATTTTTTTTCCGCACAAATAACTAAGAAATTTTTTTTATCTTTCACTTTCCTTCCTCCTCCACTTCCCACCTCCAACGAAACATGCCTTTATTATCATATTATATATTTTTGTATTTCCCTTGCTTTTCTCCTTGTGGTTGAAGAAATAAAATAACATTATTCCTGGATGCTCAACACTTACTATATATATGCGCGTCCGTGGCGAAACTTCAGGCAGATACATCAATCAATAAGAGACAAAAGAAAGAGGAAAATGCCTCTTTACATTACTAGCCAAGGAACACGAGGAGAAGGCATCAAAGTGAGCATAACAGAGCAGCAAATAAGGAAAATTTTCGAAGAAGCAGATAGAGATGGGGATGGAATCCTGAAGAAGGAAGACGTAGAGTTCGCTTTCCATCAGCTTGGGGCCAAATTCCCTTCATGGCGAGCCCACCGTGGTCTTCACCACGCTGACACCAACCATGACGGCGCCGTTAGCAACCGCGAGGAACTCAACAACCTAATCAAATATGCTCTTCAAAAGTACGGTTATATAGTGGGGAAATAAAGGCCATTTATAGTTCTAAATTAATTATATTGTGTACTGACTCCATGTTGGGGTGAGGTTTAAGTCCTTTGGGATTTTACTATTTTAGTTTTCATGTGCCTACTCAGTGTTGTAACTTATATCATCCTGCACCTCACATTTGCCCATGTTATTCCTCTGTTGATTTAATAACATCTGAGTTCTGAAGTGTGTTTGCAATAGATTATTTCTTCCTATTAAGATAAAAAGTATGAAAGATACTATATATTTTTGTTTGGTATTTTTTAGTAAATTAATTGTAATTTACTATTTTTTTAGGTTAATTTATGTATATATAAATAAATTTTTATTTTAAAAAATGTTTATAATTTTTAAAATTTTAAAAAATTATTCATATATTCTATCATTTTATGATGACATAAAATTTAATCGCATCGTATTAGCAATCATATTTAGATGGGAAGTGATATATATTTAAACATATGTCACATTATTAACAGGTAATAATATAAATTATTTTTATAAATTTTTAAATTTCTAAAAATTAGATGGACTATAATCAAATTTATCCATAACTATAAAAATTAAAAATATATTTTTATCTTTTTTTAGTAAGGAAACAATTTTTTAAGATAAGTAAAATTTTAAAAATTATAATTAAAAGCAATCGACTCATTTTTTTAGTTAAATTTATTTTTTAATTTATTTTCCATAATTAATTGTTCCACATATAAGATATGTAGTACAAATAACATATCAATTTTTATAATTTTATTATTAAATTTTTTTATATAATTTAAATGAAATAAATTATTTTTAAAAAATATTTATCATATTTAAATATAAATTTATTTTATATTCATTTATAATAATAATTTAATCAATTTTAAATATCAACAATTATTGACACAAGCTATTTTTATAGCCAATCTAACACATTCTTCTGGTCTTGTTTATTTTTCGATTATTTCTTGGGCTTTTCTCTGTTTGGTTTTCATCTTATGAGCGTCTTTCTCTTGTAGGGCCTTTTTTAAAATTCATTTGGGACATTGTAATGCTATGAATGTGGTCATTTGGTGTTGCCGAAGCACTACATGGCTTATGCTTAAGTGCTGTCGACAAGTTTAATGAATTTTTTGGTTTAAATATATATAACTAATAAAAGGGATGCTTCTGGAATGTAGCAGCCTAAACCCTCTCCTGTCCCTTAGATTGGTACTGAAAATTCACAAAGACCAATCAATACTCGTCCTGTAAAGATTTACAAAATTGCAATAAAACTTTGTGGGAAAGAAATAGACATGCATGATGAAATCTAATGCAATATATATAATTTTATTTTGACAAAGTAACATTGGAATTTTCATAATAATATATATATTTATATTTTGTTACATTCTTAAGAAAATAAAAGTGAAGTGTAATGATAAAAATAAATAAATAAAATTTAATTACAAATGATTAATTAATAATAAAAATATTTTACTCCTTTAAAAATGAACTCTAATTATGGTTTGTAAATGGTAGAATAGATCATTTACTTATCATAATTTTTTAATTATAAATTTGAAAAATTTATTTTAAATAATAAAAATAAATTTTAAAAGAATTTAAAATTTTAAATATTGAAATATTTTGTTTAAATTTTTAATTTTATGAATTTAAAAAAAATATTTTAATAAATTAGAATGAGAAAATTTAAATTTTTTTTTGAAATAGATAAAATTTAAAATTTTAAAAAAATATTTTAACTTATTTTCATGAACACAATTTTATCTCTGTATAACTTTCATTTTAGTACTTCTTTTTTAATGCTACTTTTTATCTTTTGTTTTTCTCTCGTATCTTTTTCTGTCTATCTCTTATCTTCTCTCTAGTATCTTTCATCTTTTATATATGAATATAATATTTTTAATATTAAATGATATAATTATATTTTGTTATTCTTTTAATGATATGAATTTGTTAGATTATTATTCTATTTGAACATGTTATACAATAAAAATATTTGTATATCTAAATTTTTTGGTAAACAAAAAAGAAAACATAAAAAAAATCTATAAATATTTAAATATAAATTTTTGTATATAATAAAAATTAAATTATTTAATTTAAATAAAAAATTTAAAATTTATCATCTAAATAAAAAATTAAATATAAAAATTTAAATTTTTTTATCCAAATATAATATTTTTAAAATTTTAAATATTTTAAATTTATTAAAATATTCTATCCAAATTCAAAAAAATTTAACTATAATATCAATAATGAATACCTATCAACTAACATCAAACTTTACGTTTATGATGTGATAATTTGTATTGTTGATTTTATATATATATATATATATATATATATATATATATATATATATATATATATATATATCAGTCAAAATAATGTGATTTTTTATAAATAAAGATAAAGTATTTTATATAGGACATTTTCTATTCACAACTTTCATATGTTCAATTCTACCTCATTATTTTAATACAATGATAAATTTTTATTTTTTAAACAAGTTATTACATATATCGTTGCATATATTTTAAATCTAAAATTTCAATTTACTTAAAGTTTTTCATTGTGTTATGAAGGAAACTTCATCATAAACCTAAATTGTGTCCAAAATTTTATTATATTTGTTTAAGTGCTTATTCGATAAACTTTTATCATCTAAAAATTTATGTCATAACACTTAAGTTTTAAAAACATGACGGTCTATATTCTGTAAAAAATTTTTATATAAACTTCTTCTAACAATTTATACAAATAAGTCTAAATAAATTTTCAAAAAATTATATGTGTGCTTATTAAAAAATTATTCAAACATTTATATAAATATTTATAAAATAATTTAAATAAATTAAAAAACATTTCCTAAAAGTGTATAAACACTTATTTTATCATATAAATATTTATATTATGAACATTAAATTTTGAAGATAATATAAATATTTATATTATGAAATAAATTTTGAAGATAAGAAATTGTGCTGAAATTCTATAAAATTAGCTTTTATATTAGTTTCTTTTTACTTATACTTTAACTTTTGAAAAATCATAAATGTTTGTTAAAAAATTATTCCAACATTTATAAAAATATTAATGTTATAAAATAAATCTAAATAAATTAAAAAAACATTTCCAAGTCTAAATGTAGAAAAAAATACTTATTATTCACACCTTAAAAATAATGTATAAAACCTACGATTAAATTTGACTAACCACCAATAAAAATAACAAGTATGGACATAGATGTATAAGTCCTATGATGCACTATATTTTTTAATTGCTCCTTTATATATAAATATAAAACAATAAATATCTATAACGGGGTTCTCTACAAGAAGTACATGAAGGTGTGGGACGGGAAACTTTGGAATGTGTAGTGTAAAAGCAGGAGATCTATGCTACTTGCAAATATCTATAAAAGATGTGGTGGCAGTAAAGAAGATAAAAGGATGGATCTCTTCATTTAAAGTTGTTAAGGAATTAATATTGTGAATTTATAGGTATGATCACCTAAACTCATGGTAGAGGATGTATCAAAGAAGTTTCCATCATCCATATAGTACCATACCTTTGAAGGTGTTGCGATAGTGATTGCATGTGATAGATAAACGTAAAACACATTCTTCATTCTCATCACCAACATCTATCTCAACATCTAGATGTGGATGATCTATAATGTACAATCACTAAGGTACTGTAGTTACATGTGCAAAAATATAATGAAGGGACAAGTGTGACATTTCCTTCAAGTATCATTTATAGTTTAGTAGTAACTATTAACTAATTACCATTCTTATAAAAATACTTTATAATATATATATATATATATATTAATATATATATATATATATATATATATATATGTATATAAGTCAAGATTTGTTGACATGTTGACACTAGGTTTCAAATTTTAGCACTTACACTAACTTAATAACCTTATATAAAATACAAATTTTTTTAATCCAACTGTTGAATCATGTTATAATATTTTTATGATCATGTATATTAAATTTCAAAAAAAAATGTGCAGGTATGTTATTTAATTATTTATATTTACATATATTTTTTAAATAATATATTAGGTGTTAAAATAATTATGAGATGAAGTATCTATCAATTCTTATCTTGTATGAAATTTTATATACATGTATGTGTGTATAAAATAACATCTGAACTACTATAAAATGTAATGCATGTAGTAATTAGATTACACTAAGATATAATGTGCTCCATATCATATTAAGCATTACAAATGTGAAGTTAGTCATCCTATATCAAGTATCATGCATGTGGATCTAAATCATCTTTTTATTAAAACAATAAAAAGTACTAGGATCCAATTTCCAACAACAATGTGCGGTTGGAAGCACTAACATCATTTCATTTTCAACATTTCTCAAAAATATGAAATTGCTCAACAAATAACAATAATCTTTAGGGTTTTGTTAAGATAATTAAGTCTAATTAGAGCATTTCTAACTATAAGAAGTAACCTTAAGCAATTGAGAGGTTCAAACTAGCTCACATGCCTCCTTAAATTAGAAATTTCCATTATCATGAACTCTTATATACTTTTCTCTTAAATTTTTTACTTTCGTTTTATAGAAAGGCTTGCAAATTATCATCGTATTAACGATTTTCAAAATCAACATTTTATGCATATGATATATGTCATTAGTCCTTTCTATATCTTATACTTATTTCATACAAAAGTCATACCTTCATCTTAAAATCTCATGATCTTTAGCCTTCTTCTACTCATCACATATAAGCTTATCTTTAAATCTCCTTGAATTTAAATACAAAATTTCTAAGATACGAAATGAGGTTCCTAACATCCATTTATTAATTTATCTAATCCAAATCAACACATACTTGTTAGTAACTTAAACTAACACACCAAACCACAGTAAAACACTTTTTTCCATTTAAGGAAAATGCATGATTGTGTTAATTTCCTACAAGGATGTGCTAAAGTGGCGAAGCATGGTCATATAGGTCTCTTTTCACAATTGTGCTATCTTTATCCAACTAACTGATGTTGTCTCAAGCTTTGCACATCTATTTTTCCTTTATCTTGCGAATTTCATCCTTTCTTAGTTGACATGGTTGTGTGCATACTATACATGATCATACTCATCGTATAAAATTGTAAAAATGATGAACATTGATCTTGACATAATTATACTAAGTTTCAATATGATTGTGTTAACATTGTCATTGTTGTGCTAGATAGTATAAAACTAGAATTTCAATTCCTAGGAGCCTTCAGTTGCTCCCATTAGCTTAGTTCAAAATATCGTAAGTATATTCAAAACTTAAAACAAAAATACATATTTTAAATTATAAAATTTTCAAATATTAAGTTAAAATTTTAATCTAGAACTAAAGAAAATTTTAAAGCTATTTCTAAATTTTACTTAGATTTTTCGCTCAATTATCTCTTAGTCTAATATATAATTACTAGAAAATTCATAATTAAATTGTTGTGAAGTAAAATATTTTTTGATAATATAAAAAATTAAATAAGTTAAATAGAAAAGTAAAAGAAAACAAGTAATGAAAGAAATTGAAATTTGATTTTATAATTTTTCTTCTTAACATTCTAATTCAAGTGAAATTTTAACTATTTGCTATGAAATCTTATGCATGGATAGACAATGTGGAGCATAAGAAAAAAGCTTCGTGAAAAAGTGTAAACTTGTAAGTGGAAGAAAGAAAATTTATTTTTGAGGCCAAAAGTTTTTAAATTAAAACCAAGATCCTTATTGCTTCATCTCTACAGTTGAAAGAAATTAAACTTTTATTCTTATATATGAAAATAAAAAATAATGCATGACGAAATGGAATGACACATGAACATTTTGTTAAAAAAATTTGATTATTATATTTTACTAGTTTATAAAGAAAAAATTTATTAAAAATTATTATTAAACTAAAAAGTAAATAATAAGTTTAAATACAAGTATATAAATGTTCATTAAATTTAGCAATATCATTAAAATTATTATAGAAATTAAGATAAATTTGGATAATTTTTTGAAGGGAATATTTTTTATTTGATTAAATGAGTATAAATGTATAAATATGTATTTATACACACATATATATATATATATATATATATATATATATATGAATATGAGTATAAAAAATATCCTTATTACAAATATGTACCTACATATAGATAAAAAAAAATTTATATTGTTATAAAAATATAGGTTAAATATATTTTTAATAAAATAGTTAAATTTTAGTTTTTGTTCCTTAATTTTAAAACCTTTAATTTAGGTTTCTCATTTTCTAAATACCTTGATTATAGTATATGATGTTGATAATTCATCATTTTTGTTGATTTATTTGAAGAAAATTAGTTATAATTATAATATAATTTTGGATTATTTAATTGTAATTCTACCTAATTTTTCTTATATTTGTAGGAATGGTCATGTAAGTAAAGAATTTGAAAATAGACGAGTTTTAGGTCAAAAAGAAGACAAAAAGGCATAAATAGACAAGAAATGTGCCAACAACAATGTCACGATAGCCCTAACAATGTAGGTAACATCCCAATCAGGCCAACAACGGTACAAGATGACTTAGAATGATCATGATAACTAAAGAAGAAACTAGATAAATTCTGGTTTACGATAGTGAAACCTTAATCTATGTCTACAAAAGAAAGATTCTATCACACATTCAACACACTGTTGTGGGTCTCAAAGGCCACACCACTCTTCTAAGGATAAACCTCTCACTACCCCAAAGACTACACCTTCATATCACAAATATCATTCCAGTACTAATTCCATTCTCATCTTTCTTTCGGTTTACTATTGTGATATTGGAGGCAGAAGATCTATCATGGTGTGAGTTGCCGCACCCTATTTCTATCTTTTCCAAAATTATGATTTTGTATTTTTTTTAGAATTAGGATTATCGATTATTTTGTTAGATTAATGTGATTTTGGTTAACCTATCTCTCTATGTATAACTAATCCATGATTCATGGAACTTTGACGAAACTTCTTATGTAACTAATTGAATCTCTTTTTCTCTTTTATGAATGATTATGTATTTTTATTCAATTGTGTTTTTCTTATTATGCGTAATTAATTGGTGAGAATTAACTACTATGGTTGATTTCTAAGTTATTTGAAGAATAGACAATCGTACCATTACCTACTTAATAGAATTACAAGATAAATTGAATCTAATAGTTTTGAAGTATTAATTGGAATAATTAATTTATGTATTATATATCTTGCAGAATCACTAGGAGTAGTAACTTAAGGAAAAAAAATATATTATTATTACATGATCATTCTGTAATTGCTTCTTTAGCCCGTCATGATGTAAGTAACATCTCAGTTAACCCTACAACGCTACAAGATGACTTAGAATGATCATTACCGCTAAGGAAGGAACTAAATAAAGTCTGGTTTACAATAGTGAAACCCTAGCCCATGTTTTCAAAAGGGAGGCTCTGTCACACATTCTACACACTGTTGTGGGCCTCAAAGGTCACACCACTCTTCTGAGGATAAACCTCTCACTACCCCAAAGACCACGCCTTCATATAACAAATATCATTCCAGTACTAATTGCATTCTCATCTTTCTTTTGGTGTACTATTGTGATGTTGGAGGCAGAAGATCTATCATGGTATGAGTTGCAGCGCCCTATTTCCAGCTTTTCCGAAATTATGATTTGTATTTTTTTAAAATTAGGATTATCGATTATTTTGTTAGATTAGTGTGATTTTGGTTAACTTATCTCTGTGTATAATTAATCCATGATTTATGAAATTTTGACGAAACTTATGATGTAACTAATTGAATTCTTTTTTTCTCTTTTACGAATGATTATGTATTTTTATTCAATTGTGTTTTTTTATTACGCTTAATTAATTAGTGAAAATTAGCTATTATGGCTGATTTCTAAGTTATTTGAAGGATAGACGATCGTATCATTATCTAATTAATAAAATTATAAGATAAATTGAATCTAATAGTTTTGAAGGATTAATTGGAATCCTTGATCTATGTATTATATATCTTGCAAAATCATTGGGAGTAGTAACTTAAGACAAAAAATTATTATTATTATTATTATATGATCATTATGTAGTTTCTTCCTTAGCCTTCATGATATAGGTAACATCCCAGTCAATCCTACAACGCTGCAAGATGATTTAGAATGACTATGATGGCTAAGGAAACAGCTAGATAAAACATGGTTTACAATAGTGAAACCTCGATCCATATCTACAAAAGGAAGGCTCTGTCACATGTTCTACACACCATTGTGGGCCCCAAAGGTCACACCACTCTTATGAGGATAAACCTCTCACCACCCCAAAGAGCACACCTTCATATCACAAACATCATTCCAATACTAATACTTATTTTATTCTCATCTTTCTTTCGGTGTACTATTGTGGCATTAGAGGCAGAAGATCTACCATGCTGTGAGTTGCAGCGCCCTATTGCCAGCTTTTCCGAAATTATGATTTTGTATTTTTTTTAGAATTAGGATTATAGATTATTTTGTTAGATTAGTGTCCTTTTGGTTAACTTATTTCTCTATGTATAACTAATCCATGATTCATGGATCTTTGATGAAACTTATGATGTAATCAATTGAATCCTTTTTTCTCTTTTATGAATGATTATGTATTTTTATTCAATTGTGTTTTCTTTATTATGTTTATTAATTGGTTAGAATTAAATACTATGATTGATTTATAAGTTATTTAAAGGATCAATGGTCGTACCATTACCTAATTAACAAAATTATAAGGTAAATTGAATTTAATGATTTTGGAGAATTAATTGAAATTCTTGATCTAAGTATTGTATATCTTGCAGAATCAATGAGAGTAGTAACTTAAGAAAAAAAAAAGATTATTATTACATGATCATTATGTAATAATAGAATAAGAATAGATGATTAGCAATTGAATTTAAACCATTCATAAGGAAGTTAGAGTAAAATTGGATAAAATTATAAAGAAAACTAAAATATCATATGTTTCCATAATCGAATTTGTGTTTGTATTATTTTATTTTTAAATTTTTAAATTTATTTAAAATATTTTTAAATAAAACTCTTTTATAATAAATTTAAAAGTAATGATTTGCTCATTCTTTTAAAGATGGTTAAAATAGTTTATAGAAAGATTAAAATAGTTTATGTGAACGATATTGAGATTTCAATTATCTTTTTTACATTGATGCGTGCATTTATCATGGGTAAAATTTGTGTGCATACTTAACTTTTAACCACGGTTTAAATAGTATAGTTGTCAAAATTTAATATATTTTGTATCCATTTATACAATTGTTACAAAATATTAATCTAAAAATTAATTTTCAATAAATTATATTAAATTAAAATAAATTAATTATAATTAAAAAATTATAATCAAGATATTATTAAAAAAAATTTAATATTGATTATTCTAACTTAATTTAATTTTATTTAAATTAATATTAAAACTATAATTAATATATTTTAAAGATAAAATATAAACAAAAATGTTAAAATTAAAAAAATTATAATTTAATTATTTAATAAAATAAAAAACTATTCCTAAAAGTATTTTAATATTCAATGTATTACGTATCATGGTGGGATAAGTGCAATCTTTTTATTTTTATTTTGTGTAATCATTCCAACGATTCTAAAGTAAATGTGGGTCATTACTGCCTAACTGAAATTGTAGAAACACCAAAGACATTCTATGTGCGGCCCACTTTTTTCTATCTTTAGTTAATGATCAGTGAAATTGCTTTTCAGCTTAACCATGGAATATGTTAATCCACTGATCTACAGAACAGACAAGAAGAATATGGTGCTTTGCTATCCCTGCGAATTAAGAAAATGTCAAAAGACAGTCCATAGTAAATATTTTTATTAAAAATTTATAAATATTTAAAAAGTATAAAATAATTTTTCATAAAAAATATTTATTATATTAAAATATTAAAATTATTCAGAACATACTTTTAAAATAATTCAAATTATTAATATAATCTTTTTATATTATATGTTATAAATCATTAAAAAAATAGTTAATTTTAATGACAGTTTAAAAAAATATAGAAACGATTTTAATTTTTATCAAATTTTTTTAATAAATTTATATATGTCAAAAATTATTTATCAAATTTTTTTTTATTAAAATTTAAACGATATAACAATTAGAATCAAATTTAAATTTTTATCAATTTAGTATATTTTTATAAATTTATATCATCATTAAAAAATAACTCTAACGACAAACTTTTTTTGGTGACTATATACTTTCACAATGAATGCATACTTTCCTATTATATATGCACAATATTTATTATTAAAAAATCATATCTATAATAATATCTTTTAAAAAATACAATCCTCAATACAATATAGTAAGCTTTTATGTTATAAGTATAAATTTTTTATTATTTGTAGTGAAAATATCTCATATTATATTTTTTACAACAAATATATTTTTAGTTATTTAATTTTTAATTTTTAATTTTTAAAATTCTCAAATTATCGATTTTTAATGTGAATTTTTTTTTATTATGATACTAAACTTTCAAATCTCATCATTAATTGATTTCAAAATTTTTATATTAAAAATTGTTCACGATAAAAATATAGATGTCAAGTTGTGGAGAAAATAATACGCAATGATAGGTTTGAAGTCTAGGAAATCTTAATCAGTAATCGCGTTTGTGACTTTGTTACTTATTTATGTTTTTGTTTGTTTGGAATAAAATAAAAAAAAAATATTTATATTTAGGATTTGTATGAATTTTATTTTATTTTTATTTATATTTTTTTATATAAAAGGAAAAAATTAAATTTTTTAGGATATGAAAAAAAAAATTTCCTCTTCAGAAAAAAAAAGTGGGAAGAAATTAATTTTTTTGTTTCTATTTATTTTAAATTATTAAATAATTTTTTTAAAAAAAATTAAATAAATACTATATTAATAAAAAATATAATAACAAAAATATTTTTTTTAAATTAAAACTTATTTTTAAAAATTTCTATAAATAAAAAATTATATTATTAACATTTCTTTTCACTCTTTTTATTTTATTTTATTTAAATAATTTATTTTTTATTCTATTTTTACTTTCATTTTTATCTTTCTATTTTCTTCTCTCTTATTTTTAATATAATCCAAACAAAAATTAAAATGAATTTATTTTTGTGTAATTGAGTCTTATTGATTTCATTATTTTTTTATTTACAACAAATTAATGAAATTTAAATTTAAAATTTTATAAAAGTTACTTTAATTTTAAATTTTATTATTATACTAATTTTAATAGTTTCTTCAACCATTTTATTATGATTTTTTTAAAAAATATAATATCATAAATATTTTTAATATTATTTAAAAAATAATAAAATATTTATTTTAATAATTGATGTTCATTTAAGTTTTAATTGAAGAAAAGTATAAAAATATTTATTCTACTGTTTTATTCTATTATTACCTGATGATGTAATTGATATTTACTTAATCTCAATCATTACCCAACAAAATGTAATTTCCATTTCAAATATTTTCTTTTCCAAACATTTTTTAATTATTTTAAAATTTCCTCTTTTCTCTTTGAATTTTATCTACTTATAAACACAAGATATTTAACAATAATGATACTAATTAAACCAAATTATCCGATAACAACAAACAAAGCCAAATATAAAATTAGTAAAAGCATCATAATTTACTATATTACTTGATGAGGTAAAGGGAAACATGGACAAAAATAAGTTAGGCCTGAGAACCGTAGACAAACACATTTAAAACCTTATCTAATTTGGTTTATTTAGTCAGAAGGTTTGTTTAAACCTTTTAAAAACATATTGAATTAAACAAATTAAATTTTACGCTTTTGAACAAAGTCGTATATACCTTTTATATTTGGTATATTTATTAATAAATTTATTTAAACCTTTAAAGAAAAAGTTGATTTAGTTAAATAAAGTAAACTTTAAACTTTTGCACAAAGTTTTTTTTGTCTTTAAGACTTGTGTTTGAAGCTCCTTTCTATTTTTTTAATGGTTGTATTTAACCCGACATTAATACATTGTTAATGAAATATAGTGGAAAGAAATGAATATTTTTTTAATAGACAAGTTTGAAATTCGATGAAAATGAACATTTTTATGTGTTTGGTAGACGTCACTCAAATGCTAGGAATGAATTGATTGCATTGGATCCAAATGAAAAGGTTTTTTTTATGGGAGGGATAAAATGTGGATAGAAAGAATAAATAGGGATAGTAGTATAACGGTTTTGAAACAAAAAATCTTCATTCGTTGAGTATCGTGTCTGAAACTATTTTTTTATTTTTTTCGATTTCGACCATTAATAATCAGGTGTGGATAAATTTGGAGGTAAATTTTGTTGGATTATTAACGGTGGTCGAGAAAAACTAAATATAGAGATGAAAATTTTCAAATTTCGATAATGACAGCCATCAAATTCAATAAAAAAAAGTTTAAAAAATATACGGTTAAAAAAAATAAGAATATAAGTTAAGATTTTGAAGAAAAGAATAAGTTTAAAAGTTTTAAAAGAAAGAAACAAGAAAATTAGGAAAAAAAATTCATAAATTTTAGCGAAAAGAATAAAAAATTCGACAACTTTAATATCGTTCAGGATTTAGGATTCGATTTTGGATGAATAATGGTCGTAGAAACCGTTTTCGATTGATTAATTCATCGTTAGCCGTTCATCATTAATTATTACAATCATTTTACCTTTTAATCAATCCGTTCAAACTGTTTTTTTTTTTTCAATTTCCGATGGTCAGCCGCAGGTTTCGTATCCACCCCTAAATAGAAAGATAAACGATCTTTTTAAAATTATTTTAATATTCAAAAAGTTTGAAAATAAATTTTTAACGGTGGAAAGGGTGAGAGGGGGTGAAAATTTTAATATTTAATAATATTTAAAAAATTATAGTACAAATTTAAATTTTTATTGATTAAATTATGTTTATTTATTATAAAAAAATTATATAATTATTTATTTATTCATTTAAACAAACATAACAATTTTTAAAAAAAATTTCTTCTATTTTTATTTATTTGAATAATATTTTTTATTTTTTATATTTTTTATCTTTATTTAAGCAGAATGTAAAAAAAAATTACTAAAATTTATTTATTAACGATAAGTATAAAATTAGAATAATTTAATATAAAATCTTAAATCCTAAACCTGTCATGAGTTATGTTCAATGAAAAAAAAAAGTATATATGGAATCTATTATGTAATGGGGTGAGTATAATAAATGGACAAAATTGGTGAGGATTTGATGAAATCTTTCCACCTTTCTTTAGAAGAGGATCTAAAAAATCTAAAGAATTGAAAAGAAGAGAATTAGATGAGGATTCAAACCCAAGTAAATTAAGAAGAGGGGACTAGCAATGCCAATGTAGATCAAACCATTGTAAGTATCTCAAGTAATTATTTATCCAAGTATTTAATGTCATTATATATGGATTTTATGTATACATGATGCTACAGGTGTGTTTTTAGAGTTGTATTTTAAAAGAACTTTGATAGTTTTTCAAGTTAATTTTACAACAATTCACATATTTTTTATGGCCAAATTGTGCAATTCATTTTATCATATCAAAATGGAAAAATTTTGTGCATATATTCGTTTTGTTCATTATCAAATACCTTACAACATAACATCAATTGTGAGTTCATGGTAAATTAAACCTTTAATTCATAAAACATAAAAACAAAAAAAGTATTGGTCTACAACATCAACATCATAATCATCAAAACCATTCTCTTTTTCTTTTCAACAACAAGCTTCTTTTTCAACTTTTCAACGTTATAAAATCTTGGATATTTGTAAAGTTATAAAAATTGAATATTTTAAAAGATTTTAAAATTTAAAATTAATTATTACTATTTTAATTTTAAATATATTTATAATTTAATAATTATCTGTTTTAAATCATAATAATTAACTTTTAATTATTAAATTTAAAATAAATTTTTATTATAAGAAATAAAGTGTAATTTTATTACGACTATAAATTTTCATATTTATTAACATATTTATAATTTTGTCTTACCAATAATGTTGATTATTATTAATTTTATATTTTCTTATATTATATTGTTAATATTTATTATTATTTAAATTGGAATTAATTCATTTCATTATTTTAAAATGTGTAATCGAATCACAATTAAGAGAATTTTTTTAAATGTTACAGTATCAAATTTTTACTTTTATATATATTGTAGATAATTTTTTTTTATTTTGTGAATAGAAATACTCTAATTATTTAATTGTAGAATTTGTTAATTTTTTTTATAAGTTTTGTGTCTTATTTTATTAGAGAAGATTTGTTAAATTTTAAAAATCATGTTATAAACATACAAATTTTTGAACATCTTGTCTTAAAAAATAATTTTAAAAATTTTTAACATGCACTTCTCCCAAATAGAATCAGCATATCCATGAAATACATGCATATTATATAGTAAAAACTTCTTAAATATATATTCATTTACATTCTGCTGTAAATTGTTGTATCTATTTTTTATTTTAAAAAATTATCAACCGTTAAATAAAATATGTAAATAAATAAATAATATTGTTTATATGTAAAAAAATAATTATTATATTATATAACATCAAAAGATAATTTATTAACCCATTAAAAAAATTTCAAGTACCCAACATTATTAGCTAATGGGTTTTTCTAAACGGTTACTATTTTTTTTAAAATTATTTTGAATAATTTTTATATTTTCAATTTCTAGTTAAAATACTTTATTTGTTTTTTTAAATATATTTATATACCTTAATATTTTTTCTATTTATTTATTTTATAAGTTTAATATTATTTTATTCTTTTATAATAATATTACTAATTTTGATAGATTTATTTTTAAATTATTATAAAATATTATTTTTTTAATATATTATTTATTTTATTTTATTAAAAATTTTAAACCATTTGATAAAAAGTTAAAATTAAAAACTGTTACTTTAAAAAAATTATTTAAAATTTATTTATATAAAAATTAAAAATAACTATTTTTATTTTAAAAATAAAGTTTTATTTATTAAATTTTAATATATTTTTATTATATAACATACTTATCATATTTTAATTTATTATTTAACTATATCTTTATTTATCATTTTTACATTTATCAGTTAGTTTTACCAAATATTTTTTATTTTATTAGTAATTTATGGACTTTCATTTTATCTGTTGATTTATCAAACATATCTAAAATTATAAACTTCTCTTCTTTTTGTGTAATATATATATATATATATATATATATATATATATATAAACATTTATTTAGATGAAGATGGATAAAATATTTTTTATATAAATTATATGATATAATCGTGTATATAAATTGTGTGGTATCATTTTTATTTTAAACAATAAAATTATTTTATTGAAATAAAATATATAAATTTTAAATTTTAAATTTTAAATTTTAAATTTTTTTATCTAAACTAAAAATTTTGAATAAAAAATTAATTTTTTATCCAAATAAAATATTTTTATAATGATATGTTGTGGATGATAAAAAAAATATATGAAAAATTATATATAATAACTGAAATAAAATAGGTATTATTTGACTAGATAAAAATAAATAATAAATAAAAATTATAAATAGAAAAATAAAAATATGTAAATAATAAAAAAATTGATATATTAATAAAAATTTAATATAAATTTTTTAAGAAAATGTTATGATATACTTTTTATTAATTTAAAACTATTTATAAATTTTAATATAAAATTTTTTATTGATTTAATTTAAAAAACTCTTCTCTCCTTAATTTCATAGATAAAAAAAATTTATAAAAAAAATTAAAATATTTTTATTTAAATTCAAATAAACATTAAAAATAATATCTTTTCTAACTGTTCTTTACTTTGTATTTATTATTTTTTCTAGTTAAAAAATCATGAAAATTTCAAACTCAAATCTATCACCTCAAGTCGTTAAAGTCTCTAAGAGCTTCTCGGCAATAATAAAAAACAAAGATTCCAACCTAGAAAGAAACATTCTACTCTGACACATCAATTTCACTGCATGCTTGGTTTAAGTGTTTAGGTATGAAATTTTGGATGACCATCCAATTTTGGTTACTTTGAAAATGGTGTAATCTTCAAGAGCCAACAATGAAACATCCTTCGATTGTTGAACAAGATCAAAATAACATTCTGAGACCTTTTAAATCTAAAATAAACTATGACACTATCTTAGAATTGAATTTTAATATCTAATATAATTTTAAAAACTAATTTATAAATAAAGATAACCTTCACATTATATACGCATCATCATGATAACTCTCTTTAGCTAATATAAACTTCCATCTCACATGCATAATGTAACGGATTTGGAGTTTCCCTATCACTCCACGTGCTAATAAACTATCTACCTGATAAAAATAAAGGTTTTTTCTTCGGTACCCTGTAAATTGATGGGTACCAAACCCTCTATGACGTGGACCATTCATATTTGAACATATGTATAACATATCAGTTTTGTTTACGTAAATAATAAATTTGCTTTAATAGATCATAATTACAGAGAATTGCAGAAGTGTCCTTATAATAAATGTGCTGTTGGTTAAATTTTACAATAGAAATAAAGAGAAGGTTTTAACCATAGTTATACTTATGAAACCCTACCTTACAAATTAGTTCGTACCGGAGAAGGCACCTCTTACAAATAAGTGGAAGAACAGTAGATTTCAGTACAACGGAAGAACAAATATTTGTTATATATTTGAAATCGTTATCGTGAGTTGTTCGAAGACGGTGTTGGAGTTCTGTTTGTCTTTGCTATTTGAAGTTGTGCATAAGAA
Source organism: Canavalia gladiata (assembly GCA_037954105.1). Lineage (NCBI taxonomy): Eukaryota > Viridiplantae > Streptophyta > Magnoliopsida > Fabales > Fabaceae > Canavalia > Canavalia gladiata. The sequence continues at coordinate 46,904,486 of CM075664.1, forward strand.
GGCCTATGTCTGGTGAGAAGTTGGTATTATATTTTCCTGGTTTTAAATTTAAATATCTTTTGATTCTGGAGTTGCAAAACAGAATCGAATGTTGATATTTGATTTCTCTGTTTACAGTTGTGTTTTTTTTATTCCATGTTGTTATTTATGGATTGTGATATGCATGTTTGAAATAAGTGCTTCTGCTTGTCAAAGTTAAGCTTACAAATTAGTGGGAGAACTGCAGATTATAGTATAACGGAAGCACGGAACAGAATCGAATTTTGATATTTGATTTCTCCGTTTACAGTTGTGTTTTTTTTTTATTCCATGTTGTTATTTATGGATTGTGATCTGCATGTTTGAAATAAGTGCTTCTGCTTGTCAAAGTTAAGCTTACAAATTAGTGGGAGAACTGCAGATTATAGTATAACGGAAGCACGGAATAGAATCGAATGTTGATATTTGATTTCTCCGTTTACAGTTGTGTTTTTTTTTTTATTCCATGTTGTTATTTATGGATTGTGATCTGCATGTTTGAAATAAGTGCTTCTGCTTGTCAAAGTTAAGCTTACAAATTAGTGGGAGAACTGCAGATTATAGTATAACGGAAGCACGGAACAGAATCGAATGTTGATATTTGATTTCTCCGTTTACAGTTGTGTTTTTTTTTATTCCATGTTGTTATTTATGGATTGTGATCTGCATGTTTGAAATAAGTGCTTCTGCTTGTCAAAGTGAAGCTTACAAATTAGTGGGAGAACTGTAGATTATAGTATAACGGAAGCACGGAACCAACAGACGTTTGGTATACGTTTGAAATCGTTATCTTTGAGTTATTCGAATACTGTGGGGAGTTCTGTTTGTCTGTTATTTGGAGTTGTGCGTAAGGAGCCTTGTGTCTAATGAGAAGTTGCTATTATATTTTGCTGGTTTTAAATTTAAATACCTTTTCATTCTGGAGTTGCAGAACAGAACCGAATGTTGTTATTTGATTTCTGTGTTTACAGCTTTGTTTTTTTATTATTCGATGTTATTATTTATTAGCAGTACAACGGAAGCAATAGATGTTTGGTATATGTTTGTAATCGTTATCTTAGAATTATTCGAATACTGTGTTGGAGTTCTATTAGTCTTTTATTTTGAGTTGAGCGTAAGGAGCCATGTGTCTGGTCAGAAGTTGCTATTATATTTTTGCTGGTTTTAATTTTAAATACCTTTTGATTCTGGAATTGCAGAACAGAATCGAATGTTAATTGATTTCTCTGTTCCCAATTTTGTTTTTCTTATTATTCGATGTTATTATTTAGGAGTTCATCTCTGCATCTTTAAAAATAAGTGCTTGTGCTTGTGCTTGTGCTTGTGCTTGTGCTTGTGCTTCTTGAAGTTTGCGCTTGTGGTTATTTGAATTTTTATTTGTTTACAATGATTGTTTAGTAAAATTACATAATGTGGTTATTTGTTTAAAAAGAATATGTCTCTTTCTAAACCTGTGCCTGCTGAATTACCCGTGTATGAACTGCACATGTCTATATCTTTAATTGACATATGTGGTATGGGTGAAATTTGTATTTGTATACTGATGTTTTGTATATGTTATACTCAGGTTTTTATAAATGGAAAACCAGTGTTGTGATGAAAAAATAGTTAGCGCTAAACAAGAAGAAGAAGAAGAAGAAGAGTACTTTGTGAAGAATATTGAAAAATTGACATATGATGATATATGGGGTTTGGAATTTGATACAGAAAGTGATGCTATTCGGTTTTATTCTATGTATGCACGTTTGAAAGGATTTTATGCTCGTAAAGATGAAATTAGGAGAGATTGTACTGGATCGATTACAATGAGACAATTGGTATGTAATCGTGAAGGGAGTAGACATCGAAAACATTATTTAAGAATAAATCGGTGTAGAGATCCCAGGCCATTAACACGAACTAAATGTGGAGCTAAATTTCGTGTTCACTTTGATCATAAGTCTTTGAAGTGGAAAGTTGTTGCCTTTGTTGATACACACAACCATGAGTTGACGCCAAGTGATGCAGTTCACCTTATTCCTGGGTATCGTTCACTAGATGAAGCAGATAAAGCACAGGTGAACATGTTGCATTTGCATGGCATTCAAACTTCTCATATCTATGGGTTGATGGTGGGACAAAAAGGTGGTCATGATAGTTTAGGATTTTGCAAAAGAGATCTGTACAATCATATTGACAGAGAAAATCGAGCAAAAATAGAAGATGGTGATGCGTTTGCTGCCCTTTGTTATTTGCAAGCAAAAGCTGATAATGATCCTATGTACTTTTCTAAGTTTACAACTACTGCTGATGGTAGATTGCAACATCTATTTTGGGCAGATGGCAGCTGTAGAGTTGATTATGAGTGTTTTGGAGATGTGGTTGCATTCGATACCACATATAAGAAGAATAAGTACAATCGACCTTTGGTCATTTTTTGTGGATACAATCATCATGGACAAACCTGTATTTTTGCATTTGCATTAGTTGCAGATGAGAGCTTAGAAACATACAAATGGGTTTTGGATACGTTTTGTGAAACGATGTTTGGAAAACATCCTACAGGTGTTGTAACTGATGGAGATCTTGCAATGAGGGAAGCAGTAAGAAATGTCTTTCCTAATAGTTGTCACAGACTTTGTGCTTGGCATATCCAAAAAAATGCTGCTGATAATGTTAAAAATAAACACTTCTTGCAAGATTTTAAGCAGTTGTTATATCACAATTTCAGCATTGACGAATTTGAAGATGGGTGAAAGAAATTGTTGGATAAATACGCAGTTGCTGATAACAAATGGATAAGAAAGATGTATAGAATGAAGACTATGTGGGCTTCAGCATATCTCTGTGATAAATTTTTTGCAGGAATCAGAACGACCTCTATTTGTGAAGGTATAAACTCTTTCATTAAGAGATATGTGAAAAATAAAAGTAGTCTTGTTGATTTAATGCATAACTTGGACAGGGCTTTGAAACAGTATAGGCATAATGAATTACTATCCGATTTCAAATCCACATACTATTTTCCTGTAATGACAACCGCATTGTATATGTATGAAGATGTGGCATCAAAAATTTTTACTTTTAAAAAATTTCTTGAGGTGAAGAGTGAGATTGATGCTGCTGCACGGCTAAACGTTGTGCACTGTGTTGAGTTTGACGTTGTTGTGAAGCTAACGATGAATGAATTTGGAGCTCCAAATAAGGAAATAACAGTTGTTTTTGATAAGCCGAGGTTTAGTTTTGCTTGTGAATGTAGACTCTTCGAATGTTGTGGCCTTCCTTGTTCTCACATTTTCTGTGGCATGAAACATTTACATATAGACATCCTGCCTCCAAGTTTAATTTGTAATAGATGGACAAAATCTGCTAAGTTGGACTATTTATCTTCTATCTGCAAAAGTGATACTGATGTAGATAAAGAGAAAGGGTGTATGTTGCGCGAAGGAGCACTAGCTGGACTTTGGAAGAGGTTGGTGAATGTGGCTACAAGGAATGGGTCGGATTTCATGGAGGTTGCTAAAGATATTAATAAACTTGTTGGCAAGTTTGAGAAACGTGATAATTTACGGAACAGCTGGAATTTAAAATCATATTCGTTAGTAGGAGATCCTGTGATGGTAAAAACTAAAGGAGCCCCTAAAAAAAGGAAGGGTGTGAAGCGTAGACGTTGTGGTAATTGCAGAAAATATGGGCATATAGTAAGGAAGTGTCCAAAGTTTCTTTCTTCTGATGTGGTATACTCTGTTCAGGAAAGCTTAGGGACACCTGAGTCCAATGAGGTAAGGATAATATGATTTGTTTTTTATTTTTCTGATAATGTTATTTATTAATATTTTTAGGTATTTTTATGTTATTATTTGGGTGATGTGGTAAGCTCTGCTGATAATGTTAATTGTTCATTGTTATTTTTCTTAATTTGATATTGTGAAATAGGATTCAATTCAAGTAGTTCAAAATGAATCAAATTGCATCCGACAAGAAAAGGTATGTTAATACTGTTAAAACTTTCTTTTTGGCCACCGTGTTTTGTAATTGTAATTGTAATTGTTGACATTTTGTTAATGTATAGGAAAATTTGCAAAATTTCCAATGTGGAGTGAGGATGATTGAAGAAGAATTAATACAAACACAATGCTCTGCAAAGGTTTATGACCAAATGATGTTTCATTGTAGTAAAAAATTTTATTATATAAATTAACTATTGTTTTTTAATTCCATAGGGAAAGGATGGTCGTGATGAATTAAAGTATTCAAATTTGAATAATGTTCCTGCTGATGTGATGAAGATGAAGACCAGTTTCACTTCCCTCTTACAAAATTTGCATATTTTAGGCAATACGGGATGTCAACGTCATGTCAAACATTCACATGTTGTTGGTATTACCTTCATCCTTGCAATAGTGTATTATTTTAAGCTTTGATGAATTAATTGATGAATTGATAAATGTTTCTTTTTCTGTAACAGATTCAGAGGGTTCTTGTTAATTATCAAAAAGGGTGATGGCAGCATTGATTTATGTTATCTTGACATTTTCTTATTTATGATGTGTAATATTTATTGACAAATTAATATATACTCTCGGTGATATTTATGGTTTGATTTTATGTTAAACATTCTGGTTGCGACCCATGCATAATTTCCTCTGATGTGATGGGTAGTAGTTTAATTTTGCAAATTCATTGGCTTCCATTGTCCATGAGACACTTGTTGTTGTGTCTTTATGATAAATGGGCAAATTTGATCAATCACATATGATGTATGTATTCAATTTTTTTCTTCTGCATTTAGGTTATTTGTTGTGTATGTATGAATAGATAACAATTGACATGTAAGTTCATTGTTGTATGTTTTTGCTTTGATATTTTGCACTTTTTAGACTCAAATAATTAAATTTGCTAGATTTAGTTTTTAAACAATTATATCGTTGTCTGTGTTGGATAGAATCATATAATATAAGAAGAAAGAAAAAAATGCTGGAATATAACTGTGGTTGTTCCATGACTGCCCAAATTAGCCGCAACCTGTGCGGCCTAGGTTAGAGCATTTGACACCCCGAAGACACACACCAGATATCTTATTAGTCTGTGGCTCACTGAAGCAACCTTCGCTGTTTACAGAAAATATTTAGCCTTAGCTAATGATAACCCTTTGCTATCATAGTATTGACAATGTGTTGTGCCACAGTAACTGCTTCTCCGGCATTGGGTTCAATTTGACTGCTATGTATACTATAAAAGAGGACATCTTTATATCATGAGCTGAAACTGAAAGTAATAATCATTAGCAGTTCATAACTACTGATACATACAGATGAAGCAGTATCCTCCTCATGCCTTTATTAATTTATAAACTAAATTTATTAAATGTTCATACAAATTTTTTGCCATCCGTATAAATAAATTCAAATTTAACTTTTTTATAATCACAAATAAATACGTATTACAGTGTATAGTTTTTCTATCTTCTATTATTCTACGCTCAAATGGTCTGATTAAAATTTGTAAAAATAAATAAATAAAAGACGTAATAAATCTAAAATCTGTAAAAAATAAAAATAAAACATGTGCACCTGCAACGTTGCAAGTCATCTACCATGTTAATAGGAAATTGTCATAAATTATAATCATAATTTTGTAACTAAAAAAATGTAATTATAATGTAAATAAGTAAGTTTTATACGTAGTTAATCGTGTAACTTTCTTAAACAACACCACATTTGTCTTTTACATTACACAGATTGGAAAAGCAGCATCGTTTTGAATCGTTCTCATTTTTAATTGGATAAATTTTTTATGGTTATCCCCACTTCACTTTCCTTGTCTGCTCCTGTGTATCTGTTCAATTTCTTTGGGCATGGTTTTCATCCTTTAGTCAATGTTTTATGGCCACAAATAGTCCAGAATTTTAAATTTTTTTTAATGAAGACAAAGAATGAATATTACGATGCATAAGGTTTTCAGATCTTACCTTGTTAACATCTGTTACATTTTTTAACCAATTTGTTTTTACTTTTCCATTTCAATTATTCATATTTTAAGTAAGATTTATCATTAAAATGTAACATTTAACTTCCAATTGCGCGATGTCTGTTTTTATTTCTTTTGTTAGAAATTTTTTATTCATATTGTAATAGTGAGAAATATTATATTTAAAATTTTTTATATTTAATGAAGACGTATATAACCTTATAACTCTCTCGATTTTGTCCATGTAAAATTTGCAGTTTTACAGTTAATTACATTATGGATTTTTCAATGAATAGATTAATAATTTTTGTATGACTAAAATAAAATTAAATTTGGTATAAATTAATTTTAATTTTATCAATATACTTAAAAATAAAATGAATTATATTAAAAATAATTAAAAATCGAAAAATATTTACATAATTTAATTTTAATAATTGAAAGATAAATTTATATTTTGATTTTGATACCTACGTTTAATATAGAAGAATAATAGTATATTGTTAACTTTTACTTACATATAAATGAAACTGTTGGTAAAGTAAAAATACATAAGAACCTTACCCTACGATCATGTAAAACTAAAGATAAATAATTGATATAGCTAATTCATTGGTCTATTGTCAAGTGAAAATATAGTTATAGATGTTGCATATTCAATGACAATTTTTTTCCGTTAATACAAGTAAGATTTCTTCTACCGAGTGACATGAAGAACAAATCAATTACAATGATATCAAACAGATACATATTAATGAGCACACAAATAAATAATGGACATGTGCAGAGTAAGAATACAAATTAAACAGAATCTCATGAGTTATGTTTGAGCTTTTACCACCTGAAACATAAATATAAACATAAATATAAAGATCCAAAATGCTCCTAAGTCGAAATAGGTTTAAGTACAGTCATCCATAGTATACAAAATACAAACATAACATTCAAAAGTGCAGATGGATGGCCCCCTATGTGGCCAAGTAAAATTGTGCAGTTACAATCATCCAAAAAAAATTGCCCACATTTGGCCAAATTAAGATTGTTCAGCTACAGTCATCGAACAAAAATGGCCCCATTAAATTGGCCACACCAACACATGTTAATCCAAATTTCATATTTTATTCATTCACATGAACGTTCGCCCCATGCTTCAGTATTCTTGAAGGTGGTGGTGTGCCCTAGAAACGACTTTGTCCTTAAGTGTATTGTATGAGTGCATTATGAGATCAACCGCAAGTTGTAATCTTGTTCCATCATCAACCTATAAGATTATGAAAAATATACTAGGCTGATTATGTCAATTATTTTAATAATTAACCAAAGAAAGTTAATAAATAAATAAAGTAATACTTACATAGATGTTGTAATCATTATTGCACTGCTTTATCATCCACATCGCAACCCAAACACCACAATCATTCCTGAGATAAATGTGTTTCCTAATTAATATAAGGGAGATGAAAATAATATACACTTTTATTTTATAGTAAATACTTACGACTCAGTTTCCTGGGCAAGTAATCCTTCTGGGACAACAATATTGTAATCAGACACCGTGGGTCTTATTGTCACATCAAATTGGTACAACTCAGGAAAGTCAAATATTTCATCAAAGCACAATGCCTATAAAACAAATTATTAGTTTCTTAAATTGACATGTTGTGAGTGTGTTAATAAGGCAAATTGTTTACCACTTTTTTGATAGCCTTTCTTCTACTGTCAAATTTTTTTGCGGAAAGGTAGGAGTCAAGCATTACGATTTCAGATTTGGCGAAGTCAATTACCATCAAGTACCAATGAGCATTATCCTCATTTATGGGAACATATATCTTGGTAACATATTAAAGTAAACAAATTTAGGATACTATATATTGAACAATTATAAATATGATATTAATAGAATAATATGATTGAATCTTACTTTGCTTACGTAATCAACATAGCCCATGAAACATTCTCGATAGTAATTGTTTAACATTTGGGGACTACACTCTGTGCTCGAGAGCACAAATTGCTACAACAAGAATGATAATAAAATGCAACATGATGTCAATATGTATTATAATATAAACGTGTTTATTTAATACATACTCACCGAGAACGATGTTGGTAGAAACCAATCACCGGATGGATATTTTTCAGGACTTTGTTCGAAGGTTTTGAGGCATACGACCAAATCAAGTACCTGATGTATTGAGTAAGTTTGATATTTTTTTAATGTAATTAGAAATCAAAAAAGTCATATATTGAAACTATTACCTCTTGGTCAACGAAGGCCTTTGGCTTCAAGCATTGGAAATTTGCTCTTCTTCCTTCGCAGTAATCATTTTTTGGGATTACAATGATTTCATTACTGCCATTAATATTAATTACTGATTATTTTAAATATATGTAAGTAAATGACCAACGGATTTAATTCTACTATTAATTTACAATACTTACAGGTCAGACAATTCCTCCAACGTGGCTCCAAAAATGTATGAAGCGATCGACATTTGAATGTTATTGAAATGGATGTCTCTTTTTGGTTTGAACAAAGTGGGTATCCACTGCATAAGACTTGGCAGTTAACTTATATAAAGAATAAACGGGAAATAGGAACGTTAAATATAATTTTGTCCAAATACTTACAAAAGGAACAAAAGGGGCCACGATTCTTCCAAAGTCTGTTTGAGTGTTTTTGGGTTTTGGTGTGATGTACATACCGGTCGAAGTGCTCATGGTACGCAAAGAAGTTTTTTTTCGGACATAGCTTAGGCTTTTTGGCAGTAAACAATTGCTTGACAATGTCTTCGGTTGGGGGTTCTTCCAACTTACTGAAAATGATCTTATTTTTAAGATCATCCGTCAAACCGGACTTTTTAGGGGTGGTCGAAATATGTTGTTGCTGACAGTTCTGACACATGGGCTGATTACGCAATATATGAGTTATCAAAGACAGAGCTTCCTTAATATCTTTCATTTGGTCCTCTATTCTTTGAACCTTTTCCATATGGTCCGTTATTCTTTGAACCTTTTCCATAAGTGCCTGTAAAAAATATGTATTATGTATTATTAGTACAGACCTTGACTTAGTACAAAATAATCAATGGGAAACAACGAAAATGGTATATTTCAACCATGTTTATAACAGATACATACAATACCATATGTTCCAAACTATTAATCGGTTAGGGTTTAAGTGAATGACATAATATGATGAAAAGGGTCAATCTTGGATGATTACCGCATACGATTGTTCCTGTATGCCTTCTTTGGAATCATTTGCGGGCTTGGCTAGTGGGACGTCATTGGCGGGATGTTTTCCATATGTGGCATGATGTGGATTCGAAAATGCATCTACCTCTACATGGCTTTGGTTGGAAAAGATTATCATTACAAATATCTATCATTTACCAACGAACATATTTGAACAAAGAAAATTCCTTTTCAAGTCTAAAATATGAATGCATGTTACCTGGATGATAGCACAATTACTGTGGGCAAGGTCGCCAATGGTTTCGGTTTCGATTCTAGGGTTTGCTTGAAGAGGGGGGAAGACATTGTTTCACTTACCATATCTTCGTCATTCTTAATTCGTTTCTGCCACATACTTCTTCTCTTCGCACCCATATCGTCTATATATGTCTAATGAATAGCGTTTAGAAAATATTAGGGTTCAGGTTATGAGTCACGAATTGAATGAAGAAGGAAATGAGTCTATATAACTTAACTTTTGATGTGTAAAATCGGTTAAGTTGATACGCCATGGGTATCGAACAACCGTACGGGTAACCATGGCTACACAGTGACTGACGGAGAGAGATACTTGTACATATCAAAAGTTAATCGTCCGAACTCACAGGACACTCAGAGAAATGCCTTCATAATAATTTAGGATTTCCATTTCAAAATTCACGTCCTTTCGTCTGAAGTGCATATGACGAGTGCCTTGCATTCCTGTGTAAGTAACATTGAAAGTATAAATTAATGCTAATCAATTAAATAATAAAAACCTCATTTTGGATGTTTTTGTAGTTTTGAAATTAAATTTATGATACTAAATTTAATAATAAAAAATTATGAATGCATATTCCGTTTTTTTTATGTTTTTAATTAAATTTATGATAATCAATTAAATAATAAAAACATCATGAATGCATATTCGGTTTTTTTTACTATTATAATTAAATTTATGATAATCAATCAACTAAATAATAAAAACGTCATGCATTCTTTTTTTTTCTTAAGTTTTGAAATTATATCTATCATAATCAATCAGTAATAAAAACATCATGAATGCGGTTTTTTTTATTTTTCAAATGTATATATTCAGATATACTATTAATTATTATATGTGAAAAAATTATGAATGCATATTCCGTTTTTTTTTTATGTTTTTAATTAAATTTATGATAATCAATTAAATAATAAAAACATCATGAATGCATATTTGGTTTTTTTTACTATTATAATTAAATTTATGATAATCAATCAATTAAATAATAAAAACGTCATGCATACTTTTTTTTTCTTAAGTTTTGAAATTATATCTATTATAATCAATCAGTAATAAAAACGTCATGAATGCGGTTTTTTTTATTTTTCAAATGTATATATTCAGATATACTATTATTTATTATATGTGGAAAAAGTTTTAATTTACATATATTAATATGGAATGAATATATTTAAATATTAAAGTTGGATTAATATTAATATTAATATATTTATATATCACAGGGTTTAATATTAAGATTTAATTGTAATTTTTTAATGTATTAATTGTTTATGAAAATATTTTTAGAAAACTTTGATTTAATTTAAACATAGAATAATAATAAAATAATAATAATAATAATATAATATAATAAATATATTTCGATAAATGGTAATCCGCATGCGTGCCTTACAAGTTATGAATAACACCGCACATTTAAACAGTATAAAATTTTGGGTCGTTCAAAAAATGCTATCATGAAGTGTCCTTCAAGAGTGTAGTATAAAGTCAATCAACTTGCATAAATTACGGCAATGTTCAGACGCTTCAATTTTTGAACGACGACGCATGTTTCACAAGGCAGGATAACGTGGTTCAATACGTTGAAATTTGATATAATTAACTATTCGCAATTAATATACTGTCCTTTTGGTGTTTCTTCTCTCTCTGTTCATTAGATAGGTAAAAATTAAACTGTATCTCCGAGTATTAGTATTTATTTTTGAAGGTTTAATGTTTTCGGTTGTATAATAATTAACTTATATACATCAACAAGTAATAATATATATCTTATATCTTATATTAAATTAAATAAATATATATAATAAAAATTTAATATGTAAAAATTCATCATTTTGTATTATTAAAAATTTAAATATTTATATATAATTATTTATTATAAATCTTTGAACAAATAAATTAATATTATTTTATACAATATCAACAGAGTTATAGCATAGAAAAACTAAAAGTTTAAAAGAATTTCAATCAAATGAAAACAGATCATTAAATTGGATTTAATCATTTAAGAGATAAAAATATTTTCATTATTTTTTGTATAATTAAATTGCTATTATTAATTGAAAAATAAAAATTTATAAAATATGGTACAATAATTAAACCAACAAATATAGACAATCAAAATAATATCGCATAGAATACAATCAAACTAGTTGTTCGTGAAAACTAAAAATAAAAATAAAAGGAGAACATAATTGTTCCTAATGTTTTAGGAAATATATTTACTGCCCAAGACATCAAGCAAGGTTTCAAAACTCAATTACCACGAGTCACTCTGCTTATATATGAACTCAAATGCAACTAATAACAACAGTCAAATACTAAAATATGTAAGTACATGCATATATCTTTCAAAGTATTATAAAAATATTTTATAAATAAAGTATTCCATAATTATTATTATTAAATAACAAATAAATATTAATTTTAATTAATTTATGTTGAATAACTTTAACTAAAAATAATAATAAGTAATATTTATATAATTAAAAATATAATATAAATTTATATACATAATAATATAAAATTGATTAAAAAATAACATATTTCTTTTAAATATATTTTTTATCATATTAAATTTAAATAGATTACAAAATAATTTAAATTTTGTTTACGGTTTTTATTAACCGCTGAAATATAAATGCCAAAAAACTCCTTTTTTTTGTAGTGTGGGTATACAATACTAATAAAACAATCAAATTTATTTATTTTTATAGAAACCTTTGGATCGGAGAAGTGATAACAACAGCTACAGATGTTGCATGTGGTTAAATCATGACGTGGTTTCTCTTGTCGTCTAAGGATGTTGTTGCTAACAAAGTTGCAAATTTTCATGGACTTAATTATTCACATTTACTATTTACTTATGTACCAGTTAGGATTGCGTTTTATATGGACCATTATTGAAAAGGAAAAAATTCACCTTTTGGTTTGACTTGCATCTTAAAATTTGGTTTGTTAATTTAGTTTTTAAAATTTTCATTTTATGTATGACAATTAATAGATAATTTATTTGATAATTTAAATATTATTTTATTTATTATATAATGTTATATTCAAACAAAATTTATTTAATCAAAAAGTATTATATTATGTGAATAAATTTTTGGGATGTCATATATCTTTTTGTTTATGATATATTTTTAATAATTTTTCATCCCTTGTTTAAGCAAAATTCTTGTTTTGGATCTTTACTATTAAATTTTACTATTATGTAAGATTTGATTAAATGGATAATTTAGTTCTTTGAGTATATTTTTAAATTAAATTATAAATAAAAAATTCAATTTTCATATGAAACACATTTTAAACATTAGCTAAAATAATTATTAAAAATATTATAGTCTGTAAAGCTAAATGGTAGATCAGTTTATAAAATTCTAATAATAGCATATTCGTCAGTACATAATAAACTGTACTCCATATCATGTCTATCTTAATAAATGTAAATGCTTTATTGTCTGATAAAGATGAAACATGAAGGAAAATAATATGTTATTTGACAATATAATAGATACAAAACCACCTCCACAATGTACACTACTTAATTCAACTCAACATCGATGTATTTTTATTGGATAGAAGTTTGAACGTTTCCTAATATACAAAGGTGAAGAAGGGCAAATTTAATAAATCAGGAACGTCAATGCTTCCCTCACATATGTTTGATGGCCGCACTACATCATTATAAAATTGCATCTGCTCACACACGTATGGTAAAAAAGAAGTGTTAACATTGTATTCCCACCTTCATGTTTCTCATTATTATTAAAAATATGGATTAATTATTGGAATAGGGTAAATAACGTAAATTATAATAATACTTAAATAATAAAAATCCGAACCGCACATTTTACTGAAAAAATCTACTTTAGTTAATTTTTTATGTTTTTAAATTATTAATAAAAATTCAAACCACACATATATGTTGATATATTATTTAAACCTTTTTAATATATGAATATACATATATTGAATGTTTAATTCAGAAACGAATGTCTAAAAAAAAGGATATAATAAAAAAACGAAGTTGCAAAAAGTAAACTCCAAACTTTAGTCCAAACCTGTCCCCATTTAACCGTATGTATCTGTTAAATTTATCCCGATCCAATCCGTTTTGAATCCGACCCAATTTGACCCGTTTTTGGACTTCGGTTATATCGGTTTCACGCAAGCAAATGTTATGTTGCCCATTTCTCTTTGCTTTTCTACCTTCTATACATGTCCTGTCGAACACCTGTAGGCAGTTATAATTGACAATTGATGAGAATTCTTGTCAGATATTATTAATTGTTACACAAATATTTGTCAGTTGTTTTTAAAATTAATAAATTTTATGTCAGTTAAAAAGGACTATGTTAGTTTTTGTAAGTTTTAAATTTTATTTAAATAAATCTTACATCAAGATTGATTTATATAAATTTTTGATTTAAATAAATTATGAATTTATAAATGTACTCCATCAGTGTCAACGTATTATTAATATTAATATTAATATTATTAATATTAATATATTAATATTATTAATATTAGAGATGAAGTCATGACAACGAAGTTAAAATAAATCCCAACAAACAATAGCAATTAGTATTTTTGAGTTTATTAAAAATTATTGTTACACTTATCATATATGATTTTAAAAGGTAGGTAGGGTAAAATTTATTATTAGAGTGATATATTTTCATGTCATAAAATAAAAGTTGCCAATGAAAAAATTATAGTTTAAATTTTTTACACGTTCATAACATTGACAAACTTGAAAATGATAAAATTTTTATGATACAATTTTATAATTAATTAATATTAAAATTTATTATTGGTTACTATTAAATTATTTTTAAAATGTCAAAAATAATTGTATAATTTCCCGCCCAAATGCACTTCGACTCTGTCCACCAAATTCTTGCCACCATGTCCAACGAAAAACTGCAAAAATACAAGTCATCTTTTGATGAGGAAATTTAAAAGAGATTTGCAGAATCCTTCTACCTATGAATATGAAACATCTCTTCTACTCCTATTGCTGCCTAACAGACGATATCGTTTGTCGAGGTTTCTGTTTCCCAAATCCATTAAATCTCACTCAGATTCTGTTTCAAAATATAAATAGATTTTCATAATCTTGACCAAAAATTAAACTTCTATATACATTATAACAGTTTTAAAGAAGGATTTGAATAACGTTCAGCTTCCTATTCTTTCCAAATATCTATCATTGCTTCTGCAACCTTTCATTCTTCTCGGTGACTATAATCAAGGTATGTTATTTGTTTGTGATGTTCAGCTTCAATGCTACTTTCTTGCAAGTACTAATCGTCATATTTGGTTTTTTCATTGTACTTCTTTTTGGTAGATCTGAATATCAATGACGTATTCATTCGAAGGAATTATTGGGCCAAAAATTGTAAGTGGTTGAGGATGTTTTACAACTAATTGTCTGTATCAAAGGTTTATTATTTTCTGACATATTTTTGGTCGAAAATGTTTTCGTATTTTGAAGGTCGACCTTCGTATATGTCAAAGTTTTTGGGATAAATTTAGGGATTACATGTTCCCTAGACCTGTTGCTATGGTTGATAGAATGGGAAACCCCCACAATATCATCGCTGAAGAGAGAGATGACGGACCTTATATCAAGGAGGGTGTCCGAAGTTTGGTTGATTTTTACCATTTGGAAGAGCCACATACAATTCAGTTTCACTGGATTTATCGGAAACAATTCAGAATCAAAATATTCAATAAATATCTTTTTGAAATAGATTACCCAACTTTTTTTGAGCATCCTGATATGGATATCACTAACCAGGTTGCTGTTTTAGAAGGTGAACATAATATTGTTGTTGTTGATGATGATGACGATGAGGATCAACGTCAGGTTCCTAACCCTGAAGTTATTGTATTGGATGATGCTGATGAAGCTGATGAGGATGATGGCCATGGTTTTCCTGTTGTGTGGGTTGTTACGCTCACTGCATCTCAGGCCTCTGGGAAACAAGTTTTGGTATTATTTTTGACTCATGTATTTTACGTTCAATTATGCAAGTAATTTTAATCCTTTATTATGTTGCAGTACATCCCTGTTGAGGTTGTCGATGCTTTCAATATGTTGGAACATCATTCTATTGATGTTGTTCATGACAATGGTAGTCACTCTTGCGTCCTTAAGCATAGACTTGGAGGATATAATCACACCTACATTTGCAGTGGATGGTATCAGTTCGTTCAGTCCAAGAACCTTCGGGCAGGAGATGTTCTGGAATTCCAGTTTCATCGGAATCCATTGAGAGCAGTTGTCATGATAGAACATCAGTTGTAATCCAATTTTGTGGATATATCGTCATTTTATGACATCGTATTATGTACACAAAGTAATATAAATGAAATATGGTCATTCTCAGTTGGACAACATCACTCTTTCTTTGTTACATATTTGATATTTGATTTGATTGTTCTGTTTCTGTAACACCAAAGGGAGTAAATTAAGACAAAGCATAACTGATACCATTAGTGCTGAAACTGAAATAAAATCAACAACCGGATCATATCAATGTTTTGTGAAAATGTAATAATTAATGAAATCCAAATATACTCTGAATGCAGGTATTTGTCATAATGTCATGAAGTATGGAGGAACAATAAAAGTCAAGCCCAGTCATTGACAGATGTTGGTATTTATATTCCAAAGTCTCTTTTCTCTCATGGCCAAGTTTATATTGCTGTTTCAAGAGTAAGTAACAAGAAAAAATTGAAGCTTGTTATAACTGATGCAGAAGGATATTGTTGTGGTAGCATATGTAATGTTGTTTACAAAGAAGAATTTTGAAATGTATGATGTGCTGTTTGGTAGAACATTGTCATTAATATGAATACTATTTAATGATCAGTTTTACACGCTCAGAGATGGAAAAGTTTAATATTCAATTTCAACCTTGAGTATGAGGACAGACAATGTTTCTTAACCAAAAATGAATGTTTTCTACATTTTTTAATTCGTTCATTTTCCCCTAATTAATGCATTCAGTTATTAATTCCCAATAGTTATCAAGTAACTTCCCCCTTCATTCACTGTCTATAAAAGAGTGGTTCAATATATCTAACATTTATCTTTTCAGATACAATTAGTTTACAAATTTCAAATAACTTCTGCTTCTTCTGCTGTGTATCATTCATTATCTGAATTTCATTTTGGTAGTCAAGGTATGCTTTAATCCTCAACCTAGATTCTGATTCATTTTGCTAACAAATTTCATGTTTCATGACTTCAAAGGTAAGCCTGTGTATGTTGTTCTAGTTGTTTCATCTTCTGTTATTGCTATTCATAATAAATGGAAACCAAAGAGAATAACGAAAAATCTCAATATCAATGATGCTAAAAAATATATTCATCCTGTAAGCATTCCATAACATTACATCATGCATTACATTTTATTCACTTTTCAAACTTCAATAAGTTTTTGTCTGTAGAGATTAATATATTTTTAGTGATAGGAACATGGAAACTGGCCAATCATCTAATCCTGACAACAAATGTGACACTTTTTGGATGCAGTTTGACCCTGACGAGGTTTGTCTTTGTCAATTTTTTTTATTTAATACATTAGCACAACCAGTGATGAGTTTTGTCATCTTCCATGTGACTTTGTGATATGCAGGTCTTAGAATGTTTCCCGTCATTGTTCACCAAGAACTACATCCATGAACTACCAGAAACAATCACGTTCAAAGATCCTCTCAACATGCAAATGATGTTCAACATCATTAAAACTGCCAATACTGTTACCATCAACGGAGGATGGGAGAACATGATGAATATCTACCCCATATTAAAAAATGGAGGATGGTTGCTCCTAAAGTACAATGGTAGTGGAAACTTTAGCATACGTGTATATAAACTTAACCACAAAGAAATCCGTCATCCTACTGAAAGAAGATTGTTCCCCGCAGCCACCATCGAGTTGAAGCAATTATTGCATGATTTTCAATCTTACCCAAAGTATGAACCCAATCGTCTTTGTGGAAGAGTATATGATTTTCAATTTAAAAAGACTCTGAAGATAGAAGACTTGAAGAATGGATTGGTAAGTCTTTAGGCGTTATTGCCAATTAAGTATTATTTATTTCTCATTGCTTATTTATTATTACATATTACTCATTCCTTATGTATTGCAATTTTAACAGGAGATTCCACCCACTTTCTGCACACTTGCATTGAATGATAAACCTTCGTCAGTGATTTTGGACTACTTGAATGTTGGTTGGATGTCAGTTGGAGTACAATGGTCTGAAGCACAAGACAGAGATCATTCAATTGGCTTCTTACTAAATGGTTGGGCAGAGTTTTGTGGCTTTTGCAAGTTGAGAAAAGGAAATACTATTTCCATTTCATCATATGCAGACAAACCACATGTGTTATATGTTGAAATGGAAAATTGAACAATAGTTTGTTTGTAGTTTACAGCATGTATTATTACTTTTTTGAATGTCATTGAATTATATCTAATATCTAATCCTTTAAACATTCATGTTCTTTCATATATGTCCATGTTGGATGCGGGATATCTTATATGGTCTCACCATAAAAACTTCATTCATGTTTAAATGAGAACCAAACTTGACCACACACCTTTTCCTTTGATTTTTATCATATATCCATATTTTGATTTTTTCCATTTTCATATAATCGTGCATTGTTGAAAAGTAAGGGATACTATAGCTAACATCTTTATATTCATAGCAGACACAAACCAGCCAATACTCCACATCAACACGATCAAGTTTTCCATATTTGGATATTTCTCTTCCCAGAACTTAAAACAGATCTCTGTGATTAAAAAATACATAATTACTTAGTGTGTGTGTGTGTCTTCCTAATTGTTAAAACAAATGATGGCATTAATAATACTTGAAACAGATTTGAAGATCCACTCTTAAATATGAAGTCGTCATTACCATAGTTATGTATAATTTTTTTTTCTCTTAGTAAAGTTCGAATGGTTACCGTATCACAAAGATGACTTTGCATCTTCTTCTCATATCTATTAATGGGGATGAAAAATGAATGGTTAATCCTCTCAATATTTATTGCTTTATATTTTTCCTGGAGTTCACTCATTGCAGCATGGGAGAGATGAGAATCAAACAACTGTATTGTACTTTTGTGGTTCATATGCATTGGTTAGTCATCTATGATGACCATAACAGCATCATTTCGGTTGGTTCGTGTGTACACATAGACATTCATTGCCTAATAGGCTCCTTTACCAATAAACCGAGTGTATCATTAAAGATCAAGCACGATAACTACAATCTACTTAACTATAAACCGAGTATATATCATGCATATTTTTATTTTTTATTTCATTGTGTAATTAATATCACAAACGACTCTGCATATTCTTCTGCTATGAGTTAATCGGGATCACAAAAAGGAATCTACAAATGATTGTATTTTGTTTAACATCATTACTGTGTATTCGAACAAATTTTTTTTACAGTTTTTAGATACAATTGATGCTTCCCAGAAACCATTATGAGAAAGTAAAATATAATGATATTACTGAACCTTTACACGTATTGATGTTTTTTAACTTACCAACCTGGTAATGAAATCTCTCTGCAAGGGCAACTGCATTTATTGCTGATAACAAAGCATTACTTCTCTAAACCCTAACTACATTAACCCTTTCACTTACTTAGAAATCTTAATACACAACCCATAACTTCATCATTAATTAGAATGTTGGTAACTACAAATGACCACTGAGATTTTATGCAGTATTAACACTCTATAACATGACCTGCAAAATTATGATCCATTCATGAATTAATGTATTATTATTATTATGATTTATGATAGATGCGAGGAGTGATGAATTTAAATGAAAACTGTACAACTTCTCTTGGCAAAGAATTTTAATTGCAGGTGCAACACTAAAATTAATATTTCTCATACTTGGTGGAACTGTTTGGTCCTTTCATAACATGATTCACTGCGTCATTTGTATATAATAAAGGATAAATTAACTTCAGATGCACAAATCTGATAAAAGGAAACATATGGACTGAACAAATAAACCTGCCCTTTCATCATAAAGGGTTTGTCACTTGACTTAGTCATTAATGCTAACATTGTACTGCTTCATTCCTATTAATTGTCTTCGTAGTTAAGTTTATTTCCTCTTCATCTGCATGCTTAATGCAAAGTCTATTCAAATACCGCCTGAACATTAATTATTCTCCACTTACTTCAACATTAATGCGCGGCAATTATTCATTACCTGCTGCAGCTGTAATTAGTGTTTCTGATATTTTATGACGACAAACAATTCAGAAGGCCTTTCAGTTTCTCAGTACAATGTACAGTCCAATCGTGTAGGTTTTATGATCAATGCTTAAGTTTATTTTCTATTATTATGCATCCTTAATGTGAAGACTATTCGAATTCTGGTGCACATCAATTATTGTTGACATACTTCAACAATTAACAGCGACAATTACTCATTATTACTGACGATGTATTTATTGTATATGATATTTCACGATGACCAACCATACAAATGACCTTTCAGTTTCTGAGTAATATGTAGAGTTTATTGGTGTATGTTTTATGATTAATGATACATGATACGAGGGAAATTTTTTTCTGAAAACTGTACCACTTTCCCCTGCCAATAAATTTGTACTGCCAATGGAACTCCATAATTATTGATGTCATACGAAGGACCAAGCATCTGATACAAGGAAAATGAAAGGACTGAACTAATGCACCTGCCGTTTGATTATAAAGTCTTCATTAACGTTAATATTAATTAATATTAATATTAAACAATACAGTTACAATTCAAGAATCTGATAGGAAACGTGTCCTCACTCTGGTATTATCACTTTGGTATTATCTGCAAAACAAACAACCGCTGAAGAGTTTTATACAAAAGGTACACAGGCAACTTCTGCACAACTGTCTGTCAATGCAGTCGGTTATTTACAGTTATAAAATGTCTTATAACTACTGCAATGTCCATAAATCATTTAAAAACAGAAATTCTGATTGCATTTAATCCTTTTAGATTTAAATACAACAAATCTGTAGAAAATATTCATTCACATCAATCAATCAGGTTCATTCACTCAACGGCAGCCATCCCTTCTAAACAGATTTGTATATTCATAGTTACATTGCATGCTCTCTTCTTCGTGTCCTTTTTTGTTTTAAACTTAAATAATCATTTAATGTCTTCATTCTTTCGTCAGCTTCAATTATTCTGTTAAAAATATGGAACTTGGACAAGGATCAAGAGGAAGTGTCCGAAAATGTAGCAGTTTTTGGATGCAATATGACCCTGACCAGGTTTGCTCCTCAGCCTATGTTTATCATGATTCATTATTACCATAACAAACATAACCACATATGTGATTCTGTACATATTTTATCAGATGTTGGATTATTTACCTTCCCTCTTTGTAAAAAACTACTTACAAGACATCCCAGATGTAATCACACTTCGGGATCAAGGAAAGACTGAAATTTCCCTGGATGTTACTAAGACAAGTAGAACTGTATCAGTTTTTGAAGGATGGGAAAATTTAAAAGAGTTGTATCCAGATTTGCAGAATGGGGGTTGGCTACTAATGAAGTATGTTGGACAAGGAAACTTCAATATAAAAATTTTTAACTTTAAGCATGAGGAAATTTCTTATCCACCTGAGGAGAGAATCATAGCCGCAGACAGTGTCAGGATAAAAAACTTATTGGAAGATTTCAAATATGATTCAATGTATGCTGATCGTAACCTTCCACCAAGACCATATGATTTTGTCTGTGAGAAAACACTCACACAATACCAACTGAAGAACAAATTGGTAATAATATTCTTTCTTTCATAATTTAATATGTTGTTATTTAAATATGTTATGTGTATTAATTTTTAACATTACCTATATTAATAGGCAATGCCTCGGAGATTTACTGAAGCTGCACTGCCTGATATGTCTTCTTATGTTGTTCTAAGATACGAAGACGTTGGACAAATGATAGTCGACATGTCTTGGTCGAAGGTCAAAGGAACAACACTATATATTGGATACCTCAGTGGTGGATGGTCAAATTTCTCTGAATTTTGTAATTTTAAAGTTGGTGACACAATTACTTTTTCATCTTATGCAAAAAGACCTCGTGTCCTTCATATAGAACTTAAGAGTGATTGAAGTTTTTTTTTTATATTCTGTCAATCTGTCTATCTTTTAATTTTGACTTGTTTTTAATATCAATACATTGTCTACTCAACTTAAATATACAATGTTTATTTATACATTTATCTATATTTGTCATACAATACATTGTTGAATACATTGTTTAATTATACATTCAACTATAATTGCAACAAATAAAACCTCGTTCATTATAACAAAATAAGTTGTTCTGATGTTATGTTTTGCTATCCAAACCTGCGAATGCCTACATTTAGAAAAAAGCTTCTACATATAAAAGTGAACTAAAAAATGGCAAACATGTTATGTTTGTGGAAATTTCACGACTTTGTTAGGATAGTTTTCTTTGTTGTTTTAAATTCAACATTTGATGTTATTTTTCAAAATGGCAAACAATTTGTTATGCGTAGAATAATTCATGACTAAATTTATGATCTGCATCATACTGAACTTTTAGTCCTTTTGGAGTTTGCTGCATGTCAAATTGTATGATTTTCTGTTGTCCAGCAAGAATATATAGAACAGTTTAAATTGGTGGTCGTTTCATTATATATCTCATGTTGAATGATATGATGCTTAAAATATGTATGCATTGACATGGTACCATTATATCAACAATCATCTTAACTTGTGTTAGAGCTGACTGACATCTAGTGAGCTGGTGGTTTCAAAGATTTTTTAATTTTTGAGACATCCACAGTTTCACCAGTGATCTCATGTTATACTACCAGGTGAAATCTACAAGGGTATGTGCCTTTAAATGCTTGGAACTGTAATTTTGCATGGTTAAACCATGAGTTGAAAACTTCACATCTAAGTTATTTGTTCTTCTGTATATGACATGCAGATTGGCAATGATATTTCCCAATTTTTGGGGCCCCTTATATTGAATCAGCTGCTACTGGTTAGTTGCTCATTTATTGAATTGTGACCGGTGAAGTACATCTAGTACAATTTTAGTAGACTGATAGAATATTAGCCCAAAATGTATTATACACACTGACAATATTATTTTCTAAATACCTTATTATTTTTAATAATAATAATTTCTTCATATTTGTTATAATGCCATTTGACTTGTCCTGTAAATTGTCTGCAGTCTATGCAAAGTGGTGATCGAGCCTGGAAAGGCTATGTCTATGCCTTCTCAATATTTGTTGGAGTGGTATGATACAAATCAGATTACATTCTAAACTGATAATATTTAGTTTGAGAATGGATTGTGATTCCAGCAGTTCTAATGTTTGTATTTTTAATTTTCCATGTTTGATGATATTACTATTTGATGCAAATTCTATGAATCATACAAATTGAAATGCTTACAAGTTTTGACAAACAAGAAAAGATATTTTGGAGTAAATTAACCCAAACTCCATGGCAGCTTCGTAGAATTACAGTCAAGTAATATTTAACTTTGGGAAGTTTTGACTGATTAAGATCCTATCTGAATTTCTGTTTGGTAGGTTTTTCGGGTGTTATGTGAAGCTCAATATTTTCAGAATGTCATGCGGGTTGGTTTTGGGTTAAGATCAACATTGGTAAGTTTTATATATTTTTGCATATATTTAAGCCATTAAGTGGACAACAAGGAATTTATGACCCAAAGCTCATTAGATTTGTAATAGAAATCCTTTTGAACTGAAATTCACGTTGTGGTTTTTGGTTTTCCACCCATCCTTTCCCTGCCTTTATTGTATTTTTCCTCTTTGCTCTCGAAAAAATTGCTTTCTATCCAAACTAAAAATATCACTTTGTCAACTACGCTTTGAGACTGCCAGATGCTGAAAGCATAATTTCTAAACAATTGCTCGAGCAAAACTTTATACTATCCAAACTTTGTAATGTAATACATTTCTACTGCAAAACTTTATTTTTTTTATATACATGCAAAATAAATTGTATGAACATTTTTATAATTAGTTTCGATGTCAAAATTCCATCCAAAATTTGTTATTATTCAGTCATTGACTTAGAATTAGAATCACAATGACGGAAGTTATAGCATTCATGCTCTTCTATGTATATGTATAATTTTTTTAAAACAAAAATTTCTACATGTACAAAATCATCTAACCAAATAATGTACATAACTATCGTTTCAACCTATGAAATTACGCTACTTCATTCAACGTATTAAATTACGCTACTTCATTTAAATAAACTAAACCATTCATCAGCAAATAAAATTTCGTTTACAAATACATCTGTCTACATACCATCATTACAAAACAACATCATTTAAACCGAACATCATTACAAAACATCATTTAAACACAACATCATTACAAAACATCATTCCTGCTAAGATTTACAATTAAACAACCCATCATCATTATCAATAATGTTGAAAACACAACATAAATCTTTCGATGCATTCCTTCCCGAGTACCACACTCAGCCAACAGTAAATGTAACTTACCAATCTCTGTGTCTTTTACAGATATCTGGTTTTGTAACTCCACCAATTCTTTATTGAGGATTCCACACTGAGAACAAACAGCATCAACACACGGATCTAACCGATCATAATAATTACAACCCTACAATTATTAACAACACTTGTCAAAAAACTAGAAAACAACTAATTAATTCAATATTAATATATTTAAAAAAATATAATTGTGAACATACTAGACTGTTGTTAACATTTTTATTTCGACATTTGTAGTATCTCCTCCCAGGATTCTTACTGGACCAAGATGTCCTCAAGATTGCAGGTTGACCACAATAGCAAACCCTTCCATAAGAAGAAACAGCCTCAGCACTAATTGAGGAATCTGATTGCGATGTCATTCTCTGTTATTACTAATCGACAAAAACGTGAAATCAACACAATTGTTAAAAGATATTCCAATGTCCAATGAATGAACACATTCATTTATAAACTAGTCAACTAATGCATTTTTTAACATTCACAATGACTTATAAACACAAATGTAGATCTCCATTTCATTTATTAAAAAGCACAAAATTAATGGCTAGGATTTAAATCTAAAAATGATATATAACTCTGGACATGGAGCCTATGTGAATTATCTTGCATGCCACAACCACGTCCATATTCATTCATCAAAGCATCAGCTGATACAAATGACAGATCATTTATGCAAGTAAATGAAAAATTAGGGAGACATATTTCCTGTCTTCAAAACAATAACAACATATATTTTTGTGCATAAATGAAGATAAATAATGCAACAAACATAATATACCAACAACTCTCAACAAAATAATCACAACATCAACTACCTTAGTCTCATTTCAGATATCTTATTAACTAAAGCAAACATTTGTTCCTTCACAACCAAAAAGCAAATTAACCCCTTTCATGTAATCTAAAGCAAATTAACCCCTTTCATCTATACCGTATCTATTAATTCTATTCTTCATAAAAAAAAAAGAATAACTTATACATCAAACTCCAAAAAGCCAAAAACTTTATCTAAGGATCGATTCCATATCAAGAGATCCTTCATTCAGCACACTTAATCTTCTGACATTTGTCCACCTCAAACCAAAAAAGGACTCATGTCATCAACACTTGAAGAAAGTTTAAAATATCCAACCACAAATTGGATACTATCACAAAGGTTGTTTGGAAGACAAACTTAACAGATAGATACTAACTTTTTTTTTTCTTCATAACATTAACATTTATTTCACCAACTCAAATCAAACACAATATGTAGCCCAGCAAGTAACCCACACGCATAAACAAATTCTACCACCATAAACAAATTCTTACTACAAAAATACCAAAATAGTAAATTTATTTGACTCAACTTTCTATTGGAACACAACGACCACTGTACCACCAATTTCTTCTCACCAGAATCCCAACTCATATCCAAAATCAAAGCCTAAATACATACCAACAGTCCATAGACAAGAAAGACCAAAACCGAGACTAAACTACCTTGCAACGGCTTTGTAGTAGCCTTTTCTAACATCAATGAAGGATATTTAACAATGGATCGAGCAACACTAAACCCTAATCACACATTCAAGCCAAAGATGTGAAGCCCCAAAAGCAAAATACAAATTAATCCCTAAACATTTGTACATACCGATATTCGACGTCACTGTGATTGGAGTAGAATGGCAAATATTGCTTCCTCCACAATGTCTGTTTAAGCAACGATGCTTCCTTCATAAGCTTCGTTCCTAAAACACCTACCCACCCACCGCCTCCTTCCCTCTCTCCTTCTCTCTGTATTTTACAGAACGTTTCCACCCACCGCCTCCTTCCCTCTCTCCTTCTCTCTATATTTTACAGAACGTTTCCACCCACCGCCTCCTTCCCTCTCTCCTTCTCTCTGTATTTTACAGAACGTTTCCACCCACCGCCTCCTTCCCTCTCTCCCTCTCTCTGCATTTTACAGAAGGTTTATAAAAATACCGTCTAACCATGGTTACATACAGGTTAAAGAATAATAAATAAATATTTTTAGAAATTATGAAACAATCCTTCTTTTAGGCCCTTTTTTGTAAATATCATATTTTATGTATTCTTTTATTAATTTTATATATTTTTAACCCGTGGTAGCAAAAGTTAAATTTAAAAATATTATATTTAAGTTATATTAAATATGCAGCATACGTGTCAGCATATAATTGGTCAACACTAATAGAGGGTTTGCTACCCTCCAATTTCAAAAGGTACCGGAGAAGGCACCAAAAATAAAAAGAGTGTTTGGATGTGAAAGAAATAAAGAACGTACCAGCGTACCTATGACCATCTAGTGTAAGGCAAAAAAGTGTAAACAAAAGCAGATCTTCGTGGATTTAATTTAATTATTTACCAACAAACTAGATTTCATTGGGTTTGCTACTGTGCACTGAATCATGTAGTTTCATATACTCCACTAGTTATGATTATTGTATAATCAATCATTTTAATATGTGCTTAGAAATATACAATAAAAAAATTAATATATTATAATTTTTTATTATATTTTTAAAATTAATATATACTTAAAAAGTAAGAACCTATTTTCTAAACTATACTTATGCTCATTTCTATATATCTATTGTCATATTAATTTAATAATTTTTATTAATAATTATATAAAAATTTATATGAGTGATAATAAGTAATGAACTAATATTTTATTATTTTAAAATTGGTATTTAATTTTTTAGCATATCATTAATCTCTCATTAATTTTCTTCTTTCATTGTTTAATATCTATGTGAAAAGTAGAGATATTAAAAAATATTAATAAAAGCAAATTAGACCGTAGTCCTTAGTTTTATTCAAATTGAACACAATATTTCAATAATGAAACGACGTTTAGTGATAGATTGGATGAAAGCATAAAAGTCATAATATTTCTTTAATAATTCATATAAATCATCATAAAATAGACAACTTTTCTACCTATAAATTATACATCATAGAAATTCTATCAAAATAAGTGAAGTTATATCTCAATCAACCACTAAAAGCCTACACTACGTTCAGGCTTCCAACATCTTGTTATAGAAAATGGTTGTCACATTCACTACTCAACATATAGAATAATATAATTTGAAATGATCCAAATTCGAAAAGGAAACTCAATTTGCTAGCATCATGCCGCTTGGGGACCATATTCAAGCACGTAAAGTTAGTAGGATCACTTGCTCATTTTTATTCCTAACCAAGATCAGATGTTTAAAACTCATTTGAAAATCCGACCAAACCCAACACAAATTTAAATTTATATAATAACCCAAAATAAGCCCAACTTAGATCTTCTTCCATGAGTTGGGGTTTAAATTACTCTTCAAAACTAAAAGTGCAACTTGGTTTCTCACTATTTTGTATGCATTACAATTGTAAGGTCATTGCCCTTCTTTGGGACTAAGTGTTTTAAGTCTGCCACTACTTCTGCTTTTGCCCTTTGACTAAAATTTATCATTTCATTTACTAATATTACTGCATGTTTTACTGAAAATTAAATATTAAATAAATTTATTTTTTTTATCATATGAATTAATTAGCTGTACAGATTTAAAAAAATTAAACTAAAAAAAGAGTTTTAATAAAAGATTAAAACTATATTGCTTATATTAGAAATTAACTCAAAAATCATTTAGTAACTTTCTAATGTATGATCAAGGATATATAATAAGAATTAATAAATATTAATTTTTTATTAAAAAATTTAATCACAATATTATCAGTATATTGAATTTTATATTTTTAATAAATGTTTATTAAATATAAATTTTTATCATATGCCCTATTAGAAAATCCTACTATTTAATAGCTGTTTTTCAATAATCGGAATCATTACTGAAGATATATTTAATGTCCCTTTAACATATGCTTGAATGGTCCATAAAAAAAATGCTCTCAGAAGAAAAAAAAACGAACGATAAAAAATACGGAAATATATAATTACTTTTTTGTTTAACTATGTGGAACTTTTTATGAAGGATTGAAATTATAATTTTTGGTTAAATTTTAACCTATAGTCCGCCTATATTCAACGTATCTTTTTTCAAGTTGGATTGCTTTATGAGAGGAATACACTTTAATTTATAAAAAAAAGTTAAATTAATTTTATATCATTTTTTACTAAAAAAATCATTTATACACTTACATATAAAAAATTGTCAAGAATTAGAATATAGTCTTTGTTAATGTAAATTTTTTTCTAATAGAAATTAAATTATTAGTATAAAATTTAAAAATCTATACCAATAAATAATATATTATACTAATATTTAATTATTCACAATACATACTAATATTTATATTATTAAAATAATTTTATAATATAATATATTTTACAGTTAATATAAATTTATAAAATTTATATTGATAATTTAATTTTTGCTAAAAGAAATTTATATTAACTAGAGTTAAAATATTATTAAAGACGGTAAATGATAATCTTTTTTGTAACATTTACTGTTTGACTAAGTAACAAAACCTGTGGGGAGTATGACTTTTAACAAGTTTTTATCAGCAGCAAATTCTTACTAAAAGAAGTTGCCTTTCTTTAATTACTTACGTTATAAATAACCACATGCTATTTGCAGGTACCAAAAGAAAAATAATATGCCTGCTTTACGAATTTCAAAATTTTAAAACTTGTTATTTTCTTGTATAAAGTCATTGTTTATCAACATATAATTGTCTTAAGCATTACATTTTTAATTATTTTTAAATAATAATTTAGATTTAACTTTTATATATATATATATATATATATATATATATATTAAAATCTTTATTGAAAAAGCTGGTTGTACCGTCATTATTATTCTATTTGCCAATATAAACTTTATCTCTCTTCTTTCCGGAACTCCCTCATGGCAGATCTTACGTGCATGGTCCTTGGCCGGTGATTGATATTAAAGGAGGTTCATAAAAAAAATACTTTAGTTATGATTTTAAAATATAAATAATGGTAATTTTAATTTTTAACAGGTTTTTTTCTATAAATCTATATTTATAAAAAATTATCTATCAAAAAATATTTTAATAATAATTTAAATAATATAACTGTTAATATTTTTAATATATTTAATTTAAATTTTTTAAAAAATATCCGCTTGAACCTTATATTCAACTTTACTTTAGAAATTCGTGATTGATAGTAATGTCAATCATTGTGAAAACGACATCATCATACTGTTCAATATTCATCTAAATTATCGGTTGAAAAGGCACTCATGCAAGATGTTAGCTCCATTGATTAATGGATTCTCTCTTTGCGCGAGATGTTTAATTTTGTTAGTATAAATATCATTTTGTTTAATTTTTTCACTTTTTCTGCTAACTTCCATTTGATTGGTTTATATATGACACATTATTACAATGTTTTTAGGTATCCATACTCTGTGGAAACCATCGAAAGAGAGACATTGAATTCATGTGTACACCTTTTTAAGTATACCCTTTAAAAATATGTTACTTACAGGTAACTTAATATGCCTTTTATTTGTAACTGACAAGATTTTGAGATTCACTTAGGACTCTTTCTTGAGCAACATAAAGGAGAATATTTGATAGAGATAAGTATAATGTTGTATAGACATACACCATAGGATGGAGATTCTTTTTCTTTAACTAGTTATTCTTATGTTTTCCTTTGGCACCTAGCATTCTTTACAAGATATATCGTACGAACATAAGATAAGTGGTAGATAATGCAAGAGGCTGAGTAATATTCAATCTCATCTAAACCTTGTTGAACGTGCTGGCCGAGATATGATATATATCACAATTGTCCCAAGAACTGGGTGATTTTCACCATTTCTGTGTGAGATTAATGCCACTTTAGAAAATATATATATATATATATATTAAAATACCATAAATAGACTGAATTTTTATAAAAGAGAAGTGGATATTAATTTATAGTTCTCAAGCACATTTGGTCCAAAACGGTGGACTTTATCAGAATGAACATAATCGCATATTTGATTTTTCTTTCAATTTTATCTTTTTATTTTTTATTTTTCTCTTCCTCTTATTATATTATCATCCAAATGAGATGTACTTTTATAATTTTTCGATTCCAATAGTTCAATAAGTGATAATGAATTAAGTTTTAATTTCTTTTCTAATAATTTCATGTAATCTAATTTAATCTAAAATTTACACTAAAAAAATAATTTTAAAAAATAAATAATAACGATTTTAACTTTTTTTTTTATCAAATTTATATTCATAAAAAATTATTTATCAAAAAATATTTTAAATAATATAACTTTTAAAACCTAATATATTTAATGTCAATCTATACAATAAAAATATTAGTAAAAAAATATTTTTACTGTGTTGGTCCATAAAAGAAGATAAAGTAGAGTATCCGGTTAGTTTTATTTTTTGTAATTGTTTAGATTTTTTATTTATATTAAATTTTTTATATTTAGTTCAATACACTTGTTAAAATATAATAATGAATTTATAATTTAATATAAATGTTATATATATATATAAATTATTGGTGTAATTTTAAATTAAGTTATTCTATTTTTAAAAAAAAAAGTCAATAAACCAAGTTATTTAACTTACAATTGTCAAACACTGAGTTAGGCGAATAAATTATTATCTCATAATTTAATTGACTCAATCTAAAATTATGTAGCAGTGAATTAGCCTGAACGGGTCAATCAAGTTCGAATTTCCATTTCGAAATGTTGAGAAATACTATTAAGTGATTTTTCAACACATCCTTTTAAATATATTTTTATTATTTATTAGAATTAAAAAATATAAATCATTTTTATTTAACATATCTTGCTTTTTTATAACTAAAATAGAATATTTTAGAAATTGATTTTAAAATTTTCTGCCTTCGAACTTAATTTTAACTACTAAATAGAAATTAATTATTATTAAATAAAGAATATTTGTTATACTTTTTTTTATATAATACAAACTTATTTTTTAAATAAAAATTTATATATTTTAAAATCAATGGTGAATATTGAAGTTTAAAATTGAATAAAGAATGGTAGGCATCTTTTAAAATTTATATATTTAGATTGAAAGATAAAGAAAAGAAAGTGAAATAATGAATATGACGATTGATGTATGTGATAGGAGGTTAAGAATACAGAGATATAAGATATATTAATAAATATTAACTTTATTTGGTATATAACAATTGTATTTCCTTTTATTTTTTTTTATAAAATCCTTTCAACATTTCAAAAAAATTAAGAAAATAAATTATAAAGTTAATAGCATTAAGTTTGTGATTTTTTTTTATTTTTAATGTATGTTCAAAAATATATAATAAAAAATTATATACAATAATTTTTTATTAAAAGTTATAAAATTTAATACATAAATAATATTAATGTTATAATTAAAAATAAAATTTTAATATGATTGCTTTTTTATTTATATTTTGAATATAAATTAAAAATATTATTTTTTATAATATTTTCAGAATTGTTGATATTATGAAAACTTCATTCTCTCTTCTTCCATTAAGAAAATCGAACACGTTATCTTACTGTATTTAATAAAAAAACTATAAAAAATAATTAATATAATAGATAATTTTAAGAAAATACCATAAAAGAGATGGAACAAATTGTTCAAGGATTCTTATAAAAAAATAATAATTTTTATTAAAAATTATAATTTATTAAAAATAATATATCTTGCAGAATCAATGAGAGTAGTAACTTAAAAAAAATTATTATTACATAATCATTATGTAATAATAGAATAAGAATAGATGATTAGGAATTGAATTTAAACCATTCATAAGGAAGTTAGAGTAAAATTGGATAAAATTATAAAGAAAACTAAAATATCATATGTTTTCATAATCGAATTTGTGTTTGTATTATTTTATTTTTAAATTTTTAAATTTATTTAAAATATTTTTAAATAAAATTATTTTATAATAAATTTAAAAGTAATGATTTACTCATTCTTTTAAAGATGGTTAAAATAGTTTATAGAAAGATTAAAATAGTTTATGTGAACGATATTGAAATTTCAAGTATCTTTTTTACATTGATGCGTGCATTTATCATGGGTAAAATTTGTGTGCATACTTAACTTTTAACCACGGTTTAAATAGTATAGTTGTCAAAATTTAATATATTTTGTATCCATTTATACAATTGTTACAAAATATTAATCTAAAAATTAATTTTCAATAAATTATATTAAATTAAAATAAATTAATTATAATTAAAAAATTATAATCAAGATATTATTAAAAAAAATTAATATTGATTATTCTAACTTAATTTAATCTTATTTAAATTAATATTAAAACTATAATTAATATATTTTAAAGATAAAATATAAACAAAAATGTTAAAATTAAAAAAATTATAATTTAATTATTTAATAAAATAAAAAACTATTCCTAAAAGTATTTTAATATTCAATGTATTACGTATCATGGTGGGATAAGTGCAATCTTTTTATTTTTATTTTGTGTAATCATTCCAACGATTCTAAAGTAAATGTGGGTCATTACTGCCTAACTGAAATTGTAGAAACACCAAAGACATTCTATGTGCGGCCCACTTTTTTCTATCTTTAGTTAATGATCAGTGAAATTGCTTTTCAGCTTAACCATGGAATATGTTAATCCACTGATCTACAGAACAGACAAGAAGAATATGGTGCTTTGCTATCCCTGCGAATTAAGAAGATGTCAAAAGACAGTCCATAGTAAATATTTTTATTAAAAATTTATAAATATTTAAAAAGTATAAAATAATTTTTCATAAAAAATATTTATTATATTAAAATATTAAAATTATTCAGAACATACTTTTAAAATAATTCAAATTATTAATATAATCTTTTTATATTATATGTTATAAATCATTAAAAAAATAGTTAATTTTAATGACAGTTTAAAAAAATATAGAAACGATTTTAATTTTTATCAAATTTTTTTAATAAATTTATATATGTCAAAAATTATTTATCAAATTTTTTTTTATTAAAATTTAAACGATATAACAATTAGAATCAAATTTAAATTTTTATCAATTTAGTATATTTTTATAAATTTATATCATCATTAAAAAATAACTCTAACGACAAACTTTTTTTGGTGACTATATACTTTCACAATGAATGCATACTTTCCTATTATATATGCACAATATTTATTATTAAAAAATCATATCTATAATAATATCTTTTAAAAAATACAATCCTCAATACAATATAGTAAGCTTTTATGTTATAAGTATAAATTTTTTATTATTTGTAGTGAAAATATCTCATATTATATTTTTTACAACAAATATATTTTTAGTTATTTAATTTTTAATTTTTAATTTTTAAAATTCTCAAATTATCGATTTTTAATGTGAATTTTTTTTTATTATGATACTAAACTTTCAAATCTCATCATTAATTGATTTCAAAATTTTTATATTAAAAATTGTTCACGATAAAAATATAGATGTCAAGTTGTGGAGAAAATAATACGCAATGATAGGTTTGAAGTCTAGGAAATCTTAATCAGTAATCGCGTTTGTGACTTTGTTACTTATTTATGTTTTTGTTTGTTTGGAATAAAATAAAAGAAAAAATATTTATATTTAGGATTTGTATGAATTTTATTTTATTTTTATTTATATTTTTTTATATAAAGGAAAAATTAAATTTTTTAGGATATGAAAAAAAATTTTCCTCTTCAGAAAAAAAAAAGTGGGAAGAAATTAATTTTTTTGTTTCTATTTATTTTAAATTATTAAATAATTTTTTAAAAAAAAATTAAATAAATACTATATTAATAAAAAATATAATAACAAAAATATTTTTTTTAAAATTAAAACTTATTTTTAAAAATTTCTATAAATAAAAAATTATATTATTAACATTTCTTTTCACTCTTTTTATTTTATTTTATTTAAATAATTTATTTTTTATTCTATTTTTACTTTCATTTTTATCTTTCTATTTTCTTCTCTCTTATTTTTAATATAATCCAAACAAAAATTAAAATGAATTTATTTTTGTGTAATTGAGTCTTATTGATTTCATTATTTTTTTATTTACAACAAATTAATGAAATTTAAATTTAAAATTTTATAAAAGTTACTTTAATTTTAAATTTTATTATTATACTAATTTTAATAGTTTCTTCAACCATTTTATTATGATTTTTTTAAAAAATATAATATCATAAATATTTTTAATATTATTTAAAAAATAATAAAATATTTATTTTAATAATTGATGTTCATTTAAGTTTTAATTGAAGAAAAGTATAAAAATATTTATTCTACTGTTTTATTCTATTATTACCTGATGATGTAATTGATATTTACTTAATCTCAATCATTACCCAACAAAATGTAATTTCCATTTCAAATATTTTCTTTTCCAAACATTTTTTAATTATTTTAAAATTTCCTCTTTTCTCTTTGAATTTTATCTACTTATAAACACAAGATATTTAACAATAATGATACTAATTAAACCAAATTATCCGATAACAACAAACAAAGCCAAATATAAAATTAGTAAAAGCATCATAATTTACTATATTACTTGATGAGGTAAAGGGAAACATGGACAAAAATAAGTTAGGCCTGAGAACCGTAGACAAACACATTTAAAACCTTATCTAATTTGGTTTATTTAGTCAGAAGGTTTGTTTAAACCTTTTAAAAACATATTGAATTAAACAAATTAAATTTTACGCTTTTGAACAAAGTCGTATATACCTTTTATATTTGGTATATTTATTAATAAATTTATTTAAACCTTTAAAGAAAAAGTTTATTTAGTTAAATAAAGTAAACTTTAAACTTTTGCACAAAGTTTTTTTTGTCTTTAAGACTTGTGTTTGAAGCTCCTTTCTATTTTTTTAATGGTTGTATTTAACCCGACATTAATACATTGTTAATGAAATATAGTGGAAAGAAATGAATATTTTTTTAATAGACAAGTTTGAAATTCGATGAAAATGAACATTTTTATGTGTTTGGTAGACGTCACTCAAATGCTAGGAATGAATTATTGCATTGGATCCAAATGAAAAGGTTTTTTTTATGGGAGGGATAAAATGTGGATAGAAAGACAGAAACAGGGATAGTAGTACAACGGTTTTGAAACAAAAAATCTTCACTCGTTGAGTATCGTGTCTGAAACTATTTTTTTATTTTTTTCGATTTCGACCATTAATAATCAGGTGGATAAATTTGGAGGTAAATTTTGTTGGATGATCAACGGTGGTCGAGAAAAACTAAATATAGAGATGAAATTTTTCAAATTTTGATAATGACAGCCATCAAATTCAATAAAAAAAAGTTTAAAAAATATACGGTTAAAAAAAATAAGAATATAAGTTAAGATTTTGAAGAAAAGAATAAATTTAAAAATTTTAAAAGAAAGAAACAAGAAAATTAGGAAAAAAAATTCATAAATTTTAGCGAAAAGAATAAAAAATTCGACAACTTTAATATCGTTTAGGATTTAGGATTCGATTTTGGATGAATAATGGTCGTAGAAACCGTTTTCGATTGATTAATTCATCGTTAGCCGTTCATCATTAATTATTACAATCATTTTACCTTTTAATCAATCCGTTCAAACTGTTTTTTTTTTTTTTTCAATTTCCGATGGTCAGCCGCAGGTTTCGTATCCACCCCTAAATAGAAAGATAAACGATCTTTTTAAAATTATTTTAATATTCAAAAAGTTTGAAAATAAATTTTTAACGGTGGAAAGGGTGAGAGGGGGTGAAAATTTTAATATTTAATAATATTTAAAAAATTATAGTACAAATTTAAATTTTTATTGATTAAATTATGTTTATTTATTATAAAAAAATTATATAATTATTTATTTATTCATTTAAACAAACATAACAATTTTTAAAAAAAAATTCTTCTATTTTTATTTATTTGAATAATAATTTTTATTTTTTATATTTTTTATCTTTATTTAAGCAGAATGTAAAAAAAATTACTAAAATTTATTTATTAACGATAAGTATAAAATTAGAATAATTTAATATAAAATCTTAAATCCTAAACCTGTCATGAGTTATGTTCAATGAAAAAAAAAAGTATATATGGAATCTATTATGTAATGGGGTGAGTATAATAAATGGACAAAATTGGTGAGGATTTGATGAAATCTTTCCACCTTTCTTTAGAAGAGGATCTAAAAAATCTAAAGAATTGAAAAGAAGAGAATTAGATGAGGATTCAAACCCAATTAAATTAAGAAGAGGGGACTAGCAATGCCAATGTAGATCAAACCATTGTAATATCTCAAGTAATTATTTATCCAAGTATTTAATGTCATTATATATAGATTTTATGTATACATGATGCTACAGGTGTGTTTTTAGAGTTGTATTTTAAAAGAACTTCGATAGTTTTTCAAGTTAATTTTACAACAATTCACATATTTTTTTTATGGCCAAATTGTGCAATTCATTTTATCATATCAAAATGGAAAAATTTTGTGCACATATTCGTTTTGTTCATTATCAAATACCTTACAACATAACATCAATTGTGAGTTCATGGTAAATTAAACCTTTAATTCATAAAACATAAAAACAAAAAAAGTATTGGTCTACAACATCAACATCATAATCATCAAAACCATTCTCTTTTTCTTTTCAACAACAAACTTCTTTTTCAACTTTTTAACGTTATAAAATCTTGGATATTTGTAAAGTTATAAAAATTGAATATTTTAAAAGATTTTAAAATTTAAAATTAATTATTACTATTTTAATTTTAAATATATTTATAATTTAATAATTATCTGTTTTAAATCATAATAATTAACTTTTAATTATTAAATTTAAAATAAATTTTTATTATAAGAAATAAAGTGTAATTTTATTACGACTATAAATTTTCATATTTATTAACATATTTATAATTTTGTCTTACCAATAATGTTGATTATTATTAATTTTATATTTTCTTATATTATATTGTTAATATTTATTATTATTTAAATTGGAATTAATTCATTTCATTATTTTAAAATGTGTAATCGAATCACAATTAAGAGAATTTTTTTAAATGTTACAGTATCAAATTTTTACTTTTATATATATATTGTAGATAATTTTTTTTTATTTTGTGAATAGAAATACTCTAATTATTTAATTGTAGAATTTGTTAATTTTTTTTATAAGTTTTGTGTCTTATTTTATTAGAGAAGATTTGTTTAATTTTAAAAATCATGTTATAAACATACAAATTTTTGAACATCTTGTCTTAAAAAATAATTTTAAAAATTTTTAACATGCACTTCTCCCAAATAGAATCAGCATATCCATGAAATACATGCATATTATATAGTAAAAACTTCTTAAATATATATTCATTTACATTCTGCTGTAAATTGTTGTATCTATTTTTTATTTTAAAAAATTATCAACCGTTAAATAAAATATGTAAATAAATAAATAATATTGTTTATATGTAAAAAAATAATTATTATATTATATAACATCAAAAGATAATTTATTAACCCATTAAAAAAATTTCAAGTACCCAACATTATTAGCTAATGGGTTTTTCTAAACGGTTACTATTTTTTTTTAAATTATTTTGAATAATTTTTATATTTTCAATTTCTAGTTAAAATACTTTATTTGTTTTTTTAAATATATTTATATACCTTAATATTTTTTCTATTTATTTATTTTATAAGTTTAATATTATTTTATTCTTTTATAATAATATTACTAATTTTGATAGATTTATTTTTAAATTATTATAAAATATTATTTTTTAATATATTATTTATTTTATTTTATTAAAAATTTTAAACCATTTGATAAAAAGTTAAAATTAAAAACTGTTACTTTAAAAAAATTATTTAAAATTTATTTATATAAAAATTAAAAATAAATATTTTTATTTTAAAAATAAAGTTTTATTTATTAAATTTTAATATATTTTTATTATATAACATACTTATCATATTTTAATTTATTATTTAACTATATCTTTATTTATATTTTTACATTTATCAGTTAGTTTTACCAAATATTTTTTATTTTATTAGTAATTTATGGACTTTCATTTTATCTGTTGATTTATCAAACATATCTAAAATTATAAACTTCTCTTCTTTTTGTGTAATATATATATATATATATATATTATTTTTATTTTTTTATTTTTTTTGAACTCCATACTCTGTATACAATCTCTATATAACGCACGTGTAAACCAATTAAGAGTCATATCAGAGACAGAGAAGAAGAGAGAAGAATGACTCTCTTGGTTCGAAAGGGAGCAACACGAGGAGGATCCATCAAATTGAACATAACAGAACAGAGAATAAGGAAAATTTTCGAAGAAGCAGATAGAGATGGGGATGGAATCCTCAAGAAGGAAGATGTACAGTTCGCTTTCCACCAGCTTGGGGCAAAATTCCCTGCGTGGCGAGCCCACCGTGGTCTTCACCACGCTGACACCAACCACGACGGCGTCGTTAGCAACTGTGAAGAATTCAACAACCTAATCAAATATGCTCTTCAAAAGTACGGTTATATAGTGGGGAATTAATCTGTTGCACGATCTTATTATTAATATAATAATAACTACTAATCATTTCCCACTAATACTTTGTTTCTGGTAGGTGTGAGCAGGAAACCCGTCTCCGCCCAAACCCGCCGCATCCTTAACGTCGTCGGACGGGTTGAAGAAGAGAATGGGTTTTTTCGGGTAAAGAGGAGCGGTTAAACTTGGTTAAATCGGTCGGAGATGGGTTTCATAAACGTTATCCGCCGGAAACCGAAAGAAACCGACGTCGCCGAAAACCATGGTTTTTCGCCGGAATCTATGGTTTCTTTGCCGGAATCCATGGTTTCTTTGCCATATATTATGATTTCATCGTTTAAAGTTTATAAAATCTTCTTATCCTTTTAACATTTGAATTTGCATTCTCGTTTTTATCTTTGTTACAGCTGTTTCGCCGGATTCCATGGCCGCCGGTCGTCGGAATCTGGAAAATTTTAAACCCGTCGTTAACCACCCGATTAAACCGACCACTCATACTACCCGAACCCGACCAACCCGACTCTGTAAACGGACGAAAACAGGAAGAGTTTTGTGAACGGCAGTTTTCGGCGGGTGAAGGTTTTTCAACCCGAAACCGCCAAACCCGCCCGATGCCCACCCCTAGTTTCTGGTTAACCAACCAACGTAAATGACGGTTTTATATATAACGTATCTTTTCCTAACAAAAAAATTAATAAAATAGTAATTTTGATTAAAAATTATAGAATTTAATGTTACTAATACATTGAATTCTGTAATTTTTAATTAAAATTTATTATGTATAACTTTTTATGGTTTACCCTCAACGTATTAAGAAAGTGTATAAATAAAGGGTATTGTTCGTTCTTATGAAGTACTCAGAAGTCAGTTTTATGTATCTGCCCAGTGCTTGTGGTGTAGCCGTCTATGACTTTTTAAGTGTTTGCTGAGTGGTTGTGATATATATATCCATTCACCTCTATGTAATAAATAAAGTTGTTACTCTAATTGTGGTATCGTGTAAATCTATAGATCCATGGGAACGTGCCTAAGTAAATTTATTTTCTAAATTTTTCCTTGTTGAGTATGATCTTAGAAACCAAGAATTAATGAATCCCGTGCCCAAAGTGGAACTTTGTGTTTTACTATATATGCAATTGAATTATGAGACAGAACGGTTTTGGCCCGAAAAATCAGAGCGAGTATATTTGATTATGCGACTTTTAAAAAATTTGGTTGTAAATTTTTCCTAACTTTTTATATATTTTCCATAATTTTAAAATCTACAAAATAAAAATTTACATACCATATCAAATAATCAAATTTATAAGCAAAAATTATATCTATATAAAATAAAATTATATCCACTAATCCAATATACTTAACATAGGTAGATTCTACGGACAGCAACATATTTTATTATTTTATAGTATATATTCTGTAAAAGTAAAAAAAAAATTAAAAAATTAAAACTGTGAATATATGATGAAATAAAATATATTAATTAATAAAGCATTTACATCTAATAATAAAAAATTCTAAATCAAACATAATCTTCAAGGAAAGTGATTAATATCAACCAAAAACAAATTATGAGACGAGCATTAGTAAAAGATATAGATTTTATAATTACCTTTTATAACAGTTATTTAATAATTAATTTAAAAAATAAGTACGGTATTTTTAAAATTATTTGTTTATATATTACATTACTTATGTTAATAATCGATTTAAAATATAAATTTTTTTATATCAGTTAATAGTTTAAATAGGATAGAAAGTTCCATTCTAACATGTCGTATTTTTCTTCTCGCGCGCTTAGGTTCTTAGATTTCATTAGGTTCTACTCTCATTTTTTTTTTTTTCCATTGAATCTATTTTCTCTCCTCATATTTGCATTACCTTATTCCTAATCTCCACAGTGCAATAACACAAACCCACACCCACTTGTTGTTGATGCAGAAAGAGTAGGTGCATTCATGGCATCTACTTGAAGTTGTAGAGGAGGAAAGGAACAATATCTATGCTAAAGAAGATGGCATCACAAGTTTGCAAACCTGCTTTTAGAGCTGCAAGTTCCATTCTCTCTGTTTCTAATCCTTCTCTTTTTCACTCTCTTGTAACAATCACTAACTCCGGATAGACAAGTATATTACACACTTCTACGTATGTCACACTCTTATTTTATTTTTCTTTATTTTTTTAAGCAATGGGGACTTTGGAGCTTGTGAAGAAGGGGTGCTTGGGTTTATTCTCTACCAAGTACATTCAGGTACATCCAAAATGTTGTTCCTATTTTCTTTTATAAAATACAACATTGTTTATTGAATTTATGGGTTACTTGTTTTTTTGGTTTAGTGTTCTTATTTGATACATATTTATTTTGCTTTTGTTTTGTTCTATTTAAATCTCTTGTTTGAATCGTAGTTATTAATCTCAGTTTTGCAGTGAGCCCCTAAAACACTATAAGGCATAATATGATGGTCATTTTTCAAAACTTGTATATATAAATTAAATGATATTTGGTCTATATATTACAAATTCTATATATAAAAGCAGGTGGAATGGTTATCATCTTTGAATATTTCATATGAAACTTGATTAAGGTGCCTAAATAGTAGCAGAAAGATAAGGATTTAAGTACATTTAATGTAACTATTATGAGTTATTTAGTCATATATAACTTCTTTATAACCAGGAAATAAACCTGCAGATGGTTAATTTGTTTTTATGCCCCCAAATATTTATACGGAATAAGTTGGGGTAGACAGAGGGTAAAGTGCTCGTCTCAATTTAGAGGATCTAAGCAGTTTCTCTTCTCAATTTTGCAGATCTGAGTAATGAGATCTGAGGGTCATCATTCACAACCCGAATATACAAACACTTTCCTGTCTTTAAATTTTGTTATGGGATAAATCACTGTAAAAGTTATTTTTTATCGGAATTGTTGAACCAAACCAATGTAAAGAATCAATACTTTCTATATCGACGTATCGATAACGTTATGGAAATCGATATAAAATATTTAAAATAACCGATGTAAAAAGTATTTTTTTTATTAATAAATTATAAAAAAATATATTATAACATTTTACTAGAACTAAATAAATATAATAAAAAAATTTACCATAATAAAAAATTATTATAAAATTAAAATTCTAAAATTATTAATATAAATTATTTTAATAAATGTGTCTCCCAACCTTTTTTAATAGTCAATGAATACAAATAAGAGAGATTTTAAAGAATGAAGAACTCTAATCCATGTAAGGATTGATACTTTAGGCAGGGGAGATTTTTTTATAATAATAAAACTTAACAATAAAGGTAATAAAAGAAGAAAAATATGATTACTGACAGGGGAAGAGAAAGATTTGAATAAACCCAAACAAAAATAAAAGAAGATGATATAGAGAAACACGATCCTAAAAAAACTAATAATAAAATCGAAAAAAAATATATTAAAAAGTAAAGATGATAGCCTGCGAGAATCTAATTAAAAAAAGTCAAAAATAAGAATCAACAAAAGATTCTTAGACAAAGACCTCTTAGAAGAAACACAAACAGATAAAAATAAAATTAGGATAAGATGTAAGATGCATATATTTTTAGACTTTTAAGGTTTAAATTTTTTTCGGCAATCCAACATTAAAGAAGGTAAAAAATAAAAAATATATAATATTAACAATATTTGGATAAGTCGATTGGTACTATTGGTTAATAAAATTTAAATTCGTTCCCACCTAACATTCTTTGATTTTAATTGTGAAAATTAACCTTCAATATTCAATTTTAACTGGTCCATTCTTTATCGGTTTACAATTTTCTATGTACCCTTAATAACATATTTAGATAAAGTAAATAATATCAATTTTTACTATCTATTAAATTGCTGATTTAATAATTATATTTTTTAAATAAAAATAAAATATTGTCATTTGATAAAAAATATTTTATAGATTTTATACACCTTATTTTAGAATATTTTGATTTTATATTAATATATATTATTAACTTAAAAAAACAGATCAAGATCAGATTTCATATTTTTTATTTTTATTTTTAATTAAAATTAAAAAAATATTTATTTTTAATTTTTAAATAATTATATTTTTAAATTTATATAATTTATTATTTTTATAATTTTATTAATTTTATATAATATTTTAATAATTTTATTAATCAAAATAAATTTAAAGATAAAAATAAAAGACATATCTTATTCCCGTTGTCTGTCTCACCTTCCTTCTCAAAAATCAGATTTAGATTTTATCCGGAACTTGGATCAATTTGAACTTTTTTTCAATCTCTAAACACATTCCCTATTCTCTGAGGCACCCTCTCATTCAGCATGCATGTAAGTCCATATGGTTACACCTGTCACCGTCAGCAGCATAATGCATCCATACACATTGGTTGCTTTTTCTGTTTTCATATAAAGTTATTCCCTTTTTTCTCTTCTCTTCTTAATTCATTTTGGTTGGGAACCAAACTAACAATGCTCTACACGTACAAATAACTTTAGACGACTTATTTTATTATTTTTAATTGGCAACCTAGTTAACAATGTTCACCATCAATATATTTAAACGGTTTGTTTGAAAGGCCTAATTTCACTTCCACTGTATGTGACCTCTCTAGAGAAGTGATCATTGAAGAAGAGTTCGTTTGTTTTAAAAGTATTGCATTACTATATCTGTTGGATTATACTTTTAATCTATTATCATGCTTAATATAGTTACTAAAGTATTGCATTACTTGCGATTTAAACCTTGAACCTTGGAGTTAATTTTTTAAAAGCAAGATATTTACCACTAATAAAATTATGAGATTTGATTCTAATACTTAATTATCTTTATATTATATAATATAATACAATATTTCATATACAAATACAATAATTTATAAATAATATTAATAAAGTTCTACCATTAAATTTGTCTTGTATTTTTTAATTTTTTAATTTAATTACTTCACTTAACTTTCTTTCACTATTTTCTTTATATATATCATTTTAAATTTGTTTTCTGGAATTTTTGTTGTTATTCTTTTTAAAATT